>CM036549.1:15037868-16237868 GCA_020745685.1 Tautogolabrus adspersus | reverse complement strand
TGAAGCTTTCTGTTCGCTAAGAGCGAGCATTGCTGTCATGTGTTTTTCTAATAACACTGAAAGGGAAGCCTTGAAGATAACTGCCCATCCACAATGCACTATTCGATGCCTCACTGGCTTACTCAAGGGCATCGCCACAAAGGCAAGATTCACACCTTCCACCATCCACTTCAATGCCAAACACTTGCCACCCACCTCCACCTCCTCCCGTCCTCCTCTCTCTCTCTACCTGTCTCTCATAGCTCCCAGTTTGTACCTGCGGGTAGCACTTTTGTTTCCTCCAAAGTGCTTTTATTTCATAAACACCTTGTCCCTTCATCCTTTCT
Source organism: Tautogolabrus adspersus (assembly GCA_020745685.1). Lineage (NCBI taxonomy): Eukaryota > Metazoa > Chordata > Actinopteri > Labriformes > Labridae > Tautogolabrus > Tautogolabrus adspersus. The sequence continues at coordinate 16,237,542 of CM036549.1, read as the reverse complement.
CGTTGTCCACTCCTCCTCCTCGCTGTTCCTTTTCGATGTAATTTACCTTCAGAGGATTGTTGCCGTGACAAATGTTTTGGTTCTGGCATCATTTCTCAACTCACCTTACTGATGGAGAAAGGCGAGCTGAGCGTGGAGAGGCAGAGCGAGGGAGCAGGGATTGTTTGGAGGAAGAGAGAGAGAGACAGATAGGAGGGTTACAGTGCAGAATACTTAAGTGTCTCATGTTATCAGTAACTGCCACGGCAGTTTGTCAGTAACAGTGAGCACCTGTCACTGCTCTCCCTGATGAATTAATTTCAAGAGTAATCAAAAGCAAATACATATTTAATGACTTTTGGATTAAAGCCGGGGCCCAGTGTTTGTTTATGTGTCTGAGTAATGCTCGGGAAGAGAGTGTTTTCATGCGTCAGTTTTGATGTCAAGTGGAAAAAAAACATGATGAAAGTAAATAAAAAAAAACCTCATGAAGACATCATCATGAGTGTTTATTTATTTATGCCTCACACAGATCACGTGACGGTACAGACGGGAAACTTATTGGAAAAGCATCAGAAATGACAAATGAAAGAAATCCAAGGAGGCGACTTTGTGATTAATTTGCTTGTTAGTGTGCTTCAGAACAACAACAGCCCTCGTACCGTAAACACCATGAAACATAAGCTGTCATAGCTGTACGCATATTAATCATTTGTCAACCATGTTGGCTTTGACATCGTCTGTCTCCATACAAGGATGTCGTTATTCTGTTTCTTAATCAAAAATTGATCAAGATTTGCTTTCAGGTTTGATCTTTGAAATCAAACGCAGGATCAACCATTCTCTGACTATTCTTTCGCTGTTTTCACATCTGCACTCCTGAAAATATCTAGATAATTTCAGGAGGACTGCTCCGGAGATTCTCCTGACCTGGCTGTTCACACATGCTCCTCACAGTGGGAGACTATCCCTGTGAGACAGGAGGGGGGGCGTGGGGGCCTCCTGAGGTAAGACGTGATGTAAAAAAACAACGCAGAAGTAGCGGACGAAGCAAAAGAATCCGCTACACGACACTTTAATGAGAATATTTGACTTTTTATCAATGCTACGTGTAGTTCAACAGAATGACAACATCAACAAAAGAGCGGAGAAGAACATACTGGAGAACAGGAAACATAATGCAGCCGTTTGATTACGTGCACGGAAATCGTAGCGGTCGTGTGTATACACTCTATGCACCGTGAATCAGTCACAGTATAGAAACGTCATTCCCCCTTCGATTGGCTGTAGGTGAATTCTCCGGAGAATATCCTGCTGCGTTCTCACATCAGCTCACTCGGACTTGCTGTGGAAAAAAATACTAGGGTTCTTGCAGGAGAAACTCGAAAAATTCAGCTGCGTTTGCGTTCACACATACAGCTCCTCCTGGAAATATCCGGAGTTTTTCAGGAGTTTTCTGCAAGTGTGAAAGCCCTATAACTTGTGCCAAAAACCAACTACTGTACTTCAACATAGCGCTCCATGCTATTGGAAAAAAGTAACACTGGGTCTGTACGTTGCTGTGTTTGTTTTTCGTCTTCAATGTGCAAGCTGCTCCAAACATATCGCCCCTAGAGATTAAAAAAGTGGTATGAATTTCAATTGAACGTGCAACACTGGCTAAGACGAGTGAAACAAACACATTTTGAATGCATGAGCTTTGGAAGTTGTTGTCGTTTAAGATGAACTGTGATTCCTTGTAATGTCCAGCCGCTTTGTCTCTGTCCTGTTTCTGTCTCATGAACACAGAACTGTTGAAAAGGTTGGTTATGGATTAGAAAAGCTTTTTCAAAGGTTTGTCCTCATTCCTCATATCTACCCTTCGGTTTCTGTATTCAAGTGAAGTTCGCTCTTCCCTTTTCCTTGGGTAAAAAAAACTAATATGACATAGGGAGCTGCAGAAAAGAACTCTGCCCTGCTATATTTCATGCAGTGCTGTCTCTTCTCGATGGCCATTTGGTGCTTTAGAGAGTCAGAGACGCGGGATGGGCTTTAAGAGTCCCTCTCGGCATATAAAGCCGACATAGTACCTCTTTGTAGTCATATGTGTCTGCAAGTTGTGAAACCAACAAAGCCATGTCATCATGAAATAAAACAGAGCGAGGGATTCCATCAGTCTTTGAAGATGTATTCTGTGTTCCTCTGAAGAAATGCTCAGTCCTGCAGACAAAAGAAACCGATCCAGAAGCGCGCCGTCAAGTGCTAAACTAAAACAAATGAAACTCAGAGTTGAAGCCTGACATGGGGAAAATGATGGCTTACATGTACTTTGTAGCATTCTCTGCAGACAGACTGAATTAAAGGCTGAGGGGTTTTCTTTAATCCATATTGCATGAGTCTACGAAAAAATAAATAATCAAAAACAAGCATTCAGACATGAAACTAACTCTTTGCCTCATAAACGGTCGGTCACAAATCCTTCAACTGAAGTGAGAGTTGTTTTAAAACCTGTAGAAATCAGAAACGTCTGACCTCATTTCCTGCTTCGCTGTGTGATGAGAAAAAAAAAAAAAAGGCAGGAGGGGGGCAGACAGCAGGGCCAGATTTATAAGAGACAACAATCAAATATGAAATCAACAAGAGTAAAAGGTTCGGGCTTAAATAGAGGAGGAGGATTTCTTTTGTCATTTCTATTCTCTAAAAGAAAACAGTAATCTTTCACCTCTCCTTTTTTTAGCATGGCACTTGTAACTCTTCTCATACGCTGTATAAACATGGACGTAGTCTCAGTGATGTCACCGATTGGTTTCTGAAGAGCATCGATGGCGGTCGCCATATTGGAAATGTTGTCTCAACGCTATCTCTCTCAAAGTGGACTTTAAGTCTCCGGATGGAAACCTGTCAGTCAGATCAGCCACGCCCCTTATTATGCATAACTCTTATCCCTCATAAAATCAAAATGCATGAGTTGTAAGAATAATGATTCCACGTGGAAATTTTCTAAGGGGTGTTTATGTGACTCTCAGGCCTTTTGCAGTAGTCCTCTAGTGGACACTCGAAGAACTGCAGTTTTTTTTCAACAACTAAGGTTGCTGCACGATTGTTCACTTGCATTAAGTCTTAACATTTTTCATTAAGGCTGTCAATGTTTTGGATACTTTTCAATACCACTGAAATGAAAAAGATACAATCTCCATTATTTTAATGATCGATAGATTTGAAAAGAACCAAAACCTTAAAAACAACTTTAGATCTTAAATCATGTTTCTAATAAAAAGCCACGAGTAGAAATAGGAGAGCACTGTCTAAGCATGCACTGATACATTGTTAGTGGGCAAAAGTTTGCTTGCAATTTTTGTTAATTAGAAACAAGAAATCGCCCAATACTGGGTGCCTAGGCCTTCTATTTGAGTCGCTCTGGTATCAAAGCATGTACTAGTATCATATGTAAGTTTAATATTCTGGCATAGGGACAAATCGTATTCATTCCAACGTTGTTGTTTTGGAAGCAGAGGAGGAGTCTTGCAAATAAAGCAGCACCTTGAAATCCTTCAGAAAGTCAGTTTAGAAAAATGCAGAGAACAAATTCATCAGGTTGAAGAGGCTGAAAAAACCTGAGGACTAAGTCTCTAAAAATCTAGAAATAAGGCAATGGCTCCTCTCATAATGGACTGACATTTTATTTATTGAATCAAAAAATAGTTCCATGCATTTAGTCTCGTACGCCACCAGCACAGTCATCTCTATTAAACATGTTTTCCACTTTCCGTCGGTAATAAATCTGCAGTTTTACCTCTGAGAGAGTATAGAGTAAGGACATTTTAGTAGTTTATGATAGCACAACATGCCTCTCACAGAGCAGAAAGAATAAAAACTCCATGAGATAAAGGGCACACCTGTGTTTGGAGGAGCGCTTTCAAACCCCGCTGTGATTCACTGCACCTATTCTCTCTCATCATTTACCTCCGCTGTCTTCTCCTTTCTGTTTTTATTTGGCAGTGAAAAGCAGGGCGTACTTTTAAAAAGGGCAGCATCTTCAATCATCACAAGTTCACTTAACAGTCTGTGCAGATCATCTCCCAGCTTGACTCCCGTGTCGTGCCCTTTGCAGGCCGCCTCCTCCTTCCTCCCGTTAGACCCTGAACAGCGGAGATCGGCAAACACTGGTCAGCTGTCCTGCCCTCACTCGGTCATCACTGTGTCAGCAGCAGCTCTTTTTTTCTTCTTCCTTCTGGCCTTCTCAGCGGTGAAATGTCACTCTTCACAGAGAACAGCAGAGTTTCTCCTCTCTCTGCGATGCTCCAGCCCTGCATCAACCCTGACCATTTAGCCAGCGCAGGGTTTATAACGCCAGGGTTTGTGTTGTTCTTTTTCAGCAAATATCTGCAGCAGGGTTTATGGTCGTACCTCTACAAACATCATCAGCTATATGTTGGTTTTTGTAGCAGGCAAATGACTGCTAATTTCTTGTAGAGCAGGACTGATATGGGATATTTTGAGGGAGAAGACAGGAACAATTCACAGATTACACATATAATGGGCTTTCAGCTGGAGTTAAGTTAAATATTTTGCTTTTTTTAAGATTTATTTTTGGGCTTTTTGGGCCTTGATTGGAGAGATAGGACAGTGGATAGAGTCAGAAATCAGGGAGAGAGAGGGGGGAATGACATGCGGTAAAGAAGCCTGCAAGGACTTGAACTTGGGCTTCCCGCTTGGAGGACTATAGCCTCCGTACATGGGGCTCGTGCTCGCACACTAACCACTGTCCCACCAGCGCCCCAAATTAGACATTTTCTCTTTGCATTTTGCACCAGCATGACTCTGCAAAGGTACTATAAATATACTAAACATCATTATACAACTAAAAGCTAACTCTGCAGCCGGATGTGCTTCAGGTCTCTTGACTGATATCACATGTCCTGTGATGTGACTATTGCGACTATAGGAAACCTTATTGGTGTCATTAATCTGTGATTGGCTAATACTGCCCAAAATATCGGCTGACTGATATATCGTTCAGGCAATCATTTTTACCTTTCATGAACGTCTCTTGAGTAAAACAAGTGACAGTGAAATGACATTGCTTTCTCATTCCTCTCGGTGTGTTTGTACCTGTGTCGCCTCCTGCCTTCTTTGTCCGTCGGTCACATTTGATGAATGTGAATATGACGGTGAAACTCAAGTGTATTTGTGCTGCTGATTTACATTTAAATGAGCATGAATGACTCATTTTTAAAATAAAATGTTAAAGAAATCGGCATTGAACAAGTACCTTCTCCTCCGGCCGTGTTGAATCCCTCTCCTCGCGCGTATTGACACTGTTTAATGATTTGAACAGTTGAATTTAAATGTTTATCCATTCGTGAGGTTGTGTGTTTTCTTCTGCTCTCTGAGCACCGCTGCAAGGTTACGCATGTGTAGCTTTGATGAGGTTCCCCTTCAGCCAAGGACTCCCCTTTGTCATTAAGATAGATAACATCTATTCGGTGCATCGATGTGGCTACATTCATTTAAAGACCACTTTTGTTTCACCTCACAGACAGCACAATCAATAAAAAGCTTTGCCTATTTCTGCTTCATTTCATCTTGGCTGCTTCAGATGAGCTCAGCCCCCCGAGCTCGGGACACCACAGCGTCTTTACAGTCAAGTCTTCTTTGCACACAAGTCATACTGAATGCTTTGATTCAGCACTTGAAGAATGAACTCACTGTTATTAACAATATCTCTTAATGGAACATAACTGAAGTATTTAAACCTGTATCCACAGTCTGAGCAGCTCACTGGATGCCCCACTGTTAACAGAAAACCATTAAAAGCACATTAAACAGATTCTCCATCACACTGAGTGATATGCTTCTGTATTTCAGTCAACTCGAGGAGTGTTTTTTTTAAATTCTCAAACCACTCAACAACATCACTTAGAGATGGGCGGGTGTCACGCTGGTGCACTAGGGTCCATATTTAGACTTCACTGCTGCTCTGACAAACTTGTAAACAGACACGGAGAATATTTGATGTGATGTTTCATAGCTTTGTTTAAGATAGAGCAGAGAGTGTGGATTTGTTCTTCCAATTTTCAGGACATCATTTAGGGTCTTATGTTGGGATGGGGATCGGACGTTTGTATTGCTATCATTATCGAGAAGCCTTAAAGGTGCAACATGTCCAATTTTTATATCTAAATTAATTCAAAAGGATTCTTATATATTTTTGTGTTCTTACATCACCTCGAATATTTCCAACAGTTATCAAAGTCAGAGCAATCCGTCATTTTGTAGTTGTAACGGGACGTGTCTTGTCGTGGCAGCCGCCATAACAGACACGACATGTTTATCGTTGCCGTGAAAACACCGATGTTACGTCAAAGACCGCTGCACAAGGAAGCGTGAGCTGCTCCTGAAAGCTGCCGTACTGTTGCTGTATGAGCTGCTGTGATTAAAAACGTTGTGTAGATTATACTCGGATACATTAGCTCGTCTGTAAACATTTTCTCTTCCTCAGGTCGGTTTCACCCGGTCGTCTTGACTACGGTCAACACGGAGTTTGTTTTAATCGAGGGTGGGAGTAGCAGAGAGAATCACTCCCGTATTTCCCCGCCAGCCTCGACGTCATCTTTTGTTATTGTTTTAATTGAGAGCCCCCTGGTGGAGGTATTTACACACTGTGCCTTTAAGGTTCCCATATATTCATTTGGGGCTTTCTAAAGTTGCAAAATTATCATTTTAAGTTCTTTATTTATTTAAGCAGAGGAGGTTACAGCAGTAGATGAACTGTATAAAAACGTTTCAGTACGTAAACAAACTGTACTGCATTTAAGACAGTGAGCAGGAGTTTGCCTCCTAGAACATACCCAACAATGGGTTAATAGGACTTTTATTTTTGTTGTCGTGGTATCAAACCAGGAACTGATATCATCTGATTAGATTTTTGTCTTGTATCTTGTCGCCGTATAATTCTTACAACCCTGTATCATACATTATATGGATTATTTTTTTATCTCATGCCGAATTTTCCGATGCTCAAAATGGGAAACTGGAAAAAGTGCGAACATTTTTCACTCTTGTTGTGTCTGCATTTGAACTTACATCCTATAGCTGCTTGAATAAAGTGCCCCTTGCATGTATTCAAATAACCTTTATGCCGGCTGCTGTTGTTTGCCATAAATGAGTTTTGTGAGCGCACCACTTTGCTGTCAAAAGTCACCGCAGAAGACGGTGTGAAATGCTGCTTATTATAGGGGGAGATATCTCCAGTATTTCTGCCGAATGACTCCGGCAATTGTCAGCCTGTCGTGGTCTCAAACCGGAGCGTACACATGTACTGACAAGATCCATATTCAAAGCACTGAATTGTAGAAGCATCTGAAATTGAAATGTCAGGTTGAAATGAACATGCCTTGAATTAGAATGTGCGAGTACAAAAGACGAGCTATTGTGCAGCGGTATCGCCTGTTGACATTTTTTCTGTGCATTGTGTTTACACACTGTGTCCAATTCCTTGATGCCAGATTTGGAGAGAGGAGAAGTAGAGCATTTTCCGCAGCTTACTGTAGAGTCTCTCGTAATGAGACTGCAGCAACAGTCTCATTCTCCCACTCCTAATCAGTTATCTTGTGATCTGTTAATGTCTAGGTATCTTTCGCCTCTTCCTGCGTATGTGTGTGTTGCATAGCTGTAATCCAAAACAAGGCCCTGATAAAACGAGAGGATAAAACCCAATTACCCAGCAGGCAGTCCTGAGTCATCTCCCATTTGTTCCACCCATTTTCTCTCCTTGGTCTACTCCCCTTTATCTCAACTTGTATGGTTTACTCAAAGACCACCCCAGCTGATTGTAATCTGTAGGTGAAATGAAATGAGATTAAAAAAAAATTGTGAAGAAGAAACAAAAGTGATAGAGGGAGCAAATCGATGCCAAGCGGCCTGCGCGGAGGGATTTCTCCTTTCTCTTCCGCATAATCTTCCAGTGCGATTGTGAAGTTTGTGTGCGCCCGAGCTTCAGAGGGGACCAATTAAGGAGCGGCGGGGCAGGAGCCTGAACCGCTGGCTTTCCCTAATAGCCTGCAGGCTAGAGCGGGCCTCCAGATCCATAGTCAGTCGATAACGCAGGCCCTCCCTACAGTCTCACCCGATGAGTGCAAGAATCCAAACCAACTCGGCAAAGGAAAAATAAAGGTCAGGGTGGAAAAATACCCTTGCAAGTGTGACCACTGCTAAGTGTTGGTTTGGAGAAAGAAGACGCTGCGGAGCTTTGATCTCTTTATGGTTCCCTACTTTTTTAGGGGCGATAAACATCCAGCGAAAGAACGTCAACCTCGCTAGCCTGCACCAGGATCACCAATCAGTGAAAATAATATGTTATATTTTTATTAGGGCTCGCAACCTGAACACATTGATGGTGATGGGGTTAAAGTTTGACATTAACACACAATACATATACAGTATATATACACATTTTTAAGGCAGTAATCACGTGCTATTTTGTCCCTTTGGGCGCACCGTAGGTAAGCCAAAGCAGTGTCTCCCTATAGTCACAAAGATGGAAATGAACGACCATGTGCATCTTTGAGCGTCTCATTTTACATAAAAAAAACCTCTGACAGCTCAGCTGACACGTCGAATGAAAAATCCACCTCATGACATCAAACGTTTCTCTTTTTTGACCGTTTACTCTTCAGCTACATTATTTACTTTTCGATCCGTAACGAGTTCCTTTTTCCATTTCAAACATGCGATTAAAAATGTGATTAATCATGATAATATTTTTATCTTTAATAAATCGTTTGAATGCCCTAATTTTTATGCTAACCCTCAATGCCAGACAGAAGAACGATATGGTCTTACCCTGTATCTTGTTTGAAAATATATCGATTTATCTTAAAAACTCAATATATCGCCCAGCCCTAAGGCACATACGACTCTGTTACAGACGATGGGGAGTTTCTTTGTTTTTACCAAAGAATGACATTAAAATGTTTGAGACGGTCGACTGATGTCGTGGTTAATAATCCTCACTCCTGAACAACCTTTGTAAGTGTAAGACAAACCACAGCAGGCTGTTGACCTTTCCAAAAGATGAAAGAGTTCTCCTTCTGTTTGAGCTTTAAGTCAATGAGTATGTGTGTGTGCAGTTATGTGTGTGTGTTCATCTTTCTTTGCTGGCTTCAGTCTGTTTAATGTCCTTGTTGTGTGCAGTGTTTGTTGGAGCTCTCACGTACTGAGGGAGTACACGGCCGACATTCAGCTCCCTCTCCGCTGACCTACAAGCTGCATGATAACCTACGGGAGCCGCAGGTTTGTTTTTCAGGGCTAATGGAGAACGCTCCCCAGACACAAGAGAAAGCGATGATGTCATGACCCATGTGAAAGGGATTCTGTTCACCCTCCACCATTTACCCCTCAGATAGGGGAGAGGACATAATGTAATGTGACGGCTTCGCTTTAATCAATAGCTGTAGATATTGTTTATCAGCTTCTTCAAACACACCAGACTTTGATTTACTGCTCACAAGGTTCCACATAACACATTTTACATTTACTGTAGGTGGGATGTAACTTGCTATACAGTATGTATCAGGATCATAGACTGTAAATATTAGTGGACGAAGCCTGAGTGACGTCACCCATCTGTTCCTGCAGGGGGCTCCGGAGGCTCATTGACAGCAGCCGCCATGTTGGAAATGCTGACTCAGCCTAACTTTAAGTCAACCTAACGACAGACTGAGAGCTGGAGCTGAGGCGGGTTTTAAGCCTCCGGACAAACCGTTACGGATGAGTTATACAAAAAAAAATGACCCCCCCCATACAGTGTGTGGCGATCGAGACATGAGCTAATCAGACCTATTTGGTTTTTTGAACCAGGCTGTAAACATGTTAATGTCTGCTGTAAAAACAGACTTTTTTTGAATGGGTGACTTCTGGTGCTTCTGCAGCCAGCCTCTAGTGGACACTCGATGAACTGCAGGATTTTGCACTTCCACATTGGCTTCATTTTTCAACACAGGAGGTCGCCGCTTGGTCAGGATACTGGGTTCACAATATGATTCTATCAAAATGTATTTATGTTGTAAAGAAATGTAATGAAAGTCAATTTATGAATAAGTGAATTTACTTTATTTTAATTCTCTGCCAATGAAAATAAAAAAAAACACCTTAAATCAAAATTTTTAGTTTTGCGGTCGTGTATTTGCTGATAAAACCAAATTATTTCAAAAATAAAAAGTCACACTGATAACATCTTGAAAAAAAATACTTCTTTCTTTCGTATTTAAAATAAATAAATAATTTTATAACAAATCCAAAATCAAATCAACACATTTAAAGTCTAAGTGAGTGACACGCCCCCTGCACACAAGATGATGATTTTTCTTGGTCTGGACTCGATCCCTAAATGTCTCGGTCTTGTCTCGGTATCGGAGCACTCCGGTCTCGGGTATGTCTTGGTTTCTACCTTTTAATCATCTTCATGTGGACAAAACCGCTCCGTCAGCATGAGAGGGCAGCTCCGTGCAGAGTGACGGTGTAGACTGCTTCTCTCCACATTCAGACGCTAAACAAGATCAAACTGCACGGAGCAGGAAAACCTTTAAGGCTTTGCTTACGTCTGAATATCATTAGTGCTAAATGCTTTATGAAACAGACGTTTGGACGGAGCAGATAGTGGGAGAAAATGATGCACAGTGTTTGGAGCTGTTAGTAGCTGCAATCCACTCTCAGTGCATCAGGCCCTCAGTGTCTGAAGGATGTGAACACGCCAAGACATTTGAGGAGATTATCTCGGTCTTTATGAGACACTAACATGTTTTTAAAACCATTTTCTGATATTTGTAGACCACACGACTAATCCATAATGTAAGAAAATAATCATTTAAACTTAATCGATGAATAATGAAATAAGTTGCATATCATGATATAACCTGTTAAGCATTTCAAATCTCTGGTTTCATTTTGCCTGAAGAGAAGCACAGCTTTGACGTCTCCAGTACGCCTGGTTTCCCTTTATTTCCACCTGTCTCTCTTCACCGTGACGGATATGAGCACATTTTTTGCATGTCCATTGTTCTCTCTACTGTGTCATTTCATTAAAGCAGCCCATTACCTCCTTCTGGGAAACATTGACTGTAATACTATGCTATCTTGATAACTGGCAGGAGAAGCTGTCTACCTCAGTCTTACCTACGGAGATTATGACAACCGGCTCCTTTTGTGAAATCCTGCACAAGTCGGAGAGAAGGGAGTGGCAGAAAATCACATTTTCAAGGTTTTTTTGTTCTTTGTGTTGCAGCTGAGCAGAATAGAAATGTATAAGTGTGCAGGCTGTCATCATTTCATGCATTCAATTAATAATTGAGATGAGTAAAATGAACGTGCTTGACCTATGGAGTAGGAGCTGCTGCAACCGAAGCTGCATGTTTAGATTAACAAAATCCAATGAATATATGTTTCTGCTTATTAGAAACATGCAGAGGCTTTTTAGGTCGGGTACAATCACTTCTATCTGAACCAGTTCTCTTGCCCGCTTCCATCGCTGCAACACCTGTTGGTTTGACCTGATAACTAGTCTCATATCTGGCAAACCGAGGGACGTCCAAAACGCCCCCGTGTGGGGGTGCCTTAATTCCGTCTACCTTCTCTGGTCCAAACAAATCCAGACCATTCAGGACCAGAATCTAAAGTTAGAAGGAGGACATACTGGCTGCTGCATTGTTGTCAGAGAAGCCAGCACTTCAACATAGCATGTTTCCTTAATGTCTGATCATATAGTTAATAATTTCATTCAGTAGATATCTTACTGATTGCGCAGTTTTGTCCCTTTATTTATTAATTTCTTTAAAATTGTTTCAGATACAAAATTAGGTGCTTACAAAGACGTTTTCTTCCCTCGAGCAAATTTAGGATGAAGCAAATATTAGTGTTTGTGAGGCGTGTGTGCACCTTTGTTGTGTAAATTCTCTGAGTCAGCGAGAGTGCAGAACAGTGTTTACCGTGATTCTCTGCCCTCTGACTCTTCATCCTTCTGTTTCCATTGCTTCTCCCCTTTGCCATGTGTCTCTTTCTATCATTCTCTCTTTTACTTATCCACCAATCGTGACATGATATTACTTACCTACTCTGCACAGAGCTGCATTTTATTATGTGCTCCACATGATTAATGTGCTAATGGCCTGAGACGGGTGTCTTGTTGTAGCAGAGGCCTGATGTTTGGGCGCACTGCGGCTCGCTGCTTTATCTCTGTGCTCTTCAATTAGGTTTTGTTTTGTTTTGTTTTCTAATACAGCCGGAGCATCAGTGTAGAATCAACTATTTCTTTTCCTTCTCATAATCTGAATCAAAGACTGTTGACAAAAACGGTATTAATTGGGGCGCCGATAGCCTAGTGGTTATGTCACACGCTCCATGTATGGAGGCTATAGTCCTCATTGCAGCGGCCGTGGGTTCGAATCCGAACCTCGGCCCTTTGCTGCACGTCGTTCCCCGCTCTCTCCTCCAAGTGTTTCCTGTCTCTCTTCAGCTGTTCTGTCCAATAAAAGCAAAAAGGCCCCAAAAAAAACCTTAAAGAAAAATAAATGGTATTAATCTAGTAGAGAGCAACATTATGTTAAACAAATGCTTTCTGAAAATCAGATTTGTTTGAGAGAAGGCTCTCTCTGATGTTTAGAATTTTGACTGCAGTACCCCTTTTAAACACTAGGTGTCAGAGTTATATATTGCTCCTTTAACATCCCAATCCTTTTTCTGCATGCAAGTCTGCAAAAACTTTCTGAACCGATCGACTGTGATCTGTTGACCTCTAGTGTATTTGTTGAAGTGGCCATCTTGCTTCAATTGGTTATAGTTGTGTAATGAGATAAGACATTTTTTTTTTAATTGAGGTACAAAAGTTATGAACAAGTTATTGTCGTCATGTTTTTGAACATTTAAAATAAACAACACTCCAGACAAATAATTGTGAAGAGCAGGAAACGTTGGTGTGTCTTCAAAGAGAACAAAGAGAAAACTAGTGCAGCGTTTGGTCTGAACGGTTCTTACACTTAAGAGCTGAGCATGAAAAATTCTGTCTTTTCAAACTACATTCACTTGAAAGGAAGAAAGTTTGCATCCATACATCAGATATTCAAAGAGCATCATAAACATGTAACTGAGAAGAGACTACAAGAAGACGCACTTTAAGAAAGAAAATTAAAGTTTCTCGGCAAAGAACTGCCATAACTTTTACCACATCTTAAAGACGCTGGAATAAAAATGATAAACAACACTTCACTACTTTATTTAGAACAGACAAAATTATGTATCGGCTCATAAATTAGAAACAGCTTGCCTCAAACCGTCCTCATTTTCTCTAAGTCTGCCGTTCTCTCTGCAGCTTTTGCAGATGTTTCCCAAAGACAGGTGGTAATAGCGGATGTGAAACTGCAAACCTGTTGTCATCCTTCAAACCTGGCTGAAGGCGAGAGCTGCTGACGAGTCCAACAGCAAAGCTCATTTCTCACTCATCCTGCAGCTCTGAACTGTAGCTGTATCTTTCCTCACTTCACCCTCCGCATCGAGGACAGTGCTTTGCTTATGCATTATGAGGGAGACATTGATTACTCGCAGCACAGAGCCGAGGCAAGGCAGTCATCAGGCATTCTTTTTCATCATCGGCCACTCCTCCTTTGGCACAGTTTGTGCAGAGACTGTTTCTTTTCTAATAATGAAGGAGTGACTCTGTTAACAGAGAAGACAAAACGCTTTGTCAGCCCTCTCCTGTTGTTGTTTCTACCTTCTGTCAGTGGACTAAAAACAGGGCATCACATCTTTTCCACTTCACGTTTAGATTCCTTTTTGCTGTGATGTCAGAACACAAGTTCCTACACTCTTGCTTTTAAAGGGATAACATCTGTACTAGTCCATCTGGCTCCTTTGGTCCTCAGAGATCCTGAGCTGTGCACCAACAGAGGGATTTAGGTCTCCTTTTATTTAGGTAGATGACCTGGTTCTAGCGGCCCTTTACGAGGGCAGCTCATGCTCCAGTTAGTGTGGTGCTAGCTCATAATGCCGTCCTCCAAACGGACGGATGACAGTTACTGACCACAGACCCCAGGACCAGGTTTGTCTAACTAATCACAAAAAATCCTGTTTTAATAATCAATAGTATCTAAAAGTACCAAAGCTTAAGAAAACACGGATCTTCAGTCATATTTTTAACCCAAAGCTGCTGCGAGCAAATAAAGACTGCAGTAGTTCATTCATATTCACAGGTCGGTATATACTGACCGTTCTTAAGTCCTTTTGGTGTCTCATGAGGTTGGAAAAGTTACGTTAATGTTTCTTACAGACAGAGAGCAAAGGAGGTGACACAACATGGTGGTACAGGAACGTAGCCATTGTCCATCCATCCATTTTCTTCTGCTTATCCGAGGTCGGGTCGCGGTGGCAGCAGGCGTAGTAAGTCAGTAAGACTTCCCTCTCCTGAGCAAGCTCTTCCTGGATGATTCCAACGAGTTCCCAGGCCAGATGGGTGTATAATCCCTCCGGCGAACTCTGGGTCTACCCTGGGGTCTCCTCCCAGTTGGACGCGCCCAGAAAACCTCCAAAGGGAGGCGTCCAAGAGACATCCTAATTAGATGCCCGAACAACCTAAACTGGCTCCTTCCAATGCAAAGGAGTAGCAGCTCTACTCCGAGCTCCTACCAAATGTCTGAGCTCCTCACCTTACCTCTAAGGCTGAGCCCAGACACCCTGCGGAGGAAACTAATTTTGGCCGCTTGTATCCGTGATTTTATTCTTTTGCTCATGACCATAGGTGAGGGTTAGAACGAAGATCTACTGGTAAACCAAAAGCTTTGCCTTCAGACTCCGCTGCCTTTTCACCCCACCAGTACGGTGCAACACCGGCATTACTGCAGACGCTGGAACAATCTGCCTGTCATTCTCACGGTCCATCTTACTTTCACTTGTGACCAAAAACCCTGAGAGACTTAAACTCCTTCACTTGCGGCAAGGACTCACTCCCTACCACGTTGCGAATATATTTGTGAAATTTAGACAGTGTGCAGGAATTTGCGAGCAATTTTTAGTGATTCAATACGAGAACATTTCCCAATGCTGGGGTCCTTAGTCGTCTGTTTTTCCTGCGGTGGTATCGTTCTCCTTATGATTTCTACTATTATATCGACGTTTGAAATTCTGGTATCTTGACAACCTTACTCATAACCAAAGGTACAGGGAGATGATGCATCTTACTGTGTGTATAGTTTTATAGATATAACGGTGAATATCCTGCTAACAAAAGAACCCTACAACGAGTTATCTATTTGGTACGGCTCCTACAAAAAGTCAAAAAAGGAACAAGTATTTAGGCTTCTCCTGGACATTGTTACATTGTTCTTTGATGCAGTTGGGGCGTGATCAAGTTTGACCTGCTTATAAAACTAGGCACTACTCTGAATTGTTCATAACACCTGAAGTGAGATAACTACCTGCTCCGTAGGTTTCTACCTCTTCCAAACACTCTTCCTGGTGTTTGGTATTTAACATTTATCTAGTCATCATTCTGTTAATTAGTCATTTGTATTTCAGTTACGAGCTGGCATAAACCCAATAGCCCAAAGCAGGCATTACAAAATGGACTGATTTATAGGTTGATGACATCATCTGGACACATTTTTCGATGTGCAAGCTGAGAGGTTTTTGTGGCTTTTCTTAAGAAATGACCTTCGACCGATCCTCTAAGAGAGCTCGAACAGAAGGTGCAATGATGTTCGTCTATGGGTCAACGTTTAGATGAAAAAGTTTTATGTCCTATCTTTTTGCAAACTGCACCCAAAGTTCATTCTTTGCATGAAGGTCTGAGGTAAGAAGTGAACGATGTGATTTGCAAAACATGGAAACCCATCCCACTGCAGTCTACCAAGTAGTTAGAGCCATGCTTTTTGTTTATTTTTTGCAAACAATAATGGCGATGGTGCAATACCTTATTAGGGCCAATATTTTGTCACACATTGACGAGCAGCAAGACGGCAAGAAGGAATCCTGCAGACACAAAAAATAGTTTAGGGGTAATTACCTGAAAAAAAGTGACAACATGTTACAGGACAACTGGTAGGCAGGTGATGTCAGGAAAAGAACGCTGCCTATGAGCAACGGTTACAATGGCTAATAGGGAGCTAATATGGAGACAAGCAACAGGTGTGCAAGCAGGTGGCAGAATTTGAAGAGTGTCAGGGTAGGAAAAGGGAAGCAGGAGGGGTGTTGAGGAGTCAGGAGGACAGCAACATGACGCCTCTGACACACTAATGTACACAGCTCTGTGTGATGATGTAATGCAACGTTGTTCAAAGCAACCTGTCAGCGGATGAAAGGGACTTGAACCCTGCTAAACCTAACCTGACTCACTGTGTCTGTGCGTCTCTCTAAACATGACATCTTTGTCGAATTTTTTATAACGCATGTGTCTGCATCAAGACAAATACATAATTGATTATGGAGCAGCGCCTCGATTCACCTCATCTCCAAAATAATAACTGTATTTCACAAAGCGCAGTAATGAATTTGTACCTGAATACTAAACAAAAACAAGGGAATCTTCTGTGCTTATTCTGTCAGGTTCAATCCCGTTACATCCGATTTCATTTTCTGAATTTGCAGTTTTTTGAATTTTAAATCCACAGAAATGCAAACCTAAAAGCTTTGATCCCCCAGCTCTCAGCTCCCCTCCCTCCCTCCCTCTCCTCTGCAGGTAGCGCAGCATTAACCTTTTGCCAATGCTTCTAAAATGAGTGCTGGGGCTGTGGGAGTCTGGTACCCTCATACAGTACATCCCCATCCTCCGATGTCTCTGCTTCTTACCCCCATGAAACCTCTTCATTCATTCAGGAATGAGGGGCCCAGGGAAGGTGGCCGGCTTTGATCAGGAGGGCTCTCTCTCTCTACAGGGGCAATTGATGGCAAACACGCCGGAGCAGACGGCTCTTTGTGCATGCATGAGAAAATGAAACCATGGTGCAGTGTTGACAGGATTTCATGTGACAGCATGCTGTTTGAAATTTAAAGAACCTAACATTCTTGCCCTTTTCACACATGCACAAATCTCCTGTTAACTTTCTGAAAGAATGACAGTGAAGCTGCACATGTGAACACAAACAGCCACATTTTTCACTCCGACATCACCTGGACTTTTTCCTACCAGCCTCCCTGTAAAAATGTCCACAAGAATTCAGAGTCACTGTTTGAGCGCTGGACTCACCCTGCTGCCTCTTCTTCCACTTTGTCTTATCTTTCTGTCAATCCCTCATAAGTCCCCGTCTTGTGTCATGATGTCTCGGTTTACTCTTGTCTTGGTCATGACTTGGTCAAAAGTGGTGTAAAATTAGAAAACTCTAGCAGCGTAGTTTGCAGTTTTTTCTCGGTTGCCGGTATTGATATGTGGTACATGCACATGCACATTTTCCCTCATTTCATGTTCAGTGTTGAATTTAACAGTTTGACACATTTAAAACCTACTGGTGATGCTGCAGTTGCAGAAACATCCCCGAGGCACTCTAAATAATCAGTGTGTCTTAAAAAAGTCATTCTGATTAATAGTGCATCATTTGAAGGCGGTGAAATAATACATCGTTAATGAGGTACATATTAATTAGATTCCCTTTAAATACGATGCATAGAGTACATGCAGTGATCCCTACACGGAGGAAACCATGACTGTGTCTCCCCATTAACAGCAATGCTGCGAGCATTTAGCTCCAGGCAGCGTGGCTTGATTGATTATTTAAATCTCCAGACACGCCGCCAGGAACGGTCGGGATCTAATTTAAATTAATGTTCTGTGTTCTTTTACACATTCAAAAGGTCACACACACACACGCACACACAAACACACACAAACACGCACACACACACACACACACACACACACACACACACACACACACACACACACACACACACACACACACACACACCAGCACACAGAGTCCAGGTGCATCCTGAGAAATTGTTGGACCAAAGCAGTAGCACTATTCAGACTGCTGTTTCAAACCGCCATATTTACACCCCTGTGACATTTCGCCTTCAATCTGAATGTCCTGGAGGTGTACTTGGGGGGACGAAGTGATCCCCCCTCTGTACCGTCTTCGGAGGTACAGCCTGGGACGCGTTACAGAGGCGAGACGGGATCAGCTGAGCTAGCAGGGGAGCGCAGCGCTGCGCTGTGTGTGTGTGTGTGTGCATGTCTGACTGTGTGTATGTGGAGCTCCTGCCAATTTTACGCCATCGTGGAATCAATGTGAATGTACGAAGACGTGATGACGGCTGAGCTTAGCGAGTGGGCTAGTGTGTGCATGTTCTTCTGTGTTGCTATTTTTAACCAAATCTAAGTATTTCATGACTTTTTTCAAACAAACTGGTCACTCTCCCGGCCATTAAGAATTCCCTTTCATGCCTTTCCACACTTTATTTACTGCAGTGTCACATTATGAAACAGTGTCGGGTTCATCAGCAGTGATTTCTCACAGTTTTTGAAGGCACAGATGGATGGTGTGTTCCTGCTGATCGGGGCCTCAGATCAGAGAACTCGAGCACATGGTGACTAGACTCTTCATGAGATTGTGCCATGAAGATGAATCGAATATCTGTTGATGTATTTTTAACCTGACAGACGCGACACACCATCCCTATCAGTTCCTGATGACTACAAACAACTGCTGTGTTCTTTAGGTAGCTTTTTTAATATGTAGTCTTCATCATTGAGGTACTTTAAAGTGTTATTTTTGTGTATTTATTTAGTTAGTTATATCTCCATATGTCGTTCTACAACCTTCGTTGACTGCACTAATATCGTTGCATAATACCTTTCCTTGTACAATAGACTCTTTTCCTCAGAGCAGAAGCAGTCTCTACAGAGAGTCTCTACTGCTCCCGTTGAAAGAAGCTACCCTTCCAATTAAAAATCCAAATTCAAGTCCCTGTTCCCAAGGACACATCTGACATGTGGCTGCAGAAATGTCACTGCCGGAGCGGGGGATCGAACCCCTGACTTTCTGGTTGAGAGACAATCGACTCTTCCACTGATCCACAGCTGCACCAATAGGTGCAATGCACACATGCTGAGGGAGAGAGACTATATTAAAAGTGTATGAATTCAGACTATTGCGATGTGTTGATATTTACGAAGGATCACATCGCCTTGACAACAAGATCATGATTAATTGCGCAGCCGCCCTAGAGATGCATACAGTTAATGCTTTAAACAGACAGTGGACGAGATAGTGAGAACAACACTGAGTTCTTCTTGCTCAGAGCGAGTCTGAGCTGTTTAAATACCTCTTGGCTGCATTGCAGTGTGATGTATTGAGCTGCAGCTGCTGGAGAAACTGAAACATTCCCACCTCATCAAATGTATATCCAGGTATATATTTCTGTACTGTGCAAACCCTGAACCAAGAAGTGCCTGCTGCAACATCCAGCCAAGAAGAACAGGAAAAAGTCAGACTAGTTTGTCTGTCTGTGTAATTTCATGCGAGTGTGTTTAAGCAGCCACCAGAGAATGCACGCTATTTAATGAAAAGTAGCATGGTTCAGATTT
Source organism: Tautogolabrus adspersus (assembly GCA_020745685.1). Lineage (NCBI taxonomy): Eukaryota > Metazoa > Chordata > Actinopteri > Labriformes > Labridae > Tautogolabrus > Tautogolabrus adspersus. The sequence goes on along the minus strand of CM036549.1, from coordinate 16,218,020 downwards.
AGGATGTCCCATTGCTGCGTAATTGCTTCTGAAGCTGTGAACCTCCACAGAATTAAAAGAAGCCGTAAAACCAGATTTGGAAAAGAAGTGAAGAGAAAAGCGGGATCATAACTGTGTCAGGGGTGGACGACAGCCCACTAATATTTGATCAAAGATAAAGAAGAGATTTTGAATGTGGTTCATCAGCCATCTGTTCTCTTTCTCTCTGTGATTTCATTCTGGCCCCGCGATGTTCAGTGACACACATTAGAAAGCCCACGTTGGTGCGTGACGGCTCGGTCTAACCTTTGGGGGAAAGGCTAAGAATAAACACTTCAATAAACCGTTTTTGATGGCTGCTAGCTGTTGCTACCTGGACATTCAGGCGATGCAGCAGCACGGAAAGGTCACTCGTCCTAAACATATGGGTAATTGGGCCTAAAATACCACCTGGCATGTTTACCTCCCACAAGAGGGGCTGGATTCTATGAAGCTCTGGAGACAGCCTGTTATATCTTGTATCATACAGGAAGACAATTAGCGGTACGTTTGTGCAGCAATGACAGCTTTCTGTTTTAGCAGATACTTTCAGACCTGCAGAACTTTCCATAAACATATGGAGAGGAGCCAGCAGCCCTAATCTACGCTGATATTTATTAGAGATGCACTTTTTTTCCTGATCTGATTCAGATTCAGATATTTTTTTTAATCATAATTAATACCAATATTCAGCCCTCAGACCGAGCTGAACCGCTGTAAACACTCATTTGTTCTGTTGTCCATTAACGGGGCCGTGCAATATGTCAACGTATCAATGCTGCAGGAAGGTGTTTTTATGTATCACCTGTTTTTGCTTAATCTGTATTCATGTATTTTTTAATTCTCTTGTAACTGCAGGACAGAGTACCAAGACAAATGTCCCTTAACGTAACGTATACTAACATATATCTTATCATAGTGTTATTGTTGTTGTTGGTATTATGTGGAAGGTTACACAAAGCTGTAGTAAACCCGGCACTGCATTTCTAATTGAAAGAGCAAATGAATAATAATTACAATAATTATGATGAATAAAAATGCATAAAGAAGAAGGACTTTGTGCTGGCTGCACATACAAACAGGAAACAGAGACAACTGTCAGTAAATTGAAGTGTAAGAATTCTAGAAATCATATAGAAGGAGCTGAGGCGCCGGTAGCCTGGTGGTTGGTGCGCATGCCCCATGTACATAGGCTGTGGGCCTCCAAGTGAGCGTCCCAGGTTCGAGTCCGGCCTGTGGCTTCTTTCCCGCATGTCTCCCCGGTTTCTGGCTTTATCCGCTGTCCTCACTCTAAAATGAAGGCAATAAAAAGCCCAAAATATTTCCCGCTCCTCTCCGATCCTCCGGCAGAGCGCTTCAGCGCCTCAAAGCGTAATGGCTGAAAGCAGCATCACCGAATGTAGTTGTATAAACATGAAGCAGTGCATGTTTGTATTCTTTCAGTGTAGGAGACATTTGAGGTGTGAACCCCTCTGGTGCCCACCACCACTCCTCCACCATACCCCTCGCAGTTCCTTCTGGACAATTATCGGCACAGGAAAACTTCCTGATTAACTGCCAGAATCATGGAAATTCCCGGATGTTTACAGGACCGATGATCTGGTTTTTCATGCAGTGATAAGAACTACAACCCAAACCAAAACTGATGTCTGGTGTAGTATTTGTTCTTTGTTTTCTCACTGTGTCTCACCAGCTTTATCCCCGGAGCACCAAACACAGTAGGAGTTTCTGACTTTGGTGAAATTATCGTCTTCAGATCCTCATTTACAACAAAGCTTTGGAGCTCCATTACTTTTGATGTTGTTCGCTGCGTGTGGAGGCTGAAAATTGTTGTTCACTGAGAAATGCCAACGCCGAGGGGAGTTGTCAAGCTCTGATCCGCGTTAAGGGCATCCATCGATCTGACCTGCGCTTGAAAGTCCCCATGGACCAAACCACACGCAACCCTCGCTTCCCACTGCCAGCTGATGGGTGTGGGAGACCACGAGCTGCCCTCCTCCAGCTCAGCGTCTCTCTCCCTTCCCCGTGTTTTCCTGTTCGCGGTACATTTTGTCTTACTTTTTGCGAGGATGAGTAAGGGCTCTGTCCTGGAGGCATTTCACTGGCAGCCCTCGACACCTCTCAGCTTGTTCTCGCACGCCTGCTTCTCCTGAGCTGTTCTTTTTTTAAAAACTCAAAGTGTCAAAGTTCTCTGCTCTCCTCCCTGGGCAGGTTTGCTCTTTGTCTTAATTTGAGCGTTGTTGTTTTCATCCTGCCTTTTGAGGAGCCGCAGAGAGCAAAGAGCAGCTTTGTAGATTTCTCGTCTTCCACCTACACCGCAAAACAACTAATTCTCGTTGTTTGAAGTCTTGTTTACTGGATGCAGTTGTTACAGGAAGTTGTGGTACAAGACGGATTATGAAGGCTGGTTTTGGAACTTCTCAAAGCTCTGTGTCTCTTAAATGAAAACTTCAACACCTGAGCAGTGATTTCTCACTTTTATTTATGTTCATTAATATTCCCGCTCCTTCAGTACTCCCCTGGCATTTGGAACACGCTGAATGAGACTGAAATTGTGTTTTTCATCATAAAACGGACAGGATAAGGCCTGTAAAACCAAGCGTCTGTGAACTAGAGAATAGATAAAGGGGGAGAAATCATCGTGAGTTACCGCACCACAGACTCTGAATAGATCATAAATTCACCATTCCCACCAGACTCGCAGGAAGGTTCCCAAAAAATGGCGAGTTTCATCATACACTTTTTTTTTTTCTTTGAAAAATTACATCTGCAGAAGGCGGCATCTCATTTGTCTCCCCGTGTCCTAATTTTTATTTTCTAACGCTACAAAAAACACAAGTTATTAGTGATGAATCCAGACATCAGCTGGTGTTAAGAATATAAATAATTCATAATCATTTACATGCAGTTAATAATTTAATCAAATCGATGTCTTAAAAGCAGTGAGACAGTAAACGTACTCTGGGTTTGTAACAGCGTCAGTTAAAGTTTTGTTGAAGGAGACGTGTGGAGCTGCGATGCTCTCAGAAGGCTTTTAGGAGGAAGAACACAAAGACACATGAGCTTCACTGGAAGATGACCTGACGTCACTTTAGAAATAAACAACTGAATAAAGAAGATAACTTCAAAATGTGCGTGTGTATAACTCTATTATCTCTTCCTGTTAAACGTTTCAAATGTCTGATGACTCGTCCTGCCTTTAGGGGGGCGGTTTACTAATTCTTCCGACCAATTAAAAACCTAACTATCCAATCAAATTCACCCCAACGTTATGCCCCGCCTTCTACCTTGTTATTGGTTCGATCCCTTTTCAGTTGGAAATACGACACGATGTGGCAGTTCGATCCCTTTGAAGTTTTTATTATGGCTTTATTTTAGAATTTTAGAGACGGGACAGTGGATAGACTGAGAATCCCGGAGAGAGAGAGAGAGCTGGGATTGAGAGGCGGGAAAGGAGCCACAGGTCGGGTTCGAACCCCGGTCGCCCGCTCTAGAGGACTTAATCCTCTCCACATGATGGTCACTTCACACAGCAGCCTCTACCATCAGTGTGTGAATGTGAAGGTGTGACGGTTCCAGCAAACATGCTCTTCCTCAGACTTGAGTCTGACTTGAGTTACTTAATAAATCTGCAAACGGGGAGCTTCTTGGTGTGTGGATCTTGTTTTGCTTTCCTTACCTTTAGTGTTTTTTGGATCCAGCACCCACTGAGGGAAGTGCGTGTCTTTATGATTTTTGAAATACTTACAAAAGCAAACATTTGAGGCTGTACGTGTCTGGGATAATTCTCATGCTGGTCTTGTTAGGAGGTACGTAACGGCACACGCTGCACAATCCGCGGTCGCTGTCGTCCTTTGATATGTTGTGAGATTATTTTTTCATTAGTTTTTTTAGATGGCATAAAGTTAAATGAGAACATTAAACATTTAAGGGTTTAATTAAAAACGTTCCTCTCCCTTGTGTTCTCTCCGCATGTTTCAGAACGTTTAGTCCTAACCCCTGTCGACAAGTTCATCACACAAATAACTTTCTTTGCGCAGAAATTGACTTTGTATCTTGGCAGTTTTGCATGGTGCTTTAAAAGCAAACAGGTGAACATGTTACAGGTAGCACATGTTAGAAGCTGTCAAACAATCTCCTTCCATATCGTGACCGAGCTGCACATGTTTCAAATCCTCTTAATGACATTGTTGGTGTGTGAGATGCTCCGTGCCTGGGATTTAATTAACTTAACGACTAGTTGCATCTGTCTCTGCGTCGCCTTTCTTTCACTGAGAGATATAATGAGGCCGGCCTGTTTTTAGCATCATGGCTCCATTTTTAATGTCTTTGTGGAAACAGTTTGAGCTGCAGGAGGAAACTGATTTATAAGACTCGGGCTGAGCGTTGCCTACTGGCTGCTTGTGACACGCTCGCATTTGTTAGTGTGACATTCAATGTGGAAACAATCTTTCATCTGACTGAAAAGGAGCTCGCTGAAACTTTTTAAAGGACGTGCGTGAATGTGACTTATTCCCACTGTGATTGAGATTGTCATGTAGGTGTGGAGCAGGAAAAAAGACTACAGCAACACCTGCTGCCAATATCAGGACAAAAAGATGGAACATGTGTGCTGATTTATTTACATTATAGTTTAATTTAGCTGGAATAAGCATCGACTGGAAAAAAAAACATGCATTACCTCAATTAAGTTATTATTATTCATATATTAAAGAGCAACACCTGCTCTTCATATCACAAAAGATGAAACTTATCAGTATTTATATCGTAATTGTATTCATCTGGAACAAGTGCAGACTAAACAGAAGAGGAAATAAATACATGAAATCGATGCAGATGTTATTAAACTATATATCGTCTCAACTGGAAGGTCGGAGTTTCAATCCCCAGCTCCTGCAGCCACATGTCCGATGTGTCCTTGGGCGAGACACTTAACCCCAAGTTGCTCCCTCTGCTTTGTCAGCGGCGTGTGAATGGATTAGTTAATCTGATGGTCACTTTACACAGCAGCCTCTACCATCAGTGTGTGAATGTGTAGGTGTGACCTGCGGTGTAAAAGCGCTTTGAGTAGTCAGAAGACTAGAAAATAAATATACAAGCTCAAGTCTATTTACTGGTGTCATTAAAGGCACAGTATGTTAAATTCCGCCACCAGGGGGCTCTCAATCAAAACAATAACAACAACAGATCATGTCGAGGCTAGCGGGGAAATATGGGAGTGATCCTCCTTGCTACTCAACATCCCACCCCCCGATGAAAACGACCTCCGAGTTAACCGTAGTGAAGACGACCGGGTGAAACCGACCTGAGGAAGAGAATATGTTTACAGATGAGCTAATGTACCTGAGTATACTTTACGTGACGTTTTTATCTCAGCAGCACATACAGCAACAGTACGGCAGCTTTCAGTAGCTGCTCACGCTCCCATATACAGCGGCCTTTGACGTGACATCTGGTGTTTCCACAGCAACGATAAACATGGCGGCCGCCACAACAAGATACATCCCGTTACAACTAATAAAATGACTGATTTCTCTGGCTTAACTGTTTCTATTTTAAATTGCTTTACCCTTAAAGCAGAAAATATGACAGAAATGCACGAGCAACAGCTACCGCTAATATCAGAATATAAGGTTTTAATATCATCCTTTTTATTTCTATGATTTTTTATTCGCAGGAACAAGAGTTGACTGGAAAATCAGAGGAGCGAGGTTCATGAATTCAATGCAGTTGTGATTATAAATCACATTTGAGAGTTGTAAAAGCAGCTTGTAGAACATTCAGTGCCCCCAAACTGTTCTTTACTCGCTTCACTTTGAATGAATATCTGAAAAATTTGTATGATTTTTCTTTTTTTGGCCTAAGATTAAAGCTCCAGTGTGTGTGTGTGTGTGCGTGTGACAAATATGTATTTACCTCACGCTGCAGTCAAACGCTCCTGGCTTCAAACGCAGCAGGGGAGGCCCGGTGATTCAGCGACTCAGTCTTCACGACCCCCTAATAAAGCAAAGAAAGCAACAATCACACACTTAACTGTTGCTTTCCCTCCTCTCACTTTGTTTCTGTGCCTCCTCGATGGATTACAATATGCTATTATAATCACATTTCATCAAAATAAGGGAAACTCCAAGTGTTAAATGGAATGAAAATTCAATAACCCCGTCGTGCAAACCATTAGTTCTGCTCCAAAAAATCCCTTAGAGTTAATTTTAGTGATTAATTACGACAACAAGAAAGTGTTCAGGCTTGGACAAACACTGGCTCGCTGTAATTATTCTGCACTCAACAAAACTCAGTCGGTCAAAAATGCATTCGATGAAATCTGCTTCTCTTTAGCAGCGTGGATGTTGCACTGAAACCTCTCCGTCTGTGTGTCGTTGCGGCACAATAACCTTCGTGTTGAAACTGGGGTGAAATGCTGATCGCAGCAGGCGCACTTTATGAAGAGGAAATACTGCTTTCATTTCATCTTTCAGTAATCTCCCGTCCGTATTAGTCATGAGTGTTTCCAATAAAACACCGAGCGTGGATTTAGCTGACAGCACTTCTCTGCAGAAGCTTCACCAAATGCCAACAAGAACATCCCATCTTAAGTCCTCTGATCTTCGACCTGTTAGATCTAATTCCACTCCGTCGTCTTTTGGTGCATCTCCTCCTTTCAATGAGCTTGTAACCACTGCTCTGGTCTTTAACCGACTAACTCCATGATGTTTCCCTTCTTTTGTTTTTTAAATCTTCTCCATTGAGTGCCAGAACTTTTCAGAAAACTAATTTCTTCATTTGACTCGGCAAATTTGAACTCGAACCAAAAAGGCCGAAAACTTTCAGCTTAAGCTCCCAAAGCTGTCAGCTACTTCTTAAATGCCAAGCCAATTATCCTGTTATGAAGTTGCATATCACATTTGCCCTTAACCTCGGAGTTGAAGCCGTTTGTCGGACGCAGTAAACATCACAAACTTTGTATCACTCGCTGAGAGTTCTGGCTTCATGTGCATGCCTCCCTCCCTTCCCTCCCTCCTTCCTTCCCTCCCTCCCTCCCTCAGGCTGTCTTGTTATCGCCATGCCTGCAGGAGTGTCATGGCCTTTCATCATCATGACCACCCACTCCTCCATCTACTCCTCTGACTCTGATACGCATCAACATGAAGCCTACTCTTAAATAACTTCACTCGCCCACATCGGTCACACCTTTGAACCAGAGCAGATGCTACTGTAGCCTAAAAAACCAATCGCACTTCACAATTTCAAATGTTTGCAACGTTTTACAGATTGATTAATTTACTTTGGCTTGAAGTCATAGTTAAACTTAGTTTTAGTTTAGTTCAAACTACTTTGAGTACGCTATATATAAAATGGAAGTATAATATTGTCTCACTTTTTGAAAGAGCTACGCCTTCTTCTTTGTTTAGCACATGCACTCCTGAAAATGCCTGGAAAGCCCGACCCCGAGATGCTCTTTCACGCACCTCACAGCGGGAGATTTTCCCTGTCGGACAAGACGGGGAGGGGAGGGGAGGAGAGGGGTCTCTCAGGACGTGATGTACAAAGGACGCTGGGTACCTCACTGTGTAATTTTTACAACAGTTTCCAACGTATCCACGATGGTGAACGAAGCAACAGAATCTGACGCTACATGCTGACAGTGTGCTTTATATCAATGCAAACTGTCGAGCAGAAAAGAGTACGAAGCAGCTCTCGTTACATCCACCAAGATCACAACACTCCTGCACTGATTTCAGGATGTAGACGTCATCAATGACCCTACTGACGGGGAGCTCCGATAGCCTAGTGGTTATGTTGCCAACCCCATGTACAGAGGCTGAAATCCTCGTCGCAGCGGCTATGGGTTTGGATCCGGCTTCAGCCCTTTGCTGCACATCATCCCAAGCTGTCTCCTCCCAACATTTCCTGTATCTCTTAAGCTGTCCTATTTACTGGAGGCGAGAAGGCCCAAAAATTACCAGCCGATAATATCGGCAGATATTAGCATATCACGTGACTGTCGGTATCGGCTAATTTTATCTCTGATATGTGCAGATATTATTCAACAGGGGCCGATACCAATAATGGAGAACAAAACGGATACCGATATATCGGCCGATATCTTTCTTGGATCTATGTTCAATCTGTAGAGATAGATAAAACATATTTAGTGCGGAGATCCCTCTAATGCAGTTATCAGACACGTGAGGAAAAGATTTATAACCAAGACAAGATGGTCGCTCAACTGGAAACTATACTGTACGTGTATCACCGCTGGAGAGTGATGATGCTTGTTGTAATCTATATAGCACCCTCTGCTGGTGAAAGAGAACTGTTAGTGTAATACAATGAAACCCTGGTGAATAAATTGAGTAATATCGGTGCATATCTGTGATAAAAGTAGCCGATACCGATAGTCACTGGATAGGCTGATATTGGCCGATATTATCGGCTGGCCGATTAATCGGTCGGGCTCTAATGTATTTATTTCCATCTCTAAAGATCAAAAATAGATCTAAGAAAGATATCGGCTTATATATTGGTATCAGAACTTTGTTCTTTCCCTAATATTTCGGCATTGGTTCCCTATCAGTCGGATGCTATATAGAATATAAGCTCAACCCAATTTCAACCCAAAAAATGATCTTGTATAAGGAGAGCTGATGATGAATTATTTATTTAAAAAAATCGCCTTTTTTCCTTCAAGGAGAGGTAAAAAGTCTGACTCATACGTTAGAATTTCCTGCTCTGACAGAAATGTGAACATTGTTGTCTTGTTAGCGGGTATGAAGCTCAGTGTGCATAAATTATTCACACAGATCTACAGTAACAACCTCGGCAAGCGGATCATCCTACCTGATTCATGAAGGAATGATTCAGACGCGCTTCATCTCCACTCCCACATCTGCTGTGTTACGAGCGCTCCCACTGACGCCAATGCTAAATTAAACGCTTTGTTATTGTTCGAGTAACTGAGAATCAGGATTGACAACATGCGGACTGTAAACAGGAGCAGTTAGCCGCTAAGTTTATTCTGAGAAGTTCTCCACAACTTTCACAGGAACACCATTAGCACGTCAGGAGACGACAAACAAGTCGCTCTGAACACCGAGTTTAAAAGGAGGAACTCCTTTGTGACTTTGTCTTCAGTAGCAACACTGCAGTGCCTCAAACTGAGGGGAAAAAAAAGAAAAGAAGAGCTGGCACTTTTCTGAAGCTTAACTGGAACGAAGCGTCACCACAGTAATGCAGTTAGAGTCACATCTGAAGTTTAAGGGAGATGTTAGATATCAAAGTGTTGGGAGGTTGAAAGAAGCTGGCAAAAAAAAGGGAGAGTCGATTCTGTAAGAGAGGAATTAGAGCTCAGGTGTTTGAGGTTTTAAACAAAGTTTCCTGGTAATTGGAGTGTCAGTACAGGAAGAGAAACACACGAAACACACAACACAGAGAGGGAGAGAGAGGCAGGGCTTCAAAAGGTAATTACATTTTGTATCAAAGAGCAGGCAGCAGTTGGAGCTTAAGGCCCCAAAAAATACAGTCCAACCTATTCCTCATTAGAAGGCAGGGGCGTCTTTTCATTCTCTGTGCAGTCGTGTAAATGAAGGTTGTGTTTTAATGTGTGTGTTCATGTGTTTACAGCAGGTCAGGAGGCTTCTCTGTGTGTGTATATTTCTCTGTTTGCATATTGTTTGTTGGCAGGAGTCGTTTACACTTCAGAGAACAAAGGCAATGCTTCCAATTACAGTGGATTTCATTTGGTTGATGCATCGTCATGGCGGCAGACCGGGACAGGTGCTGTTAGTTATAAAAATGTACGCGTTCGCTCCCACGTCTTGCTTTTTCGCAGTCGTGGGGAGAATAGGAAGGAAAGGATGTAAGGATACTTCGAGGGTTTTTTAGTGGCCTGGGGGACAGCTGTAGCACTGTGTTTTTTATTCATTACACAGTAGAAAAACCATCAGTACTGTGTCCTCCAGGGAGTGTTTTGTTCAGGGCTGCTACGGCCTTCGCTGTTTGTCTGGCACGCTTGTTTGAATAGTAAAGCGCTGAGAGGGGAAATTGTTGTTGCAGGAGTTCGCTGTGATTCAGAGGTGGATATGGAATGGGAAAAAATTGGCATTCATAGCCCGGAGTAACGATGATGATGATGTCGACACTTCCAATATCTGTGACTGATTGCCGGGAAAGGTAAAGATGGCGACGGCTCTGAAGGAAATGATGATGTACATTATGATGATGCTGATGGGACCTGTGATGGAAGTCCAACAGGAAGTCATTCAAACAATGTTAGGCTAAATATACAACACATGTTTCTGTTCTTACAGAGGAGAGGTTAATGTATTCCAAAGACCATGGCTAGTGGTGCAACGATGCATCGACATGGACTGTTTTGTTAAATGAATTTATATAAAATATGATGAAAAATCCATGCACATAATCATTTTGTTTCCATCATTAAGCACCAGGTAGAAAAGCAACCAAGGTGCAGCTGTGGCTTAGTGGTCGGTCGTCTCTCAATCGGAAGGTTGGGGGTTCGATCCCCAGCTCCTGCAGCCGCACGTCCATATCCCTGGGGAAGACATTTGCTGCCGCTGCTTCGTCGGCATGTTGTGAATGTGTTGGAATAGCTAATACTGATGGACACTTTCTAAAGCAGCATCTTCCATCAGTGTGTGGATGTGACCTGCGGCGTCCATGAGCAGCTGTACACACATCAAGATCACGCAGGAATAGAGAGAAAAACGTGCAAACAACATGTTGCTTTGTCTTTCTGAGGATGATTTGCTGTTCGTCTGCTGCCTGGAAAATACGACCTTGAATCTGTACATTGTGTTTTATTTTGAAATTGACCGGACGCTCTGTGCGTTTCTTTGTCTGACTTCCTGTCCGGGTTGTCATTTTCTGTCCAGCTTGACGCTTGCTCGCGGCGTACTTCATCGAAAATAGACTCGCAGCGTATTTGAAACAGAGCAGAGCGTAGTGGCGCTGCTGGCACGCTCTGGAGACGGACCGCAGCGCTCGCTGTGGAAACAGGAGAATTGACTAGAGTGGCAGCGAATGGCACCATAGTGCATGGCACTGATGGACTGCAGCGCATATGGAGTATGTGGAAATTGGCAGTAAGTGTCTTCAAAATCACGGCCACTGTCTTTGCTTATTAGTTTTGTTTTTTTTGTCTTAATTCTTTTTAAATTTGTTCATATTTCAGAGTATTTGATCATCTACTTTTCCACTTCCTGCTCTGGATGGACGTGGTCAGATGTATTTCTCCAAAGTCTGTGTTGTTAGAAATGAACTATTTCTGAATCAGCTGTCGGCTCCACAGAAACAAAACACCTCATCCACCAATCAGAGTCCAGTATTCCACAAAGCAACATCATTATAAATGTATATAATTAATCCAAAGCGTCATCACTTCAGAGGTGAGACACAGACTTGAAAACTGGATCATAATTGTCCTTCTATATTTGACCACCGGTGTACAGAGGCCCAATAACCTTCATTGGCAGGAGCGCCGTGCGAGCGGTGTCAGGGGTAATCAAGCGTTCTATTTTCCCCTCTCTCATCAGTTACTGAAAGTGGGCCGCCATCTCCCTGACTGGACCTCGCACGCGCACACACACACACACACGCACACACTGCAGCCTGCACAATTATCATTAGCATTACATTCGGTCACGTCTGCTATCAGTGGTACTTGAAATGGAAAGTAAAGTCAATGACGACGCTCATAAAGGGGTCATCATGAAGAACGTCTCGCAATCAAACAGAGGCTCTAAATGAATCAGGTGCTGCAGAGAATGAGCTTAAAAAAAAGTTCTGTTTTATTAGAGTATAATAAATATAGTGTTGCTTTCATATCAGAGTAAAGTATGCACATGAAATCGTTTTTAAACATAACGTAGCGGGGCTATTGTAAAATTTAAATGACAAATCAGGGTTAAAATGAGGCCCAATTTAGTTTTGCATATTCAATACCCCGCAGACGGCGCTGCTTTGGTTCTAGAGAGGAATATTGAGAAGACTCAAAAGAGCCGCACCAGAGAGGGAAGGCACTTCTTTCTTTTTTTTTAAACTGCAGGAGGAGAAGCAGAGTCGAGAAATCTCTCGACGTGCCATTTGGAGTTTTAGCAATCTCGTCTCCCCCATCTGCTCCGTTCCCTTTTGCTTTTCCCTTTTTATTGCCCTCAACAAAGCTTGAAACTGCTCCCTGCGTTCCTCCCGGCTTCATACCCTCTTCTCGTGAAAGGAGAGCGCGTTCAATAATTAAATAAATAAAAGCAGCCTTAATGTTTTATGAATGGTGTACCCGCTTTTTAACTTAGCGCCGGCGATGCGAATGCCCGCTAACATTTCAGGGGACGTTATAAGTACGAAACACTTAAATGTGTCTCGTGTGCCGTTTAGATTTGAGCTTTTGTTGCTGCATAACTTCAGATGTCTTCATCTGCTTTGTGTCGGCGTGTGTTTACAGGCTTTTTACCGCCTGTGCGCTCATCACCACAGTGTTCTCCGCTGCTTTGTTTGCATCGTGATTTTACTTCTTCCTCCTCTCCCGTGCACTCCCTGTTTCTAGCCTTACAGCCTATTGAATCAGCCGAGCATCTCCAGTATTTCAGAACTGCATTGCTTGCCAATTCCTATCTATCAACTGTGGATTGTGACCTTGGGAAGGTGCAGAGAATCACTACTCAATCAATGCTATTAATTAATCACGCTTCCTGCAGGAGAGCCGAAGAGGTGCAGGAGAAATGCTTAACCGCTTAGAGCTGAACAACTGGCTCACTGAGGTCTAAGGCTCAAAGTTGGAGATGTGACTCAACCAAGCAGTCATTAATGTCTGCCTGCGTTGTTGTTGCACTTTCCCCGCACTCCTGCCACTTCTTTCTGATGAGGAAATATTGAGTGGAGTGCCGCAAACCCCAGGGTTGTGTCTCGGCAGCCTGCTGATGTGCTTGAACTGTGAAAACGAAACAGGAGGGGGGCAAGTGGAGGAGGAGGGGGAGGAGGATGGGAGGAGGAGGGGGAGGTTGTGGTAAAGGTGGGAAAGGAGTTCTCACGCGGGTGGGATTGTTTTCTATCTGCTGAACTGGAAAACATTTCAGAGAAAGTGTGTGGGAGGTTTAGTAGAGGAATGCCAAACCAGGGTGCTGAAAAGTAAAGCTTCAACGTGCAGGAATGAAGCGCCTTTTGTTCAGATGTGAATCAAATATATGGAAGGAAATGTTATGAATTAAAGATCTGTATTATTCTTAGATAATAAACACAGATAGTCAGAGAAATGACTTGATAAAACTTGGTAAACCGCACTGACCTGGTTTTTCATCTTGATAATTACTTTCAAAGAACGGTGTGAAAAATTGAAACGTCCATCCATTATCTGGACTGATTTTCCCCGGGGTCGCGGGGGGCTGGAGCCAATCCCAGCTCCCATTGGGCAAGAGGCGGGGTTAAACCCTGGACTGTTCACCAGCCAATCACAGGGCTGACATATAGAGACAGACAACCAGCCATACTCACATTCACACCTACTGACAATTTTAGAGTCACCAGTTAACCTAACGAGCATGTCTTTGGACTGTGGGAGGAAGCCGGAGTACCCGGAAAGAACCCACGCATGCACGGGGAGAACATGAAAACTCCTCACAGAGAGGCTCCTGTCAGACGGAGATTAAATGGTAAAAGCACTTGAGCTTGTGTAGCTAACCATTAGGCTACTGGTGCCCTGACACATAGCCCATCCTTACAACTTGTCTCCGGCTCCCTTTGGATGAGCTTTGTCCCTTCTGATATTTATTATTATTAAAGGTTCTTTATTTTGGGGGTTTTCTGTGCCTTTAGCTTAAAGACAGGACAGTGGGTAGAGTGGGAGAATGGGAAGAGATAGAGTGGGGAATGACATGTGGGAAAGGAGCCACAGGTCGGATTTAAATACGGGCCGCCCACCTGGAGGATCACACCCTCCACACATAAGGGCGTGCGCACCAACCACAAGACGTAGTCAGCCCAGAGGAGTACACAACAGATCCGCTCAGGTAATCTGTCACCATGAAATGTCTTAAAACAAAAAAAAAAGGTAAACGCAATAAAGGCGTGAGAAGAACACGATAGGCTGATCATTGTACGAACAGAAACAACAGCAGGAGACACTTTGAGAGAGTAAGAACATCACTCAGGTCCTAATCCTCCACTAACCAGCTCCAAACTCCAAATGGTCTCTCTGCTCTCAGATGAGGCCGCCGTCTCACTTCAGTGCTTACTTGTCTCTTGTTCTCAGGTGTGTCACACTTCATACACACACAGACACACACACACAATCCCTGCTCTGTTGTAGAAGAGCAGCTTACGACGACCTTAAAGTGACTTCTGCGTGCCCATGTTTCTTTTTATTGTCCTTCTTCTCACCTTCTTGATTTGCTTGCCTTCTCACTTTTTCTCCTGTGCTCTTTTTTTTCCCCGTTCTTTCATGTTCCTCTCTCATTTCAGGAACATTTGTTCTTTTATGTTCTGTTTGTCGCTACAAACTGTTTTGGGTAATGCAGCATATCGGTGGTAATTATAGCATCTTCCAAAGAGCGGGGATTAAGGTGACTTCTTTTCAGAGCTAAATAAGAGACAAATACTTAAAATAAAAACTGGGTTGCACTCGCAGAGATGACTATTTTCCCTCGGTGGATGGTGTCTTGGAGAAAAAAAGGATTCGGCACTTCTGAGGTTTTGTTTTGACTTAAATGCTGCGCTGACTACAGTAAACGGTGTTGTGTTTTGAAATGTTGACACGGCAGGAGTAATTAGCCTCCATCAGTGATGATGTATGTGACACAAAGTGAGCCGTGTACGTTTGAAAAAAAGTGAATAAAGGTCAATAAACCTTTAACACGTCTCATTTCCTCTGCTACGCTGCACTTTGCGTCGCATTAAAGTCTAATAAACTGTGCGTTGTACAACCTAAAGGTCCTCTAATTTCACCAGTTTTTTCCGTCTAAACAATTACTGCATTCAATTATTGAGCGTGTGTGTGTGTGTTGTAATAACCTCAGCTGTCGGCCCTTACAAACACTTTTCTCCGAGCTTTATGTGCTTAATATAAGATGCAGAATGAAAAGAGCAGACCACAGAGACTCTGCTGCCCTTGGAAAGAGTCACCTCCAGCATCGCCACCGCCGTATTGTACTCCTGAACGTTATTTGTATAAACAGCTATTGATCCTGTGAGGGGGGAGAGAGAGAGAGAGAGAGGGGGGACTGGCACAAGTCAGCAACTTTATCAACAGCTGAAAGAAATGAAATTACATTTTTTGATGGATGCTCCTGTCAGAGCGAAAGAAAACCAAATGCCTACAGCGTCAGGAGGGACGGCCATCTTGGCCCAAACAATGAGAGTGTGAAGGTAAACCCCCGCTCTACTGTAAATGAATGTAACAGCCTTTAGATCCGACACGCCTCTCATGTTTTATTAAATGATTCGAGCACCTCTGACTCTCTTGGAGGTGACTAATTTGTCTCTTTTTGGCTTTTGCACCCTCACATTCCTTTAATGTTGCCTTGTTAACTCCGGCCCTGGTGATCGAAATGTAATTCCCTGGAGCGGAGCAGGCTTGAGCAGCAGCCCTTAGACGCAGAGTGCTAATGAGATCCCAGCGAGCTCTTTCATAATGAAACATCTTTGAGGCCAATTGTCCATCACTAATAATCATATGGTAATAACCACTGCACAAAAAAAGGAACCTGCAACCAGGAATAGAGCTGCACTCGTTTCCTCTTTGAAGAGCAGTCACCTCCTTCTAGGGGGAAGAAAAAGGGAGGTGATAAAAGTTAAAAAGGCAGAAGAAGACCCTAATGAAGAATGGAGAAGTTAAGAGGAAGAAGGGAGTTTTAAAAGGAGGAGTGAAAGAAAAAGCAAGCAGCCACGATCGCATGCATTTGATTAATAATGAAAAAGCACAAATGATCACTATAAATCTGAGCACGAATAAGTGATCAATTCATCCGCTGCTGGTGCGTCTGTGTGTGTGTTTGTGTGTGTGTGTGTGTGTGTGTGTGTTCGGATGGGGGGGAGAGGGAGTGTGGACGGCGTAAGCTTAATGTAGTAGCTAACAAACGGGGCCCATTCATCATAATGCTGCTTCCTCATTTACGACTGTTTCAGATTGCGAGGACTGCATTAGCGCCACCACTGGGACCGGCAAGGCGGAGATCGTAATGGAATCTAAATTGATGCCATCAAAAAAATCACAGTGTGTGCGAGCAGCAATTAGGGACTCGGAGAGACGCGTCCGCATCGCAATGACGGCTTGTTCACTTCAAGTAACAAATTTTTTTTTTTTTAAAACATCTGATTTATTTTCTTCGATGTGTTCTGGAAACACTTTAAGTAAAATGTTTTTGATAAAAGTCCTGGAAGTCACTTCAGCCACTCTGACACTTAATCAAAATGCTTCCACTCTCAGAATCATTCATTTTCTCCAGATTAAAGAATATCAAGGACAAGGCCCCACCCGAGGTGTTTTTATAACTCCATCGCCATGGTTACGAGGATAAGCCATCTGACTTATTTGAACAGAAGGAGCATTACTCTGATGTCATGCATGACATTTTAATTTTTCTCCTTTTAATTTTTTTTGCATCAAGAGTTGAATTACAAAGGGAGGAAGGGGGGAGGAAGGGAGAGGGGAGGGATTTCAAAATGAAAGCCAGATTTTCTGAAAGACTTTTCAATTTTGGTCACTCAGCCCCCCCAAAAAATGGAAATGTCCGAGGAATTTGGTGGAAATTGGCACATTAACGGTATAATTACAGCTCCGAAGAGACGCCTAACGCTGAGAGATTCCAGAAAAGCCATTATCTGTGCAGTGACAGAGAGAGAGAGAGAGAGAGGGGGCCGTGGACACAGTGACGGGTCAATAGGAGTAAAGAAGAGATGAGGCGGGATAAACAAAAGGCCACAGTTCTGCTCGGCCTGCCTGACACTGGTCACACTGGCCTTACATTCACACAAACACACACACACAATACTTGTGGACAAATAAACATACAAATGCTGGATCAGTGGACTGTGACAGACTGTTGGTCTGCTGCTGCTCGGGCTGAGAACACCAAATAGAAATGGCTCGCTGCCCGGCGGAGCCTGCTTCTAAATGATCACACAAATGTTATACAATCATCTACATGGTTTTTTTTTTATGAAATCAGATGAATGCAGTCTGTTGAAGTTATGTTTAGCTACAACTATTTATTATTTACATGATGTATATTTGTTACACCAGTACCAGGTTTCACCAGCGATGTGTTAAAGGTCCAATCAGTGTGATGTGTAGAGACTGAAATGATAAAGGGACCTCTCTATGTGATCAGACATTAAGGAAACATGCTATGTTGAAGTGCTGGCTTCTCTGACAACAATGCAGCAGCCAGTATGTCCTCCTTCTAACTTTAGATTCTGGTCCTGAATGGTCTGGATTTGTTTGGACCAGAGAAGGTAGGCGGTTTTAAGACTCCCCCACACGGCCGTTTTGGACACCCCTCTATTTGCCAGATATGAGACCAGTTATCAGGTCAAACCAACAGGTGTTGCAGCGATGGAAGCGGGCAAGAGAACTGGCTCAGATAGAAGTGATTGTACCCGACCTAAAAAGAATGCAGTTGAGAGTTTAAACCTTTTTCTCTCTGAGAGACCCCCAAACAGAGACTCTTCTTAAATACCGGGGCGACTTATATTCCAGATTTTACGGTATTAAGAAATGAAATAATTGTGTCAGTTCCGTTCACCTTGAGTCATACTGATGAACACTTGGAGCATCTTGAAAATGACGACAGTGTTGACATTTATATCGGCTTATATGCCTCGACAAGATGCACTGTTTACGATCCCGCCTCCACACACCGCAGTAACACAATCAATGCAGTCAATTCATAATCACAATCCTCCGGTGTTTGCCTCTCTGCTTCTGGCCCTCGATGAAGCGCTTTCTAGCAATCAAACACGTTTTACCTTTTCAAATCAAATCTTAATAACGCCACCAGAGCTCTGCTCCATTGATCTGTTTTGTCTGTCTGAAAAGGTTAATATGATGTCATTTTAAATGAAGTCGTTCTTTTTTCCCAAACACTTCTGCTGAAGTAAGAGTTTCATCTCTTTGACAGACATAAAGTTCAATCCTGTTCTCACTTTTTTCAGACAAGATGTACCAAACTGAACGGTAAAAAAACAACCGTAAACACAGAGACTTGCGGAGTCTTGACTTGCAGATCATTGATTATTGACTGTTAGCGCTAAAGAAGCACATGTAGAGATGTCTGACCTTGAACCCCGTGTGTTTTTACCTCCATGGCTCTCGGCAAACACATCCAGCACATCATTAAAATCCTGGGCTCGGACCAGTTCTGATCCAATTGCCATCAGTGGCGAGAAGCGAGGAGCCCTGAGGGTCAGATTGCTTCATCGTCCATTCTTTATACGAGGGGGAAAAACTCGCTCTCCTGTTCTTTATATTTTGAGAATAGCTTATTACACGCTGTTAGCCTTGAGCAGTGCGGTTTGAAAAACCTGCATTTCAAGGCTAATCTCACACAGCTGCTCATAGCATAGTGCCATGATGGCAGAGAAATAACGTCCACAGCTCGGGGGAGCTTCTGAGTTTTTCAGCTCTTTGTTTTGGTTTGATTGGTTTAACATTTGATCCGGTTCATTCACTGCGATCAGCCCCGCTATGAGGGGTGAGACAAGATATCACAATGGCAATAAAATAACGTCCTGACTCGTGTGACACAAATATCGAACTGCTGATAATTTAAGACTGACTGCTTCTCTCATGGAGGTTAATTGGACAAATAAGAAGTTGATTGCAAGATAAAAGAAGAGTTGCCGACATGTGTGCAATTTAGACACCACTATAATGTACAGCAAGCAGCTCCTTATAGCCGAGATAAACCAGCTTGCTCACAACAGCTTTGGGTGAAAAAAAAATCACTAAAGAGGTGTCGTTTTTTTTCAGCATCTGTACTTTTCTAAACTATCGCTGATTAAAATAACAGTTATGGCATCGTCGTTAAACCCCCTGAAGTGAAGAAAAACTTCAAATTTTGACAACTTGAATACATTAGAAGATTTTACTGCAGTGTGGGACAACTACTGTAAGAGCAGAATGTCCAAAGTTTTTTAAAATTGGTGAACATCAAACAGAAGAACGCAGCAGAATAGGAGTGTGTGTTTCAGAACGGGAGTGTGTGTGGCACTGTGTGTTTCAGAACGGGAGTGTGTGTGGCACTGTGTGTTTCAGAACGGGAGTGTGTGTGGCACTGCGTTTCAGAACGGGAGTGTGTGTGGCACTGTGTGTTGCAGAATGGGAGTGTGTGTGGCTGTATGGGAGTGTGTGTTGCTGAATGGGAGTGTGTGTGGCACTGTGTGTTGCAGAATGGGAGTGTGTGTTGCAGAACGGGAGTGTGTGTGGCACTGTGTGTTGCAGAATGGGAGTGTGTGTTGCAGAACGGGAGTGTGTGTGTCACTGTGTGTTTCAGAACGGGAGTGTGTGTGGCACTGTGTGTTGCAGAATGGGAGTGTGTGTGGCACTGTGTGTTGCAGAATGGGAGTGTGTGTGGCACTGCGTTTCAGAACGGGAGTGTGTGTGGCACTGTGTGTTGCAGAATGGGAGTGTGTGTGGCACTGTGTGTTGCAGAATGGGAGTGTGTGTGGCTGAATGGGAGTGTGTGTTGCAGAACAGCAGAACTGTTGCTGAATGGGAGTGTGTGTGGCACTGTGTGTTTCAGAACGGGAGTGTGTGTGGCACTGCGTTTCAGAACGGGAGTGTGTGTGGCACTGTGTGTTGCAGAATGGGAGTGTGTGTGGCTGAATGGGAGTGTGTGTTGCAGAACAGGAGTGTGTTGCTGAATGGGAGTGTGTGTGGCACTGTGTGTTGCAGAACGGGTGTGTGTTGCAGAACGGGAGTGTGTGTGTTGTACAAAAAAAAGGAGGGGCCTTAAAGTTCCAGCTGAAAAGCAGCTAACATCAGTGGCATCAAAATCAATTAAATTCATGAATCAGAAGTGTTTGGGAAAAAACAACTTCTTTTTTTTATTTCTTTGTCACATTTCCCAGCCTCAGGGCTTTTTATCAGTCAGTTGTTGTTTTCTTACTTTTCCCCTCCCGTGCAGCAAAAATCAATGTTCTTCTTTAAAGGATTATTCAGAATTTGAAAATCCAGTGCTCTCGTTCAAAGGTTTGCACTTGATTTTTTTTTCTGTGTTTTGTGAAAAACTAAAACCTTGTTTCAAAGTCATAATCCCAGTCAGCCCAGTGCCACACCAGACCTTCCAGCAGCTGTGGACAAAGGTGCCGAGCGAGGAGCGGTGGGAGCAGGTGGTGTCGAGCATTAAGTGAAGAGGGGAAGAAAAAGCTGTCGGGGGCACAGTTTCCACTCAAAACAAGCACAGAAGCAGCTGGTTTTGTAGACAGGACAGGCTGTTTTCATGTGCAAACACAAACCAAATGCACCAACTGTCTCCTGACCTATTTAGCGTGATAGCTGCAGAGTATAGAACGATAAAAATCTGTCCATTAAATTTCAAACTTCCCTGCACAAGTATATTTTTTTTTATCTTCACACTTACAGTAACGTCTGGCAGCTTGCACGTTTACAGGTCTTCTTTCAAGATTTCCCTGATGATATATACTTTTCATAAAAGTAGAAAAGAATGAAGTAGAACAAGATGCTGCCTCGATGCATGTATTGAACACTTTGTAAAAAAGTGCTGAGCCGAGCACTGGTACTCCAACAACAATCAATCTATTCTTTAATCAAATAAAATACTAACTGGATGTAAAGAGATCTCCTTCAGAGAACCCTGTGGTAGACTTAATCAAAGATCGTTAACAGCTTCTTCATTGACTCCCACGACTTTGAAGGTTGGGATTTGCTTATCTGTATTTTGTTAGACGCACGCTAATTTGCATAGATTGCTATCACGAGAGAGCGTCTTATTGAGGGATGTTCATTTCATCCCACATCTCTAAAGGGCTCTGTGCAGCATTTTAAGGCCAGGAAATCTTTTTTCCATGATCTGCTCGGCTGCAGAAGATGCATTCGATGTGATATGGAGAGACAAACAAGCAAAGAAACGTACAGTAAGTAGGTGAGGGTGTTAGAAGTAAATGGCAGCAGAAGGTCTTGGGAATTTAGCAGCGGTATGACGGGTACATCACAGACAAATCTTTAAGCTGTTAGTTCACTATCTCAAGTTTCTAAACAGGAAACTGCAGTGAACATGGAAGCAAAGACATAGACACAATATAGGGTTAGAGTGGAAATGTTTAAAGGTCTTAGGCGAGAGCGGGGAAAGATGAGCTGAAACCTAACCTAACACTTTCAGGAAGCACTTAATGTTTCCTTCTAGGTGTGATGTGGAGATGCACGATTTATTGTTACCACGTACTCGTAGCACAGGCTTGATATTAAACAAAACAATTAATGTAGTAAGCTACGTCTGCTGTGTCCCTGACGTAACCTCCGCTGTTGCAATATTAAGCCAATGCAAAGTGCAAAAAACTGCAGTTCCTCAAGTATCCAATTGAGGCAGGCTGCAAAAGCCCTGCAAGTCACGTCCATTTAAAAAATGCATTTTTTTTACAGATGGTCCCAAGTTTTGTTTTTTTACATACTTTATTAACCCCTGAGGGAAATTCTGGTTTACACTCTGGTATTGAGGGAAGCACGTCACACACAAAGGCCCGCATTATGGAGAGATGTCAGAGTGGGGCTGCTACACAGGGAGTGCGCCAGAGCTGTTGGGGGGTCGATATGTTGCTTAAGGGCACCTCTGCAGTACTCGGGAAGTGACCTGGCACCTCTCCAGCTACCAGACCAATACCAAGTCCCTACATACTGAGCCCCTGGCGCCCCTAATGTTCCTGTGTCCCATATTTAAAATACATCATGTTTGTTGTTGGAGACATATGTGATGTTTTGTCTAATGGCATACAGTTTGCCATCTCTGATAGCCATTTTGACAGAGGGGGAGGGGGGGCTCTGCATGTTACTAGTTTGACCAAAAGTTAGTTTGAGACGGCATCGCCAGTATGGCCACCAATAGGGCCTCAAAAGTCCACTTCAAAAACCAATATGTGACATCACTGAGACACCATCCATGTTGTCTTTCACATTTTCAGTTTGTGTTTGCATTGGTCACAAATCTAATTCTTGTCGTTAGCCATCGCTAAGCAAAGCTAATTACTCTCTGTAGCTAACTGTGTGTAAGATGAGAGCGATAAATAATCTCTGGGGATTCACAGTGAAAGAGCTTGAACAAATCAACCATCTACAAATGTCATTTAAAAGCTTTCTCGCAGGCTTTGATCACAAATATCGGCCTCGGCTGCATGTTCACTAAAACTGTCTCTTTAAAAAATTCTCTCCCATCACTGTTTAATACATGCACATAAACACATTTCACACTGCAGCACTCAGTTTATTACTTTACTTCTTTCTTCAGCCTGGATCTGTATCACTAGTTTATAAGCATGAAAAACTGCACTTGGAGGAAACACACACACACACACACACACACAGTTAAGCACAAAAGGCACGTCGTCACTTTGGCAGGGCGTTTGAAATGAATGTAAGCAAGCATCCTTAGCTGACCGGCTCATTATGATGTGATAATTGGCTTGGGCGCATCAGACTGTGAGACGGCAGACTGCAGCCTTGTTATTTTGAATTGCACCTCCATTACACCGGCGTGTGTGTGTGTGTGTGTGTGTGTGTGTGTGTGTGCGTGTGCGTGTGCGTGCAAGTTTAATATGGAGCAGTTGCGTGTGTGTGTACGTACGCATCTGTTTATGCCATTACCTTTCTCTGTTCCAGCAACTAAACTAACCAACCCGGCAGAACATTACATTTAACGATTCAATTCAATTACACAATGCAACTTATTGCAGTGATATATTCTATTACTCCCTATGGACAGCCCATGCATCTCCCCGTCTCGTTTACTGAAGAAAAATAATCCAGAAAATCTTCAAAATGTAAAACGTAAAGTTCTTGTGTTAATTCATTACAAAAGGAAGATTTAAAGAACCCGAGTGTTATTTCCTTATCTCAGCTCCATGGGGTGTAATTGTTTACAGGATTTATGGTTTTATGTTCACCTCTGTTTGAACTGAGAGCTTCTTTTCAGTGTATTCACTTGTTTTATTATTCAGGACTGTTTATTTAATAAGGAGAGAGTTTAGGAGGCCTTGGTAGATACATCCTGCTGCAGATATGGCAAACAACAAAATCTTTACCTGTAAACAGAAAAACATTGGAGACATCTTTTATTTTGTTGTCATTCATTACTAATAAGAAAAGCTTCAAGGCAACTATGTTGGCTGTCTGTTGCTTTCCCTGCATTTTAAATACATGCTATTTGCCTTCATGGGTGTGCACATATACTTCAGGCCACCCCTGCATAAGTCAGGTTCCAAGTTGGGTTACCCCGGTCCAGGATGTCTGCATCTGCCCCTGCAATGCTTTAGTGTTTGAAGCAACACAAAATCCGTCAGTCATGTAAAACCTTGCGTCAAACTTTGGTCATGGAGTCAAACAGGACACTCTGGCTAAGGTTTACCACCAAAGCACAAGTTAGTTAGTTTGTTTAGCACGACATGACCTAGCTGTGACAGTTAACTCACAAATCTGCGCTTCCAGGTCCATCACATCTGTATGGATGAGTAGAGTTGCACAGCAGCTGGATTTTGTAGAAGTGTGAACATTTGAGTGAATGCAGTCAGTGATGTTACGGTGCAGGCTCTGGCTGAACTTCTTACCAAAATCATGATTCAGTCAGCGTGTCTCCCCCCCCCCCCCCCCCCCCTTCACCCCTCATCCACCCAATCTGTCCAGCAGCCTCCGCCAGAGCAAGGCTGACTCTCTCTCATGGCCTTCTGTATCATCTGCTCTTATGTGCAGTCCCAGGATGATGATGTCACTATCTGAACTCTGATGTGCTGGAGGCTGGAGCCCGGAGGAGGCCACAGGCAGACCGGCAGCTGAGGATTGAGTCATGGAGGCAGAACTAATCTGAGCCGTGCTGTGACTATCACGATGACCGGTCCACCAAACGACTGCTGCTTTCTGAATGTGACTCTCTCTCCGTCTGCCACTCAGGAATAAATCGGCGCGGCTCTGTTTTGATGGATATGATACTATTTGTACGATTAAATGATTTTCTGTATGACGCCCTTCACCTGAATCGATTACATGCAGCATGCATCAATCTGTTTGGATTTAGGACGCCTTGGTTCCTTTAATTATCTCTCTCAGGAATAAATGATGCAGTAAATTAATCCCAAGTAATGGTGTGAGCCGTCACAATTTAGCGCATTGTTTGGAAAATGATCAGTTCAGTGGAGTGTGTTTCACTTTGAAGAAATCATCAATCAAAGTTAATGTTAGTATTGCTGCAGGAAATGACACAAAAAGCGTTGTTGTCAGACTTTAAATGACATTAAAGGCAGGGTTGGTAGTTCTCTCCTAATACACTTTTTAAGATTTTGGTTGAAATTGTCTTAAGGTCCTGACAGAAATTAATAACTCATGTGCTCTGAAAAACAAACAAAGAAAATCCTTCATCTGTAGCAGTTGTAAGCCTGTAAAAACTTCGACCAATGTCTGCCACGAGGTACCAATCTGATGAACCAATCACGCCTCCCTGTCTCCCTTCTCGTTCTCTACCCCTTGCGTGCTCTAGCCCACACTCAAAGCACGTCACCGATGACAGAGTTTATACTGTGAGTTTACTTACTGCTGAATGAGACCTGAGACGACGTAGTTTCTACACAATGCAAGCGATGAGCTGAGGTCCGCTTCTGGAGCAACGGCGCTCGTGCGTGTAAGTGAGGGGCGTGGCTTTTGAGGGAGTACAGAGGGGAGGGGGTGGGTGTAGACGGAGCATTGAGGGAATGCTACTTTCAAAATCATACTAGTTTTCGAAAATTACCAACCCTGCCTTTAATGTAATCAATACTTTAAATCAGTGATTCTCAACTGGTGGGTCGCGAAGGTGTGCTTGAAATAAAATGAGATTTCTGCTGCAGAGAAGAAGGTTTCAGGTTTCATATTTTTTTGTGGTAAATCATTTTGAACAGGATTATTCAGATGATTTACCGCGGGGGGTCCAGTTTCATTGGGTTCATGTAATACCAGAAAAGCATTGCAATCTGACAGTTTGTGGACTATAGCGTTAAAATGGAGTCTATTAGGTGAAGGTGGATCAAGGACAAATAAATGAAGAGAGAAAGAAAGAGAGTCAAAACAAGGGAGCAAAAGAGAATCTCAGGATTGGAGATTTGCAGTGACACATCAGAATGTGAATCAGGGGTCCTGACGCTGACAGAGGCCCTAAGGCTGCATGACACCTGACATGTTTTATCTCCAGCCGCGTCACGTTCCCCGCGCCTCATCCTCCAAGCTCTGAACTCCGCCTCTACACCCCCAAATAGAAATGACAATGTGGAGCAAAGAAAAGGAATTATACACAACCAGAGGCCTCGACGTGGGCTGTGTGCGAGAAGAGCCTGGAAAGCAGCCGTTTTGCCTCGGATCTATCCGTATCACCGATGCAAAGACGACCCCAAATCCATTACAAGCCAATTATATGATGCCCGGGCCGGGGCCTGGGCTGGGCGCTCACTCGTGAACTGCAGTGCTTAATCCACAAAGAGGAACTAATAGGAAATTTGAAAATAGAATCCACACTTGAGTAACTTTGGAGGGATTTGGTTGGATTAATGAACTGTCAGGCTCACTGTCAACATGCTGGGGAGTGCAATCCTTTAACAGCGTTTGCTAGTCTCTTTCTACTCGCCGTCGTTCTAGTCTCTCCGTAACACGCCGAGTCTTTAAATTGACATGTTCTCAGGATGCCTGCAGGAATGAAAATGACTGCTACACCACCTGCGTTTAATCTGTCTGCGCTAATGTTTCTTCCTTTTAGCTGCCTGTACATCTCATCTATCATATGCACAAAGACAAAGCATGCACACAACCACACACACACACACACACAGGACAGAGCACTGTTCCCTCATGAGTGAAGAGCGTAAATGAGCCTCCCCTCCCGGAGCAGAGAAGGCAGCGTCTGCTTCAGTCCGAGGGGACACACACCGCAATCACAGGAGTCACACTCCACCAGCTCAAAGGCAGCGGAAGAGGAGCGTTAAAGAGGGGCTGAAAGCAAGAGGAAGAGAGGTAAAAAGCGACAAAGAGCGACAGCCGCACTCACAAACAGATGGGAAAAACACTCAGAGGGAAGAAGAGCGAAACAGCCGAGCCAGGATGAGATCAGGACAAGGACACGCAGAGAAATGATTGAAACAGAGATACTTATTCAAACAGATCCAATCCTGAGCTGTGGCTGTCTCATTGTTTTGGAGAGCGGTGATAGAAAATAGCCAATGAGGTACCTCTCAGTGTGAATGATTGTAACATCTGAAGCAGTTGGGAGTTTATTGCCATGAAAGCGGATAAAAAGATCTGTGTAAAAGGGTCTGCACGGCAAGAAACAAACCGGCGAGGCAACAAAGAAAATAACCACAGATGATCTCAATTCAGACGACAAATTAAACAGGAAACACAATAACAACAACACAAATAGGTCCTGTGGCTAACCTGAGGCATGAATGTGTAATCACATTGTAGGTCTATTACTGTGGGAGCGTTCAAACACCATTACCAGCCTGAGAATCCTCCCTCTAAACTGGACACATGAGCCTAAATAATGGATGAAAGAGGGCTGAGAGGGATGTGGCGTTGTGTTACATCATAAAAAGGTTCACCATTATGTTGACGCTGGGGGCGGTGGGGATGGAAACATTACAAGTGAATAAAAGTGCACCAGATTTATTGAGGAATTCGGTCGCTTTAAGCCCTGTCTTCCCTTTTTGTTTGGTCTGATTTGAGGATGTGACGTTTTCATAGCTTCTCTTAAGCAGTCTGCAACCCTGGAAACAAATTCAAACCCTGCAGCCTCTGTGTTCAAACCATTTTTACTGAAAATGTATTCCAATGTCACCAGATCTTAAACCCCACTTCAGTGTAATGTAGCATTTTTGCAAAATTTGAACATTATCTTTGAATTCAAATATTGAATAGGGAAATTCAAAGCAAAATAGAGTTGTCCTTAAATGAAGAATGTGCAACTTTTTGATCCAGTAGATGTCGCTCTTGAGCACCAGCATGAAACCAAAACAAACTGCTTGTTTGGCCACACCTCCTCCATACTGAAGCCTCCGCTCTCCTCCAGAGACACACCTCCAACCCCCCTCCACTTGCATTCAAATGAAGGAGCTTTGAATTAGGACGCACCATATTTAAGAGCAAGCGGCGGACACAATTGTCCTTGGCTCGAGCTGCATTGCTAGCAGGCGAATGTTAGCGCTCTTTAGTTAGCTTGTAGCTTCACATTGCATGTAAATTGACACATAATGACCGTGATCTAAAAACTCTTACATGACATTCAAATAATAAGTGAGTATGTTCTTCTTCTTTTCTCTAGTCCTTGACTAAAACAGCTTTTATACACAAGGGGAGGAGCCGGCCGTCCCGTCCATGTAAACACGGCTCTGACAACAACACAGCCAGCGGGACTCGAGCTTCTCACTCATTGTAGACAGTCATGACTCAGAGAGACATTTACACAGGATAGACTTGATGTCTGATATATTTATGTGTAACATGTCGGACATTCTTCCTTGAAAGTTAAGCTGCAGGTTACATTTCATCACCAAGCTGCAAACTGTGGTGTTGAAAATTTAAGCTAATGCAAAGTGCAATACATTGTAGTTCCCCATGTGTCCACTTGAGGCTTGAGACTCCAAAAGCCACGGAATCCTCTACTTGAGCGCACCATCACTCAAGAGATGAGCACCTGCAAAGACAAAAACCTCTGGCAACGCCACTGCGGACAGACGAGAGTTGTCTGATCATCAGAATTAAATAAACAAGGAAATATTCAGCTCTGACTAAGACTTGGACTCTTGCCACAATGAAGGCATCAGTCAGTGACCACCTTTGGGTGCTAAGCTCCAAAACCCGCAGAAATCCTCTACCTCGGCGTTTGTTAGATTGGCTGCTGTTGTGTATGTTTAAAGGCAATGCGGTGCCCTGTGTCTGATTATGAACAACACACCAATTATCTGTTTGAGACTGAACGCTTACTGAATAATCATCAGTGATGCTGGCTGGAGGAGGATGTTTATGACCAAAACCTGGTGTTAAAGTCAGACATTTTTGCCTTTTATTGCCTTTGTAGCAAACACAAATAACCCCAACTTGTAACCAAGGTAGGCATTTAAAACCTCTTCAACAGCCGACAAACCTGGTGTAGTGTTTTGCAGGCTGTAGCCACAGTCCGAGGAATCGATGCTACTGTCACAGAGAATAATCAAGTGCTGTAACAGTCAGTAAGAGTTGGGCTTGACTGGCAATTTAGCTTCTTACTCGGCGTTGAGTTACACTGCTTTCTGTTTCTTTATAAGCATTGGTTTCAGCACGAGAAGCTGGAGCAATAACTAGCAGCGCCCGACAGCTGGCTGCACCAAAACAACATCACTGCACTAGATGAATGTTGTACGGTTTGTGGTGCTGGAGGAGCCGTCCGGATTACTCAGAGGAGGAGAGAGGAGCTCAAGAAAGAAGAAAAAAACAACGGCTCTTAAGAGAAAGGAAAAAAGAATAAAACAAGCAATGATGGTAGTCATTGCCCTTGGGACCAAAGAGCAGTTATACTACAAACCAAAGCCCATTCACTTTCTGTCTAATTCTGTTTCAAAGACAATTCAGACCTTAGGCGCAAAAAGGCATGTCACACACATGAAGCCGATGAAGCGAGAGGAATGAACAGTGACAACAGCAGCCTTTTTGTGTGTTTGGAGTTTGAAATAAATGCTGAGGATTGTGGGAACAGTTGCAGCGAGTAAGGGCGTGACTGTGTGCGTGAAAACAGATTTTTCTTAGATTATATTTGAATAATTCAGGACATCTACGCTGGAGCATTATTTAAATAGCCATAAAGAACGCAGCTATGCTAGACACAAGCATTCACCTCTATTATCACTTGCCTCCGCCGACCATAAAAGTCCTCCCCTCCCTCACTCAATTCCATTTTTTCCCATTTTATTGTCATTGTTCTTTGGCCGATTGTGTCTCATCCGCCGCTCTCCGACTCATCTACATTTTCTGTTTTCTGGGACCTTCATCGTCCACCTCAGACCCTGTAATCACCTCTACATCCCACTCTTCTTCCTCGTCCTCTTCCCCTAACCGTTTCTCTCAAGACCAGTTCAGAGCGTGAGTGGGTGTTTGGAGTGCCGTCTTGTCCTCCGCTCGCTCTGTTTTTACTTGATTGCCTCGCATCAGTCTGTACTATAGGGAGCGTAGTATGACTTACATCCAATTAGGCTGTCAATCCATCAGCACATCCCTAACAAGAATAAAGGGGCAGCGTTGGAGGAATGTGTGTGTGAGACCTTTTATGTTCCTCTGCACATGTAATGTGTGCGTGTGTTTCTACACGCTGGATCATGGCTCAATTAAAGCAATAAGAAATGTGAGGTGATAATCTGCCAGCAGAGACAAGACACAAAGCCGACTGCATCCGCACAACATCGGCCGCTACATCCTCGTCTTTATCATTGATTTTTTTCCCTCACATGACATGATCCATGTTTTTCCATTTACTTGTCACATTTTATGTTCTCAGACACAATACCGATCTAATAAAAGACGGTCTCGGATCCATTCTTCGCCACAAGCTAACACAAACGTATAGGCCTCATCTCATCCCATCGTTGAAGCAGAGCTGTGCTGCAGCCTCGGGCGTTCGGTTCGCATTTGTATATGTGCAAGAGAGAAAAAGGGAACGAGAGACGGAAAGAGATGGTGTTGCAGTGGAGGTGATGTGTTTTGTGTGGGTGAGAGCAGGAGGAGGCGCTGATTGACTCCTTTTTCACCCGCTAACAAAGACGAGTGGCTAAAGTTTCCCATCCAAACGAAGTTAAATGTGAAAGTGCAACACTTCTCTGCTTTGTTAATAGCAACCTTCTCCAGTGTAGCAGATGAATGAAACTGAACTTAAGTCAATAAGAGAGCTCTTAAAAGCCCGACTGTACACCCGGGGGAGCTTTGTGCGTCTTGACACTTCCTGAATGGATATACTCTGCTAGCAGGGTATGAGAGGAGGCTGATGTTCGAGGTGAGATGACGTGGGGGGAAAAAAACAAACAAGTCAATTGTTGTGGGTATTAGTCCAGAAGAGAGTAAAGCCTGATTGATGCAGTCATTACTGCTCCTGGGCTGCAAGGAGCACGCTACAAACCTGTTTAATCTTGATGAAATACAATGTAGAAGGAGATAAAAAAGAGATGAAGACGGATCTGTCAGGGCGGATTATGACTCGTGGGATAACCTCAGAGAGCCAGTATCATCCTGAAAATATAAACAAGAGAGTCGAGAAGTTTAGATTCCATTTTTTTTTCTTTTTCTGAACCAATTCAATCACCGGACTTTTCAGCAGACAATACCGATCGCTGATAAAGTATCTGAGCCAGGCTTCACAATAACAGCTCTACACTGTTCACTCTGTACGGAGGCGTTTTCTTTGCTATGATATCTGAGGCTGAGGTCAAACCTTTTGTAAACAAAACGGAGAATAAACGGCCGAGAAATCTGTGTCTAATTCCAGAGTGAGTCATGACTGAGATGGAACAAAACAATCTAGGAATGAGTAACTTTCCTGTATGAAGAAGAATTATTTCACACGACTTCTCTCTCTCTTGTTGCTGCTGTGGAGTGACGCTATGTTTCATGTGTTTGTTTTGTTTTTTACAACAGGTCACATCTACACATTCAAACAGTGATGGTAGAGGCTGCTGTGTAAAGCGGCCATTAGTATTAACTAATCCATTCATACACGTTCATACGCCGCTGCCGAAGCAGCAGGAGCAACTTGGGGTTAAGTGTCTTGCCCAAGGACACATCGGACATGTTGCTGCTGGAGCTGGGGATCGAACCCCTGACCTTCAGGTTGAAAGATGACCACCTGTACCACTGACCCACAGGCGCCCTACATGTCAGTTTTTTTGGATTGGAAAACTCCTGCGGTTCATATAACTGGAGTTTAAAACCTCAGGAACATCACAAACATTTTTGGCATGCTCAGCTTGCAGCCCCTCTTGATATGCTCTCTCTCTTATTTTTCAAATATGAAACAGCGTTATTCAGTGAAGCTCTGACTTCCTTTACATTATCTGACTACTGTTGTTTTTGCATTCTCAGTTAAATAGATGATAGGATACCAGTTTGGATAAAAAAAACTAGGAACGACAAATATTCCAGAAATCTTAACCCAAAAAAAAAAAACATTCAGAGTGCCAACAAACAAGCTAAGCTAACGTCATTAGCCGCTCAGCTCGCTGCCCTTCTGGATGGGCTGTTTCTGGTCGATGAGAAGACGACACAGATTTTTAAACATGAAACAGCGGCACATTCTCTGCTCGCACTGCACTGTTGTCGGTTGCTATCGTAAATTCGTAAACGATCGGAAATCAGATTTTCTTTGCGGCTCTCAAACAGTGGTTTCCGATGGCAACGGCAATAAGGCGACATCAATGGTTGAAGCCAAGTGCAGCTTGCTGTGCAGACCGTTGTTTGGGAGAAGTAAAGAAAAATTTAATTCCAGCCAGAAAAATTGAGGGTCACTGACACCTCATTTTACCTTTAGGCAACATCAATGCATTTCTAGTATTGTCAGTATCAACTCAAACAGTGAGTCCGTGATTGATTGTCTGTGTGGTCGGAGCAGTTTGGGATGCATCCATCCTTTTTTCCTTCTCTGGTATGCAAGGGAAGATGCATCGCCCTGCTCCTCTCTTAAGTTTCCTGACATTGCTCCAAAAAGAGATAAATATGAAATATGAGAGCTTTCAGTACTGCTTAGGCCTGCAAAATAAGTCAATTAGTCACGGCAGGCAGCAGTCAAATGGAGATTCTGCATGATGGTCTTAACGAGGGCCGCATAGGACAAGCGTCCGACAGCTCGTTAAATTAATCCTTTGGGTCTGCTGCAAGTGGAATGAGGCATGTGTCTGTGTGACCTGCTTATGTCCTCCACATTACATTTCAGGGAGATGCACACGCACACAGGCGCGTGCATGGACACACACTCTCACTCGCACTCTTGAGCTCCAAATGGACTGCACAAAATATTTGTGATCAAAGTTTCTGTCTGGCCCCATGGGTGCTGTGATTACATGAAAAAGCTTGAGCCAGCGGGGAACTCGGGAGTCTCTCTTTTTCTAACACACTCTGTCCCTTTTTCTCAGTTTCTGCTGCTTTATCTGGGACTCATTACATCCTATGAACATAGCCTCGGTGCTAACACAAGCGCACTCTGTGTGTAGGATGTAAGCAGTATGTTATGTGACGGCTCGATTCAGGAAGCCCTTATTTCTGTGCTGGGGTTTTTTGTACGATTGCACGGACTGCACTAACCAAGTGTGACTTTTTGCATTGTTTGAGTCAGGAAATGTGCATGCACGTCCTTCTTTATAGTATCCGCAATACTATACAACACATAATTCTCCTTTCTTCCCTCATTTTCGTTCTTTTTCTCGCCCCTTTTTTTTCTCGTTTTCATCTTTGCAGTTAACAAAATGCCAGTGTCAGGCCATTTTCCAACCTCACATCACACCTCTGTCATATATCACGATTCCCATCTTCCTCCACAGCCTCTCTCTAAACCCCCTTATGAATATCAAAGCTGCCAACATGCTCTATATTTGAGAAAGGGACATTCAGCTGCCCTGGTCAGCAATTGGCTCCGTCCAATCCATCTCAATCTCTTGGTCTGTGTTTACCCAGGCTTTGGACGGGGCTATATGTGCCTGTTTCTTCTGGGTATGAACAGAATGAGGGGCTCTGTCTTATCCTCGGGCAGCCCCGGCTAGCAATTTACTCCTCTGTTCTCATTTCCCAACCATAACAGAAGCCTATAAATTGCCCCAGGGAACTATTCTTGACCCCCTCATGTTTTCTGCTTTTCCAGACGCCTTCCTTTTAAATCACTGTCTCACCCTCTTTGACACCGGTGTCTCTGTGGCACAATTTAAACATCCTTCAAGAAGTAGGCACAAAACAGCTCTGATAACCTTCACGCACACACACAACACACACACAACACACACAGATTGTACCTCAACAGCCTTGTAGATAATGGCAGCTGAAACATAATTGGAGGTGTTTTAAAGCCAGGAGTTGCAACAGTGAGTAGATTTAAATAGTCATGTAGTTTTCTCAGGGGTTTATTTGTACATAAAGATGAGCTTCAAAGGAGTATTATAGATCTATCCAATTTAAAAATATAGTCATTTCAATTCCTCTAAAAGGTCCTGATTTTGTCGTCGACGTAGTTGATGTTGGGTTTTGTTATGCCTCATCCGGTCGAATGAAGATAAATGCATGGAACGCATTTTTCAGGTCATGTTGGCACTTAATAGTTGTACTAGAGACCGGTCTTATTGAGACCATTTTTTGCTAACCTCTACACAGCAACATGGGCTGTTTCTGACCTAGGTATCCTAATAGATAAGAAGGTTTGTTTTATCTTAGATTGATGTGGATGCTTGAACAGACTCTCAACTCTATTTTCACATTTTCATTTTTATTACTTCAGGTCAAATTCCAGATGTGTTTACATGTTTTATGACACGATAAAGACTGCATGAATACAGGGCAGGGCGACACCCTGAGACTAACCACAAGATGCGCTGTTGTTTGACCTCAAATGGTAAATGTTATTTACATTCAGCATGTCCTAATAAGAGTCTGACCTTGATGTCCTATATACAGCTTTCTTCTTCAAGCCACATTTCCAGAATATTTAACCCGATATTTTGTAAAAGACTGCATGAACGCAGGGCTGGGCGCAACCTCAGAGATCGACTAAAAGACAGCAGAGAGAGAGAGAGAGGGAGAGAGAGAGAGAGAATAGCCTCAGAGTAAATGAACAGGATGAAGATGAGACAGGCTATTGAGGCTAGCTTGCCACCATCATTTGTTTTTCCAGGGTGCAGAGATTATCTGGTTGAGTGATAGAGGTGGCCTTGATCAGCCCTCACCCTGCATACAGCCGTATATCAGATGTCACACGGCTGCAAAAACCATCAACCCTTCACTGCTGGCCTGGGACGCACATATTTACCATGGTAAATGGTACCGCTACTCAGTAAACACCCCTGTTTTTCACCGACCGTCAGCATGCAGGAATGGATGATGCATCGTTCGCCGTGCGTTCTCTGTAATTGCTCGGCGGATGATATCTGTGGAAAAATGACAAGGAATGGTTCTGTGAGTAAAATGTTCCAGAGGCAAAAGTTGCCCCCCCCCCCCACCCCCCCAGCTTTCTCCTTCTGATTATAGCTCGCCCTCATTAAACTGCCAACATTTGAATTGTATGAATCTATCAAGTCAATCAGAATTAGCTGCAGGTCTTGTTTTGTAAAAGGGGAGTAAAGGCCTGTCATGATACAGAGAATGAATCAGTTCAGCGAGCACAGAATGGACCTAGAAAGCTGATTGCGCGGATGGAGGGGAGAGGGGAAATATGTCCACCCATTAATTAATCTAATAGTTTTCATGGGACAAAGAGTGCATATCTCTGCTGCCTGCTTTAATGAGAGCCTGGAACAAAGTCATTCACTGCATCCCATTTAAAATGATGTGAGTGTGGGCTAAATACCGGGAGATGAGGCGGAATACAAAGCCTGGGAAATCAAAAGGCTTTACCATACCCATACCTCTCGATGCCGTTTATTTAATAGAATGTTCAGTGAATACTTTTGCAGCTAAATCCCTAAAAACACACGCTCTGTCGGCTGCAGATTTTATTTTATATTCTACAGAGTTCAACTATTTAATCAGCTATGAGTACCCAATATTGAAAATCCACAAATTAATTTCCAGCTGTTTTGATTGGCTGAAAGCAGTGAGAGAATGGTACAAGGGTTTGATTGGAGAATAGGGGTGATATCACAGCTCACTGGTGCAAAACGGTTTGGGAAACAGCCTAGATCTTATTGAATTTTAATTCAATGGATCTGTGATGCGTGTGATACAGGGGGGAATGGGAGCAGGAGGCCCCTTTGGGCATCGTAATTTACCTTTCCCCGGTTTTTCCCAGAGATTTCATATGATATCAATTTCATCTTCGGTGTTTTATTACACACTCACAAGTACACACTGCCATACTGCACAGATCCAGACACGCATGGGCCAGATTTTTCACATCATCTGTGTTGCTTTCCCTCCCTGGGGACCGTCTCTAGAGCTCTTGTGCAGAGCTGAATTGTGTGCATTTAAAAAAGAAAGGGCAGCTAAACAAATAAATGCTTGCTGGCAGACTAAAGGTCTTTAGATATTTGATCGTATACACGTTGGCAGGGTTTCCTTAAGTAGGCTCTCAGAGCGAGAGCAGTAATTATCTCCCCACACATGATGTGCTGTTTGGTAAAAGTGGACTGGATATTGATTTGATGGGTGGAATTGCGGCGTAGAAGCTGAAAGCTATTTGACTAATTAAGCTTATATGTTTGACTTTTGCTCTCTGGATGTCACCTTTGTGTTCTGCAATCCAAAGTGGAAGTCATTGTATAGAAAATTAAAAGGGAACTTACCTGTAGAGTCACAGATTAACATATAATGGCAAGCAAGAAGCTATCTGCTCTTTAAGAAGAGATTTAAGAGAGAAAGTCCAACTTTCTAAATCCTTCAATATGTCTCCAAATCTGAGACGCCTCGCTCGCCCTCGGTCGACACGCTGTCATGAACCAGTTCACACCTTGTCATCCGTTTGGAGGTGATGAAAGGTGACATTAGTGGATAACAGCCTGAGATATTCTGCTCTCTAGCAAATATCAGGATGTAAAAGACCCAAACGACAGCAAAGACACACAGAGAGCTCGGTGGAGTTTTAACGTCTGATGCAGGTGAATAAAGCTATAATAGTCCAGTCATATATTTAAGCTGCCACGAGCGAAAGAGTGAACACTGTCTAAACTGCAAAAATACATTTGCAATGTTTTCGTAAAGAAATATTGCCAATGCATTTGTGCAATTTAGAGTGCAGGAGGGTTTTTTTTGCGATTTTTTTTGGTAGTGTGTGCCCAGGGTTCCTGTTTTTTTGCCTTTGTATCGAAACGGATACTGATATCATTAGATTTTTTATTAGTTTCATATCTAAGTTCAATACTCTGGTATCGTGACAGCCCTGGAATGAATGGTGGACGGAGCAGGTTAAGGAATAGATAGCCATGATGTGGCTAGCTGAGGTAGCATTTGCATGACATGAGAAGCAGGAGAGAGTGATGATATTCTGAGGTACAGAAATGTGGGGAGAGTAAAAATGTAGGGTTTGATATGCTGTTGTGATAACAGAGCTTGTGCTGCCTGGTGGAGTTGGTCTTTGCTATTGGTGTTGGGTCCAAAACAGTTCACCACCTGATGGTTGAACCCATTTCTGATGCATTCCTCTTATAGTAAAGTACGTCTAGTTGATAACAGCACCCTCGGAGGTTTAAAGGAAGGTTTGCAGGTGATCAGTATCCATGTTGTGAGAGGTGGAGCAGGGACGGCACAATCACAATCCCAGAGTTACTGACAGCAGCAGACTGAAGAGAAGTCAAACAAACTAAGATCATTACTTCAGGTGTGTCAGCATTTCACTGCAGAGGAACTCCATTTGATGCAGTTTTAAAGTCTGAGAAAGGGATTTCAAAAGGTGAGTCAATCTGCTTTGTGTCAACACAGAGGAATAGCTCAGTTTCATTTGCATGACAATGACAACTGATGCCATGACTACGAATATATTTGCTGCAGGGGCAGCATTTAAATGGGAAAGCAAGAAGCTGCGAGAAAAGAGAACCTTTCATTACCCCACTGGACAAACTCACACAGAGAGAAACTTAAATTACCAACCGATAAAATTACCATAAATTACCACGTGTGAATGCAACCTGGAGTTTCAAGACATCTCAGCGGAACACAGGTGACAGTATCAAATGTAGTACCAAGGAGTAAGAGAACAGAAACCATGGACTTTCCATCATCCAAGGCTGAGGGCCGTTAATTCAACACTTTGATCAATACTGTTGTAAACTTAGGCTTCAACAGAGCCATTAATTAATGCGAAATTAAAGATGGCTGAGATATTCAGACTTAATCAAACAGCTCTTGGAGAAATGTTGTGAGTGGAGACGTGAGTCTCCTCCTCGAGATGACCTTTTAGAGTTTGTGGAGAGGAGGTTTCAGCAGTAAACGAGCTGGAGCTTTTCTTTTACAAGGTCCGCTTCGGTCCTGTTTCAGGAGCTGCAGGATCGATCTGCAACCATATTTAGAAAGTAGCTTAAAAGTTCTTCCCAGGGAGTGATCAGTGCTGACATTTGGAGAAGCAACGATGGTGTCCTCTGTAAATAGGACCCCAAAGGAATATGACCGTTTCAGTTAATAATGCCAGAGAGAGCTCTTTGAGCTCCAACTCCTGCAATTATATTTTTAGTCAGTGTTTGGATGCAGTGCGCTTTACAAGAGGGAGATATTTCATGACTGCTCTACTTTGACAAGCCCTTTGTAGGCATGAATGTAATCCAGGGCATGGAGGAAAGATGCACTCAAAACTGGTCTGGAAGTGCAAGTTTATTAACTTGACCCAACGTTTAACCTGTTTCTGGTTTAGGGACGCTTCTCGATCGATCAGAAAATGTGACGCCAAAGTTTACTGCAAAGACTTAAACTGTAAAGTGTGACAAAGAAACAAGTCAAGATAAGTTACTTAATTGTTAGACGTGTAGAACAAATGTCTCCACGGAACCAGGTAAGTAAAAACACTCAAATGAAACGCCAAACTCTAGTGACACTATTTAAAAACGGTGAAATGGAAGATTGGGGCGGCAGTAGCTCAGTCTGTAGGGACTTGGGTTGGAAACTTGAGGGTCGCTGGATCAAGTCCCTGTGCAGACCAAAGTATGGAAGCTGGTCTGGTAGCTGGAGAAGTGCCAGGTCTCCACCTGAGTGCTGCCTAGGTGCCCTTGAGCAAGGTAACAGACCACAAATTAGCTCTGGCTCACTCCCCGTGTAGCAGCTCCACTCTGACATCTCTCCATTAAAACATGTCCACCGGGCGTGTTTGTGCATGTGTGTGTACTTCAGGCCCATGTGTGTGAGAAGCATGTCTCTTAATCACACTTTTTTTTAAAGCGTGACGACCTTCTGGACCTTGTTGTCCACCCTGTTCATGGATTTTTCTGTTTGTTTAAGTTAGCTACAGTACACTTGTTGTTCTTTGAGTTAACTCGTAGCAAGTCTGAGGACGAGCACGTTGGCCTCTGAACGTGGCTTGTTAATAAATCCTTTAACGGCAGCTCCTTGGTGCCTTCAGTCCACATCAGAACAGACTTGAACTTGTGGTTTAATTCGACACGATTATGGAAAGTTCAATGACTCTTGTGGTCGTGTTTCAAAGTCCTCTAGACTCTGATAATCCAGCCACATTTGTAAACAGAGCTGCCAATCATGCTTTTTTGCTTCTTTTATGGCATCTAATAACGAATCAAGTACACTTTCTTTGATAAATGAGCTCCTATATAAACCCGTATGAGAGGAACTTACTACAAAGACAGAAACCATGTTTGAAAAGAATTATTTGACCCATGTCCTGTCTGTTAACACAAAGAAGGCGGGGCTTATGACCTATGCAACCGGCCAGTAGGGGGAGCTCCAAATGTTCTGGCTTCACGTTTAGGGAGCTTGTCCTGTCGTCCATGTTTTTATTACAACCTCTGGTTCACAGCATGACGATGTGATTGCCGTTTGTTTTCTGAGAACTTTCCATGAAAGTGCGAGCATTAGCAGCTCGTAGAGCCTCATCAGTCATGTTGTTTAAACCTCTGAATAACATTAAATTCATTAGCATATACTTGCTTTTTAAAGCGCCCAGTTTATAATTGTTCTGGCCAGACTTCTGACTGAGACTTAATCACACAAAAACAGATTAGCGGCTTAAAAATGTTGATGAGCTTGGTCTCCCATACGTTTGAGAAATGAACACAAGGCAATTAGGTGTTTGTTTTTGTCGCTTTATGAGAAAGAGGAATGACATGAAACAGTTCAGAGTGCTCTGCTGGAGTACTGGATGGGCATTAAGCCCTAGTTTGTTCCTTTCATGCAATTATAGTGTTTATATTTGAGACCCTTTCATTGAAGATTAAGTGTGAGTCAGAGAAATAAGCCATGACTGTCATTAAAATAGAATAAAAACAACACGGCAGGTCCTTTAACAAAATGTGTTTGTGAAGCATTTCCCTCGATCCCCATACACAATCTTCTTATTAAGTCCCCAGAAAAGATGGCAACCAAAGATAAAACCTGCTTACTCATCTTGTTTCCAACCTTGTGCTAATTAAAAGTGATGCTCTTTTGACTGTTTAACTAATGACGCTGGGAACAGTCTCGTTGTTGGGCTTTTACATTCTAAGTAGAGGAAGAGTACTGGCTGCTTTTCCTGGAATCTGACTCTGTTTTTTTCTTAACTTCTTCTTCTTCTGTGTCTTGAGATTGTAGAGAAATGATGTATGTTGTGCTTATGTTCAGTTCCCCATCACTGCAACCTAAACGCTCACTTCCCTCCCGCTGAGAACACAAAACAAACCCCCTATTTCACTTCAAATTGAAGGCGATAGACAGAAGCATTTATCTTGCCTCTGCCTCTATCTGTTTAGTGGTTGCTTCATATGGATTCATGGTGTAGAAGCTCTTAGTGCTCTAGACAGTGCTCAAAGGGACTTAGACCCCGAGGCTTTCCCGAGGAGCGATGATAAACCTGAGGTGGCAAGTTGAAATCCAGTTTCAATCCATCAGTCTGAATGAATCTCGAGGAGCACTTTATGTGGACAGGTGAGACAAAATGGAAACAGAAAAGTGTTTTTCTAACATTAGGTTCAGGGTAGTTCCAAGGAGAACTGCACAACCAAGCATTTCACTTCGACATAGAGGGATTTCTCTGCACCAGGGATTTCTAACAACACGTTATGAGAAAGCCTTTTTCCTTGGATACGTGGCAGCTCTCAAGTCTGTAAAGAAAGCCTCCTGCCAGCTTTGAAAATGGCAAAATCAATTCACTCCAACTGAGTTACAGCAATTAGTGGATTCACTTGTGGGTATGAAGGAAATATATGCACATGTTTTTGCTCCAAGTTTACCTTTTCTGAACTTTAACCCTACATCAATAAAGAGCCTGCTGAGATAACAGAATCCAAAACTGAGGAAGGTGCAGAATATCGCATCTTTTTCTCTGTATTAAACCTAATTTTACAAACTCCTACAAAAATGAATACTATTGAGGGGCGCCGGTGTGCGCGCCCCATGTACAGTACGAAGGCTAGGATCCTCCAAGCGGGTGGCCCAGGTTCAAGTCCAGCCTGTGGTTCCTTTCCCGCATGTCATTCCCTACTCTCTCTGTCCCTGATTTCCAACTCTATCTACTGTCCTATCCCTACAATAAAGGCACAAGTAATGCTTTTCAAACATTAATGAGTCATGGTGCAAGTAGACAAATTTGCAAACATGAATTACCGTTACCGTCATAATCGCATGTGAAGTCACCTCACCTTATCTCATGTTCAGACGAAAACAATGGCAACTGCACTGGTACCTAAACCGAATGTAACTTTGTCCCTTTGGGAACATTTCAGCTTTGAGCCTAAAAATTAGACAATTCAATTAGCAGACTCTTTTCTCCTAAGCGACGGACATAAGCTAGAATAAAAAACACAAGTGAAGATCTAGAGAGGAGGAAACAACGTCAGGAAGTGCAAACAAACAGCTTGAAGTTTGATCGAACTCACAGGTGCTGAGAGGAAGTGACCAGAGGCAGAGCACAACATCGACAGCTGATCTTGAGAGTTCTAATCAGCATCAAAACCATCCTAAATATCATCATCATAATCTGCGTAGGTGTTCATAAAGAGCTGGGTCTTTAGCTTTTTCTTAAAGGTGCAAAAGGACTCTGCAGATTGAATGGAGTTTGGTTGTTCGTTCCACCACCAGGAGGCGACAGCCACCACCAGGAGGCGACATTTAGCCAAACGTAAAAGAAGAACCAACTCATTTAGATGAAGCAATTTGTAAAATCTGCGGCAAAAAATCTGCCTTTGACATGAGGACAAACATCAAATTTCAGATCTCACTTAAACAAACGTATCTGGCCCACAAGAGCTCCTGGTGCTGAAACAGAGCACCGCTAGGCAGCAATGTATTACCAGAATCACCTCATCATTAGCGGGATAAAGAGGTGGGTTTATGTTGGCGTTGAAAATAAGTTAAAGGATGAATCATGAGAAGAGGTGAATTTTGACACCAAACTGCAGTGAAAAATGACATGAATCCTGCACTTCACCTCTTTAAGTGACATGGATATCTTTTAATTAATCAGTTATTGTAAAGTATCATTCTATGATTGTCTTGCCACATATTAGATTTAGCAGAATCGTGATATAATCGATATGTTGAACCACATATTCCATATCGTATCCTGAGTTTCCCTGCGATTCCCAACCCTAGAATTCAACAAAATATAAAATCCTCAGTGATTCCTGCTAAACCATGTTTATTGATGCCCTATCAAAATAATATTTTCAGTGTGTGTTTGAGGAACTGTTTTCCTGTCAGTTACAGCTAGATACCGCAGTTATCTGAGATTTACTGTTAGGGCTTTATCTTGTTTATCCATTCATTGATTTTCTATCTTCACTTATCCTTTTCACACTCGGCTGGGGGTGAGGCTGAAGTCTAAAGCGGCGTACGCTGGTCGATGGGCGGGTTGCACCCTGCAGAGTACCTGGAGGAAAGCTGCACCAACATCACCTTGTTCTTTAACCTTTTGTTCAACCGTTGGATGGCTGAATGCTCACGAGAACTGAATTTTGTCTCTGTGTAGAAACGTCATTAGCATTCACGTTCATTTGAGTCCGTCAAAGCAGCGAGGGAGCGATGTTTGTTCTTAAGCTAAACACACTCTTGTGCATCTATGTGTTTGTTTATTGGTGCCATTGCTGCATTACTTCCTTCGTAAATTCAGACCTGTTTAAGGGTTTGCATATTCCAAACACAGCCTTCACTCGATAATCCAGGCAGGTGTGTGCTTATCCTTCAGTAAACCAGGAGGTAATTATACTATTTGCCGTATCAACAGACTAACCGGCAGTGATTCCACACACACAGAACTGGAAAAACGGAGAAAGCCATTTTATATCCCAGAATAACCATGGGAGTCTCCAAGGGAGCGAGGCGGGGATCAGCAGAGAAGGAAGGGTTGAACGTGGAATAAAGAGAGCTGGAGAGGAGGCCAAGAAAGGAAGTTGGAGTGTGGCGGCGTGAGCCAGTGGAAAAACGGAAACGGAGAGAAAGAAAAGGAGTGAGTGAGAGGTAATGAATAGCAAATCAGCTTCTTTATAAAACTCCTGCTTTCAGTGTTCAATCAGAGTAGCCCCGGATTGGCAATTTTCCTCCGGCACAATAGAGCAGGCCCAAGAGGACCCTGGCCTCAGTTCAGAGCGAGAGAGGGAGAGAGAAGAGCGAGAGAGAAAGATAAAGAGAAACCCTGCCAGCACCCAACCCTGCCCACCCAGCGCTCTGTCAAGTTTGGCAAAAACATTACAGACAACAGGAGGTACTCAGTAGTGACTTGCTCTTTGACTCCTCTTTTTTCCGTTCGTATTCCTTCTCTTAAATGATGTATGAGGTAATGAGAGCGAGCCTGTGAAGAGCAGCAGCTACATTTCTCCGCTACAGTGATTTGCATAGAGGAGCCCCCTGTTTCCTGCTGGAATAGGAAACAGCCTCAGGGGTGGAGAGAAAGAGGAGGAAGAGGCCGACTGTAGAGCAAAAATGACTGACAGTGTGTTCAGAGTGTGCACTCCGCTGGGTCAATGGCACAGACTTCTTTTTGCATTTTTAACTCCTTGGATGACCTATTTGTCCGTGTGCGCACACATCTTCTATCTTAACACCGTTCACCTTCATTCTAGAGCTGAAGATTAAACTCGTCAGTCCTCCTTGCAGAGAATCAGTCGGATCGTTGCACTGTTTTTTTATCTTTAGTAGAAACAGCATGGCCGGCTGTTTTAGAAATAATCTCAAAATGACCCTTCTGTGTCATCGCTCATGAGGTTTTAAGTTCAAGCTGATATATCCACAGAGGTCTCCTCCTCTACAAAACAAACAGACCTTTTTATTCAAAAGGCTAAAACAGTGAGTAAAGCAGTTTCACATTGGCAATAGCTTTAATACAGAAAGTGGAGCTACAGCTAGTCCGGGTTCATCAGTCCGGAGGTTGCTTTTACAAAGAGCAGATTTATTAGCATAGGTCTCTGCCCTCTCCAAAGAAGCACACACTGTTAATGTTAATGTAATGTTAAATAGTAATACCTCTGAATTAATCAGTCTAGTGTTAAAAAATCAGTTCCTCTGAAATGCTATTTAATAGACTCATGAAGTCAAGAGGGGCTGCTGGCTGAGCTGTCACTAGCTTGTTTCTACTCCTTCAATTTGCAGCGTTCACAAGGTTTTTCACCTGATATTATCAGCATGTGACGTCTCTCCAAAATCAAAAAAAAAAAAAAAGACGTCACAGTTAATGCTAAATGAAGCAAAGTCACCAAAAAAGTTCTTAGATGCTTCTCAGCTTACCTCCCAAGGGGCTGCTGGCCGAGCTGCT
This sequence comes from Tautogolabrus adspersus, assembly GCA_020745685.1. Taxonomy (NCBI): domain Eukaryota; kingdom Metazoa; phylum Chordata; class Actinopteri; order Labriformes; family Labridae; genus Tautogolabrus; species Tautogolabrus adspersus. Next base: position 16,174,227 of record CM036549.1, on the reverse strand, counting down.
TCTAGTTTATGTGATGAGCTAGTTTTTTTCGTTACAAATCCTTAAATGTCCATTGTTCTTCTGGATTTTTTTAAAGGTCACATATTCTCCTCCTCTTCAACCAGTGTAAATAAGTCTCAGAGCTCCTCAAAACATGTGTGTGAAGTTTCTTGTTCTAAATCCACTCTGATCCTGTATTTGATCATGCCTATAAACCACTCTATTTCAGTCCTGCTCAGAACAGGCTGTTTCTGTGTCTGTAGCTTTAAATGTAAATGAGCTGTGTCTGACCACGCCCCTCTCTGGAAGGGCTCGGGTGGCTCGCTCCATGCCCTATTGTTTACGGTGAGAAGGCAGACTCAGAGGGCAGAACAAACACCTAGCTGTGGGAGTGTCACCCACCTGGGGGAGGGGTTACTGCCCTTTGTGATGTCATGAGGGGAAACTCTCCAAACGGCCTGTTTGAGCACACATTTTCTGAAAAGTGGAGCAGGCAAAAGACGGAGAGGATGGACTTTTCTCATCATCGGGGGGGTTTGTAGACGGACTAGGGACACATGTTAGTGTTAGAGAAACATGGTGACGTGTATTTTGAATAATATGTGACCTTTAAGGGAATCTGTTTAGATTGATATATCATCATCTGGCAGCAGCAATTCAATAATTGAATCACACAAGTTCAGACCACAGTATATCGTTGTATCTATATTTCTTACAACCCTCATTACAGAGTGCTGTTTTCTCATAAGAAGTAACATGAAAAATCTTCACCAACTTCACAACACTGAATTTGGAGGAATTGTCCGCCCCTCTGATTTGTTTTTTATCCGTGAAAGTAATCCCGATACACTGTCATGTTGCAGTGTTTGTCTTTGAGCCACCCGTTGAGGAACTGCTGTCTTCTTTTTTTAAAGATAACTGTTATTGCACGCCATGCCAAATTAAATTGGAATAGATGCTCATTAAAAGTGAACTGAGCATGAAAGAAAAAAGTCACACTTAACTAATTTAGTCCGGTGTAATAAGACACTTGATCATAGCCGCTTGAGCATTTATGTTATTAATTTTTTTTGCTGGGCACAATTTTCCCTCCTTCAGACTGCGGCTGTTACATAAAAGAGAGGAAACAAAAACGTCCTAATTGCTTCTATAAATTGAGATGAAGTGCGGCGCAGCAGGCCAAACAGTTGAAGAGCTTTGTTCACTCAGCGAAACCTGAAATCAAAAACAAACACACACATCCTGCATGCACACACACACACACACACACACACACACACACAGACTTCTAAATCTTCCGCCCTACATAAAGCCATGTTCTCTCACACACACACACACACACACACACACATCTCCGGCCACATCACACGCTTTGTATGGCAGGCGGCGAAGCAGGCATTACAGGCGACTCTCAGGAGAAATAATTACTCTGGACAGTGGTGGGACTGAATCCAGATGGACTTGGCAGGGCCGTGCGGAAACCTGCTGCCAGTGTACACAACTCATACCTGCCTCACAGCGCTCACCGAGAGGCCACCCGGCCCCTGAAACTGCAACATTCCCCCTTTGCATTCGAGCCAGCCAGCAATTTACTAAGAAAGCTCAGCCCACAAAAGCTAAAGCTGGCGTGGGCTCAGCACTGGAAAAGCCTGAATGACTTGAAAAATAGAGCAAGTTGAATTAAAGAAAGAAAGGCATGCAACAGGGGCAATCACACATAATGCATGCTTCTCTACTGTAAGTGTTGTCAAAATCTGTTTCTACGAGTGCCATCTCTTTTTATTCCGTAGTAAAGACAGAAGTGGAAAGTGTGTTTTGACTGTTTAGCTACATGGGAAGGAGGGACTGCTGTGTGAGTCTGTGTGTCTTATTTGATGTTGTGCACGGCATAAAGGAATGCTTTTTATTCTATTACGGAGCACTCAGAGGCAGAGGGAACGTTTCTGACATGTATGTTTGGTCGTCTTTTCCTTGTTGGTCCTGTGGTAATTTTTATGTTTCTGCTCTGAGGTACAGCACTTCACTGCAGGCATGGGAGGCGCTTCTTTAGATACGGCTGGAAAAAGAAAGAACATGAGATAAATACGGCATTTTTTTAGTAATATATGTGTTTACTATCCTAACTAAAGTAGTCTGACCTGGGTATATTCTTCAAAATATTCCTCTAACAAGAAATAACTTCCATATGATCAGTGGACTACGTGTAGTTTATTTGTATGTCTTTACACATTTTGTGTGTTTTAACATCATGTGACACAGATATATTTATCAGTCCAGGCCCTCAATGCCGGTTAAATGTTGTCTGTAAACTGTAACGCTGTCACCCGCCACTAGGGCAGCAGCAATAATACATAAATACCATAGACGGTATAAAGATATATAAACTAAAGGTCCAAAGTGGACCCATTCTTTCAGTGTTATATAAAGTGAAGCAGTCCTGTGAATATATATAGATTCACTATATATCTCTCCCTGGTTTCCTTTCTATCACTGTCCTATCAGATACAAGAAAAAAGCCCCAAAAAAACTCTCAAAAGAAAAAAAAAGACAAAGAAACGTTAAACATAATGTGGCACTCTGAAGAGAAAATGACTGTATTGACATGGACATCAGGTTTTTGTGTTTGTGCATGTAAACATTTCATCCAAATTTCAGAAACCAGGATAAGCCCTTATCCTGATTTTGAGAGACTCGGTTTCTGAAAGCTGTCGACTACCTGCGCAGGTGCGGCATCATGCCAAGTGGAGTATCAGCAAATCAAAACATGGCTGCTGCAACGATAGTGCTTACTTCTGGAGCGACGTATAGAATCTCAGTTTTCTCTTTCCCGTTGCTGGACATGACGTGGATCTTCCATATCTGCAGCTAGATGTTTTTAATGGAGCTGAATTCACAATAATTGCCGTGGTTTGTGTCACAATAAATAAACACCACAGACGCCTGCACAAATAAGAAGCAGTAATCAGAAACCGAGAAATATGTTCGAGAATGATGTCAAGGATACGGGGTAAATATTGGCTTATTAGTTATGTGTAGATGGTGAAGGTCAGTGGTAGAAATTCATAGAACGGGAGTCTTTGAGCTTAATGCCATGATTTGTTTCTTAGAAGACAAGGTAGGAAATTTCTCCAGGTTGGTAATGATGCTTTCAAATAGTTTATATAGTCTGAAGAGTGACACCAGGCACGCAGAGCAGGAGAGTTAGAGAGAACTGTAGATTTGTCAGAGAAGATTGGGTGCTTTTGATTTCATTGAGCCGTGATGCTTTTAACAACAGAGAATTATTCAAGGATGGGATTTCTTTCAATATTAAAGAGTATAAACTGTGATATAACATGGCTAAGAATACATTATGAAGCTCCGAGACATCCATTTTTTAAGAGTTTCAAGTGACCTGCATCTTAAAAAACCTATTTATGTGCAGAAGATGGCTAAACGTATCGTTTGGATGTCACGTTGATATTGAGAGCACGAAATGCCTCCAAGACAGATTAGTCTGCAGCAGCTCAAGTTTTATCTGAGGAGGTGTTTGTGTCACAAAGAAGCATGTCTATTCTGAGGGCTGCAGAGAAAGATTACTTTCATTATTGATAAATCTACTGATCAAATGAAGTGGAGGAATCGTTGAAAGCGCCCGGAGGGTGACATGTTCACGTGTCTTTTTTTTGTTCGACTAACAGTCTGAACTGCAGGATGATTAAACTCACGGTGATATGAGAGAAGAGAAAATCCTCAGTGCAGAGACACTGGAACATCCTGATCTCAGAAATACACAAAATGATCAAGACCTCGTTACAATACATTACATGGTGGAACATAGTGTGTTACATCACTGTGCCTGCACAAAGGAAACCAATGCAATGCAAGCGCAGAAAGAAAATCATTTAGGATATTTAATTGAAATGTGACAGTTTGGTGAGTTTCAGGCACCAAATACTTGGATGCAAAATTAAAAGAACATGGGGTAACACTCTACTTTTTAAAATTAAGCTCACAATATACACCGCTACTTGCTTGGGCTGCAAGGTGGTGCAGTGGTTAGCACTGTTGCCTCACAGTGAGGAGGTTCCTGGTTTGAATCCCCGTCTGACAGGAGCCTCTCTGTGTGGAGTTTGCATGTTCTCCTCGTGCATGCGTGGGTTCTCTCCGGGTACTCCTCTCACAATTCCAAAGACATGCTCGTTAGGTTAATCTGTGACTCAAAAAATTGCCCGTATGTGTGAATGTGAGTGTTGCCAGTTGTCTGTCTCTATATGTCAGCCCTGTGATTGACAGTCCAGGGTGTAACCCCGCCTATTAACCCAATGACAGCTGGGATTGGCTCCGGCCCCCCGCGACCCCGAACTGGAAAAACGGTATAGATAATGCATGGATGGATGGAACTTAATGCTTCTTAGCATGCTAATTAGTAGCATACTCTTCATACATATAAGTCACTATGAAGCGCTTATTCTACATGACCATCATCTGTAGCTAGTAGGTCAATAACTGAGAGTTTGCCCTCTTAATTATTGCTTATTGATAGTGATAAACATGATGATAAACATCTGATTGTTTAGGCTGTCGTCTTTTGGAAGGCTGCACAATTCATCGCAATCTCAACCGTGCTCTGAGCGTTCACAGAGGACACATCACAACAATCTGAATTTATCACAACAAATGAGAAAATGACTCCACCTTAAACAGCAACGCTCTCTCACTCAGCATGCGTACATTTGACCTGTTAGGTATCATGTCTCTGCTTTCACATCGTTTGGATGCATTCAGATGAAGCTTTAGTTTGCTATCAGCTACGCTCACGTTAATCGGTGCCAATTTATCGGTGAAAGAAGTTCTGCTTTTTGAGATGTGACTTTGCAAAAACAGAAAACATGAAGGGCAGCAGAGACACATAAAAGCTCAGTTATAGCTAATATGCACTCTTTAATATGTCTTTATCACAATGCTGATTAATCTGATCACACATTACATATTTTTCACGTATCGTGCCGGTCTCATCTGTGTTTTCTCCTCATAAATCTCTTAGAATAGTGTTTGGATTTAACCCCTTCTAACATTTAAACCCGAACATCAAGTGTAGTGTGACTCCGTCTCACACTGCTTATCTCCCCGCAGCTCATGCCATCTACTTCCGATGCAGCGCAGCTTTGTTCATCTCTCTCCTTCATGCACAGTGCCTCCTCATTTATGTATCGACCACATGTTTTGGCCTCATGCAGGCGTCCTCTTTCTGCTATCAGCGGGCCCCATATGGATCCCTGCAGGACGGACACACAGATGGACACAGTGGGGGCTCCACAGCCGGCCTGGCTGACACACCAGCCTCATCTTCAGATCAGAATGGCATCACATCACAGAGTCACATCAGGAGGATTTCACATTTATCCATTAGCGATGAAAATGATTAAAATGCTAATTAGCCTTTGCCTCCTATTTGTTGTGGATGTGTGCTTTTCAGCCTAATTAGCATCCGGCGTCGGTTTACTCAGCCGCCATTCACCCGTAGAAGAGGACATAAGTGATGTGTTTGGAGTTTCACATCAATAATTTAAAAAGCTACATAATCAAGGGTAATATCATTATGATCTCACACATCTAGAGGTAAACAAGCACGCTCTCCGTCGGCTGCATTATTGAAGATGTATTCATTTTACAAACTATGTCCATAACAAAGATTCCTCCCTCTCCTCCTCCATTGAGGATTGTGCGGTGAATTATTGAGCCCTCCTGGTTGTGTGTGTGACGCTGCAGCAGCGGCACTGAAAAATTAACTCGATAAAAGATTAGAAAAAAGTAGAAAAATATATTAAAAGTTGCAGCTCTTGTGTGATGATAATAACCAAGGGGATCCAATTCCAATCTCAGCCAGGCTGTTTGAAGATCAAAGCGGTGACGTTATCTCCAAACTGAGTCGAAGGCGTCCAGAAAGAGGGCAGAGCGAGCCGGGAAGACGCTGCTACAGGATGTCGGATTCCCCGAGTTTAGGTCGGACTTCATCTCTAGAATATTCATCTCGATAAATATGCATTATGTCTCTCCAGTGCTGCGTAGCTGAAGAGCTTCACATTTAAAATAACAGGTTGGCGAATTAGGATGACAACAATCTTCTCTTTTCTAAAACAGACTAATTATGATTACAGTTGATCAAATGATTACGACTTTAACGTCGGCCTGAGCTGTCAGCTTTATCATTAGTGGTCTCTAAACAGTCTCAGCCGCTGTTTTACTCGTGTCTTAAAATCCTGACAGTCTGTTTGTTAAAGGCAGAGTTGGTCATTTCCTCCAGATCCACTTTTTGAGATGTTGGTTGAAATTGTCTTTAGGTCCTGACAGAAATTAATAACTCATGTGCTCTGAAAAAGGAACGAAGAAAATCCGTCATCTGTAGCAGTTGTAAGCCTGTAAAAACTTCGACCAATGTCTGCCACGAGGTACCAATCTGATGAACCAATCACGCCTCCCTGTCTCCCTGCTCGTTCTCTACCCCTTACGTGCACTAGCCCACACTCAAAGCGCGTCACAGACGACGGCATTAATACTGTGAGTTTACTTACCGCTGAATGAGATATGAGACGACGTAGTTTCTACACAATGCAAGCGATGAGCTGAGGTCCGCTTCTGGAGCAACGGCGCTCGCGCGTGTATGTGAGGGCTGTGGCTTTTGAGGGAGCACAGAGGGGAGGGGGTGGGTGCAGACAGAGCACTGAGGGAATGCTACTTTCAAAATCATGCTACTTTTTGAAAGTTACCAACCCTGCCTTTAATTTTGGATGGTTGAAGGTGGTAAAGTGTTCCTCAGGTGTGTTCCTCTTACTGAGACAGACAACATTTGGTCGTTCTGTTTTTTTGCTGCCCTGCAGTTTCCTCCCGTTGTCGCCGCCGTTCAGATTCCTCTGTTTGGTTTGTTTACTAGCTGACAGATTGTGTCTGGAGCGAGGTTGTTTACACTCTTAAAAAACATCAGATCTATAAAAGAAGAGTTTACCAAACTGTTATGACTAAGTATTGAGAATGTCTTTATGATGAGGCATTTCATTGAGCAGGCTGCTCCAGTGCAGCGTACATCCATGCTCGCTCACATGTAAGCACTTCTGCTCACCGAGAAAAAATTGGCATTTTCTTAAGGATAAGGGAAATGATTGATTAAGCCTCCTGTAGCTCTCTAGAAAAGACCCACTTCCTATTAGCATACCGTCTGCTGTCAGAGCGCAGAGGGCCATTGGCTGTGACACATGCATATGACTCATTGTCGAGCGTCAATGGCTGTGAGTCATAAGCTAGCATCGGCCTTGATGTTGACAAACTGATTGATTGACCTACATAACAACAACTCAGTTGTGCAATGCTCATGTTCCTTAAAGGTGAGCTAGAATCAGGTAGATAAGCCGGAACATGACAGACTTCCATGTAAGCAAACAAACAAGTTTATTATTCCCCTGAAACCTTGAAAATGTGCGATTGTATGTTGAAAACAGGGACATTATTACAGATAATCTCAGTGACTCTTGATGCCCGCCTTATATCTGTTCCATTCCTCGACAAACTGTGTTGTTTGGTCACCTCGAGCTCCTCTAAATCCTCGCCATATTTGGTTAATTTCTTCCACTAAGCCTCCCGATTAGAAGGAGAAACTTTCTTGCAGCCGTATTTCTTGCAGTAAATCAAAAAGTCACAATAGCTTCCTGAAGTGTGTGAAACAGTTTTGTTCTGCGAGGAGGGCATGTAGCGTGCATGTTCCCCTTTTTTTCTCCGAGCTTATGTCGGGTAATGAGATTAAATATTAGTTGCCATATGCTGTACACCTCTTCCGTGCTTCATTAGAAGTCTAATTTATTGCATGTTTTTGGGGTGAAAAAGCGCTCTCGAGATTAATTTTGCAGAGTGTTTTGAAAACTGAATCATTTATTTATTTTCGGAGGCCCGGGGCTGAGAGTGTTCATCAGTCTTCTGATGTATAGGTGAACTAATTTGCCTCCATTTTAATTGTTGGGAGGCGAGACGTTTATGGATATTTTGTGTGCAATTAGCGCTCCATGCAGCGTTGATGAAACATTCCGCTAAATTACAGAGGATGGATCATGTTTTAATTATGCCTCAATTTATCCAAACAATGTGAAGAAAAATGAGCTCCGAGTTCTGACCTTCTCCGCTTCATTATTCAGGAATAGGGCGCCTCTGTTTGTCCTTCGTGCCGCCCGTACGCACCTTGGGTCTGCACAAGTGGATGGCCGTCACATTGGCTGTCCACATTAATAGCCCCCCTGATCTTTCCTCTTTTACTGTAGAAGCTGCAGCTCTTTATCTAAAAAGTGATGATCTCTGGTTGGAGCCGTTGTCCCTGGTGAGTCCTGTAACAAGGCCAGCGTTTGGCACTGGAACCAAGCTCCTTTTTTTCCCCCCAGTGGGAAAGAGAGCGAGAGCAGACCTCTGGCTGTCAGGATAATTGGCAAAGGCACCTGGATCATACAGCGGGAATGACAGAGTGACATTCATTACCTTTAATAGTATTTCCTCCATCACTCTGTCACTCTCTCCCCTTCTCCTTCTCTCCCTCCTGTACCTTTTTTTTTTTTTCATTTTGTTGTCTCTTTGCCCTCCCACCGTCACCCCGTGGGTCCCCGTCCAATGTCTCCTCGTCGTTGTTATCCTTGGCACTCGAGAGATAAAGTCACTCCAGATGACGGATGACCACATGCAGAGATGAGCGGCGATTTGTACCCATACAGATATGCCGTGTGCGCTTTATATAAAGGTCCTCAAGGCTGCGTCTGTGCAGCCGTGTCAGGTCAGCGGCCGGATCAGCAGCAACATTATGAAGTGCATCATAAAAGTCCTTGTAAATAAAGCAAATGTTCTTCCAAGCAGCAGCGACACCACGGACCTTGGAATAGCCTTAAAAATGAACAAATGGGAGTTTCATCCATCCTTTAGCCGAGGAGTTTCAGACTGAAATTCGAGGGCCGTTTTATTTTGAAGAGGTATTCATGATTCGGCAGCGAGTGGAGCAGATAATGACCAGCTGTGGGCATCACTCACCGGGCGTCTCAGGGACCTCATTGGCACACTAAAAGATCTCATTATGACACTTTACAGATGCCACCTCTGCCACTTTCCAGGTTTGTCTGTTGGCCCTCCACGATACGCTGCATGGTCCGGACAATCTGGTCAGGCGCTGGTGTGGGACCTTTGAGCCTCTGGGCTGGAGAGACAGGAGAGGTCAACAGCCAAGCTGAGACTCTGTGACAACTAACAGAGCTGCTGCACACATTTTACTCTGTGATTTTACTATTCTGGGTCTCTTGTTCAAACTTTCTGTTCCCTCAGGTAGCTTGGAAGTTACTGGGAGTGAGATGTGATCTTCCATAAACAGGCTCCATATAGCTTTCGGCATTGTATGTTTAAAGGTGTAAAACATGCAATCACAAGAGTGTGATATCTTTTTGTATAATTCAAAGCAGAGTGTTATCTATGCTAATCACATGATTGCTATAAAATACTTTCTAATGTACACAACATCTGTTTAAAGGGGCTATATGTAACTTTCAAAAATACTTCGTTTGTAGCGATACCGCATGGCCGTCAGGCGAACTGCACCAGTAACCTGTTGCTCGTACGTACACAAACGAGCATCAATATCTCCCCTGAAACACTGGATATTTACCAGCATAATGTTTACAGAGGAGGTAAGTGGTCATACACATGTGAGAGTCTGTGAAGGAGTCTGTGTGCCTCATTCTCCATCATACAAACAACAGTCTCGGCAGGCACTGCCTGAGACCGGGAGTGTGTGATGAGTTTGTCCGCCTGTGAGAGCTCCTAGGACGGATATAAGTGTGTGGAAGGCGGCCTCTGGCTGTGCAGGTGAAGACCGGGAGTGTGTGATGAGTTTGTAGTTTGTACTGTTGATTTCTGTAAGCGGAGCGGAGTGAGGAGGACGTTAAGACGTAAATAAAATGACACTGCCTGGAGCTTTCACGGAAAATCGGACCCGGGCAAGTTGTATACAGGCAACACAGATAGACAGTGAACATCTACTTTTTCACATCAGTTAAACGTTCGCTTATTAGTGGGCGATAAAAAACGATTTATACATGTTAAAAGTTACATATATATGTCACTTGTAGCTATATATAAATCATTAGGCCATTAGGCAGTTCACCTGATGGCCATGCAGTATTGCTACAAACGCAGTATTTTTGAAAGTTACATATAGCCCCTTTTAAAGTCCAGCCATCTATTGTCTATACCGCTTTTTCCCGATTGGGATTGCGGGGGGGTGGAGCCGATCCCGGCTGTCATTGGGCGAGAGGCGGAGTTACATCCTGGACTGGTCACCAGTCAGTCACAGGGCTGACATATAGAGACAGACAACCAGCCACACTCACATTCACACCTACGGGTATTTTAGAGTCACCAGTTAACCTAACGAGCATGTCTTTGGACTGTGGGAGGAAGCCGGAGTACCCGGACAGAACCCACGCATGCACGGGGGGAACATGCAAACTCCACACAGAGAGGCTCCTGAACCACCGTGCAGCCCTGTTTAGAGTCGTTGCATGTTTATAAGAGGGGAATGAAGCCATCGAGACGTCGATCATTTTTGCGAGGAAACGTTCGAAGGCACCCACACGGTGCGAGTTCCCTATTTTTCGTAAAATAATTCATATGAATTCTCTCTTTGTGAACAGAAATCACAGAAATTTGGTGGCTTGAACACGCCCGCAAACTCACCACACCAGGCTGCGTCCTTTAACATTTCGGCTTATGCTCTCAACTTATACGCACAGCTAGCAGTATTAATGTTATAAAAATGATAAGGGGCCTTTACTACTTCAAAAAGGTTGAGTTACGTGACATTAGAAATGTAAGGTGGTTACAGCGCAGCTGCTGAGGTTGCTAGGCTACATGGGCGTTGCTTAGAAAAGAAAATGTAAAGGAGGGGACACTTCTGATGCAGAGTTTATGAATACTGATAAATGATTGTTTTAAGCTTTAACGCTGCTCTTTAGCTCTTAGATGTCACTACCTACATCGTTGTAGCACGTTTCCTGTGAGCGTTCGTTCAGGGCAGAAATGTTCTTTTCTCTTTTCATCAGCTGTCGATGTTTGGGGGTGTTGATGCTGTCGGGTCTTTTCATCTGTAACAATATTTGGAGTGTTTGCTATTCACAGCTTGTTGACTTATGAGAGAAAGTGCAAACTCCTCTCGTGTTGGATTTCAAACCGCGGGATGCTACTTGATATTCAATTTATAAATGGCGGGAGTCAACGAGGTCGAGGCCTTCAGAGTAATCAACGCAACGTGACAAACACTTCCAGCTCACTACGCCTGTTTGTGTCATTGTTTCTTCTGTCTGTACCGTGGGCTGTTACTAAAGCACCTCTCGTATGGGAGCGATGCTCTTCAGCCCCTCCACAGCGTTAGCCTTGTTAGCTGTTTGTCTGCAGCCTCATTAGTCACAGCAGAGAGAAGCATTAACGCTGGCAGGGAACGAGCCACCTCGAGCTCTTAATTTGACTTGATTACATGTAAGAAATGTGCTGCTTTGATCACCACTGTCTCGCTGACGTGGATCAGTACGACTGTATGAAACAACGATCTGTTGTTCATCACTCACACTCTGTGGACGGATGATTAAGAGCTCCATGTTAAATGAGACTGAAGCTTTTTCTTTAATATTAATAAAGGCCTGAATGGAAAGCACTTAAATCCTCACATATCATAAAGATCAATGCATCCCCTGCATTGTTAATATCTCCGACAGACTGGAGATAATTGAAGGTTTCTGGTTCTAACCTCACAATCTGCAGAGATATTTATAGGCGTTGGGACATACTGTCACATCCAAAGCAATTTTCTTTGACATTTCCAGGCAACCGAAGTGTTACTCGTCTCCCCGACAAAAAGAATCGACACATACAGCCAGCATCAGGAATTCACTTTGTGGTGAAATTAGAAATTGTGCATACATTTGCATAAATGTTTCCTTAAAATCCTTTTTGTTTTGCACTTTCCCTCCAGTGAGCGATGGCCTATATTCTGACTCCTGATTGCGATCTGAACCTTCGCTACGGTGAGGATGTTAATGGCAGGGCTGTAATTCAGTTAAGGCGTGATTTGTAAGTCGAATACTGATATGCATATTAACTGAAGATGTTATTGACAACATTATTCAGACGTCAATAAGCCAAGAATATCAATACAGCCTTTAAACATGTCTTAAAGCAGCGTGCTGGTGAACTGCAGCTCTTTCCTCCACTGTCAGGCAGGAGATGGCTCTTAATTTATTTCAGATTGAGCACTCTTTTGCTCCATATTTAACTGTTACCCGTCGTTCACTGTCTTTCAAACACATCCCTCAAAAGTCTCATAAATGTATTTTTTTCTTACTCCCGTATTGATTTGGATCCGACATAATTGATCATCAGGGAGGCACTCAAGTCTGCGCTGTCTGTCTCCTTCTATAGGCAATTCAGCTGCTTCTCCACCATTTTTCATTCATTACCAACAACACCCTCCAGGGATAAGCCGCGAGCGAGGCAGCGAGATTGGAAGAGTAACGCTGAAATAATGGGCGATCAAAACGGCTGAGAATTTCAATGCAAAGAAAATCAGCAGGTCAAAGAGTTTGTAGTGTAGCGGAGATAAACGAAGGCATGATGCATCCTGCTCCTCATCCGTTAACGGTTACATTTGATATCTGCATGTGATTGTCATACATGTTAGTAATTAGTTTCATTTGTGTAGGCTGCGAAAAGACGATGGTGCTAAAACAAGCCAAGCTGATAAATATTATAATGACTGAGCTCTGTTTCTTTACAGAGAAGTTTCTTTCACCTCCTGACGGCAATCAATAAATCAAACACTCCGTCAATTTAAAAGAAAGATAAATCAAGTGTCTAAGGCTGTGACGTGACTGGATTATTCATAGGCTGTGTAGAAACATGGACCATGTGTCTCAGCTAGTGTCGTAGTACTAGAAATTGGACTTGGTCTGGAGACCCCTTTTTGAAGGTCTCGGTCTAGTCTCGGAATCCAAAGCGTTTCCACTCGGCCTTGTCTCGGTCTCAGACTGGGCGGACTCCAGATTTTAAATCAACGCCGGTCAAGACCACCACTGATCTGCTATTATTCCACGTCATTACTGAGATGAGAAAGAAAATACCTCTTTCTAAAGGAACAAATAATCCCCCCCCCCCCCCGGAGTAGGCGGAGCTTATGACATATACAGCAGTTCTTGACGGTGTTTCCTCCTCTCTAGATCCTTGCTTGTGTTGTTCTTACTCTCTGAAGTTTGTTGATTTGGATAAAAGCGTCTGATAAATGAATTGTAGCATCTCAGGGACCTGTTATATCGTCCATACTTTTACAGTCTATAGTATAAATCAGTTAAAGTATTTTCAAAGCCTAAGCTAGCAAGCTATTAGCACAAGAATTGCAGAAAAAGGTAGCTCATCAGTAGTCAGGAGGCAGTGCACATGTCAGGTGAAGGGATTTTGGCATATTTCTGGATGCAAACTGGAAAGCTTTCTTCTTCTGGTATTCCCAAAGTTGCCTCTCCCAGCTTTGGGGGCTTGAAAAGCGGCTCCGGTTGGATCTCAGGGGGGTTGTGGGGAGGGGCTCTTCCCGGCAAAAAGAAATCCTTAGATTTTCACCAGATAATTGCACCATTTTCAAGTTCTTTCAGAATAAAATCAATGTAAGATGCGAGACGCCGTGCCCTTACACAAAGTTCTGGTCAGGCCGGCTTTCACAACATGAAGTCACATTATACCAAATGAGTGCAATCTGAGCATTCACTCGACGACTGAGCAATATTCATCTTCAGCAGCAAGAGATATGAAGAGCTTGGATGTTATGAAGCAGTAATGTGCCACATTTGTTATGCTTTGTTTGATTGTGAAAACTCACCAACCCGGTGCTCATAAATTCTGCTTCTATTGTGTGACAATTACTCCCTTTGAACTGAAATAAATAGTTAAATGTGTGTCTTATCCTCTTCCTCACCTCTCTTTGTGACTCATCTGTCTGTTCAAGGCTGTCTCCTCTTTTTGTTTCCTCCTGTAGTTGTCATAAAAGCAGCAATTTCAAACTGAAATGTAACCAAATCTCAATATCATATGCAAAAATAACATCCTAAACACATTTTAATACTCAAGTTATTTCATGCAGGCTTAAAGGAAGAATGTGCGACTTTTTGATCCAGTAGATGTCGCCCTTGAGCACCAGATTTAAACCAAACAACCTGCTGTTTGGACACACCTCCGCCATTCTGAAGCCTCCGCTCTCCTCCAGCGACACACCTCCAACCCCCCCTCCACTCATGTTCACACGAAGAAGTTATCATTTAAAACGCACCATAATTAAGCACCATTAAGTGCAAGCACCGGGCAAAATCGTCCTTGGCTCTAGCGTCTGTGTCCTGCATTGTTGTGTTAGCAGGCGAATGTAAGCGCTCTTTAGTTAGCTCGTAGCGTCACATTGAATGTAAATTGACACAGAATGACCGTGATCTAGGAACACTTACGTGACATCCAAATAATCAGTGAGTATGTTCTTCTTCTTCTCTCTAGTCCTTGACTAAAACAGCTTTTATACACAAGGGGAGGAGCCGGCCGTCCCGTCCATGTAAACACGGCTCTGACAACAACACAGCCAGCGGGACTCGAGCTTCTCACTCATTGTAGACAGTCATGACTCAGAGAGACATTTACACAGGATAGACTTGATGTCTGATATATTTATGTGGAACATATCGCACATTCTTCCTTGAAAGTTAAGCTGCAGGTTACATTTCATCACCAAGCTGCAAACTGTGGTGTTGAAAATTAGGGTTGATGATAGGCTTGATTTCTGATATATTTATATTCTTCAACACACAAGTATCAGATTTATACAAAAAGCAAACATCTAAAGCAATATTTGATCCCACTGGAGCTTTAAGATATCAATAATGAGCGGACATTGCACAGCCCAGCAACATATTGAGTACCAGCTTCAGAACGGGATAGAATAAAGCAACAGATGTACATCAATCACATTTGGATTGCTTTTATTGCTTACTGCGGGGTAATCAGTGCATTCATTGCTCTCTCTCTGTCTCTCTCTCTGCACGGCATTCTTTGTTATCTGTTTGTGTCCCTGGCTGCAAAAGAGCCCCCTCGTCACCCACCTGAGCGTGTAGGTGAGGCCGAGGCACTCTCACGTCCTGACTCATCTGCTGCTACGGCAACGACAGGAGATACAGACACTCTTCTGCACCTCATCTGAACAACGCCAGCCTTCATGTTTTTCGTTTTGTTTTTTGAAAGCTTTTGATACAACTGTAAGTCTTGGTATAACAAAATACAGTAGTTAGCTAGCTGCCACCAGATACCAGTAATTGCAAGCCTTGAAACCAGTGCGCCCTCACTCTCACCCCCTCTCCAAGATGGCCACCACGTAGACGTATCTCGCATGCCCAAAAGCAGCATCTATGTGTATCTATGACTTAATCTAATAAAATAGCTTTTGTCGCTTACTCATGTCATTTAGCTGCTACATTTAGCTGCCAACTTAAACCGTGCACTTTGACACTAATTTCAGCTGTTAACTTACCTGCTCATTTTAGTCAATCATTTTTTCCGCCTACTTTCTCTGCTGATTTTGGTCAATCACTTTAGCTCATGAGCCGGTAAAGTCCTACATGCACTTAAATATGAGGTCCTGACTGGAAACACTGAGGAAGTTGTCAGGTGTTTTTGTGACTGGTCAGTCACCAAAACAAAATGCGTCTTTAAGGAAAAGTATGATGCTGAAAGGGGTTTAGGGCACTGAACAGACAAAAGAACAAATAGTCAAAGCTTTGTAATTACAAAAACAGCCTCATTGGGTTCTAGTTGGCTAAAAAAAAAGAATCTGTGAACTATTCATGAAATATTTATGGATGCAGCAGACACCCAGGCTTAGGGATGTCACTTATCGTATCAAATCACGCTGTTGCACTGAGTCACATTTTACCTCCTTGTTAGTGAAGCACACCCTGAATCTCGGCCCTCTCTCTCCAGGTTAAGCAGGATTTTCAGCTTCAGGAGTGCAGCACCATCAACCAGACCTTCTTAGGAATATATTGCAGGAAGTATAAAGTCTTGTGAAGTAGAAATTCTTCTTCTTGAGCAA
Organism: Tautogolabrus adspersus; assembly: GCA_020745685.1. Lineage (NCBI taxonomy): Eukaryota > Metazoa > Chordata > Actinopteri > Labriformes > Labridae > Tautogolabrus > Tautogolabrus adspersus. The sequence continues at coordinate 16,158,089 of CM036549.1, read as the reverse complement.
GTTTATTCAATTTCCATAGCCCGCAGTAAGGAGAGTGGAGGTTTTCCAACTTTTAGACCTAATTCATCAAACGGGGAGATCTTTTCTGCCTGCTGCTGTTAGAATAACATGCATGACCTGGGATGTTAAATACTGCTCCCTAAACGCTCTTTCTGTCAGGCTTTCAGAGCCTGGCTGAGTTAATTAAAGCACACAGACAGGTAATGCACACTCTGCATAATATATATTTGTATATAAAAAGCCCCTAATGGACAAAGTATTCACAGTGTCAATGGGAAAAATCGAGTGACACTTACGACCCGGCGCGTGGACAAACAGCGAGCCTCCCCCGAGGAGAACATCGGCCTCGGAGGAGAATTATGATGAGGGGAAAGTGATAGACTTGAAGTGTATTTGTTCTGCAGCCTTGTAATTACAGCCCAGCCAGCCGGGGAATAATTATGTGAGCGCCGTCGCTGAGTGATAGAGGGGAAGGTGGAGAAAATGAAAATGGGGAGTTATCATCCACCTCTGGAAGAGGAGAGAGAAGAAAAGTGGGACATTTCTAAATTCCCTTTTCTTATGTTAAGAATGAAAAGAAAGAAACAAAAAGCATTTCTTCTACTCCGTCTATCTCCCAGCTTCTTTAATCGTTTCCTCCTCATTTGTCGCTTACTTTTTCTCTTTATTTTTTTATACGTTGCCTTTTCCAATAAAGTGTCTGCCTTCCCTGTCTCCCCCTCCCCCCCGTCTCTGCCGGGCTCCTCAAGACAATTACGATTAAAAAAGACAAAATGGAGATCATCGGCGTGTCACAAGATCAAGTGAAATGAAATGGACCATGAAAAAAGCCGACGTATGCTAGTGTGCAGCTGTCTCGTGCCCTGGTGTGTTTTTGTGTGTGTTCCTTCTTCTAACAGTGTGTGACATCTGCCCACCACAGTGCGTTCTGTCTCCGAGTTTCGCAGTGATTTGCCCTCAGATGCAGTCAGGGGTAATGTAGTGTAACAGAAGGCAGGGTCGCCCTGGTTCGCTCATTTTCTCATCGTCATTACTCCCCAACATTGGCACCCTGCTCTCGTGTAAGCAGCTGCATCCCTCACGCTGTGATGTCAGCAATTTTATTTCATTTTAAGCCAGTAAAAGAATATCCAAATCCTGCACGCTCTACTCCGTGATAGTCATGATCCCCAAGCGGGATTTCATTCTGCATCCCACCACACTTTGACTCTCCTCACAGGCTTTTGAGGAGGAAAGAGAATGGGAGTTACAGCCGTAAAACACACGCACACACACACTCGAGTGGCTTTGACTGTATCCTCTGTGCTGCTGATTTCCCTCTCTCTCCTTCCTGGAACAGATGGTCTTATAAACTTAACATGAGTTTAGGAAAGCAGAAAGAGACTCTAGGAGGGCATGAAGTCCAATTTTTTTCCTCATTTAAATCTCGTTTTTACTGCACAGCTGCTCCTGGAGTATTGTTTTTGTTTATAAACGTGTTTCCCCCTCGTGATTCTATAAACTTTTACAAGTCCCCTCGTACCCCAACCCCTCTCATACCGTTCAGCACAGTGTTTCCGTAATTAGATCTAGTAGAAGGCAACACATGTCGCTAAACCTCAAAGTTTGCTCAAGGACGAGCACATGTTCAGCGTTGCATACGTTGTTCGTCACTTTTTCCAAATAAATCCATATGATCACTTTTTATTGATAGCACGCTAAAGCATCTTTATCTCAGGACAATTCTTTAAAAAAAAAGAAGCTGGTCTTGATCAAAGGTTTTTTTAGAGATAGAACAGTGGATCACGGCTCCGATCAGACACGGAGCGAGAACCTGGCCGATCTACTTCATGATTGGCTTGGTTGAAAAAAGTACCGGTGACGTCAACATTTCTTTCTGAAAAGTTGAACGATTTTCAACACGGAGCGCTCAGAGCGGAGGAAGGAAACATGTTAGGCGCTGCGCTCTTTCTCCGGGCGACCGCCTGCTGCTTCGAACGCCTTCTACTCGGGGCCTTAGTCTGCATAGAGCTCGGAAGTGTGATAAAAAAAACTTCCACAGATGTTCAAGATAAAGGCATGATTTAATAATGACGATATCGATAAGTATTTTTGATTTCTGCTGCTTCTATTGAAACATAGATCATTGAATCACAGTATCAGTTCAACTTTATATTGGTTGCTCTGAGCTCGTCCACATAAGACGTATTTTATTGTTTTTTCGTTGCAGAAAGTCTCATAAATGTGGCATTAAAACTCCGGCCGTGACTTTGAATTTCCACTTTCACACCCAAAGCCCCGGTTTGATCTCACTGAGCTGTGGCATTACCTCAAACAGCTTCCTCTAAGCAGCGTAGCCAGCATTGTCAGAGCTACACATCCGTTGCCTCAGCTTTAATTACACCATAGTCAGACAAGTCATGCAGGCAGCCGGCCCCTCCAGTCGCCATGCTGATCAATAAGTGGACCCACTCCAAAGCCATCGCTGCGTGTGAAGAATACGAGCAGAAATTGGGTGCTGGAAAGTGGAAGGAGAAAACTGTCTGGCCCAGAAATCTCCCCCTTTATTCATTAGTTCATTTGTTTCACCACCTTAAAAAACTATTTGATCCTGTTTGTATCTGATTAGAGGAGTGTGTTTTTCCTTATCTGGTGTTTGGAGTAAATTAACATAAAATTAGCCTTTCGGTTTCCCCCGAGCTTTCACCGCAGACTTGGTTTTGTTAATGTATATGCTGTTTGTCTGCATGCAAAGCGTCAGATAAAGCAGTGCCTTACTCATCCTGAAAAGTGCATATTTTAGCTACAGCTCCTCCAGAGGAGAATCATTTCTGATGCTCGGATAAAAACAGAGGCACTCTTTCAAATGATGCTGAAATGAACATGGTGGCAAAGTGCACCATTAGTGAACAAAGTGCAAAAAAAGAAGAAGAAGAGAATAGAGAGAGAGAGGGATGTGAAGTGAGGGAGAGAGCGGGCACAGGAAGAGCTCGGACGGGCAGAGAGGAAGATTTGTGGGGACGGAGAGCAATATAGGAGAAAATGATTGGGAAAGATGGATAGGAAAAGATGAGGGACAGGGAAAAAAAAAGGAAGTGATTTAGAGTCAGCAGGAGAGGGTGAGGAAGAAGAAGAGCTGAAAGAGGGGAAAGAAGAGAGCTAAAGGAGCCGGCGACAGGGAGAGTATACAGGAGGTGTCACCGTCAAGGGTGTCTCAATGAGATGCCATAAAACACTCTCTTATTCTGCCGACTGTCACAGCTCGCAGTCCACAAATAGACGTGTGAGATGCACACACGGACACCAAACACACACACTGATACATAAAGATCTCACTCGGGTTTATTTGGCAACATTTTTGGCTGCAGGTTTGCAGGGTGATGCAGTGACACTGGTTTCCCTGAATCTCATTATGTTACAAGAGGAGTGAGCAGAAACAAAATAACCACATTTATGTCCACAACAGGGTTCAGTGTTTCTGCCCAGGCACTTCTTTTCGACAGATGTAAGGCGCTGTATGATTGATTACCAAAGGTTAAACAAGGGTCAGAATTTGTATGTATGTTTAGTTTTCTGGGGGCGGCTGTGGGTCAGTGGTAGAGTCGGTATGAAGGCTCGATCCCCAGCTCCTGCAGCTACGTGTCTGATGTAACCTTGGGCAAGACACGTAACCCCAAGTTGCTCCTCCTGCTACGCCAGCTGCATGTGAATGTGTACAAATGTATCCATGTAAACACGGCTCTGACAACAACACAGCCAGCTGGACTCGAGCTTCTCCGTCATTGTAGACAGTCGTGACTCAGAGACACATTTACACAGGATACACTTGATTACTGATGTATTGATGTGGAACATGTCGCACATTCTTCCTTTAAAGGGAGGGTAGTGTGCCTTTAATTGAAAAGAGAGTGGGATGAGTTGTGCTAAATAAAAATACACTTAACTTACCTCATTAGTGTGAGCAACGAGAGCATGGCATGTTGTGGCCTCTCACAGTGACCGGCCGATTGTTTTGTTTTCTGGATCATTAGAAGATTATCCCGCCATCATGAGGAAACGAGATTTGTTATTTAAAGATAATGAGAAAAATAATGGGGGAAACCAGCGTTGTCATCCCCACACAAGTTGAGACAAGTTCTCAAGAAAACAAATGGAAACACATTGTTACAGGCAAATGGAGGAATAAAATGTGTAGGTGTCTGCTCAGGGCTTTCGTAATAATGTGCACATTGGTGCTTATTATGAATAAGTGTTGGCTTTAAAGCTACTGTGAGGAGTTTTAAGTTGGTCATGAAACACACTCAAATTAAAACTGCTGCGTCTTTATGAGCTACAAAAGCAAACTAGACCATCAGCAAAAAGATGAAGTACTTCTATAAAGTTATTTTTAATGTCTAAAACTGTGACCAGGGGGTAGGTGTCTGCAGAAACAGCCTTTTTATTTTCCACTGCAAATCTTCTCGATGAGCAATCCATTAGACTGTTAAAAGAAACCAGGATATGATTTTCGTTAAAAACACAAACTACGCATGAAGAGGACGAAATCAGCAAAGAGATATTATGTTTCTGCTTTGTCCACAGGGGGGCGCCAAAGTTGACACAAACCCAAAGTTTCTCACAGGAGCGTAGAAGTTCAAGAGTGGCAACCTCTGGTGATGACACCAGACTGTATTTTGTTCAGGACACAACAAGTTAAAACGTACTCTGGCACTGTTGCTTATTTTATGTTCGTGCTGGTGTGACAGCAAAGAACCCAGTTACAGACTGAAACCAGAGCTGACATTTTTTTTTATTTTCATGCATTCAAGCTAGACTAGGATTCAAGATATTTGCTCATCGCCAAGTATTTAGGAACATGACTTATAGACAGTTTCAACAAGCAGATAATATCACCAGCGAGAGAGTCAATGATAGTATTGTACTCTCTCTGGTTCATTTTTTTAAAAAGTCGGTGTGAAAGCAACTGAAATTACATCTCAAAATCAACCATGAATAACTTTTCCTCCTGCAGATAGTAATGAAAAGAACCACAGGTGTTCTAGCTACTTTAAGGATGAGCCTTTCCCTGCATAACGAGGAGAATATGTCTGAGACTGTGACGCCTTGGAGCTGAGCAGATTCACTGATGAGGATCTGTGAGGGCTCGGCTGTTGGGGGGCGACTACCGAGAAGTAAATGTTGGGCATGCTATGTGTCCACTTATATGTTTTCTGGCAAAAACATGCAAACAAACATCACCCTGAAGATGATGATTATGTCTTAGCGTCCAAACCGTCACGAGCGTGTAACCGAGGGCATCAGCTGTATATCAGTACAGTGCACTCCCGCTCTAACACCCTCCATGGTCAGGTTGTGCTAATGAAGATCCTGCAGAGCGGTGCAAGCAGGAGGCCCAGCAGAGCCAGAGAAAGGTCAACAAGGCAGCTGAAGTGACACTCGGCTCAATGTTCCTGATTGCTGTGTTTGAGGAGAGAGAGAGAGGACACGCAGACATGTGACATCGTCTCGCTCCGTCTGCTTCTGAGAACGGACCCCTTTAATGACAGGCCTGTTTTGGTGTGTATCGATGTCATTACCAGATGTTGTTATTTGTTAATGAGAGCTGTGGAAGTGGAGTCTACCTCTCGCTATTTGTCTGGAGAGAATACTTCTTGATTTAGCTGCACACATGAGTACCTCTCGTAAATAATATCCTCCAGCTTGAATATCAATGGTAGTTTATTGTGATCATGATACTGGGAATGGTGAATGTCCATTATTTTCTGTTGTCAGTGGTATCCTCTGTGTGTAATTCACTGGTTTCTTGTTTATATTGAGATTAAAGATGCATGAAACAGCACAGTTTGTCAGGGGTAAGGTAGGACCCAAATGCAGATGGACATGTGTAGACTGGCACAAATCAATCATTTGTTAAACATTAGAAGGATTGCAGTCAGGTACTGGCAGGCAGGCAGACAGACCTGTGACAGGTAACAGAAAGTAAGGTAGGTTGGCAGGTTCTGGTTTGAATGCAAAAAAAGCCAAGAGGAAATTGCACCAGCTCTGTGTAGGTTCTGTCTTAAGTTTGGGTGTAAAGTTCACCCTGTGTTGGAAACTAGTCAGGGTCTCACTCCAGTTGTGTCATTGTTTGGTTACCATAGAGACATAAAGTTCATCTTTACTAGCAGAGTGTAACGTCCAAACGAACCAAAATATTGTTGCAGATACTTTTTCACTTCCTGCTGCAAATCAGTAGAAAGCTTTTTTTTTTAAATGCAGTGTTTGTGAGACTGCTGCCCCTCGTACCTAATTGTCTCTGATCAGACTAACGGCTGCATTAATTCACAAACAGCGGTAAGAAGTGATGTAAAATATGACAAAGCGTTTTAATTAGCAGCTAACAGCTTTAACCTTAATTTACAGCCAGTGTAAAATAAAAACAGCGACATCTAGTGGTGAAATCTTCAACACAAGCACAAGGTAATTTAGCGGTACTCTGTTGTTGGACTGATATCTCAGCTTGTGGACAACAACAGCGGGGTAAAAACATCACGGACATAAAAAAACAATTTGTCGGGATGTATTCTATCACGGAGATCACTACTGACGCTAAACAGCCGGTAAAACCTTTTTCTCCTCCTTCAAGCTATTCCACATTTCAAAACATAACACCAGGCCAGACGTAGCTATAGGTTTAAGATTTAAGTTCGAACTAACGTTAGAACTATCTCAGCTGGTGCAACACATTAAATGTTAGTAATGCATAAACGCTGTCATAAGTCAGAACTTGCGTGCAAACAAGGCGACGCTTGAAATTAAACAAAGGTGGTGCAACCCGGTACAGGATTGCATCAAAACACAGCAACTTGGATTGACAGACAAAAAAGAGGAATAGTTGGGTACATATGGAGTGAAACAAAGCTGCAGACTCCCAGGCAGAAAAAATGAAGCCAGCAGAAACTGCAGTTCCTTGAGTGTTGTTACGCCCCATCATAAGGCGGCCCTATGGGGCTAACAACAATCCACACATTGACCCCTATAAAACACCTTACCAAAGCCAAACCAATGGGATTTATTACTTTTAAACAAACATAATGATAACAAAGATCAACTTAAAACTAATGTAATCAAACACGACACACACAATCCCTGGCTGAGAGGCACAGCAGTCCCCACTCCATATGCCTCTCTTCCTGAAGCCAGCACTGGGCTTTTAAGCACTGTGGCCAGGTGAGCCTCATTGACCAATTAGTGGCTTCACCTGGGCTGGAGATAACAGGAAGTGGAGAGAGAAAAAAACAGCATAGGGAACAAACATTCGTAACCACTTGAGGTTTACTCCAAAAAAGGAGTCAATCCCAAAAAAGGCAACCTCGACCTCCTCTCAAGCGCCACCTTCCAAATTCAAATATTGTCATTTCTGGCTCCAGATAACCAACATAGCATCAAACCAAATGCCAAAACTCAAGCTTAACAAACAAACATCGGAGGAAACGTGGACAACACAGTGGCTTCTTCGAATCTTAATAATGTCAGTGATGACAGCTAGTTCAGAAAGGTCAGGAAATTGTAGTCCTTTGAAGAAGGGGGAACTGTAGTGAAAGTTGGTTCTGGAGGCAGCGTCCGAGGGCACTCACTTGGTAAGGCGGAGTAAAGCAGAAGGGCCAGGGGAACACACTGTGACATAGCTTACTATATGCTTCTGCAGACTAAGCAAAATATCCAGTGTGTGTGTTTACTGCGAATGGGGAACATTACACTCCGTATTGAAAACCTGCTCACCTATCATGGATTTGTAACACTGCCATAGGTCTCCAAGACATTTTAAAATAGTCTTTAAACAAAAAAAGTCAGCACTCTCCATTTGCTGATATCAGGAATTCAAGAACAAACCATTAAGCAGCTGTACATTTCTCCATTAAACAGGAACAGCCAACAGCTACAAAAACATTAGCGATTTTCTCAAACATTTAGCCTCAGTGTTGCCCATTATTCTGCCCCTGCAACAGGACTGCAGTGTTCCCAGGCATATGTACGAGCGTGTTTTCACAGAAGGAGCTCCACTTCCTCTGTTTTGGTGCCTTTGCTTGGACATCAATGAGTACAGGATGCTTGTTAGGGAGGTGCAAGTTGCTGACACCTGTAGGTTTATATCTGCCGACCGCGCAGAGGGAAGATAAAAGTGGAAATGTAGGAAACCAATCAATCATTCAAACTTCTCTCTTAAAACTGCATGGTTAAAATCCCCCTTGGTATGCATCTATCTATCTATCTATATTACATGGCAACATGTTTAATATTTCAAAGGCTCGAGCGATGAGAGAACTTCTATCATGTGTCCTGTCCATTTCCACTGTAGCACAATTTAGTCACTTAACTGGCAGGGCGGCAGGCAGAAGGTGGAGTTGGTAAGTGGATTGCCTGCGCCCTAAAGCCGATTTATCTGATAGATGTTTGGACCTGGACTGTGGGGCTGACCTCTGGGGCAAACTGTAAATTAGATTTTTTTTTCCACAGCACAGACAATGTTGCTGTGTCACCTCTGTTTGTCATCCCGCCCTCCCCCCCCCCCCCCCCCCCCCCCCCACCACCACCAAAAGGAATCACTTGGTACACAGAAATTATGAAGTCCACAATAGCTGAGGTGTCACATCTTGAGACCCCAGCGAGCGTGGGGATGAATCGATCTCGCTAGAGGGCTGACACAATTCACGTTGAAACTGATGATGCACTTTGGACAGATTTAGATTAATAGATCGTACAGCTTATCACAAAGCAAAAAAGCAGCCTGCACATGAACCAAGCTTGATTACAGACCGGTTTCTGACTGAAGAGCTGCCGATAAAGAATGCACGTATCATGTCAAAGAAAATGAACAGGAGCATGAAAACCAGAGTTAAAGTGAACGCTTGTTGTTAAAGATTAGGACATTGTTGACAGATCTTGTATCACGTCGAAAACTAGCATGATTTTGAAAGTAGCATTCCCTCAATGCTCTGTCTACACCCACCCCCTCCCCTCTGTGCTCCCTCAAAAGCCACTCCCCTCACTTACATGCATGAGCGCCGTTGCTCCAGAAGCGGACCTCAGCTCATCGCTTACATTGTGTAGAAACTACATCGTCTCATGTCTCATTCAGCGGTAAGTAAACTCACAGTAAAGGATTAAAGGATACTTTTATTTAGAGACAGGACGGTGGAGAGAGTCAGAAATCAGGGAGAGACAGAGAGAGAGGAGAATGACATGCGGGAAAGGAGCCACAGGTCAGATTTGAACCCGGGCCGCCTGCTTGGAGGACTACAGCCTCGGTACACTAACCTCTAGGTGACCGGCGCCCCCTATATGTTGCCATATTGATATTTTGTCCCATCACTGATCCCAACCTCAAAACATAAAACAGCTGACCAAGCAGCCACTCCTGACCTTCTGTTTCTGCTGATGATTATGGATGAGACACTGATATCAACGTTTATTTGGTTCACCGTCTGGTATCTTCAGGCCTTGTTTATTCTCAGGATACTCCTCAAAATGTCAGCATGGTCAAGTTTTTGTGCTCAGAGTTTTTGCCATTTTGCCCATACCTATCAATGCATTATCCTGGATAGTTTGTTCGTGTTTTAAGGAAGAACAAGTTCATTATGACAAAACAGGAGGATTATTTGGGCCAAGGAAATGGCGTGGAAGAGAATGCTTTGTCAAGCAGTCAACTGGCCAGCCATCGATTTAATCTTGTGCGCTCTCCTGATCTGACCGTGTCATGGCGAGATTGAAAAGTCTAAGTGGACGAGGTGCTGTGTTCACTCACCTGAACACGCCACGCTGCAGAAATGAAGCTCAGAGCAGGGCTGAAAAACACCGGACGAAACAGAAAGAAAGTTGAACATCACAGGACACGCGGTTAGGACAGCTGTTTCAGGCCTGCTAACAAGCAAGCTAAATCCACTGGAGGGGCTGCTCTATCGATTTCCACCGGGGTTGGAGGAGTCACAAAGCTCATGCAATTGGATCCTTTATATCCCATGGATTTTGACTCAGATATCTGCAGAGATCCTTCTGGCTAAAAGACCATCGATTGAGCTAAAGAGATTTTTATCTAATGAATATTCTAATTGCTGTCATATGAAGCAGGGGCGGTTAGCCGTGAAGAATGTGTGTTTGAATAGCTCTGATAGATTCTAATAAAGCATGAGGATTAAGCTGTGGTCTGATGTTTATGTATAGCAGACGGAAATTGATATTGATCCTGAGGGCGTGCTGGTTTCTGTGCTACATGTCGCTTCCTTCCCTCATCTTTTCCTGCCTCTGTGGTCTACTTTTTGGTGCACAAATGTCACAAATGAATGTTGAATGAAAGGACAATTCCTCTTTAAATTTGTCCACATTTAAACTTAAATATTTCCTAACATTCAGTTGCATTGTGGGATCAGTCAATGCTTGGGATTAGCCGTAATCCTTGGTGTTTGGTGAATCCATTCATTAACGGAGAAACGTGTGCAGACAGGGCGTGCACACTTCTGCTGACTTCCTTAGTTTGCGATGCTCATGCATGAACACACAGACACATTCGGCCTCACTCAATAAACAGGGTCACAGTAATTCGTCACCTCGTCCTGTTTGTCTGCACATTATGCATTGGTTGACGTGCACATGCACCGAGGCACGCACACACACACTCGACAAGCTGCATAAAGAGGAAGCTCACAGGTCGGCGCACCGCGGACCCCTCTCTCATGTTTTTTAAGATTGAGTGGCAGTCTCACCTTGACCTCCTGTGACCTCACTGTAGTTCTGTATGCCAATATTGCCCTGTGGGTTATCATTAGACGAAGAGTCAGGGACAATCAAAACAATATTAATTTTAGTGCTGTGTTTAGCTCATTAGAGGCTTCACTTTGCCCTGTAGATATCTACTGCCACTTTCAATCTTAGTCTCATGTAGATGTGCTCAGCTTCTTCCCCATTCCTCGTCCACTCCATTAGCAGAAGTAGTTCCTTTTCTGAAAGCTCATTATTCCACAGAGTCAGAAACATAAGGAAGCCATCTGCACACCTAAAGCTTGTCTACCTGCATCTTTGCTGATTTCTATACATTTAAGTTCTGTTACAGAAATTCAGTATATGCAGGCTTTAAACCAAAGGACGTTTCACGTGGTTGCACTGTGGTCGACAGTTTGTCAATGTCGACACAAGGTCAGGAGAGTGTTGGCGCCTCCTGTCTGGATCGTTCGGTTTAAGGTGATAATAAAACTCAATGTTATTAATCTTAAGAGTCTTGTCTTGCCTTGATGTTCAGATAAAATGTAAAATGTTTAATATTATGTGGTCTTTATGTCTCGGTTTATGTTTTTATGTTACGTTTGATGGCGTGAACATTGTCAACAACCAAATAAACGTGTACGGATGGGTACAAAAGGTGATTTTGATTTTGACAGACACTTTCTTTATGGTAAAAAACTGTGTGGGAGGAGATTTATTTTATTATCTGCCTTTACAGAGTACTAGAAGTTATGTATACATTTGCATAATCAGGGGGTGGACACGTTGTAGTTGTTTCCTAAGAGGCTTAAGGCCCGCCTCAGCTCCCTCTCTTTGCCTGCTGCAAGACTGACAGAAAGTAGAGATCGAGTTTCCAATATGGCGACCGCCATAGTACGGCATCAAAACATCAGACACCAATGGGTGACGATCTGAGACTACGTCCATGTTTTATCCAGCCAAGACGCAGTAAATTCTGCTTCTTTTTCGCTCCATTTTTTGCTTTCTTGTAAATTTCACAACATAAATCCAGTTTTATTTTACATAGCAACCCTGCTAGATACTTAGGGCCTCATTCACAAAGGGATCGCACAGCTTTTGCAACTGATCGACCTGTGAAAAGAAGTCCAAAAGACTCTCTAAACACATGCAAAGGGTTGGATCCCCCCCTTGACTGCGCTGCAGAGCAAACCGAGTCTGTGCTTCGGTGCTTTTTGCAGATATTTAAAGAATCATTATGCTGTCATTTGGGGAACAATTAGCCCCTTTCTATAAAAACAGGCCTCATTGCAAAACGCTTCTGGTCCACAAACACCGGTGCACAGTGTGTTTTGGCCTGAATATCACGAGCACAGTATGTTTTGTAAATTAGACCTTGAGACGGAGCAAATGATGCGCAATTGTTTGGAGCTATTAGCAGCCTCAATCCATTGTTCGTGAATAAGGCCCCGAGTCTTTGCAAAATGTCTAAGTCCGGACTTAAATGCCTTAAGATGTATGAGTGACAGACTAAACCCTTAAAGTCTTCAGAGTATGGCCGGCATTAGCTGATATCTGAGATCAGCAGGGATTTACAAGCTTACATGGCATTTTTTTTATGCTCCGACATTGATTTATTCAGAAGAAGAGCTGACCATCTCTGCTCCTGAAGCAGCATCCTGCTTCACATTCATACAGCTACACACTCATACACACCTGGGAGTTGTCCAGTAGAACTCAACCACAGCCTCCTACTGCTGTCCATTGAGCACTGGGGGTTATTGCCCTTATTTGCTTTGCCCAAAGGCAGCACAGCACACATAAATGAGGTGTTTATGTGTGATAGGAAGAGTGAGGAGAGCTGGTTTTCTGGGCTCAAGCTGTCAAGGTCCTCTAATGGAGGTGTTATTGGCTCTGACGGTGGGCTCTAGCAGCAGGTTTATGGTGGTTTTAACCTGTTAATTAAAGTCCAACAGGATTTCTAATGAGGGGAGAGAAGGCCTTCTGGTTGAGCTGGATTTTATTCTCAAAACCTCCATATGGACATGTGATGGTACAACCCCCTCCTTATGGCGGCTACAGCCTTTTAGCTAGCTTTACTTAGCATTCTCCTTGTTGTGCTGAGAAAGCAAACTTTTACAATGCATAAGGTCCTTGTGTTTACCTGAGACACTGAGCAATGAATGTGCTGCCTTCTTCAGTATGTCTGTTTGTCGGGAGTATTTGTATGGTGTGCACAAATAATCAGGTTACGTAAGGTGGAATCTGGGACACTGTGTGCAGGGGATGTGCCACAAGGTGCTGAGCCTGCCCCGCTCGCTTTGCTCACTCCCTCATTTGCTTGCTTATTTGAAGTGAGGCATCATTTGTGTGACAACAGTAAAGAGATTATGTTGACATACTTTTTGCCGTGTCCATCTAAGCTTGACAAATGGGGGTATTCAGCCGTAAAAGATCCAAATTCTTGTTGTTTGGCTGCTCTTTTCTGTCGCTTTAAACATTCAATGGGAATTCTTGGCACAGAAGACTCTTAAGTTATTAAGGAGTAAGATGGGAAATAGTTCATTAGTAATGTATTGCACAGGGAAGCGGGGGCTTTGCTTTGCTCCGCTTTGCTCGGCAGAAATCATATATATTCTGATGCTGAATGAGCTTGTTAGCTAGCAGCAGACTGCCTGATTTAAAAACAACCTTTGCCTCAACTTTGTTCCCTTGTTTATTATTCATGTTATCTTAATCACATGCCATTTACTGCAGAGCCTTTCTGGCTGGATCACACACTCGCCAGCCACTCAGGTTGCATTACCGGGCCAGTTAAAAGTAACGTTTGAAGGGGTCCGCTGGGACACTAGATGCAGGGCAGACTGGGCTCCGATGCAGCTCTTTGAACCCCTGGCCCCCCCTCGCTCACCAAAGAAAATCAGAGACGAGGTGAGAGAAAAGTGCTCCGTGAGAGGAGAGGTGTAGGATAAAGTTTCTCACTTTCTTGCATTTTTCAGCGGCCATTAGAGATCTTTCCCTTTTGATATATGCAAGAATGCTTGGAGACATGGAAAAGCACTGCACAGGTGTTTGATTGTCATGAATTTTAAATGTCAAGAGACCTCTGACTGCTTCCCTGATGGGGTTTTGGCAAAGCTCCATTTTCTTTAGTTCGACTGCCAACCAATAGCGTCATTGTAGACTCTTCTGTCTTTTATTTTTCACTTCCCCACATATTCAGGAATAAATATCAAGAATAGGGCATTGCCGAGCAGCAGATCTTCTCTGCAATGACTTCTTAATTCTCCAGAGGGGGAAAAAAAGGAAAGTGAAGGCGATGCACAAAATGAGTCAGACTGATATTGGCAGAAGTTAACACCTTCTTGTAAAGTAGAAAGAGTGTTTTCAAATTATAGATAAGCCTTTGAAAATGTTCAAGGCTTTCACGAAGCCTTAAAGCTGATCTCGAAACCTTAGATAGCTCTTAATCTCTTCCGTAAAGCTCAGAAGACAGACGGTGGAATATGATGTGCCGCAATCACAGTGTCACAGGTTGAACAAGGATATATTCTTTGACTGTACCATTCATTTTCAATAATGTATGACTTAAAGGCTTCCAGTTTGAAGGCTTGGAATTGGCTTAGTGTACTCACAGAATCTTCTATGAACAGAGCGCGCAGACCAAGACCGCTTACATAAGATACGATAGAAATGTAGTGACTTGGTGTTGTGATTATATAAAGTAGATTGGAAAACCAAAACTCTGGAGCGGAGGCCAAGATATTCTCACTTTTCTGGCGCTTTCCATTTGATCTCTGAAGTGGGAAATTCCAAGTTGCCAGTCTGTTACGTCATCAGGAGCGCCCCCTGAGGTTGGAACCTATGACTCAGAAACTCAGGGGAACTTTATTAGCCTCAGCTAAAAATCCAACATGGCTTCTAGGAGCATCAAAAAGTAGAAGAAGAAGATATCCTTTATTAATCCCACGAGGGGAAATTACTTTTGGACATAATTAGACTGAAATACACACATGCCAGTCCCTCCAGGATTTCGCGGACTTTTTGGGGGATTGTTGCGACCTAAAATGCCTGATTTCGCAGCAGCTTTTCAAAAAAATTGCAATGCATGTTGCGATGTTTTTAGACGTTTTTTGCAATTTAATTGCGGCAGGAAGCAAAAATTGCAAAACTAGTTGCGATTTTTTTCATGTAAAAAAATAGAGAACTATTTAATGGTTCTTGAGCAGAGCCATTTACTTTGTGAAGTTACATATTCCTCTGCCTCACTCAGTGACGTCTCTCTCTCACACACTTGCACTCTTCATCTGATTTCATTACACATCCAAATTAATATTTTGGCCCCCGTGTCCACCTTTTTCTCTAAAGGCCAGCGCCTTTTTTCAGTTGTTTTTAATGGGTAGAGAGCGTTTGCAGCAGAAAGCAGCCGCCTGGATGAAAAGCGTAGCTCCCAGCGTCTTTTTTACAAGCGCTCTGGCGTTGTTGTGCAGCCACTCCGAGCGCTCAAGTTGAAAATCTTTTAACTTTTCAGAAAGGCGCTGTTGACTTCACGGGCGCTCTTTTCAAAATGTATGATATTCCCCGTATTTTAGCTTCCTACGGATCGTATCTTGTACCCACATCGTCTTTGCTCCGTGTCTGCTGGGTTAAAAAACGATCTCAAATATAAAACGTGCAGTGAAAAGTAACGGAGCAGTGTCTGCCACACAGCGGCCTTTGTCAACAAACTGTTGTCATAGAGACAGGACGGACCTGCAGCGCTTTTCTTCTCAGCGCCTTTTCTACCCGGAAAAAACGCTAGGTGGACATGGGACCTAAGCTTTTAAACCACTTGTCATGACATGTCTGCATCTGCATATAAACAAGGAAGTGAGTTCTGTCAATGGTCACTAAACTTTGGTGACGTATGGCTCGCCGTTTTCGCAGGGGACTGCTATGATTGGTAAAACTTGCGGGGGGGTTGGTCAAATTTGCAGAAAGGTTGCGGTGATTGGACAAAATTGCAAGGTCGCCCAGAATTCACGGGGATTGGTTGAATTTGCGTGAATTGGTGCGATCGCAACATCGCGACATCCTGGAGGGACTGACATGCACAAACAGGATCCTATGGACATGCACTAATGGAGAGATGTCAGAGTGAGGGGTTGCACATTAACGATTACCCGAGCAGTTGGGGGTTTGGTGCCTTGCTCAAGGGCACATCAGCAGTGCTCAGGAAGTGAGCCAGCTCCAGCTACCAGACCAATTTCCAGACTTCGTCCAAGACAATTCCCTAAAGACCGAGCTACTGCCGCCCCGAAATGTATCTGTGAAACTTCCTACATGGCCACTCTGGGGCAACAGTAAAGTTTAAGCTGTACACTATAGTGGGTTAATGGCAACTTAGTCTTGTTTTAGTGTAAATAAATCGATCACACCCACTAACGGGAAAGTATGGAAAAGGAAGCCAATGAAGAAGTGCATAGCCTGCAGTTCCTCGAGTGTCCACTTGAGGCTGGCTGCAAGAATTATTCATAATAAGGAGCGCGGCTGATCTAACTGGTAGTTGAGCACATCGTAGATGTTTGTCAGGAGGCTTCAGGCCCGCCTCGGCTCTTTACCCACCCAGTTAGGTTGACCCAAAGGAAAGTTTGAGAAAGCATTTCCAATATGGCGACCGCCATCAATGGGCATTGAAACTGTGCGTCAGAAACCAAAAGGGTGACGTCACTGAGACTACGTCCATGTTTATATACAGTCTATGGGATATGCCTGCAAGAGGCACTGCTTGTAAACACGCAAGGCAGGCAACTGCACGAGGCCCCAGACCAGTAGGGCCCCCTGAGGGCTCACAAACCAAAGCAATGTGCAAATTTTGTAATGACAGTAGGAAACCTCCCTAAGGGGGCCCTATCTGACAGCACTTCCTCTTGTTGCCCTGCTAAGTGTGACATACATTATTGGTGTGAAAACCAAAATGTGTTACTGAAAGTAAACAAAGTGAAATGGAGAGGAATGATCCGCCTATAGGAGAGAAAAAGGAAACAGGAAAAAGAGGAAGAGGAGTAAGCGTCGGGATGTTGATGAACGCTGGTTGGAGCGCCCCCCAATTGATTCTTGCTTAGGGCCCCAAGAGACTCTAGAATTGCCCACTGATGCCTGCTTACCCTAATCATACTACAGATATCATCTCAAACATGCTGGCATGCTGACATCAGCCTGAACAAAACCCCTCAGAGCTGCCAGCGGCGGTCATCCTCTTCAGACTTCAGGAGAAAAGAAAAACGGATCCACAGAAGCGATGATTCACCTGTCGTTACAAACACTGGCATGATAATGACTGAGTCCATCATCATGTCCAGGGTCCCCTCTAACATGGACAATAAATGTGTTGCATGAGGAAAGAGCCGACTTGAAAAGAAGTTTATGAATAAATTGACCGAGTGAACCCACTAAAGCCTCTTCTTTACAACCTGGATGGATAATGCAACACAAATAATATGCAGTGTGCTATTACGGCTTAATGAGGGTGATTAATATTTCATTTCTCATGCAGTCCTGCTGCATTGAGAACTCATTTCTCGCAGCCTTAATAACACACGACAAGTTCCGTGTTTAATTACCACTTCTAAAGCACAAAGACATTTATATTCGTAATGAGCCCATTTCAGTTAATGAGCCAATTTAAAGGTGTAGTGGACCAGTTACCTTCAGCATTAGATGATTTTTTAAACCCCGATGCCGTGAAGTTAAATGTGAACGGTTTCATCCCAAAGGCAGCTGAGACACTTTGCTGTTCTGAAATAATTTAACTTGTGCTGCTGGTGCACAGCCAAGTCCTGCACCGTCTTTGTTATTTACTGCCAGCTTGTACAAACAGCACCGCTCTGTGTCAACATCCATTTGTGCCGTCGATAAAGTTATCGTCATCAAACTTGAGGCAGAAAATGTGTCACCTTTTCAGTTTTTTCTGCTCTCATTTCTCAGCACACAACATCAGAACCTCTGACATGCACCATACATGGATAAAAAGAGTTCAAGGATATCACCGCCCAGAGTCAACCTTGAACATAAAGACGGATGATTCATGATTTCAATGTCATCACGAGTCATTAGCAGGATATAAACTTGTTTTTGGATCTACATTTTTCAACCTGACAAACATTTAATAAGAAGACAAAACCACATTATTTTGTCTTCAAGCCTTTTCTCACCTATCTCCGCACGGCTTTAATATATTCTTCCAAAAATAGACTCCCCATCTTTATTTGTGGTCAGTGTTAAAGCTCTCAGCGAGAAGTGGATGTGCAAATGTGAGAAAAAGAGTGCGAGGAGATAGTTTTCGAGGGTTTTTACTTATTTATCGAGCTCCCCCCACCCCCAACCTTAAAGTGTGCTCACATTAGAGTGAGCTGTCAGCTTTCCGTCGTGATTGCAGCTGAGACTGTATACTTCACACAATGCCTTTAATTATGTCGCTGTCTCTTTTTTGTCAGAAAAGACAAAATGGATCAAAGGCTACGTGGGAAAGAGTAAGTAAGCAATTATCTTCTTTTGTCTGCGATCACTGTCAGTCAACAGAGGACCGCTTTCTCAACCACACCACAAGAACAGCGCAGAATAAACTCCGATAGATGAGTTGATAATGGTGATGCTTATAACACAGCCGTATGGGTACTTCATATCTGCATCTGCCATTACTTTAAAGGAAGAATGTGCGACTTTTTAAACCAGTAGATGTCGCCCTTGAGCACCAGCATGAAACCAAAACAAATTGCTGTTTGGCCACGCCTCCGCCACTCTGACGTGACACAACTCCAACCACCCTCCACTCGCCTTTCGCACGAAGGAGTTATGAATTAGAACGCACCATAATGAAGCACCATTAAGCGCAAGCAGCGGACGAAACCGTCCTTTGCTCCAGCTGCAGTTGATTGTGTCCTGCATTGTTAGCATGCTAATGTTAGCGCTCTTTAGCTTGCTTGTAGCTTCACATTGCACATAAATCGACACAGAATGACCGTGATCTAAAAACTCTTACGTAACATCCAAATAATCAGTGAGTATGTTCTTCTTCTTCTCTCTAGCCCTTGACTAAAACAGCTTTTATACACAAGGGGAGGAGCCGGCCGTCCATGTAAACACAGCTCTGACAACAACACAGCCAGCGGGACTCGAGCTTCTCACTCATTGTAGACAGTCATGACTCAGAGAGACATTTACACAGGAGAGACTTGATGTCTGATATATTTATGTGTAAGATGTGGCACATTCTGCCTTTAAAGGGACTGTTGTTCAAGCAGTTAGCAACAAACTAAGTAAAAATAAGTCCAGTCTAGTAGTCTCAAGGCTGCAGGTAATTGAACTTATTCTAGTGGTGGGCTGTGGAGTTGTCCTCTAAATCTGTTTTTATTATTGATAATGGATTTCTAATAAGTTTGCCATCTTCAGGTGAAGAGCAAGTTCCCTGTAAGACAAAGAACCTCACCTTGTTGAAGAACAGTGATACTTTTTCAGATCATTAAAGTCTCCCCTTGAAAATCCAAAAGACAGTCATGCTGATTTGTCAGACACGCCGTCTGATTTATTTTAACAGTGACAGTTTATTGAACCTTCATTTAACCCGGTGGGTCCCATTGAGATTAAGAACCTCTTTTTCACTTGAGACCTGACCTCGAGAAAGTCAGCAGCAAAGACACACAGAGACACAAAGATGAACGAAGTACGATTCACAAAAAACTCAAATTTGCATCAAAACAGAGAACCATCTATGGGTCAAATCTGGGAGTCAGTCGTTCAAGCAGACGAGCTTAAAGCGTCGACATCCTGTAGAATCTGCTTCCAAGGCTTTCATCAAAGATTTGAAAACATTTAAGGACACCAGCTCCTTGAATTTCAAGACTTTCTGCAACAGATTCCAGGCTGAGGGTGGAGCCAGACGTCCTTTTCTCAGTTTCTGTCCGAGCATTTGGGACAGAGAGCAAAAAGAATACTGTCTGGTACTGTTCTGTTACTGTTCGGTTGTGTGGGAGCAGACCAAGAATCGCCTTATGTATAAAGGTGCACCAGTAAATGCAAGGCCATACTTCAGGAGGAAACAGAAGGAAGGTTCAATAAAAGAAATAGAAGAAACTCTCGAGGCAGCCACACAAACTTCTGTTGCATCAGGAAAAATATAAGTCAATTATTGGCCTTTTTCCATCACGCCATGAGCATCTGCACATGAAGTGTTGTGCACGCCGGCAGAGAAAAGTAAAAAAAAAAGTTGTGTAACTTGGTGAAAAAGTTAGCAGAATGTTTTCTGCACTTTTTTACCCGTCAGCTCACTTGAGCTTCTTTTTTTTTCCCTCCATCATTCCTGCAAGATTGAAAACTGATGTGAAAGATGCAGAAAATGTCCGTTTGGTGGAACTAATACTATCCTGTGACTGCTTCACCACAAAAAGCTGAATCCACTTTTTGCTAGTGGAATAATTAAATTGAAGTGTTTCATTTAGCATTTAGCTTTGATACACGGTGTCAGGCTGGGCGGACTCTTTATTTTAAATCAAGACCAACACTGATAGAATAGTTTTCCACATCATTACTGTGATTAGAAGGAAAACACCTCTTTCTAAAACAACAAATAACTTTAATTCATTTGTAGTTTTAGTTTTATCTCCCGGTTACGACCGCAACCACGCCCCCTGCACACAAGATGATGATTTTTCAGAGATATTTATGGTCTTGGTCTTGGTCTTGTCTGGGTCTCGATCCCTAAATGTCTCGGTCTTGGAGCCCTCTGGTCCCGCGTATGTCTTGGTTTCAGTTAGTGTGGTCTTGACTACAACACTAAATCTTACATCCCATATTTGTCTCCTATCCTGCAGGACTTTGATGCAGCTTTAGAAGAGTTGACAGTGAGGATATCAATGACTTATAGAGAGTGCACACATGCATTGTTTTTAACTGGAATACTTTACAGGACTAAAACTAAAATAGAGATCTAGACTGACCCTGAACAGTATCAGAAGTATAATTTGGATTCAGGAAACACATTCATCCATCCCACCAAATAATGACGCTTCTTTTTTTGTAAGTTTTTTAAGTTTTTGGAAAGTTTTTTTTAGGAAAACAAATAATTGAGGAGCTCTCAGATCACCGGATCTCGCAGTGTGTAATCAGAGCGGGTCTGTTGAAATTGGTACTGTCCATCACGGAGGCCCAGTTCTTCTTCCAAACATATGAAAAGTGAAGTCATAAGTTGGAGTGGATTGTGGGGGATTATCCCTGCTCTCTGCACTGATTTACACAAGGCTGAGGCTTATGTGTCATATTTTTAGTTCAGCCTCCTCGTCTCTTTGGTGGAGGAAAAAAAAAAAAGTCCTTTGACATCACAAAAAGAAACGGCATGCTCACACATTAGTTTGATTTATTCCCTCTTATATTAATTTGGAAAAGAGTAGGACCTCATCGAGGCGTGTTTGTTGGGGGACTTTTTGTTTGTCAGTTTGACATCCAGGTAACCCACTTTTGCTTCGGCATGTTTACTCTTTGATTATCGGAGAGCTGAGGGAAGCACTATCTCCCGCCTGCCAACGCTGGGCTGGCAAGCTGTCACAACACCGATGAAGATGCACACACCACCTGGGTGTTTGTAGGTGACACATATTCACACAAACTGTACACACACAAACACACACAGATACACTGGGTTGTGATCATCGTCAGACATACGCTTTAAAACATATTTATTGTTACAACACAAAATACATACACACAGAAATATTTCAGCAGTATTTGCTGTTTTTTGCTGTAGATTTTCTTCTCTACAACAATTCATACGTATGACCAGAGGTGGTGTAAAGAGTACACGCAGGTTACGGAGTATACCCACTTATTTTTCAGTCTCCATCAGGTATACCTTCTTCTAAATCCCTCCTGACGGGTTAATACTATTCAGTAGTACACATTTTTTCCTACTATGGTGAAGGGATGACCCTCGCTCGTCCCTCCTCTGTCTCTAATTGGCTAGTACCCACTGACTGATATGCAAAGCGTAGTCTTACAAAAGGCCGTTTATCCTCTGCTGGATAGGACACTCAAAATAAAAAAAACATTTAGGAGGTTGAGCCACCACTACACCACTGTGTACAACCCTTTTCGTTAAAAGTTGGGGCGCTGGTAGCCTAGTGGTTAGTGCGCGTGCTCCATGTACGGAGGCTTAAGTCCTCAAAGCCTGCAGCCCAGGTTTGAATCCCACCTGTGGCTCCTTTCCTGCATGTCATTCCCCACTCACTCTCTCTCTCTCTCTCCCTGATTTCCTACTCTATCCACTTTCCTATCTCTACAATAAAGGCATAAAAGAAAAAAAAAGTTGTGACGCTGTATAATATGGAAATAAAAAAGAGTTTTAGTTAGTAAACATTTCGGACAGTGTCATGTTCACGTCTTTGTTACATCAGTTTTTTATTTTAACAACCCTTTGTAAGAGTTTTAGGAAACAGAAGAGACGAGTTTCTTTCATTTGTAAGTTTGAACATTTGATATTTTGTAAAGTAGAAGGACTCTCTTGCTCTTCAGCCGCTCCACAGACGGAGGTCGGAGGAGAACCTTAAGATGATTCGATTGACTTTTTCACACCAAACATTTAGTCCTTTGCCCCTGTATGAGTAGCTTTAAGTATATTTGGTGCTCCAGTATTTCCTTTGGTTTCTGCCAGCGTGAAGGAGTCCACTGAATCATTTTTGATCATTTAATTTTTTCTTAGGTTTCAATGTTTAGCAAGTCAACACCTTCTGTTGTTATTTACATTTTTTAGAACTTGTATATAATATAATTTAAGAAATCAACAAACATGTTAATTAGTACGTTTGTAAATGCTTCACACATTGTTTCATTATTATTGCACTGACACTGTTTAAAATCGTATCCACTGAGGCCGAGCTCCTGGGAGCTAAATGGTTAATAAATGTGTCCTTTAACTGCCTTGTCCCTGGTTCGACCTTTGCTGTTGTCCCGTCCCCGTCTCCCCCTGTTTTATGTCTGCCTCTACACAAGCAGCGCTCCAATAAAGCCTCGTATAAACGTCTCCTTGATGCAGAAGTGATGCTTGATGATGAATAGTGTTGCATCTTTACAAGGAAGACGATCATCATTTATCTGTGATCCATGTTCATGTATTAAGAGAATGTCAACTCAGAATACAAATCTCAAATTCACTTCAAATTAGGTTTTTTTAACCCCCCCTCCCCCATAAAACATAGTATTCCTCTCATTGGAAGTATTTAATATACTTTGATCCTCGTCTCATCGTTCTCTGTATCGCTAACGACCTCGAAAACAAGAATACGCCCAGCATGCTGCATGAGAGAAAGAAACGTATCTACATATCAGTTTGTTCAGTACCTGTTGCCTGGACTCCTTTCTCCTCGTTTGTCTCCTCCACGAGCATGTAGGTGGAAGGGCTAGGATGCAAGGAGAAGAGGAGAGGAAAGGACTCGAGGATGCTCAAATGAGAAAAGTCTCTCTCTCCTTTCTTTTGTCTCTGCCTGAAAGTCTGTCTTGTCGTCTCCCTTTCACCTCACCAATGCTTAAAGCTACTTGATGTGATTTCCTCCCAAACACCTACAGTACAGCCCCCCCTCCTCAAAAACATGCAGGCTACATGTTGATGGGAGAGTGTATGAGAAGTGCTTACCCATTCTTTATTTCCCAACATCCAGGTGTCTTTAAATAAGACTCCTCACCCCCTGCTGCTGCAGAGAGGCTGCTGTCCAGCAGATAAGAGTTTGGTCTTACCGATCCGCTCCTGTGTGTGAGTGCAGCTTTGAGTGTGAAGCCGAGCTTTGCAGATAAAGAGAAACACCCAGGTTTTTTTCAACACTTTTCCTTCATTGCGTGAGGGGAAAATGCATGGTATGAACACAGGAAGAGTCTAACTTAACGTCTAGAAGATGCGCTTTTGTGAGCGTGTAAGAGTTGATCAGAGCAGAGAGACTTTTGTGCAAAGACGGTCTTTGCATGGAAGTTCTTTACTTGTGTTCACACATAGGTGCATGTATGTGTGCGTGCGTGTGTGTGTGTGTGTGTGTGTGCAAGCCAGTCTGTTGTGTCCTGACATGACGGATGAGAAAGGTTGGCATCAATATTTCAACAAAGCGCTCTGGCATCCCTTTTCTGTGGAGGCCACACTGTTTTTAAGAGTCTGAGAGGCAGAGAAGAAAATGCATTGCTTGTGTGACTCCTCTAGCAAAAGAAAATTACAAGTTAGAAGGGTAGATTTAGCGATTCTGACATTTCTGCAGAGGGGATGAAGTCACCGTGAGACTTGCCGGGGGGACAGGGAGAGGACCCGGGAGGAAAGCAGGGATGTGATTTAAAATAATGATATATCATCTTACGTGTGCCTGGTTATCTTGTAGAATTTAATCCTGTAGTTTTGCAAGGTTTTGGAATTCATCAGACTCACACGCTGACCATTTTCCTTTGACATCACTCTCAGGGTGGGAAGCCAGAATGCTGTGTCTTTCTGCCGGTTTGCGGGTTTGCAAATCGTAGCATCAGGCCTAAAGCTGCAGCAGCTTTAGGCCTGATTGTTCCCCCAAAAAGGCGAGTGAGACTAGCATCTCCCCTGCAAAATTGAGTAGCGTTGTGAGATGTGTCGCTCAAAAACCTCCTTATTTATCTGGTACTGGCGTCAGTAAAATCCCTCATTTCAGACTCAGCCGGAAACGCTTCTTTTCAGCTGGTGTCTCTTTAAGGCCCACCTCCCCACGTGCACACTTTCCTCTGATTGGCCAGCTCTGTTGGCAGTTGCATGGAAATTTGAGTGAGCTTCCGGGTGGTCGTGTCCTTGAAAGATTTGCACAGTGTGTCCTACAACTTTGCTCCATGCTTTGCACTGAAACGTCTGCAGCCAATTCTCGTGAAGTTCTTGTAACGTCTCGATCAGAGCAGCAGGAAACCATGTCCGGGGATTACACCAACAACAAAACAACTTTGCAGAGGTTTAGTATGGACATCCAACATCGTAACATTTTATGCATGTATTTAAATACGGATCAGCAGAATAGATTTGAGCTTTCCACCCAGAGTAAACGAATACTTTAAGTAAATAAAAACATATTTAAGAACTCATTCGCTGCAGTTAGACGAAGTCGGCAAGTCGCTCTGTTGAAATGATTTTCCAAACCCTAGAATACAGTAGTGCTACATCATAAAAGTATTTGAGTGTTGCACTGCGAGTGTTGTGTCAGAAGAAAATTGCCCGCCATTGGAATACGCTGTATAACACGGCATGACACAGCCGAGTTAAATTTTGAGGAACATCTTCCAGCTGTTGTGCTTAACGCATGGTTGCTAAGCAGTTCATTACCTGTCAGCTTGTCAGGAGGGCACCTTAAGCAGGAGGCTGATGTGTTTTCATGTGGTTGAATAGTGGGAAGTGTCTGCAAAACACCGAACACAATCAGGCTTTCACGTATTGCCGCTTTCCATGCTTCATTTGCTGTAGTGCTGAGAGTTCAAGAAATCCCATCTTCGCCTGTCTGTCATCCCTCTGCGGCGAACCTGTCATTCAGAAATCCCTGCAGACAAGAGAGGAAGTGGATGTGGGCGCTGTGCTATGTGAGGTTGTGCTCCTTCAGTGGGCCAAAGTTGGCTGAGAACCACAAAAAGAAGAAGTGCCTGCTGAGTTTTTAAGCATTTCCTGAAATTTTGTACTTTTTTTTGTCTTCCTCGCCGTGCACTTGGTTGATCTGAACAGATGCTCCCCCAGTGCTTCTCACTATCTTCCAACACCCACCTATCATCTGCTTCACCAATCTCCCTCCACCCCCATCTCCTCTGCTCGCTTCACCTCTGATCCGCAATCTAGACCATCCATCTGCTGCACGGAACTGCGTCAATACTGCCTATGAAGACACCTCACACCGGGCATATATAATGAATGTGGCATTGACCGTCGCCCAGCTGTATTTGTTCATGTATTTACACAGACACATTAGCCTGAGAGTCGGTGTTTACACAAAGGCAGTGACGCATAGCAGCAAATGAAACTCTGCAGAGTGTCTCCAACTACCCGTGCACCTTATTCCTCCGACTTGTTACAGAAATATCAACATGGTAAAGTAATTAACAACTTATTATGCCTCTTAATTATCAAACTGAGAATTAATTAGTAGATTTATGTGTCGGTTCATCGCTAGGCAGCTGCCTCCTGCTTATTAAAAACCAAATACTGTTAGGAACCTTAAAGCAGCACCAGGACTTTTTCATGCTTCTGTCCAGTTTTCGTTAAAGTTGGGATGTAACAAAACACTCAACTCATGATGCCATACGTATCCCGTTACTGGGGTTACGATATCAATTCAATTAAAGTCACACTTTATTATAGACTCAAGGTCCAGTTCAAAAACAAAGACACAACACATTAAAGGACAGAAGGGTAGATCAGCAGTCTTGGAGCAACATTTTTTTTTTCATTTCATTTTTCTCTGGTTATTATTAAAAATTGTGTTGCAATTTATACATTTCTCGAAATGATGTAAATTGTCTGTTTGTCCATTTTTAATTGTGTTGCAAGGTATTGTTACACCCCTCATATTAAGGATGTTCAGTCACTCAAAATGTAAAAGGCTTCAAATATGAAATGTGAAAAATGTTTAAAGATTCCAGCCTCTGATTATTGGATATCAAATTAGAGCAATGTTTATACTCCACCCTCTTTTTGCATGGAACCCAGTCTCCACTTTGCTCTCTTCATGCTGGTACATCTCACTCAGTATTAGACGTGTTTTATGACTTGCACCTGTTAGCGGTTTGAAATCAGAGATTACACTTGTGCCACTGCGGCAGTGGGTGTTTGCATTCAATGTGGTTCAATGAGCAGCATTCAGGAAGAGCAGCTGAAGAGGTGTGCACAAAAGGGACAAAAAAAAAAAAAAAAAGTAAACTTGCATTAAAAACAACAAGCACGTTGTGTGGAGAGCGGTGGTGTCGCGTTGCAAGGTCATTTTAATCCAACATTATTATTTCAAACCAAAAGTGTTTACCTGGTTCTGCCCACGCACAGTCCTCGGTGCAGATCGGACCCTGCAGGGGAGAATCTTAGCTTCCTCGAGTCACCACAGGTAACCCATCGACTATATGTTAGTATAGATTCAAGCAGATTGAGGTATTGATTTCTATCCCCTCTTGGCCAAACAGCCAATCCTTTACTTGAACAGATTCTTTCCAATAACGTGACAGAACAAAGGAGGGAAAAGGAATCCCAAAATGTGGTCTTAACTGTAACACCACGAGAGCAACAGATTCTAATGATTTTTAAAGACAAAAACGCTGACGGCTAAGGGAAGTCGTAGTAGTGAATGAAGTCTTGCATGAACAACAGTGACCCACATTAACCCAGAACTAATTGTTTTGTACAAACTGTCAAACAGATTGAACTAGATTGCGTGTTAAAGAGGTGTGACAATTGCTTCCTGTAAAGCGCAGCAGAGGAAAGAGGTTCAGGTTCAGAAGTCAACAGCCTCTTTAAGACTCCTTAAAGAGGATCCTCCCTGCAATCAGTTCTGCATCACAGCAAGTGGAACTGTTTGTGTGGGCGCCCTTCAAAGTCTTCGTGCAGGCTGTTGTTCAGGTTGGAGCAGACTTTTGGGACTTTGTGTCTTTTGTGGATTCTGCTCAAACTTCACTGTTGGTGGTACGTTGCTGGGTGAGCAGCTGTTACAGTGCTCTGAAGGTCCAGCTTGTTGTTTTATATTCACTGAGCTGAATCAGCAGGTAAATGAAAACTTCATTTTACAGACATTTAAAGTAGAGGCAGACAGATGTTATTGATTGCAGATTTAACGAGAGAGCCTTTCACAGAATAGTCTGGAAACAAAGTTGGCTCGTGCTCCAACACAAAAGCTTAAAATACTCCCAGCACTGTCTGCAGCCTAGCAGCAACCATCCAGCTTTTAAAATGGAAGCCAATGCAGACATGCAAAAAATAAACCCTGCAGTTCCTCAAATGACCACTTGAGGCTGGGTTGACAACGCCAAGAAATCCCCATTAGGTCCCATGTTAAACGTGTTTACAGCCTGGTACAAAAATGATGTTAGTGTCAATACCTCATTTCTCTATGGTGAGAATTGTCCAGGAGATGAGGTTGTATTTTTATAATTCATCCGTTTTGATTTTATTTTGGGTAAAAGTTTTGCATACATTTGCATAATTTGGGGTGTGACTGGTTTGACTGACAGATGGGCGAGTTGTAGCCGTTCACAGGAGGCTAACTTCAGTGGAGAAGGCAAAAGACGGAGAGGATGGACTTTTCTCATCATTGGGGGGTTTGTAGACGGACTAGGGACACAGTGTTAGGACAACATGGTGAAGTGGATTTTGCATAATATGTGACCTTTAAAGCAAGATGGCTTAAATGCATCTCTCAAAGAGATCTGGCTTAAAAGATAAAAGCCAGCCAATCTCTTTATATGGCACCTACCCCCCACCCCCATCAGCGTTTTTATGCATTCAAAATTACGATATAGAATAACTACCCTTATTCCTGATTAACTTGTTTGCTTTTGCATGTCATAAAGAGCCTTCAGTATTCATTTCAGTCTGTTTTATAAACATTTAAAAAGTCCTCACAGGAGCTTTAATTTTCCCTCGATGAGTTTCTGTTTCAAAAATACAAAAATCAGTCAAGCTCTATTGAAAGGTTAAAAGTTATTGTAACAATTTTCTTTTTTCAAGTTCCTTACACTGAATTCATTAAACCAGACAGTTCATTATCAAAGACCCAAGAAGCTGTCTTTGTTGCACCTTGCTTCTTCACCAGCTGCGGATGGTGTCAGGCTCTTCACAGCTGGTTCTTTAGCGAGATCAACCAGCCTTTTTTTTTTTTTTTTTTCTCATATTGTGATCCAGGCATGGGGTTGTTGCATCGCTGGATGAACTCTCTCAGTACTGTGCCCTGATCTTGACTCCTAGCAGAAAAGGGGAGAGTGTCATCTGCATATTTGATGACATGGGAGCGGGTGTACACACTCCCCTGCTGCTTCTACCTGCAACAAAAAAAAAGAAACAGGCCTGTTGGTGTGCAGTTTGTGCAGAGAGGCTGTTAAAGTACCTACTGTTGACCCTGCAATCTTTTCTGTTAAGAAGTCAGGTACCCACAGGAACAGCTGGTGTCGGAGATGGAAACAGGAGAGCACTTTGTCTGCCAGGATACGAGGTTCCAGCTTGCTGAAAGGGAATTTGGCAAACATCACCCTGGATTCTACTTTCAGTCCCTCCAAATCACTACAAGTCGTCTCTCTAGGTGTGAAGCAGCCTGGGCTGGCACCCTAAGGCTTTACCAAATTAGTCCAAGCAGCGAGGGGCTCTTTCCCCCTCATTTCTTTTAGATTTCCACTAAAAGCTATGAATACATTGAACCGACATAAAAGACCGCACTGACTCGTTGCTTTTAATTTTGCATGTGAAGGCACGGTTGCTGTAATTGAGGAAATTTAAATGTTTTTGAGTTCATTTAGAGGTTACATCTCACTGTGGTGCTGCGTTTTGTCACCAGTTCCAGGACAAAAGTGTGTTTGTGTGTAAGAGGCGGTGATAAAAAACGAAGGAAGAAGGAGAGAGGGTGTCTGATAGAGCCATCACTCAGCCCTTTGGCAGTGATATCTTGTTTTCCTCTCAGACTCTCCTAGATGTATCTGTGCCTCTTATATGTTATTGCCGGGCTGAAGCGCTGGTTGTAGATCACTGTGAAAACTGTGAAGCACAGGGCACGGCGGTGTCCTGAGTGACAGCTGAGAAACATATTGAGGTGCAATATTGGTCTTCAGTATGTCCTGGAAACATGCAGATGAACTAATAAAAGCCCTGCACCGGCTGAAAATTATGCAAATGACCTGAGAATTTCAGAACGGCAAACATAAAACCCACGGCACCAACTTCATATTCTGCAGTAAGGCTGAGTAATAAAAAAGTTCTGTATAGGAGTTCCAAAAGAAATGATCTTGATAATGATAAATATTTGGCATTTCACATGAATATTGATGACCTCACAGCCTATACAGAACAGAAACAACAGTCGATTTGACTGCACTTGGCGTACACATGAGTTAGAACCCGAAATGCACACCCTCTTCCTACTGCAGAGCATTGTTTGAGCTAGCGGTGAGGAAAGCTGTAAAAGGGACAACAAAGTGGTTCAGTTGGTAGAGTCGGTTGTCTCTTAACCGGAAGGCCAGGGGTTCGATCCCAGCTCCTGCAGCTATATGTCCGATGTGTCCTTGGGCAAGACACAGTGGTGTAGATTGTGTATGATTTGATTAGTTAATACTGATGGACTCTTTACATAGCAACCTCTGCCATCAGTGTGTGAATGTGTAGGTGTGACCTGCAGTGTAAAACATGCTTTGAATAGTCAGAAGACTAGAAAAGAACTATACAAGCTCAAATCAATTTACCATTTAGCCAATGGGCATCTTTTTTTGACTTCCAAAGATCAGGGTATTTCTGCCAAAGAAAGTAAAGCTATATCCTATAGGCTATGGTTGTTGGTGGTAGCTTGGCTAGCAGCCTCCTCAGTGCACTTCCTCTCTTTCTCACACAATAAAGAGGAGAAACTAATCTTCAAATAAGTTACAACATGTTGTTTTAAATACTGGATACAATTACAAGGTAAGCTACTAGAAACAAGTTTAGCTAAAGTTAGCAGCAGCTCAGCTAGCAGCCCCTCCTTTCGATGATTTGACTACGGAGAGACATGTTTTTTAATCCATACAGATCCAATCAAAAGTCTTCTGGATGAAAAACACTGAAGTACTCCTAATCTAAAATCAAGCTGAGCCTCTGGAGACAAGCTAAGCTATTTTTTGTCACAGCTCAGCTAGCAGCCCCTCCTGACCCCCTCTGTTTTTGGATTGACACTGATTTTGTTTTCCAACTCAAAAATGCTTCAAAGTCTCTGGAAACAAGCTGAGCTAATGCTAGTAACAGTACAGCTAGCAGCCACTTCAATGCAATGCGAATATGAATATTTTTAATATGAATACTGGTTGGAACTATATTTACCAGAGGCGCTGCTTGTCAGCAGGCAAGGCCGGACACTGTTTTGGGCCCCAGACTAGTAGGGGGCCCCAGAGGGCTGGCAAAGAGTGGCCCAAAATGTTCGAATTTTGCAAGGACGGTAGGAAACCTTCCCAAGGGGGCCCCATCTCTCGTGGCTGAAGGGGCCCCCCAATTGATTTTTTCCTATGGCCCCAACAGACTTTGGAATCTCTACTGATATTAACATAAACAATAAAAAAAGAATAAAGCTTTACAATTATTTGATGGACAACTAAAGTGCACATTGTTTTCTAAGGGATACTTTTAAAAACATTTAATGTTCTTACATTTATAAATATTTATATATAAACCTAGACAAAATAGCACAGTCATATATCAGCCGGCTCTATACTGCAGCCACTTGCTTTTAGCCTCATCTCACATGCTAACACTGTGACTTATCATCTCATTGCCCAGCCTGTACTTAAAAGTTTGCAGTGCTGGAGGGGCATCCTTAAGTCCTTGCTCTGTGTTGCACTTTGTGATCTATATGCAGCAATTTCAAGAGCAAACACAACCTTATGCTGTTCCCAGACACGGTTAAGTGCATGTGCTCCCCCCCTAGAGTCACATGTCCCACCATGAGCCTGAGGCTAGATCACAACCGAGAGCAATTTTACTGCATCTCATCTAATCTGTCTGCTGCAAAAGTTCCCCACCTGTTAAATAAAAAATGAAAAAAGTCAACAGAAGCTAACTCTGAAATAAAGCCTCTAATTCTTTCCTAAATCTCACTGCTGCTGTTTGTTGGAGGTATTAGTCGCACTGGTATTAAGCTGTCATGTTGGCAAGCATTAGTATAATACCTGATCAATTAACAAATAAGTTATTACTTAGAGGCCCGTGGCTTTGTTTGACAGCTGTGTGTTTGTGTATTCATGTTCCATCATCTTCTGGATGCGTCCTCACGTCGATGTTTTGCATCTATCCAAACACAAACACGCCGTGTCAATGCTCGGTGCGCAAAACAAATTGGAGCGCTCTGTACAAGAAAAGCTTGCCTGGGGCTAGTCATTTTGAAATTAAAAGCATGTCTCTTTGTTCAGCCTCAGTTCCAGGAACGAGGGGATGTGAACGTGAATGTGAATGTGTCGCATGAGAGAGGGGAGAGAGGAAGACTGGAGCGAGCACTGTGATTTTCACAGCCGGGGAATCACATCGAGTCTTTTATCTATTCCCCTCAATCAGGAGACATCCGGCAGGAAAGGTAGGAGGATTAGATTAGCCGGAGAGAGAGACAGAGAGAGTGGGTTCTCTAATCCTGATGGGGTTTTCAGAGGTACACCCATCACTGTGGAGAAACAGGCTGTGTGCGGGGTGGGGAGTTGGGGTGGGTGCGGGGCGACGAGCTTCTCTAAACCCTTCACACTTGCATGAAAGAGGTTCCAGCAAACTAGGGGATTAGTCAGAGTGTAATTACACTTGCCGGGGCCTTGGAAGTAGCAAACGTGCGTCGACTGGTACACACCTCAGACGGGGAACAGGGGGTAACGCCAGTTAATGTGTTGCCAGTGTGTTTTCTGCAAAGTCTTCCTCTGAATGAACTGTCTGAAGTGAATTCTGACAGATCAACGGAGTCTTCATGAGCATGCGGTAGATCTGCCCGATCGTCATTAGCATGCGTCTGTCTTGTTCAGTTTCAGTGATATCTTCTTCTAGTTATCTACTTTTTTGTTTTCATTTGTTTCACGATAAAGGGTACCTGTGCTTACCACTTTCTTTGACACAGTTATCCTTTAAAAAAAGTGCTCGTAAAAATATTTTTGTGGGGGAGGAGGGCAGACGAGTTAGCAGAAGTGAGTGACACTGACCGTACCGATACATATCAGGTTTAAATAAAGAAAAGCTGTAAAACATAAAGCTGTGTGTCTGTTTCCTTTTAGTGTATGAACATTGTGATTGGTGGTGGAATTGGTTGCAATACAAGCCGCACCAGCTAAAATCTTGCCTGGGGCACCAGGTGGGTTTGAGCCGGCTCTGAGGTGGAAGATTGTAGACAAAACGTGGAGGCTCCTTGAAAGTCTTTTTAAGATCAGGGTATGAACTCAAAATGTTTTCTCACAATGTTCTCGAAAGATTTTCCTAAAGTAATGGGGAGAACTGCAAAAAGCATGAAGGTCTGTCCTCTGCTGGTGTACTGGGTCAAATGTTGTTGCTCACTGGGAGTTGAACAGTGTGCCTTTCTCTTTTTTCTGCAGTTATACTTTTTTTTGTCCTGCACCTGTATGCATTTTGCTTGGTTGCTTGTGCCCACACTAGTTTTTTTTTCTCTTAGTAGCTTTTCATCCCAACAAAAACTTCTTCATATTTAAGGTTAAGTCCAACAACCCGGCCGTATCCTGAGGACGTTTTCTGTCAGTGAAGAGGATGCTTGTTACACACACAGTGAATAAAAACAACATATTTTTTGAAGCATTGTAGTTGAGAGCACACAAACCCGATGCTTCATATTTCCCCGGGGAGCCCTTCACCCTTCAAAAAATAAACAAAAAATAAGATGTTAAAAAAAACACAACAGCACCAATGACATTAATTATTCAAATGCAAACAAGGATATTACTTTTTCTTAGGAATATTCTGCAGGTGTTCTAAATAAATTGTGGCTTATATCTGTGAGAAACACCCCTAGGCATTGTGTGGACGTCACTGTGACTCTCAGGAGGATCTACTGTGGACTTTGTGTGAGTTATGGTATCTAGTGCCGAGGCGGAGAATGGACTGTCGGGATGGTGTGCTGTTATTTTCTTGTGTTATTTGTCACGTTGTGCCTCAAAACGATTTGTTTGAGGGAGCCGTCGCTGTGAGGAGTTATGGCCACTAGTTGGGCATGGTTGCAGGGGGTGAAGGGAGAGAGTGAGGGATTGTGGGAGCTCGAGCTGAGCGTGTTCTGAGGCGTTTTGTGTGTGTTAAAGTTTTTTTAACTGCAGGGAAGAAATGTGACACGGTTTGAAACTTGCAGTATGGATTCTGTTCAGTTATTCTGTTTGAGTCAGGGGGGTTTCCATTCGGTGGCCTGGGGTGGCCTGAGCCCCTACCCCTGAAATCTAATTGGTTTACCAGAGTGTGACCAATGAAGCGTGACTTATGTTCATACCAACTCCTTTTGCTATGTTGCTAAAGTGCACTATAAGCTGTCCTTACATTTGAATTCAGCCATTTTTTTAAAGCTGTGACTTTGAAAGACGTCACTTTTTGGAGTCCTTAAATGAAGCATATGCGACATGTTACACATAAATACAGCAGAAATTAAGTATATCCTGTGTAAATGTGTCTCTGAGTCATGACTGTCTACAATGAGTGAGAAGCTCGAGTCCCGTTTGCTGTGTTGTTGTCAGACCTGTGTTTACATGCTGTTTTAGTCAAGGACAAGAGAAAAGAAGAAGAACATACTCACTGCTTATTTGAATGTCATGCAAGCGTTTTTAGATCACAGTGATTCTGTGTCAATTTATGTGCAATGTGAAGCTACAAGCTAACTAAAGAGCGCTAACATTAGCTTACTAACACAACAATGCAGGACAAAGGTGACTGCAGCTCGAGCAGAGGACAACTTTTGTCCGCCGCTTGTGCTTAATGGTGCTTAATTATGGTGCGTTCTAATTGATAACTCCTCCATACGTACGAGAGTAGAGAGGGGTTGGAGTTGTTTCGCTGGAGGAGAGCAGAGGCTTCACTATGGCGGAGGTGTCGCCAAACAGCAGTTTGTTTTGGTTTCATGCTGGTGCTCAAGGGCGACATCTACTGGATCAAAAAGTCGCACATTCTTCCTTTAAAGAATAAAGCATGGAATATTTGTATGTTGCCACTGTTGTGATATTGTAGTTTTTCAAACCTCTAAGCAGGAATTGTACGACCTTCAGAAACTTTAATGTTTGTAGTTAAATAAGAGATGATTAGTGTAGACACAAATGGTAATGGTGCTACTCTGATGTGTGTGTGTGCACACATGCTTAACTCCACCACTGCTCGAGTCAATGCTGCAATTGTGCCACTCCAGTCACAATCAGTCTAAGTTTATATCTCTTGTTTCTCTTCTTCAGGTCCTCGAGGTGAAGCCCTGCAGCATGGCCAGTCTGGGACGCTGCCGCACTTCCTGGAAGAGCCCACCGATGCTTACATCGTCAAGAGCAACCCCATCAAGCTGCGGTGTCAAGCTCGGCCAGCTCTCCAGATCTTCTTCAAGTGCAACGGGGAATGGGTCCACCAGAGCCAGCACATGTCTCAGGAGCACACCGACCTGGGGACAGGTACAGAAAACATTAGTTCAGTAAATTGGAGGTAAACCTAGCAGGGCTCTCCAGTGTTGAAAAATGATGATGTGCTAAAACTGCAGTCCCTCAAGTGTCCA
Organism: Tautogolabrus adspersus; assembly: GCA_020745685.1. Taxonomy (NCBI): domain Eukaryota; kingdom Metazoa; phylum Chordata; class Actinopteri; order Labriformes; family Labridae; genus Tautogolabrus; species Tautogolabrus adspersus. The sequence continues at coordinate 16,122,984 of CM036549.1, read as the reverse complement.
CTTGAGGCTGGCTGCCAGATCCAAAGTATCCCCATTAGGCCCCATATTAAAATGGAAATAAACATGTTTACAGCCTGGGACAAAATATGTTTACTCTAATCTCAAAGCCCACCTCAGCTCCACCTCTGTGCCTGTTTTTTAGTTTGATCTAGATAGGTAGAGTCACCATTTCCAATATGGCCACTGCCAATATTTCCTACGCCTCTTAAGAAACCAACAGGTGACTCCACTGAGACTGCGTCAGTGTTTTATATAATCTATGGGTATGCTTTTTGTCAGCTGCCAAGACCCTCTCCTGTCACTGGCAGTTCTATAGACAGTAGAGATGAAAATACAGGAAAAAAAACTCCTCCTGCCCTGATCACACACTGGGTCCGACACACACACACACACACACACACACACACGGAGTAGGGGGAGGAAAGGTGGCGAGAGAACAGGTGGAGCGACACGTTCCTTCATAAACTTTACAAATAAACTTGTGGCTTGCATTTCCGACGACGCTCAAAGGTACATTTAGTCTACATGAGCGGCAATTAACTCGCAATTAAATCAAAGTTCACCGTCTTGAGCTGCCTGTGACTCACTTCATCCGCATGTGCTGCAGGTGTAGCTGCTAAAAGTAAACAATCAGGGGAGCATCCGCTTCGTTTACGGTGCGTATGTGGCCGAGGCGTCAAAGAGCACACAGATTAGGTGCTACTGATTGCAGGAATACAGTCATTTTTAAATCTGTAATTTAAGCGTCTAACTCAAGCGTCATGTCGGTGTATCAGTGATGACAGCAGCGTCACCTGTGGCTTGTACACTTTTACATCATGGAGACACAAGACTCTGCATGCATCGTTGTCTGTCTGATGGTGATATCAGACCGACCTTTATTTCATAAGTCAAGGAATTGAGAAAAAGTTTGGTTTTGGTTGCTCATCAAACAACACAAAAGAGGCAGCATGCCGTGCTTCAGGTCACTTTGCTGACACCACACATCCTGTGATGTGACTGTTGAGCATGCACACATCCAAAATTGCTCTGGTAAAACCATATTCTGTTCAGCACTAGTACACAGCAGTCAAATATCTGATAGCAAGGACTGAAGTATTCAAAATGAACTTTCCAAATGGGGCTTCATGAAAAAGCCTGCAGCCACGTTCAACCCTGCAAATACATCTGCCTCACCTCTGCATACTGCACACTGTGTCATATTTGATCTGAACTGAAATGACAACTGTTAGACCATGAAAGGCACCTACTACGACGATTTCAGCCTCTGACTTTGTACTCTGAATAGTGTCTTTTACTGATGCAACTTGCTGAAATGCAGTTGTTGTTGTCTTAACTCCAGAATGAAGTCATTCAAACCACAAAGAAAATTTCCCTTTTTTTCCCCTCTAAAGTCCAAGTATGTTTTTATTGCATCATCTCACTGTGGGTATTGCTCATCGCAAGACTTCACTTGTACTTATACTCCAAATTGGCAGAAATAAAAAAGTTGTTATAATCCGAGATCGTGCACAATAATAAAAAGTATAGAGCTAGATTTTTGTAATTCCAGGTTTGGTAGTACAGAGAATGGAAAAGAAGAAGGTTAGTATGTACTACTGTCCCTTTTCAGTTTCATGAAAAATCTAATTCAGAATTTCTTAATGAAGATGAATAGATCGTACAAGCAGAGTGCTTTTCTGTTTGCAGCCAGCAGGGCTAAAATCTTAACCACCTTGAGTCAACATTGGGGAGACAAAACTTGATGTCGTTGACAGGCAAGAAGTCTACCGTGCAACCGAATACATACTGTGTCAAAATCTGATTCTACACCCATAAGTCAGATGATTAAATGATAAAATATATACAGTACACAGCATTATAAAAAACATTTAATTTAAGGAACATTCAGTAAGATGTGTAGTGAGTGAAATGATAAAGTGACCTTACTATATGATCAGACATTAAGGAAACATGCTATGTTGAAGTGCTGGCTTCTCTGACAACAATGCAGCAGCCAGTATGTCCTCCTTCTAACTTTAGATTCTGGTCCTGAATGGTCTGGATTTGTTTGGACCAGAGAAGGTAGGTGGTTTTAAGGCACCCCCACATGGCCATTTTGGACGCCCCTCGGTTTGCCAGATTTGAGACCAGTTATCAGGTTAAACCAACAGGTGTTGCAGCGATTAAAATCTCTGGAGAAAGTGAGAAAATTCTTCGTTGAAACCAAACATTGGAGAAGATTTTCTCTGAAGATGTGATTTTTGAAGGGATGTGAAAAATATGACCTGTGGTGATTGATGGTGCCACTGAGCGAGCGTTCAGTCCTGCTACTGAATCGCTGACAGCGTGTCATCAATTTGGTGTAAGAGACTTCCTTGCTCCCCCCCAAATTGTGCATATTTTGTAATTAAATAGACCAATATTTAAAATGTATAGTTATCCATTTAGAAAAAAGTTCAGTTCAAATATTCCAGTAGCACAGTGGTTAGTGTGCACATCCCATATACGGAGGCTGTAGTCTTCCAGACGGGCGGCCCTAGTTCGAATCCGACCTGTGGCTCCTTTCCCACATGTCGTTCCCCACTCTCTCTCTCTCTCTCCCTGGTTTCTGGCCCCCCTAACCTTTTCCTGTCTCTCCAATGGGGGCATAAAAAGCCCAAAAACAAATCTTAAAAAAAAAATAATAATAAAGTACAATTTTACATTACCCTATTTTTTGTGTTTGTTTGTTTGTTTGTTCTAATCTCATATTAATGTGAGCTGAACAAACATAGTTTTTTATCTACACTAATAATTAGGTCCTGTGTCTCCACTGGATATAAGATGACCATTATCTATTCAGATAACTCTCTCAAAGAGGTTTGAATGAAGGCAAAGTATTTACGAGCCTGCCCGGGCCGCTATTAGTGCGACAGTGTTGATGCTTCAGTTAACACACAGCTCCAATCAATATCTCCCTCCAGAGTTAACAACGGACCTCTAAATTTTTACTGCCTCTGGTCTGGATTCACAGCTCTGCTCCCATCTGGCTCCTTATCACCATTCATATCGGATTCCTCTGGGAGAGACGCTAGGATGGAGAAATATAGAAGAGAGAGGAGAGAGAGAGAGAGAGAGAGAGAGGATAAAAGCTGAGAAAGAGCATATCTTAAAAATCCAGCTGTGCTAGTTTCTCATAAAGTAGGAAGATCTGTCGAGGTCTGGACTGTGTCAGCATGTGTCCCACTAAGCACAAGCTACAGGAAGATGCCATAAAAAGGAGCAAAATCAGAGTATTTTATCATCTCTTTTGTAACCTTGACCTTTGTGGGGGGGGGGGGGGGGAATGCTGAAACACCTTGTGCATACTTTTTTGAAATAGACAGAAAACCTTGAAGGAAGAATCTTGTAAAGTGCACAGAAAATATCTGCAAAAAGAAGTATCAGCCACATCCATAACCATGCATGATGTAACCCATCATTAGCCGAATTGTTGAACTGTAAAAGTTCGTACTAAATTTAACGTGTGTTATTCTGAGGCCTGCTTCTTCTCCATCAACACTTCAGATTGTTGCTATAGCAGCGGTGCTCATTGCCGAGGTGACAGAGTTACAGGTGACTCTTGCAAAGTTTATACTTAATGAAGGCAGGAAGAAGTCATGCTGTTTGTTGAGAAGGCTGGAACAAACTCTCTGCAGAATTCCATACCCCTCCTGTGGGATAATGAAAAAGCATGTACCATCTGCCATGTTTCTTTCGAACAAGATAGCAATCTTTTCTAAACCGTAAAGAAGTCATCTAGAGTTTTCTTTTTCTTTTGTTCATAGTTTCATAGCATTGCTTTCTGCAGCTGTTTTCATCAATGCTCCCTTCCTAGTACTGAGCTGCAAACTAAGAAAGTAAGGTGAATTGCTGGTAAACATAATAGAGTCATTCTCTAGAGGTGTGGGGACCAAAGATAGAGCTAACAGGACATTGAATACTGGACCTGTGTTCATAAAATTACAAGAAAGAGCGCTAAATGAATGTTACTGTAGCTCTGTATCTACTGGAAATGTAAATTATCTTAAAGGTCACATATTCTCCTCCTCTTCAACCAGTTTAAATAAGTCTCAGAGCTCCTCAAAACACGTCTGTGAAGTTTCTTGTTCTAAATCCACTCTGATCCTGTATTTGATCATGCCTATAAACCCCTCTATTTCAGCCCTGCTCAGAACAGGCTGTTTCTGTGTCTGTAGCTTTAAAATGTAAATGAGCTTTGTCTGACCACGCCCCTCTCTGGTAGGGCTTGGGTGGCTCGGGCTTTCTCCCTCCATGTCATATTGTTTACGGTGAGAAGGCAGACTCAGAGGGCAGAACAAACACCTAGCTGTGGGAGTGTCACCCACCTGGGGGAGGGGTTACTGCCCTTTGTGATGTCATGAAGGGAAAATCTCCAAACGGCCTGTTTGAGCACACATTTTCTGAAAAGTGGAGCTAATGCAGCCATTTGTGTGGGCTGTAAAAGATGGCCAGGTCTAGTGTTCTTAGTTCTTAGAAATCATCTGATGCGGACATTCATTAATGGAGATTTTGTTCGTCTCCTTTCTCCTTTTGAAGCAGCATCAAAGGAAGCAGCTGAAGACAAACAGCCCAACGTTTATTGGGTTCTTATTTCTTTTAAGTATTTTAGACTAAAAAGAAGTTATTCATTGGTTCGGAGGGTTCATTGTTCCTCCTTGAATTGTACTCTTATTGTACCTTTACATACAGCGTCCCTGAGTGGCTGTCTTTCATCCCCTATGTGGTCGGAGGGTTAACAGATTATCGTGCATGAAACATGTTTGAGCCTCTGAATGACACATGAAGAAGCAGAAGGAATAGACGTAGCGTCAGTGTGAACACAGAGCTGAGAACAACAAACCCAGAGAGAGTTTGACTTTACTCTCTATTTAAGCAAATTTTTACTAAACAACATATTTGATATCTGCAATAATAATGTTTAAAATGTTGCATATTCTACCTTTATATTAGATTGCTGCAATTCTGGTAGAAGAGCATCAGATGGAAATATTAAGACGACATTTTACGAGGTTTTGCTTTTGTGTTGAACCATCCAAAGTGCTTTACTTCTCTGTGGGTAAGTATCTAAAAACCTCTCACGTGGGTCAAATATTCATTAAGAAGACATTTCCTCTCCAATCGTCAGAACTTTGTAATCAGAATCAGGATGGAGTCATTTGGAAGTGGATGCAACAGTTTAGCGATTAGTACACATTAAAATAAACCACCAAATAACCATGTAGTAGGGGTGGCCCTCTGGCATTGCGTACGAATATCTAGAAACTGTTGCAGCTACTTCATTTGATGCTGCTTCAAAAGGAGAAAAACAAAATGTCCCTTAATGAATGCCAGCATCAGATGATTTCTAAGAACACTAGACCTGGCCATCTTTTACAGCCCACACTTGGATGTGAGCGCACACTTCAACAGCCTCCCTCTGAAAGCAGTAAAAAGCTTCTACTGGTAACATTATCATTGCTTTGTATAACATTCGTGCACAGACGAAGGTTTCCTTTCAAGCATGGTGGCATCATTTTTAGGGCCCAAATAAAAGATTCCACTTCCCTCCTTTTCAATCTAACATTAAACGAGCAGGAGTGTAAAATGATTCCTCTTTAATGTGGAGTGTTGTTGCTTCCGGGCTTTTCTCCATTTCATATTTATTTGTTTTGTTCAGGTGAACTGTGATGGGTTTTGAAACTGAAATGGAAATCATAGCCAGCAGCAATATCGGGCAATCTTTTATGGCCTTTAGAAACAAGAACAATACAACCTCTCCAATGCATCTTGGTTATATTGGTGAAAATGTTGCTAATGTGCAGAAATAATAACTTGACGTGAATGTTTGGATATTTGGCAAACAGAATATTTCAGCCTTTCTCACTATGGCTTTAAAAAAGGACTGCTGCTACATCACTGGGTTTGGCATGTGAAAACCAATGTGACTGCATCACATCCCATCATTTTACCAATCAGATTCACAGTTCAGCCACAACATCATGACCTCCCATGTGATCTAATGCAAACTAATGTAATAGCTGAACCATAAATTCTACTTTTACGAAGCTTCTACGTTTTCAGTTTTTGTTGACATACTCAGAAATGTGGTAATTGTACTTTATATTATATATTGAAGTCATAGTGAGTGGCTGATGGTGCGCTGGAGTGCATTATATTGAAGGTGTTCCTGATAACTTGCTCTACCTCATGTATTTTAATGCAGCAGGCCAAATATTCGCTTTAATGCACTCCACTGTAAGAGTAGAGTTTATGGCAGAACTATCTTATTGGATTGCATTGGATGGATAGAAAAGACCATGTTAATTTTAAATGAAGAATGTGCAACTTTTTGATCCAGTAGATGTCGAACTTGTGCACCAGCATGAAACCAAAACAACCTGCTGTTTGGCCACACCTCCGCTATTCTGAAGCCTCCGCTCTCCTCCAGCGACACCTCCAACCCCCTCTCCACTCGCGCTAGCACGAAGGAGTTATCAATTAGAACTCACCATAATTAAGCACCATTAAGCGCAAGCAGCGGACAAGATTGTCCTTTGCTCGAGGTGCAATCACATGTGTCCTGCATTGTTTTGTTAGCAGGCTAACGTTAGCACCGCTGACAGCCGGAATGATTGACCCTATGATAATAATAATTAGCTCATATTTACAGACATTATTTTTTAAAGATTTTAAAGTCATAGAGAGGCAGAATTGTTTTACCGATCACTGGAGGGTTTGTGCGTGACATTACTTATAAATACTGCAGCGCAACTACCACCAACTCTCACCAACTCTAACTCTTCTTCGTGGCTGTTAGCGCCAGCATTTGTGATTGAGATGCTTTTTTTTGCAATGAGGCTTATTTTCTTAAAAAGGGGCCAATTTTTCCCAAATAACTGAATAATGGATCATTTAAATACTAAGACCTGCACCGACCCACAGAGACGCTGTTTGCTCTGCAGCGCAGTTATGGGCTCATTTCACCCCTGCCTGTGTTTTGGTAATTAGATGGTGTCTCTTTGATTCATTTGCACAGTTTTAGTGGCTGCACGATCTTTTTGTGAATCAGGCCCTTAGTTTTAATATTCCTGAACATTAAAATGAAGTTATAAAACATGGATTTGTGCAGCTTAAAACACAACATCATCATACAGAATGACTTCTCTCAGCACTATGACTGACTTCTGGCGCCCTTTGTAAATGCTGCATTAGCATTTAGCTTAAGCACTGCTGTAGCCTATGACAGCTTCACAGAGCTGCAAACTTAACTATAGCCCCGAACATTTTTTAATGATGTACACGACAGCCCCTTTTGAGGAGGAAAAAAGCATCCTGTTTGTCTCTTTTTCTTTCCTCTCAGTGCTTTACACACAAACACAACTACCTGAGGTTTTCTTTTATGATAATATTTTGTGCCCTGGTTTAAACCCCTGAAAGGCGCCCAACATGATGATGTGTGGCATTGCTGCATGGACATGCTTTAAAATTCACAGGTGTGTGAAGAAGATTTGTCTGAACCTGACCAGGGTTTCAGTGAGTGTTTCTAAAGCGTATCTCTAACCGAATGTGTCCATGCTCGGGCTGTATTCGCAGGCAGAGGTGGGCAAACACGCTACATGTTGACAAAATGAACAATCTCGCCTCGGTCGAGACACTTCTGGCAGCTCATCCAGCTTCATCTGTAGGAGGCGGTTGAACAGCTGTATCTCAGTACAAGCTATTATAGTGTGACTCAGGTGGTAGAATGGCCCCTGGGTTCAGCAGCGAGCAGGGGGCTGTAGCTATTAAAGCAGTAAGCTGTGAATTAAATGCAGACAGACTCAACAACACATGCCCTGACATTGTTTGACCAGCGGCTCTGAGGCAGCGGACAGAGACCGTGTCTGTCCAGAGGCAGCAGACTCAGCCAGGGAGAGAGATATATTTTTCTCTTTGTGTTGTGTTGTTTTTCTCAGACACAGTCTTTGCTCATATGTGCCTTCCAGGAGACAGAGCGGGAGACAAGAAAATATCCATTACAGTGTCTGCGAATAGCTTCAACAGCAGAAGTAAACCTTTTCTATTCATGAAGCATGTTGTGTTTCTCAATCTGTGAGATGTGAAGCAGAGTGAAAATGTATTTTTAACACCGTGTCACGGGTAAATATTTTATACCTGCAACTCATCTCCTGTGTGAGCTAATCCTGACTGCTCAACCACCCATGACAATGAGCAAGTGTGAGCTCTATTTGTGTTGTGACTGAGAAATTTAGCACTGCAGAAAAACAAGTTCTTTCTCGAAATGTGAAACAAATTAAGTTTCTTGCGTTTCTCCAGAAACTTTGTCCAACAGAGTCATTTAAATAGAAATAGAAGAGATGATGTTGAAGCACACTTGTGTCTCTCAACCCGAGCCAGAGTGGTACATATTTTGTGAATGACTTAAAGATACTTAAAGTTTAAGAATTGCTCTGGCAGGTTTCTTTAGCTCGCAGCCCAAAAACTGTTTGTAATTGCTGCAAAGAAACCCTGCAGGCAAATGCCGGATCATAGAGATCCACTAAAGGTGCTTGTTTTTACCTCTGACAGGCTCAGATTGTTTTTCCAAGTTTTTGACAACAATACAGAAAAGGACTCTTCAGGAAGAGACCTTTCTGTAAAAGAAGAAGTTTTGTTTTTACCAGCGGAGACTGATACATTGGTCTCTTCACCAGATTTACAAAACAAGTCATTTTTCTTAACAGAACACAGGTGTTGCTTGTCTTTAGCTGCCTGAGGCCAGGTTAACACTCAAAGATTTTCAAAGTCTTAAATGACTTTTAAAATGTGAGCGAGCCCCCACATGACGACAAATCATGACAGATTTAACAGTTCAGTTCTTATAGTGTGTGATGTGCAACGAGACGACCAACTCAGCACACCACGCACTAACCAACTCCACTCTCAAAACGTGTAATCTCACACGGTCAAGCACAACTCAAGATTGTTCCGTTCCACGTGACAATTCACAGAGTCAGTGCTTGACTGTCATCGGTGTTCTCCCCACACAACAGGATTTCTGATCTTAAAATCAAGTCAACCCAGATCGTCTTCCGAGCAGATCAGGGAGGGTAAAAAAAACACTTTTAACACATCTCACACCACGGAAACATCTGGCAAGATCGTCTTTGGAACCATCAGATAATCGAACCTTTGGTGACTTTGGTCGGAATGGGTTAGGCGTTAGGATTCAATTATCTTGAAGTGCTTCACTCCAACCTGTTAATGACTCCTCCTGCACTTTGGGGCTTTGACTAATTTTGCATCCTATAAACGCCTTCTCATATCTTTCCTCCAGCCACCGTGAATTCTGTCCGATACTGACTGAAGTTCAGGACTGACGAGCTAGCTAGCATGTTAGCATCCCAAGCTGTCTTATTCTGCACCAACAACAATTGATTAAGGTTAGGAAAGGGTCATGCCAAATATAACCTTGTGGGGATGTGTGTTGTCAGTCTGGTAAACATTAACCCTTCCAAAGTGTTTTGTTTGATGAAACAACTCTGATGTTGAAGAAATTCTCATGTTTTTATGCAACTGTTACTTCTTTGAGTTTCGGCGATGCACTGCCTGTCTTAGTTGTTCTTAGTCTAAAGTGATTTGAAGGATGTTTCCTATACAGACATTCATAGTCCAGAATATAAATGTTATCTGCAGTGTGGATATTTGTAGTGAGCAGCGTGTCCAGTGAAGGCATAATATTGAATTTTTCAGGAAGCATGAATCAGTTATGAGCTCTGGAGGAAGCAGAATGTTTTGCCAGAGTGTTGAGAGAAAATGTTTGACATTTTGGGGAAATACAGTTATTTCTGCCCGGCCGAACGTTAGATGAGAGGATCACTAACAGTCTCATCTCTGGAAGCTAAATATGAAGCTACAGCACAGTCAGCAGCCGGCTAATTTAGCTTAGCGCACAGACACAATATTCCTTGGGCAGGACCAGTTGCCCGGCAACAAGCAGATACTGGGGAAAGTACTGGATCGAACCAAGCATCAGATATGACACTTTGTTTTTTGGAGCAAATTAAAACACAACAAATAAAGTTTTAATGAGCTAGCGTTAGAGGTGCTAGCAGCCTGCCAACAGGGAGGGGCCAAAGAGTCAAGATGACCCTGACCAAATGTAACTGAGGGGGGGGCCATGCAGAGGTCTTAAGTTGTTTCTAAAATGTAAAAATAAAGTGCAACATTTAACTTGAGGACTAATATAACTAAGAATTCAATTTAAATGCATTTTGAGGATAAATAAGGAAGATAAGAAGACAGAGAGAAAATCAAACATGCTAGACTTTCTGCCAGGAGGTCGTGAGACGTCCCAAACCTGTCCTTGATTGTCATTCACTATGACACACAACACGGGTTAAAACGGCAGTTTTTTGAGGCAGAGGAGTCCTGAAACCCCACGACTACTGGAACATGCTAATCATGCTTAAAACGTGTAGTCTCTGGGCGCTGTTGGCCGAGTGGTTGGGTTCAAATCCAACCTGACTTCCCGAATGTCATACCCCACTCTCTCTGTCCCAAATTTTTCTGACTCTATCTACTGTCCTGTCTCTTCAATAAAGGCACAAAAAGCCAAAAAATAAATATTTAAAACGTGTAGTCTGACATCGGCATTATAGGTAAAAAACTGTGCTGACTTCGATCCGTAACGGCAGTTGAGTTGCCTTATACACATTTTTGATTTACATTATGATGGTGGGTGAAATTAAAAGTCCAGGAGAACAACGGGGAGAGGTGCAGAAAAAGAAGAAGTGTCGGTGAGCTCAGTATGCTAACTAACCCTAGCATATCTGTAACCTGCTGTGCTCAGATCAGTAGGTGCCTGAGTGCAGGTTGTGTCATTAACTCTTTTCCTAATTTTTTCAGGACATAACTTTCCCTAAAATAACCTCAAGAATAACTGCAGAAGATCTTCTCGACTTTATCAGGCCAGTTATCATACAAATGAGCTAGCAGGCCTCAGCCATCCTTTTCTTACACATTAGAGAGGAGAAAATAATTCTCCAAACAACTTACAACAGACTGTTTTAAATGTGGGTAGAACCTAGAGTAGCAACCGAACCTAAAAAACATGAGATGTCTAAAGAGGCCCAAGCACTGTAACATCCTCTGCTCCTCTCTTCTGTAGTTGTAAATTAGTGACAGGTGTCATAGCACACCCCCTTGATTTACTGATCAGGCAACCGACATTCGAGCAATGCCACGCCAGGGCGGCTGTGGCTCAGTTGGTAGAGTCCAAGTGGCAACCTCCAGAAAAATTAAGCCAATGCGGAAGCGCAAAATCTTGCAGTTCGTCGAGTGTCCACTTGAGGCTGGCTCTAGGAACACAAGAAGTCACATACACATGACTGGCTAAAAAGCCGTTTTTACAGCATGAATTAACATGTTTACAGCCTGTTACAAAAAACAAAACAGGTCTGTTTAGTTATTGTCCTCACTGGCACACACTATATGGGGGGTGATTTTTTTTAAACTGCTCCATTTTGATTTTGAAAACGATACAGAGTTATCCATAGTTAGGCGCGAGGCTGACATGATTGACAGGTGGGCAAGATGTAACAGTTCGTCAGGAAGCTTTAAACCCGCCTCAGCTCCAGCTCTCAGCCTGTCACTAGGTTGACTGAAAGTTAGGCTGAGACAGAATTTCCAGCATGGCGGCTGCTGCCGATGAGCCTCCAGAGCCCCCTGCAGGAACAGATGGCTGACGTCATTCAGGCTTCGTCCATTAACATTTACAGTCTACGGTCTCGACCAATGACACAACTGTTATAGACTGTAGAGATGCAAATTAACTAACCCTCTCGACTTATACAAACAGGTCGTTATTTAACAAACCCATTAATTGGCAATTTCCCTTATGTGTTAGCATCAAGCTAACACACTAAGATGTGAGAAACTGGGCCCCCCTTGGAGTCTATGCACTAGCCACCACTGCAGACATGAGATATCGATCCACTCCAACATGCTTAAATGGGAGAATGCTACGATGCAAGAAAGCAGGTCAACATATTTCCTAAAATGTCAAACACAGATTAGCGTGGCCATATAACAAAGAAGAGTCTTTTGAGTACCACGACGAACCTTTTGGATGAGTTCATAAAAAGTGTGAAAGAGAGTGCTGAGTGCTGAAGTAGACGGAGACACAGAGGCATTAAACCTCTCAGCCAGTCTCATTACAGGTCTCATACCTCTCCAACAGCTGTGGCAATCACTGTGGCATTTTGAAAATGGCTCACTAAAAGACGAGGAGAGTTTCTTCAAGTAAGATAATAATGTTTGGATGATGTGGAGTTTGTAGTCGTGAATGTAATAAAGGCACAACAGATCTGCTGTCTGAGCCAGATGGTGCCGATTTTACAGAGGAATTTTAAAGGGCAGAGTCAGAGTAATGCTTCCTGTGATGCTGCTCAGTCATATTTCACTGTGATTTTTATGTTTTTAAACGACACACACTGTTGTTGGCTTTAATCGAATTTGCACGATAACAATAGAAATAAGTAAAAGAAGTCGTAAAGTTTAGTTTGAGCCATTTATATGATTGATTCCTGAAAGAATGCCTTAATATTTCTGCTGTATCACCCTGTAGTACAGCTAAAAAAAAGACAGCATTTCAAGAATTAAAATGAGATGCCACTTTTGGCAGACGAAAAAAAAAGGAGGCCATGACGTGTGGGAATATTGCCTGCTGGTAATCCAGTGTTTTTTCGAAGGAGAGAAAGAGAGAGAGAGAAGAAGAGACAGGCACAGAGAGAGAGAGAGAGAGAGAGAGAGGAGTGATAATGAGAACACAGTGAACTTTTAATTGTCTCTGTGTTTTTTTACTTTAAGCTGCTTGAGTCCAACACATCCAAAGATATCTAATAAAGTTGCAAAATAGCACCCGACCTGTGTGATGTGTGCAGACGTCTGTGTGCTCTGCAGAAAGTTGGTGTGTGCTTTTTTTTTTTGTTGCATGGGATTTAATGAATGCAAACAGAGTGGATCGATGTTCTTTTAAAAACTGGAGAGTGCAGATTTTTTTTATTTTTAATGTCCTGCTGCATTCAGAGGGTTGTAGATATTTAATTACAGAAACTGAAGAAGAAGAAAGCGTTCATATCTTGAGAGTAAAGCACCTGTAGATGACGAGAACAACCAATTAATTCTCCCGTTCCTGCGGAGTGTTTTCCTGAAATCACATCTCCTTCTCTGCAAGTGTTTTAATTAAAAGCCGTTTGTTTACATTACAAGCGTCATTCCAGGAATCGTCGCACATTACTTCAGAAGTATTGAGCATGTTTTTTCTTATCTGCCAGAATGACAAAATAATCAGCCGAGGGAGGTTGCACCAAAAACACACCCTGTTGTTTTTTCTGTTTTTGTTGATGTCTATTCTTGCCACATAAAGGATGCCGTTTTCACCAAACACTTTGCTTTGTGCTGCCTCATTTGAATAGTGCTGCTGTGTGTTTGTGCTTCTGCTCACAGCTCTTGTGGCAAACACGTTTGGTTTGAAAAAGAGAAACAGAGAAACAAACTGTCAAAGAGCTGCTCGTGGTAGTGTTTGCACTGCCATGGAAAGTCAGCCAGAAAGAAGCTTCACCAAATATGATTTCCTATAATAGATACAACCCGGGAAACAGCTAGGTGTACTAATAAAGACAAAACAGTCAGCAGTGTACTTTCTAGTTTTCCCTTCTGGCTTGTCGGTATCTTGTGAAACTGAATTCAGCCAACACATTATGCTGAAATGAAAACTGCAGCCGCCAAGTCCACGACGACAACTCAAAGAGAGACGAGTCCAAAACAACAGAAGAAGAAAAACTTCTTGAGACCGGACTCAAGTATTAAAGCTCTCTTCTCTAAATCCAAAGATTTGTCTCTTAATCTGTTGGAGAAAAAAAACAAAATCTTCTTCTGCCTTTCTGATGAAAGTCCATCTGTACGAGAGGAGGGAGGAGGCTCTCAAAGTCTCCACAAACACGGACTATTGAAGGAGCATTAATGACACACCATGAACTGAAAAGTGACAGTGACTTGTCTTTACTAAAATAAGATTATATTTTGCCACGTGGGCAAAGTTTCAGCTCATGTGTTAAATGTATGTTGGGAGTAATCCCAGGATAAATCTGCAGAGGGCGCTAAGCAGCTTTTTCCGCAAATAGTTCCCCGATATGAAATCAAGAATCTCCCGAGACGGCTTCAAGCCTCTCCGTTGAAACCTCCTACATAGACTCTCTTCTCCCAGCACTGGAGAGCAGCCCTCCCCTGGCAGCCCTGCAGCGTTCTGCCCCCACTGGAAGGCTTCCAGAGAGCTGGCCAATCAGAAGAGAGTAGACACATGGGGAGGAGGTTCTTAAAGAGACAGCAGCTGAAGCAAAGTGTTTCAGGCAGAGGCTGACATGAGGGTTTTTACTGACGCCAATATCAGAAAATTAAGATCATGTAAAGCTGCTCCACAGGTTTCACAGACTGACGACATGAAATGTGAACATGAGGAGAATATCTTAAACTGTCACACAGCAGTAATACCACTGTGGAGGGAGCGACATGTATGCAGCACTAAGAGCCCTAGACACATTTTCCCGTGGTGGCAATAAACGCCATCCTAATCCCATCCTGTCCCACCACCTGGACTTTTTTGGATGCAACACTTTGTACTGTATTATTATCAACTTTTGAAGCTTTATGTCCCAACCATCCTTCCGATGAGTAAGAAGGTCCTCAGGGTTCACTGCCCGGCCATTTTTTATGGATAGAACTGTAAAAACGAACATCTGTGATGAGTATTTTTACTGCAAAGCACAAAAGTTCAATCATGAATGAAGTCAGTGATCCTTGTAAAGACATGGCAGACTTTTTATTCAGGTACATTTTTCACCCGGAGATTTCCTTTCCTATTCACAAATTTTACAACTTTTTGTCACATTTTGAAAGCTCAGAGTGTTTTAAGCTTTCAGCTGCTCGACATTGTTGGTTTTTATTGAAAACGCTTAAAAACGACTGAAGAGAGAGAGAAAGAAGCCGTTATCATCGACTATGAGAGGATTTCTGCTGCAGTCCACATCTGATATTTAAGTAAGTAAATGGACCTGAATGTCTGGGATCTTATCAGGTTGGATTTATAAAGATAGTTTTCATTTTAGAAACACTTCTGAGCATTACTTTGTAGTGGTTGGAAGTTTCCCTGTGGGTATGCACAACCGTTCAAGGAAAAAGTGTAAATCAGTCTTGTGTTCATATGAGTGTTTGAGCCGTCCAGAGTGGATGTTATGATGTTGAACAAACATAGTTTGTGGCTTTATGAGCATCAAAGTCTGCCATCAGTGTTAATGTGCCCTCACTTTAGCACTAAAGATACCGTGAAAACAAGAGGCAGATCAGGGCTGACAGTAATGGCTGCCGCACATAAACTTGAATTTAGAGCGTTGTCTGTAGAGAGTTTATTCAAGTCCACTCTCAGATAGTGTTCTGTCGTCCCTGTGGCTGTGAAGGCATGTCCGGCCTAATGCAAGACAACAACCTGGATGTGTTTCCTCAGACTGAAAGTGAAACCGGAGAGAAGAAAAGAATCACAAGTTTTAAATGATAACAGAGAATGTTGTATTCTACTTCATTTTTCTGCCCCACTTCTGTGGACTGTGTGAAGAAAAAACATATCCTGGCTTTGTGAAAGGTACAGTACGTGGTTTCACTTAACTGAACAAAATCATTCCTGGTAAGAGGTCACAAGAAGTTTCTGATCCACTCCGTCAGTCAACCCAGGGTTTCTAAATGTGTCCACTGATTCAGTCACATTACGGGAAGAATGTGCCACATGTTACACATAAATATATCATAAATCAAGTCTACCCTGTGTAAATGTCTCTCTGAGTCATGACTGTCTACAATGAGGGAGACGCTCGAGTCCCGCTGGCTGTGTTGTTGTCAGAGCCGTGTTTACATGGACGGGACGGCCGGCTCCTCCCCTTGTGTATAAAAGCTGTTTTAGTCAAGGACAAGAGAAAAGAAGAAAAACATACTCACTGCTTATTTGGATGTCACGTAAGCGTCACGGTCATTCTGTGTCAATTTATGTGCAATGTGAAGCTATGAGCTAAAGAGCGCTAACATTAGCATGCTAACATAACAATGCAGGACACAGGTGATTGCAGCTCGAGCGACAATTTTCTCAGAAATGTAAATAATCGATACTTTCCAAACGTTTTGATGCAGTCAAATGAAGCTAAGACTAGTTATCAGCTACCCCTCAGATTGATTGGTGCCCATTTAGTTTTTTGTGTTTATTGTGGTTTTAGGGACATGTTGCAAACACAGGTATCGTGCAAACATGAAGAACAGACAGATGTAGAAACTGTGAGTTATCTTAACTAGCTTTTTATTTACTTCACTTGATTCTGTAATGGAGGATTTAACAAGTCGAAAACAATGTTTATGATGACTTGAGGATCGATGGGTGCCCTGTGCACAGCTGTGCTTCTCATCCGGGGTGCAGCTAGAGCAGCAACAGACCGCTTTCAAGATCAGAGAAATGTAAGGCACACCAGGAGAGAGAAACGTGTTGTTAGCGCCAATGTTTTAAATGCATTAAACTTTAAAGTCTAACAATCCTGATGTGCGCTGGATTACTGAGATCTTGACTGTGTTTATGTGGTTTGATTTTCTGTTCACATGTTGCAATATATATATACATCACAGATACAGAAGCCATTTTATGTCCAGCACTATCGCTAACTCCAGAAAAAGGAGTTTTATCCCCAAAAAAAAGGTACATTGATCAGCTGCCTGGACAACTCGATTGTGCTGCACAGCACAGTGCTTCTCTAAATTGACAGCAACAATGTTATCCCTTTGTGATTGCTAAGCCTTCTGATAAACCACAGGCAGACAAGGCTCAGCTGGATATTCTGTGTAATCATCGCTTCCCAGATTTTAACCTCCCTTCAGGAAAATGGCTCCCACCGATAAACTCCTTAGAACACTTTCAGGAAGCTGTTTCCAGTCTTTACAGTCAGTGAATCAGTCTGTTTCTCTTATTTACAGGGGAATAGACTTGCCTTAAAACTCCAAAGAAAACAAAACACTGCTCTACCATGATCCATCACATAAGACAACTTTATTTTTGACTCTGCTGAAATGCTGTAAGAGATGGTAATAAGTGATAGAACTCAGGCGATTATTGAAGGACAGAGTGAAAGGAGAGGAGGGTGGAACAGAGGGGATATCTGTGCTTATAGAGTTCAGCTGAAAGGATGATACCCCGATGGAGAGATAAGAGAAAGAAGGGGGAAAGGAGGACATTGGAAAATGGAGAGGGAGCGATGGGAGGGTGAAAGAGAGGCTGAAAACGGATACCACGTCGAAGGAGAGGATAGCAGCTCCTGCCGATTCAGCGATGAAGAGATAGCGGTTGAGAGAAAGTGTTTGAATGCACAGGGAAGTATGGATGTCTGTTCCTGTTGATGCACTGTCAAAGACTGACTCCAGTGTTGTGTATTATGATCCCTGCCAGCTGAGAGATATCATCAAGGAGTCAGGACGAGGGAAGAAAAGGTGGAGACAGGTGGGGGGGAAAGCGAGAAGCCCCGGAGTCTCTCAGTGTCACTGAAAATTAGATAAAGAAATTGAAGCGAAACAAATGAAGTGGCCCACAGAGCAAAATCCACTTAGTATGCAAAACTTGCTCCTAATAAGCAGACACGCGGTTTCTGGATAAACATAAACAAGGCGAGTGGGGGGAATGACACGAATAAGGACTCGCAGCATTTTAATGGCTGAATTATCATGATTTTTTTATGCACGGAGTAATGCGTCCCTTTGGTTCCAGGATTAAGTATGACACACACAGCTGGGACCAGACTGAAGATGTTGCTGCGAGCATGTTCCGCTTGTCTAGCAGGGTTCATCTGAGTCTGGCCCTCAGCCAACCCTCGCAGCCCCCACATGCTGAGCTGCATGCCGCAATGTCACATCGCACAAACATTTCCCCAAAGCCGAGTGCACATCAGACCCGCGGCCCACGCCGTGTCACACACCATGTACACAGCTGCCTCACGAGGATCCCACAGACTAACGGAATTATGAAAAATCCTCATACGATGTAACGTTAAAGTCAGAGGAAACCCAAATCCACAATGGGCCTCTTACTAAATAATAAAGAGTCTCCTTATCATAGTGGTAAGCATCTTAAAGTGCTGACATTTACTTTTTTATCAGAAGTGTCGTCATTTAAAGGTCCTGTGAGGACGTTTTGGTTTGTGTTGATTTGGCGCCCCCTGTGGATGAAGCTGCATCTCTTTACTGATGTCCTGTTCATGCATAGATAATGTTTTCTGACATGAAGTCTCAGCCTGCTTTCTTTAAACAGTCAAAGTTTTGACTCAGTGTGAAGATTTGCCTTTGAAATAAAAAAAGACTATCTTCAGCATGCAGTAAATCGTCTCACCTGACACCTACCCACAGCATTTACAGGCATTAAAGGAAGAATGTGCGACTCTTTGATCCAGTAGATGTCACCTTTGAGCACCAGCATGAAACCAAAACAAACTGCTGTTTGGCCACACCTACGCCTCAGCTCTCCTCCAGCGACACACCACCAACCCCCCTCCCCCCTCACGATTGCATGAAGGAGTCAATGCAAGGGGCAGACAAAAATATCCTCGGCTCGAGCTGAA
This sequence comes from Tautogolabrus adspersus, assembly GCA_020745685.1. NCBI lineage: Eukaryota > Metazoa > Chordata > Actinopteri > Labriformes > Labridae > Tautogolabrus > Tautogolabrus adspersus. Next base: position 16,104,307 of record CM036549.1, on the reverse strand, counting down.
ATTGCTTGTGGCCTGAGTTGTTGTGTTAGCGGGCTAATTTTAGCGCTCTTTAGTTAGCTCGTAGCTTCAAATTGTATTTAAATTGACATAGAATGACCGTGATCTAAAAACGCTAACGTACCATCCATATAAGCAGTGAGTATTATTGAAAAAAAAAATAGTCAATCTTGTTGCTGATGGTCTTATTTGCTTTTCTAAGTCATAATTAGGTATCAATATTAAAAAAAGGGTTGGTAATTCTCTCCAGATCCACTTTTTAAGATTTTGGTTGAAATTGTCTTTAGGTCCTGACAGATATTAATAACTCATGTGCTCTGAAAAAGGAACAAAGAAAATCCGTCATCTGTAGCAGTTGTAAGCCTGTAAAAACTTCGACCAATGTCTGCCACGAGGTACCAGTCTGATGAACCAATCACACGCCTCCCTGTCTCCCTGCTCGTTCTCGTACTCCTTGCGTGAACTAGCCCACACTCAAAGCGCGTCACCGATGACGGAGTTTATACTGTGAGTTTACTTACCGCTGAATGAGACATGAGACGACGTAGTTTCTACACAATGCAAGCGATGAGCTGAGGTCCGCTTCTGGAGCAACGGCGCTCGTGCATGTAGGCCTAAGTGAGGGGCGTGGCTTTAGAGGGAGCACAGAGGGGAGGGGGTGGGTGTAGACGGAGCACTGAGGGAATGCTACTTTCAAAATCATGTTAGTTTTTGAAACTCACCAACCCTGCCTTAGATCTAAGCCACTTTTAATAACCAGTTAAAAAATAGTCACTTGACCTTGCAGAAAGTTGAGGTGTAAAATTTGCATTCAAACATAAAGCTCAGTCTGAAAATGTGGCGACATTTTCAGGAGTTTTATGCACAAAACACTTGAAACATAAAAAGCCTCTCAGCTCATATTGCATTGTGTAAGCTAACTGCTTACTATAACATGGATACGCAGGTTTTAACTGACATTCAATGTGATGGCTTCCTCCTTCTCCTATAAAAATGGTCTGAACAGCTTAATTATCTGTTTTTAAATTTGGGTTTTGAGTTGTTGTGTTTTCTCTTGATGCTAATTGACACACAACTTTGACATATATTCCTTTTTAGACAGACTTTAAGTAGGACAGACAGAGACATCATGGACCTGGTTTAGCAGGGCTGAACCAGTCTGTTTAAGCTGCTTGGATCTGGAGCCACTTGTAGCTGGCACCACCCGTTTCCCTCGGGGCCTTTTCATAGACTCAGCCAAGGCGAAACAATGAGCCAAAGCTGGGAGAAATCACACCACCGGCCATGTGCCAGACAGACCAAAAGAGAGACAGAGGAAGAAAGCGAGAACGTGGGATGATCTGTTAGCATCAGCATTAGTGTATCTCTTCCAGACTCTTTTATAGAGGCTAAATTAGAGACACATTAAAGGACATGATTGAAGGGGCAGGAGGAAGCTGTGTGTCTGCTGTCAAGACTTCATGGCGCTCCGTCAACTGCCAGTGGCATGAGCCTGAAGAGAGAAGCGTCAGAAAGAGAGGCAAACAAGGAAACGGGCATCTAGGGACAGGAGCTGAACGGCTGTTTGTATTCCTGAATGCAGAGAAGTGACCGCATGTCATCGACATGACCGAGCAAGTGATTGGATAATTCCTCCAACAGTCATTCCAGGCCACTCGGAAAAGAGGCTAAGCTCTCTGATCCCTGCCAAATGTGAGGGAACCTGCGAGTCCGACTGTCGCTCGAATTTCTCTCCTTTATTTATCTCACTTTCAGCAGCAACAGCACGGCGTTCTCCCACACAAAAAATATCCTCCCTTCGATGTGTGACTGTATTTATTTTAAGTATTTCGTGACTCTGTGTCTTGACCTGTTTTTGCATGCTAGCTTTGTACATCTTATTGTTGCATGTTTGTCTGCTAAAGAGGAGAAGAGCCAGGCAAAAGACGAGTTCTTTGTTGTCATTGATTCTACAGAGACTTTACGAGTCAACTTATTTTTAGAAGGATGAGAATGTGCGATGTCTTTTGTGATTAGCCCCAATCGTGTCGTCTTCATGTGCTCTAAGGGGCGTTAAGGCTGAGAGCAGGAAAGGATACCTCACTGACGGAGTCTGGACACTGATGGTGGTAAAGGAAGGTTACAAGATTAGCGTTTTAGCCAGTGATGCGATGGACTGGAGGTAACTGGGGGTGGAGGAGGCTCGAACTGAAACATAAAACTGACAGCAGCAGAGAGGAGAACAGATTTAAGATTAGACAGCAGTAAGATGATGGGTCAATAGAGGTTGTGGCTAAATCTGGTTGGTTTAGTACATAAAGGTATAACATGGACTAGACGTCCAGTAGATTCCGCACTTCAGCACCAATGTTCATTCAGCGTCCGCCGTAGAAGCAGAGTCGGATTTTCTGGCACAATCTCACCAACTTGCAAGAAAGACCTGAAGAGTTCAAAAAGCTTCAGCAACACTCTCTAATTTATCCGCCATGTCAGCGTTGTTCTTTTTTAAGTCATGTACTGTACCTCCTGAGATTCTAAGCTGAGCGGTCATTGTGTATACTTACATTACCTCAAATATTTCCAAAAGTTATCAAGCCAGAGAAATCCGTAATTTTATAGTTTTAACGGGACGTGTCTTGTCGCGGCAGCAGCCATGACAGACATAAAAAAGTTTATCGTTGCCGTGGAAACACCGGATGTCACATCAAAGACCGCTGCATAAGGGAGCGTGAGCTGCTCCTGAAAGCTGCCGTACTGTTGCTGTATGTGCTGCTGTGATAAAAACGTCATGTAAATTATACTCGGATACATTAGCTCGTCAGTAAACATATTCTCTTCCTCAGGTCTGTTTCACCCGCTCGTCTCGACTACGGTCAACTCTGAGAACGATCAAAGCAACATCTTTTGTTATTGTTTTGATTGAGAGCCCCCTGGTGGAGGAATTTACACACTGTGCTTTGAAACCTCTTTTTAAAACATTTTTACTTTTAAGATTTTGACCATTTTCTTGAAACGTGAAATAAAGATATTCTCATTTTCGTTCTCTCTTTTGTGTGATTGCTGTCTGGCTCTAATACACGTCATTGTGTCTGCAGATATTTCAAAAATCTGACATTACGTCTTTATTTCAATCTACTGTGACATGACGTGATATGAGAAGCATTTGTTTTCTTCCAACAAAGAGAATATGTTTCCCACCCGGTGTTCCAACAAAGAGTGTTCTCCGAGTGACTCTGCAGAGCGGTGTGTGTCTCTCTCTGCGCTCTGTGAGGCAAAACATTGCAGCAGGAACAATACACTGTTGTTTATTTATTGCTGTTTCTTCTGTTTTCTCCACCACTTATAAAGATGAGGAGGTTTGATTGTAAAAAAAAGACTTAGTGCATTAGGAGACAACATGCCTAAACTCATTCCCCGCTCTGCGTGCTGCTTCAGGCTATTGTCACAATCCAGTAGTGAAATCCTCATCAAGAAGCACTTCTGAAGTCTAGAGGTTACATCAAAGACGTAGAAGAAGGTGTGAGGAGAGTTATTTTGAACAGTTGTGTACAACATTATTTCAAAATTAAATAAATTTCATACATTTTAACACTCTTCACTGAGAGCCCTCTATGGAACAAACAGGGTTTTTTTTGTTATGTATTTATCCGACCACTCCGAGACCAGAAGCTTGCACAGAAACAGAAACAAAGCTAAATGATGCAACCGTTAAGTCACTGAGCTGATGAAGAAGAAGTTCAACAATCAGTGACGCACAAGACGAGAGACTGCATCACAGAGTTCTTTATATCACATCAAATATCAGTTTAGATTAGATCACAACAAGACATTTTAATATGCTTCATTTCTGTATTCAATTTTTATTCCTACAATGTCAAATTCTAACAAGGCCCGTGTCCACCTGGCGTTTTTTCTAGGCAGAAAAGCGCTGGCTGTGCGCGCAGGTGCTCTTGCATGAAACGTTTGTGTCCTGAGAAGAAAAGTCCTGCATCTCCATGACAACAGTCTGTTGACAACGGCCGCTGTATGACCGACACTGCTTCGTTACTTTTTACTGCATGTTTTACATTTTAAATTGTTTATTTCCCGATCAGACACGGAGCAAAGAGGATGTGGGTACATGAACACGATCCGTAGGAATATCAGACATTTGGAAAAGAGTGCCGGTGACGTCAACAGATTTTTTACTTGAGCAAAAAAGACGCTAGGCGCTGAACTTTTTCTCCAGGAGGCTGCTTTCTGCAGCGAACGCTCTCTCCTCATTGGAAACAATTGGCGGGAAAAAGACGCCGGCGCTTAGAAAAAAAACCCTCGGTGGACACGGGGTCTTAAAGTTGAAAAACACTTTACAAACTGAGCCATAATGAAATATGTGTTTCTGTTACAGACATTTGAGTGAGAGATTTGCAGTGGGAAAGCAGAAAGTTACATCATCACATTGAGACATTTTGTGTTAGCCTTTGCTCTTTCTTTGTGTTAAGTTGTAGGCGACATAGAGAGTGTTATCAATCTTTTTTGTAAACAGTCTTTTGTCATTTCTGACTGAACGACAATCAACAGAACAACAGACATTGATATGCAATAACATATCAGCTGATATGTTGTAAAATGTAACTTTTACAAAATGAAATAGAGGTTGTACTTTACACTGATGTCAAATTAAGCTAACAAGTGTTTCTTACGGCACATCTCCCGTCAGCTGTTCAGAAATCCTCGGCCTCTCGTGGCTCATTGCTTAATTGCGCAGCCCTGCGCTCGTAGCCGAGTCGTCTCTCTGAAGGCTTTAACCATCCTGTCGAACTGCAGACAGCAGCAGCTTAGACATGGGCCGGATTAAATGAAAACTAATAATGCGAAATGAAAGGTTATCGAAGGGAGCCTAATGAAGTAATGTAAAACAGAAATGTTCTCTGAAGACACTGTAATCCTTTGCAATGACTGACTGATATTATGAACAGCACAAACACACACACACACATGCTCAAGCCTCTCCTTCTTTCCAACGCTGCAAATTAGAGACTTAATCACAAGCCTGATTAAGAGAGGCTGAGGAAGATTTAACTGCAGGAAAATAAAAACAGGAGATGATACTCCAAGCGAGGGGGCAAAACTGTCAACACATCATGACAAATATGCCGAGTGTCTGAAGTTCGGCTCTTTGTGTTCAACGCAGCCAAGTTTAAACAACGAGGAATGCACTTAACAAAGAACCGTGAACAGATAGAAACATTTTCTGACTCTTTTTAGGATTTGTCACAAACATCACGCCATTTCCTCTCGGAGTCAAAACACACAGATGCTGCACTCAGCAGAAATCAGTCTTTTCAGCCGTGTCAGACAAACACACATACATCTCTGGACACGACACGATACAATATGATACGACATGCTATGATACTACACGACATGATACTGTACGACAGAACACTAAACGATACGACAAAACATGATATGACCAATATGAAACAACACGGCATGAAACGATACAGTATATGACACGAAATGATACAACCCAATAAGATACAAAAACACACGATGTGACACGACACAATATGAGATGAAACAACATGACACTTTTATCTAACTTATAAGCGGCCAAACTAAGCGAAGCATATTAAGATCATAATTCATGTTCAGTAACTTTCTAACTTACTATCAATGAGCAGGAATCAGGAGGACAAACTCTTAGTTAATGAGCTGTTAGCGACAGACTATGGTCATGCAGAATAAGACACTAATGAGAGCTTCATAGTAACTAATAAGCAGCCAGTATGCTACTAATTAGCATGCTAATAAGCAGCTAGTTATTGGTGAATATTGTGACCTTGATTAAAAGTGTGAACAAAGTATTTAAACCTGCCAAACACCAACTTTACTGTGAAGCAGCGACAGTTAATGTTTTTGTCTCTGAGGTTAACACCAGCTGAGATTATTTCCCAAAATGCTTTTAGAAACAAAAGATGAAAAAGTAACTTTAGGCCCTTTTTTTTTTTTTTTTACCGTCTGATCAGTTGTGATTGTTTCAGGGAGTAACAGAAGACGGAGAAGTTTCAGTCTCGGTTAGACAAAAGAGTGCGGGCGATAGTGTAGGTGGCTTACGGACCAATTATTTACTGACTTAAGCTGCTGCAGCTTTTAATCACACTTGCTGTTACCAATGGCAACCCCAGGAAGCCAAGCAAAAATTGATTCTACATTGATTTATTTTTAACAGTCTGATTTGGTGCATTTCTTCCTCAAACTTTGCTGACTAGAAGTGAGGATAAATCCTGCAAGTTTGACTCCGTCTTCTGATTAAAAATGGAACGAACTGAACGGGCTGTAGTTTGTAATGAAAGGAGAGAAGTCTGGTCACTAGTTAGAGCAGTTACAAGTTTGAATTCGGCTGCTACTCCCTGTAGCATCGGGCCGACGCAAAGAAACATTATTTTGATTTTTACAGAGAACTGAACTTTCACAAAGACTCTGTTTAACAGGACCTCTGGGTCCTGAAGCAAGACCGAGAATCAATCAAAAGTTGACACTAATGGATGCTACATGACAGTAGTCCCCATTTTACAGATATTCAGAAGTTAGGGTAATCTGCTTCTTCGTATAAACAACATAAAGTTATTTGCTGTAATAATTTAATGCTCTGTGTGCCTTGTTAAGCTGTTTGCCTCTATGCTTCTGTACCTCTCTGTACTCTCTGCTGCTTATCTTTGCCATTTAATCCGCACTGCCTACACTTCTAATTGTACCCATTGGCTCCAGTAATACTTGTTTAAATTGAAGGGGTGGGTGTTTGTCTTTGTCCCTATCCATTACACCCCTCTGTGCATTTTTAATTGCATGCTGCGGGGAGCGACGAGTTTGAAGACTCAAAACCAAAATGTGTGGTTAATAACTCTGTGTTTATATTTTAATAAATCCATTTAAGTTTGCTGGCTGAATTCAGGCGGCCGCCATGCCAGACTGATGGGCATATATTAGTTGAAAGCAGCAATTTCCCACATTCCCCAATAAAGCCACCTATCATACATTAATGGTCTGAGCCTGTCATCTTTTTTTTCCGTGCATAACTGAAACACCAGGCTTTTAAAAATCCCATCAGTCGTCGCAGAAAGTGTCGGGCTCACGCCTCGCTCGTTATGAGAGACAATACAGAGATGATAATGAATGAATGACCTGGGTGACATCAAGTTAAAGTCCTGCTGCAGAAATAAAAAAAGATGATGTTATTGTCTTATGTTCACATGCATCACTTAATTGCATTGTTTGGCTTCTCTTTTCATTCTTAAATTACAGCCTCTTGAAATGTTTCAAAGAGAAGAGATGAATCCTCACTCACTCTCTCGCTCTCTGTTAAAAGAGAGCAGGCTGATGTGTTCCTCCTCTCCATTAATGCCTCCACTGCAGAGCATTTAGTGTCACTTGTGTGGAAATGGATTATGTTCTACAGACTCTGAAAGAGGCCTCTCTTTGTGCATTTTCAAGAAATACGTACATGGTGCATTGCTCGCTATCGTTCGTCAAAATGGAAGTGTATACAAAGAGAAGAACGGTAATTATAGATATCAGTATTTACATTTGGGCCGACAGCTCTGTGATTTTTGGACAAAAGTATAAGGGAGTTTGCAGTAACTAACAGCGTCCTCTTTTCACTTGTCACTTGCGACTTTTTGTCTCTTGTGACCAAAGAATATTTTTAAGGCAACGCTTTCGATATACCCAGTAGTCACCCAGCTCACAAGAACCGCCTTCTTTCACCTCAAAAACATAGCCCGTCTCCGTCCAATTCTCTCTTTCTCTGCTGCTGAAACCCTAATCCATGCATTCATCACATCCAGACTCGACTATTGCAAGAGTATCCTTTATGGCTCATCATCCAAAGTCCTCAATAAACTCCAATACATCCAGAACTCTGCTGCACGCCTTCTCACCCGCACCCGATCCCGTGAACACATAACCCCCGTCCTTCAAAATCTCCACTGGCTCCCTGTCCCATATCGCATCCAATTTAAAATCTTGCTCCTCACCCACAAAGCCCTAAACCACCAGGCCCCCTCCTACCTCACCGATATCCTCCACCATCACACTCCTTCACGCAGCCTCCGTTCCTCCAACGCCAACCTCCTGTCTCCCCCACTCAGAACCAAGCACCGAACCTGGGGGGACAGAGCCTTCTCCATAGCTTCCCCCGCCCTCTGGAACTCACTCCCCACACATATTCAACACTGCACTGACCCTTCTACTTTTAAATCACTGATCAAAACTCACCTCTTCAAAATAGCTTTTAATGTGTGATTGTGATGTGTGTACTGTTTACTTTGTGTTCCTTGATGTTGTTTTTTCGGTTTGTGTATGCTGCAATATCTGTTGTTTGTCTTTACTGTTCCAACCTTTTCTGTCTTTTTAAATTGTACAGTGTCTTTGAGTTCTTGAAAAGCGCTTATAAATAAAATGTATTATTATTATTATTATTAGTCACTTTGGGTAGTGACGGAAAGAATGAGATGGTGGATGCAAGCGGCAGAAAATGTTCCTCGTTACTTAAAGGCACAGTTTGTAAAATCCGCTACCAGGGGGCTCTCAATCAAAACAATAACAAAAGATGGCGGCGAGGCTGGCGGGGAATCATGGGAGTGATTCTCTGCTATCCCTGTCTACATATTGTACCTTAAATACATAAGAAAAAGCATCATTCCTAGCTAACTTGTTTTTTTGCTAAGAAGTTGTTGATTACTAATGTTCACTGTTGTATCACAGAACCAAATTAGTTATAAAAATTGCCCAAATTCCCTCCAGATTTCTGATGTAGACGTTGTGAAATGATCAGGTTTCTACATTTATATAACTTTAAAGGGGGAACAAAGCAGGAAAACATTTACCAGCACTGAATATCCTGACCTCAGCTTGACATCAGAGGAAAATGGCTGCCGTTGCAATATATTAAATTCCCCGCTGAGTGGATGAATCCTGTTCAAATATCTCAGGGATATTTACAACGCTGGCCACAAGCCGATGTGATGAGATCATGATGACATTTAAAACTGCAACATGTCATATCGAAGGAGTCTCTCCCCTATACTGTACGGTTTCTATTTTCTGAACAGAATCTCCCTGAAATTAATTTGACTTGACCGGCGCTCTGTTTTTTCCTTCTTCTTCTCCTCCTCCTGGCAAATGGCAGATCTGTTTACTGCTGATAATCTTATCAGATTCAAATTTCACTCATCATGCTTCCCCCACAAATCTTCATCTCTTTGATTAATCACCTCTCTGATGTAATGAAAGCTAATCCCACAATCTCCCATCTCGTCTGCAGGGCTGAAGATCCGTGAGGTGATGATCAACGTCTCCCGTCAGCAGGTGGAGGACTTTCACGGCCCTGAGGATTACTGGTGCCTGTGTGTCGCCTGGAGCCACCTGGGAACCTCCAAGAGCCGCAAGGCAACCGTGCGGATCGCCTGTAAGCACCTCAATGTCACTTTGATAGCTCACTGACCTTATTGTCCCTGAAAAGGTTATTCCTCTTCAAAGCATGGTTTTAAAGGCAGCATCATTTTTCTTCATGTATGTGTGAGTGAGGGAGAGAAGGTCAGACATGAAACAAATACCTTTTTTTTTTTTTTTTCTCTGTGCTCTTTCATGCTGTCGTGGTTGTTCTTTAACACAGCCTTGTTTACTTTCTTCCCCAGACCTGAGGAAGAACTTTGAGCAAGACCCCCAAGGCACCGAGGTTCCTCTGAACGGCATGATTGTGTTGCACTGCCGTCCCCCAGAGGGAGTGCCAGTGGCTGAGGTGAGGGGCTTCTTGCACTTCAAACAACTACAACAACCTGCTTGCAAAGGACAGTCATATGTTTGGTCTTGATTAGGGATGTTCCTAGCTACAATGTCCATGTTGATTAAAGGATCAAAGCCTCAGCAGGTAAACAATGTCTCATGGGTTTGCTGAGTGGGGCTAACATTGGCAAGCCAGCCTTCAACCCTCCTTGCAGGTTAACGTCCACATGCCTGTGCTGAATGTAGTTACACATTCCTCTGGTCGAGTGGTTGTATGCCAGTTTACCTGACACAGCCCACATACAATTTAACTTCCATTTTATTGAACACAATTATAAAATACGCCCTGTCTCTAAATAGATAACAAAAAAAAAGACACCTGTACAAATTTAAAGAATAAAAACACGTGCAATAGAGACCAAAACCGTCTTATCAACTAAAGCTTTTAAACATGTTTATATCTGCTGAAATAACGGGAAGAGGAATTAAACCAATGTGGAAGTGGCAAAAACTGCAGTTCCTCAAGTGGCCACTTGACCCTGGCTCCAAAAGCGAGTCCCTCCCCATTAGACCCAATAGTAAAACGGGAAACTTTGCAACAACAGTAATATTAAGGCTTGATATTACCATAACAATAGCTGTTTTCTAGGGGTCACAGCACCTTATCTTCTGGCTCTGTTTTAGCAAACATCAGGCAGATGTGTCCCTTTTATCAACAGGCAGCCAAAGATGTCTTTGCTCCAGGACATTTGGAGAGTGTAAAAATAGTTTTACAGTATTTATATGTAGGCGCTTATTAGCAGGTATTTGTGTCTTATCCTGCCTGGCTTGTTAGCTCATTTACTGTTTTTCACAAAATGATTGGTTTGCAGCAGCCAGTCTGTTGGAGTCATGAGTCTCCCCACAGAGGAAACATCGGAGCGTAGTCATAAGAGCCAGTTGTCGTAGAATTTCCCGGTACATGTTGTTCAGAAGAAAAATGTTCATATAAAGAATAATGAAGGCGGAGCTGCTGTGGCTGAGCAAAATATGCAATTTGTTTAGTTTCTCTGGCTCCTTTTGTCCACGTTAGAGTGAGCATCTATAAACGAGGGGTAATATCCAGCCATGTGCATCGCTCTGTGCTCTGTTTGCTGGTAAAAGGCTGCACAGCTATGACTTATTTAGATGTCATGTATTCATTTCACTCTCACTATCATTCCCCCTTCTCCTCCGAGTGTTTGTGTGTGTGTGTGTGTGTGTGTGTGTGTGTGTGTGTGCGTGTGTGTGTGTGTGTGTGTGTGTGTGTGTGTGTGTGTGTGTGTGTGTGTGTGTGTGTGTGTGTGTGTGTGTGTGTGTGTGTGTGTGTGTGTGTGTGTGTGTGTGTGTGTGTGTGTGTGTGTTTGGGTGTGTTTGTGTGTAAAAGAGAGAGCCTGTCATAGCCATTTTAATTTTTACTATGAATATAAAATGAGGCTCTCACGGACAGTCCTGTTGAGTGGTGTGTGTGTGTGTGTGTGTGTGTGTGTGTGTGTGTTGTTGCTGTGCTCTGATGTTGTGTGCCTTCATGGGAAGGCTCAGTAGGCAGATGTGTCAATATCAAAGCCGGTGTGCCCAAGCATCTGAAGCTTTGCATTTACTTAAAGACACAGTCCGTGAACCGAGCGTAAACAAAGTGACAGCCTTACCGGCACATTTCAAAGCGTGGGACTGGAACCATGCTATTACTCCCCAAATGATTGACAGCTCTTTGCATTCATCAACTAATAAGTTATTTATGTTGGAAGGCCTCGACCAGAAACGCAGTTTTTAACTGTTAAAGCAGGCTGTGTGTTAGAAGAGGAGGTTGACTGCAGGTCTGAAAAGTGATGCCAACATAGGAGTGCTTACACCTCAATTTTCTCCTTATGACCAGCAGTCAGCTTTCTAAATATTTTCAGAAGGGACCACAGACTAAAAGAAGAGGACAAAGCCTCCGTGTCTGCATCCATTGGCTTGCGGCCACGTAGTTCCCCCCCTGGGAATTTTAAAGTATGTCTGATTCTGATTCTGACGTCAGGTGGATTCAGTGCTTGAGGTGTCCATTTCACTCTTCAGAACAGTCAGATGATTTTATTTATACAGTGAGTCTCTTTTTTTATAAGCTTGGCTCTTTTCCAGCACATTGGGTTTGTTGTGAAAAATATGATGAGGTTGAGCAGCTGACGGTGAACTTTGTTTCAAATGGAATAACTCAATTCATCATGACAGAATAAAGAACAACCAAGGTTAAAGAAGACACACACAATCAGTCATCACCGAACACACAAAAGAGTCTGCATCTTCATCACCAGTTTGTAGGTGGGGTTTGGTTCGGCCAGATTTGATCGACAGTGACCCCACAACCCACACGCATCTTTTTTTCAACTAAGCCCCGCCCACTTTCAGAAAAGCTCACAGGGAAAAGAAAACACGACCACCTCTGGTGTGAACCAATGAAATCTGTTTTAACTTTGGGAGGAGATATTCTAAACCTGAAGGAAGTGTTTAGATGTGTTGTCAGAAGCTGGTTGAGAAAATGTGTTTTTAAGCGCCTTGAAGGGTATTTCAGGATGTTTGCATCACATCATTGTGGGAATTAAAGTTTTGTTTTCTGCTTTATTGATATCACATCAGCACAATAGTACCATTATGATACCAATGATAGGAAATATAATAACCATAGCTATCATTAATTACTGCAGCGATGGTTCACAGCAGGTATTTTGGAAAGCTTGAACTGCTCCTGTTTACCTTTTAAAACAGATTTAATGTAACCGTCTAAAAAGATGAATTCAATTAACACCTTAAACACCCTAGAGCATAATTTACAGGATTTTTGTTGGATAACATTTCATGGTAATTCATTGCAAAACGCACATTAAGGAACATTATTCAGCACAAGTGGAGTCGTGTGAGATTCACAGTTTTTGGCATGAAACCTGCTAAATGAATACAGCATCTAAATACATCACCATGCAGACTGGTGCACCAATTTTGGGCTTCTGAATAAGTCGTTCATTTGCTTCCTGGTTCTCACAGTGTTTTCTTAGTTGTTGTGTTTGGTGTCTACCAATATGAGGACTGTTTTTGCTATAATGTGGCCTTGGAAGTGGATTCAAAAACCATTCTTAGCTTTAGCGAGCTAGCCTTCAAATGGATTACTTGAGACAATCTACCCCAGAGGCTCCCAACCTTTCTCCTCTGAGCCCGCACCCTAAACCACATGAACACATAGATTTCAGAATCAAATTCTAGATGACTAGCCTGATATTTTTTAGTTTAATCTACAGATAGGGTGACCAGGTGTCCCACTTTGTGCCGCGCCTAACAACATTTTCATCTTTTTTTTCCCCATGTCCCGCAAATTGAGACAATGCTCCGCCTTTGATCTGCTAAAGTTTTCTTAAGTGTAGGACAGTCGCCTCCCTCAAACCTGGATATTATCCAATGGCTGTGATAAGAGATATAGAGATAAGAGAAGGCTCGCACTATGGCCCATTTCACATGTCAATCAATCAGCCCACTCCTGGGGTCAAAGGCTCGCCAACCTGTCACCATTCTTGTTGCCTATGTTCAGTGGCGATTCTGTAGTCTGTTGGGGCCCGAGGCAAAAAATTACAGGGGGCCCCTCCAAACAGATTTCGTCCCCCTTATGTTACTAACACATTTCTTTTGCAGAAGTCACGTTATAAAAGTGTCTCTCCCCCATATTTAGGACGATAGACAATCATCATTCAGTCATATATCAGTGAGTGCTGTGAGATGGGGCCACTTAGGGGGGTTTCCTACTGTCATTGCAAACTGGTTTAAAGTTAATCAGCCCTTGGGGACCCACTACTGGCCTGGGGTACTAAGCAGTTGCCTGCCTTGCCTGTTGACAAGCAGCGCAAAACAAAGACACAAACTATAGGGATGCACTCTTGAAGGAATATGATGGAAACTACGACAAAGAAACGAGTTTCAGCTACAACAAAGTCTGGGAAAGTAAGACATCTGGGGTGAAGCAGATTGGGGGCGAGACCTACTGTAGAAGTTTTCTTCGACATCTTCTTGAGTTTCTTTTTTTTCTCACATGAGAGATTGAACATTGGATGTGATCACCCATGTACACTTATCTCCTGTTTGTCTAGATAGAGTGATTCGACACTTAAGCCTCAATTGAAGCTGTAAGTTTGCACAGTTTTAAGAAGGGGGTACCTAAAATGGTAAACACCAATCAGTATTCTCAGGCTCAAAGCATTTTTGGTCCAGTATTATTGGTACTTAACGCTGATTACCAATAATCTAGCTTTCTGCTTTAAGACTCCTTTGAGATGACCGTACAGTCCATCCACAGCTCCACTAATGCACATCAAACTTTGTCTATTTTCAGTATGTGTGTGTGTGTGTGTGTGTGTGTGTGTGTGTGTGTGTGTGTGTGTGTGTGTGTGTGTGTGTGTGTGTGTGTGTGTGTGTGTGTGTGTGTGTGTGTGTGTGTGTGTGTGTGTGTGTGTGTGTGTGATGAATGATTCAGCTCACACAAATGGAGCATCGGTGTACCACGAGGCTCCCCCATGCATTGTGGTCATCAAATAGGCAACTCTTCATGCATTCATTAATGGGGCTCAAGCTAACAAAGAGAATGGCAATAGTAAATAATGCAGGGACAAATCCGTCTCGCTCTACGATGACTTTCATGAGGGAGGAAAAAAAAGACAACTCAGATCCAGAGTTTTGAAATGAGGCTCCACTTTTCTCTTTCTATTACCAAAGTCATTGCCGAGATGTAAAAGCCCTCATTTTAAAAAGCAACGCTGTGAAATGTGGCTCGGAGAGAAGCCGAAGCTCAGTTGAGTTTGAGTCGAAGGAATTGAGGTCACCGTTCAGTGTGATCTCTTGAACTCTATTTGTATTCTCACGCATATTTATTTCAGTCCTGACGTTCCTTTGAATCTTTTCATATTCCTGCAATTTGCAACGCATCCTGATGAAAATTAATAGTTCTGTTGTGGAAGAAATGCACTTGACAAGATGCAAATGGAACCACTTCCAACTTTGCACGCTGTTTTAAGACATAAACGCCGCACGGCCGACTTTACAGCTCCAAATCCCCTTATGTCGCTGCTCTCTTCATGTTCTCAGAGGCAACACTAACTGTGAGAGAGGGAAGAACTTTATCCGCGCCTCGCTGTGACTAAGCCACCCGGGAGTTTACTCTGCTGCTTGTGTGGGATGTTAATGAAAGTGAGAGAATGCCGTATTATCTGTCCCAGCAGTGATAGAGGCAATAATCTGTGCACGCTGTAAGACCCTCCACAGAGGGGGTATCATAGTAAAACAGCTTAGCTTTATTGGTGACAAGAGTCAAGATGGCCAAATCTTTACACGTTGCTTCCCTTTTTATAGACCAGATTCACTTCATAATGCCGATTATTTTTAGTTTATGTAGACGTTATGTCTTTAATGGCTTTGATTCCAGCATGATAATCACAAGCCAAACGGATATTACAAATACATTTTGTTGTTGTTATGTTTGCTCTTTCACTCTATGATCCATTATCTATCCCCATTACTCCCGTTATGAGTCGCAGAGGGGCTGATGTCGATCCCAGCTGTTATTAAAGCACTAAAAGCCCTTTTCACACATGCACTCCTGAACATTTTAAGTTCAGAACAGCCTGCCACTGAAATCCTCCCTAGGTGCTGTTTCATGAATGTCCCCTCACAGCAGGAGATTTTCCCTTAGTGCTTTCTCACTTGCAGAAAACTCCTGAAAAACTCCTGATATTTCCAGGAGGGGCTGCATGTGTGAACGCAAACAGCCAAATATTTTCCCTCTGACTCTACCCGGAGTTTCTCTTGCTTGACCCCAAGTATTTTTTCCGCAGCAAGTCCGAGTGAGCCGATGTGAGAACGCAGCAGGATATAATCAGGAGAATTCACCTCAAGCGTGTGGAAAGGGGGAGTTACATTTTTATGCTGTGAGAGCTCCCATCAGATGGGAAAGGGGAAGGGTCCTAGGAGGCGGAGAAGGCCAAAGGACGCTGTGGAAGTCGCAGTGTATTGTTTTCAAGTTATCCAAGGTCGGCAGTTTGTGCCTTTATGCTTCGCAGTATTTGACAAAGTTACAGAGTCAATGAATGAGTGGTAGAGAACATACCTGGTGAGCAGAGAAGAGTATGATGCAGCTTCACTACGTGCACAAAGAACAAGCACATTAAATACACTTCAACAGCCCTGTACACTCACTCACAGGGAATTTTCGTGAATATTACTGGCAGGAAAAAGTCCAGAGAAAGGGAGAGTGAAAAATTCAACTGTCTGCCTTCACACATGCAGCTCACTCAAAACGTTTTAGCTCATTTAGAGACCAAGCTCCCAGACACACCTTACATGTGGGAACGTACTAAGCATAGATGATCATGTGATTAGTTTGTCGACTCTCTGATCTGTCAGGATGAGCTGTGCTGATAAAATGCTTCACTGATATGACGTGCATTAGCATGCATTCAGACTGACTGCACGTGGCGACGCACTCAAGAGACAATCAGGACGTTGTTGAAAGCACTGAATCCCCACGGAGTGAAACCGAGAGCCGGTGTTGTGCCGTGAAACACAAGCACTGAGAAACTCGTTCACCTGAGATAATTCAGTTTGATTCTGTATTAAAAAATATTAAAAAGCATGACAGCTGATATGTATGAAAGGCAAGTCAATCTCAAAATGAAAGTTTGACTCTGAAACAATAAACACTAAAGTGAAATCAAATCAGTCGTACAGATGATGGACGTATTAATGAGTGCCTGATGAAAGGAGCTCTGTGAAAACAATTAGCCCACCATCAGAACAATCACGGGACCACCACTTCGGTGACATAACCGTCACTGAATATGACACTTTTCTTATTTCCTTGAGAAATAATATAGCAGCCTCACAAAGCTCGGCTGTCACTGTGAGATATTATTTTGGAAAATATCTACTAATGACTTATCAAGCACCGTAGCTGCGTCCCAACCAATTAGTGCGGAGACAGTTTGAAGCGTCTAAGTCTCATATAAACACATACAAAGTGGTGTTGTAAATATAAGCTGCCCTTAAAGTGACACTTGAACTTATAGCTGTGATTCTTTGCGGCTTTAAAAAGAAAGGGTGAAAAACTGTGACTGGCTTTGAAAGGTTAAAAGTTGAGTGGTAGAGGTCCCCGACAACTTTTTAAGGAGAAAAAAAAACACTTTTACAATCATTATCCTCGCATTAAGCGGCCAAGTATTCTTCACCAAGCGTAATTAATCATCAAGCCTCTCGTCCAAAGTCATTTGAAGTACTTAAAATGTAATTATTCAGCGATGAACATAACATTTCCAGAGATGGCGTGGAGATAAAAACCAAGGACACAAACAAGAGGTTTAGCCACCCCCGCCTCCCAGAATATGCTGCTGTCAGATTTGGAGGGCTCATTTGTTTAATATGATTTCATGAGAGTCCTCGTTGCGAAAAAAAAGAAAAGGCCAAACGTGACTGAGAGACGAGGGAAAGTGAGAGGAGGAGGACGGCGCCTGTTAATGAAAATCAACTTTAATTGAATCAGATGGAACCAAACCTACTGCCATGCTCTGTAATCGTCTTCATGTCGCTTTCACTTCCTGTTTAAATGAATGTAAATGCAGGTCGTTACATTTGCTTTAGAATAAGAGTGTTGGAGAGCGACTGGATTGAGTTGATACCATTTTTTTTTTAAGTTGAAGTTGAGACCTCTCTGCTTGTAAACACTGATTGCTGCAGGCCTTTTGGCTCTCTCATCTTGAGCTCTTCAAACAGCTCGAAGCTATCCGAAAAAAAAGGAACCTCAGCTGCAGGGATCGCGGACCGCCTGCTGACCATTTGATGCTGCACGCAGTAAATCATGAGCTGATACGATTGGCTCTCTCTCTCTCTCTCTCTCTCTCTCTCTCTCTCTCTCTCTCTATCTCTCTATCTCTCTATCTCTCTCTCTCTCCTCCTGAAAATGAAGATGTCACTCAACAAGATGAAAGTCGCAGTGAAAACTTTCAGAGGTTTACAGTTCAGTGTTCATGTGAAGTTAATAAGAGGCCGAATACATTCATAGTCTGTTACAGGTTAAAGGTGTTCATGGTCTGAAGTGATGTCAAAATATGCAATAATGTAAAAAATAGAATTCATAAATTCATGATAACTGATTGAAATTGAAAATGGATAACCCCTTACATGGTTTTTATTTTTCAGTGTTTATTCATCATGTCCAGGGGCGTGTCCAAAGCCGTGGTCAGGGTTGGCATGGCCCCCTTAGAAATCTGATTGGCAACCCAAATCCTAACCTGTTTTGGCTATTTGCCCTGTCAGAGGCGGGACTTGTGTTTAAACCAACTACTGGGCTACTATTTTTTGCAAAGGCTGCTAGTATTTTTCTTCACATATCAATGTAGAATATATTTGTTTGAACTTTAAATTGTAAATACAAACTTTACACATCTATTTCATAAGACGGGTGCATGGGAAAATAACGCACTCTGTGTTACTTGCAATAAACCAACTGGCGATATGTCGGGACGAAAACATTACCAGTTAGACTGTGCAGGAGTTCACGTGCACATTTTTTGAGTACTTTAAATTGTGACTTTGAACATAAACCATGTTTTGTGTCATTAAAACGTTAAGCTAATGTTGCCATTATCTTGTGTTACATACAGATGATTCTTGAAGTTATAAAGGGCCAATAATTGATGTTTATTTATTGGTGTTTGTGCACACATCCGACTTCAGGCCACCCCAACAAAAGTCAGTTCCCCAGTTGGGCCGTCCCAGTCCAAAAAGTCTGGAGACGCCCCTGTTCATGTCGTTTCATTTTAACTGCTCTACAGTTGATCTGTGATCTACAAGGTGGACTTAAATATGACTGACTTTGATCGCAGACTTTGCTTCTGCCTCCACTCAGTCTGGGGGAAAGATTTTTCTTTTTTCACTCTTGTGATTATTTCTCCCCATTTTTCAGTGTCGTTTCAAATGGAATTAAGTTTTAAGCCAGAGTTTAGGTAGCCTAACATTTTGAGTACATTAGAATTAAGTTTGTGTGTGAAAAGGAGCCCTTGCTTTGATGCAGAGGATAACCCTCATCTGTGTCAAGCAGAATGTCATTTTATATCGACTGTGAATTCACATTTGAAATTCCCCTGCACTCTTATCTGTAAAGAAGAAATGAGAGATAAAGTGGTTATAAGGCTATTTGTTGTTATTTGTTTCTTAAACTAAATTTGACCACTGGTTTTGTAGAGGAAGCATCGCCTCTTCTCAGATTTATACCCACTTTTAAAGGGAGTAACATTGTCAGGTTCAATCCCATTTAATGGTCAACACAGCGACCTTGACAGACTATAACCCCACCACAGGCTGTCTGCTGTGAGGCCTGTTTGGCTTGGTTAGGTGTGGTGTAGTTCAACAGTGGTCGCTGCTATCTAAGTAGAACAAATTTGCCAATTAAGCAAATCCGTTTCCTGTCCTCCCCAGGCAAAGGCTTATCAGGCTCATTTGAGTCCGTCCTGTCCCTGCCTCCTCATCAGCATGTGCATCTCTCTATCGCTTCCCCCTGAAGGGGAGACTCGAGGACCGACACAGAATGCAAATCACACTCCGGGTTTATGCACTTCCTGCAGCGAACACTGGGAAGGAGTAAAGGAAGGGCTGAGTGAAAGAGATAAATCAAAGCCAAAACATGAGACGCAAAAAAAGAACAAAGTACAAGATGGTTATTTCATTTCACTTTAGTGAAAGAATTCCCAGAGATAAGGGTTCAAAAAATGAACAATTGCCACCAAAGACAATTTTCATATTGCACTTCCAAGATCACAGAGGCCCGAGAGGAACAATAATGTGGTCAGTTACACTAAAAAAAGAAATCAACTGAGGCTATGAAACGCTTTAATGAAATTACACCTCTCTACTACTACTGTCTACCTTTACTGATCATTTTAATACGTCCTTCTCTTAATGAGATGCTGTAATAGTCAGAGCTTTTCACAAGATGTTTTCATGTTTTCACCTGGAACTGTTTGGATCCATGCATGGATGGATCATAGACTGTATAAACATGGACGTAGTCTCAGTGATGTCACCGATTGGTTTCTGAAGAAGCTTTATGAAGTCAAACGATGGCAGCCGCCATGTTGGAAAGCTATCTTCACCCAACTTTCGATCAGCTAAAGAAGTAGAGCTCAAGCAGGCCTTAAGCCCCCTGACAAACATACATCAGGTCCACCTGTCGATCAACTCAACCATGCCCCAGCTATGTAAACTCTAAGCCTTAATGTCAACAAAATGAATGAGATTTAAAAACAAATTCACCGCCCTACAGTGTGATCCAATAAAGAAATGAGATATAGATACCAAATTCATTTTTTGAACTAGGCAGTTCAGATGTTTATTTCTGCTATAAAAACATGCATTTAAATATGGGCCCTAATGGAGATTTTCAGGCCTTCACAGCCAGCCTCAAGTGGACAATCGAGGAACTGCAGTCTTTTGCACTTACTGCACACATTGGTTTCATGTTTCCTGCTTCATTATGGTCCATCAGGTCCCTGCAGCTCCTGGGTAATTTAATTATTAAATGCAATACCTGGGTGGATCTACGGTCCAAACAGAAATGCGGAGAAGCATGTCTTGTGTGATGATCAGACTGACTTAGAATCAGATTACAAGTGTGAAGGTAACAGATATTTAAATAAGAGGCTATTTCAGGAATATGTAATAGATGTCCTATCCTAGGTCTTGGGTGTCTATGCTCTTTGACTTACATCAATTGAATCAATTATCACAGGCAAACAAGTCAAGTTTATACATTTTTAAAGAAATATTTGATCCAGTAGGATCTTGGAAGGAATATTCTTGGTCCTTTTCGAGTTTTTGAACCTGTGAAACCCTCTATTATCAGATCACCAAATTCACCTTCATTGATGCTCATCGCTTTTCTTAACAGTAGATGACCCAAACTTTCTGAAATGTGATATTATCGTAGCAATTTCCCAAATAAAACATGTTTTTCTTTTGGTTTGGTTGGAGCTAAAGCCCTTCAGCCCTCTGTGAATTGGGAACATTTGGGAGAGAGGTGATTGGTATTTTATTGCCCATACGTTTAAAAATATGTAGTAAATATAAGATAATAAAACAAACAATCGTGAGAATCCAATAGAAATAAAGAGTTGTGTACAGGTACAGAGCTTAGACTGTGAACAGGGAAAGAGAGTTTAACAAACACCTGGAAGCCAAACAGTCCAACAGTATTGCAATCAGGTTTGATTGATCCTTAGTGAAGGGCAGATCGATGCCGCAGTGATCAATACTTCGACACTCAAACACAGCTCACTTGTTATCAATACCGGCTAAAAAGGATTGATTGGAAAGCTGTTGTGTTTTATTTAAGTTGGGTTGCAGGGTTCTGGCAGGCTTTAAATGCACTTAAATAGTGCATGTTAGAAACTGTAGACTCACACGGTAACCACCAAAAGTCTTCACCACAGCTGACCTCCTTTGGTCTGCATCTGCCCCTGGCCTTGTTTCACCCCAAGTTTACCAGAGTGTTTCATTGTCAGGAAGTGAACAAATTTAATCTGGACGTTTTTTTAATTAATGCCATGAGCTGTGCTGCATCAGATGCAGACGATGGGGATTGTCAATATAGCATCAGGGCTTGAGCCAAGGTTTACTCTGAGATGCAAAACAGCAAAGAGGAAGCATACTAGCAAATAGTACACAATCATCTAAACCCCCACATACCTGAACAAATATAACCTACCTGCAGGGAGAATTCAAATGATAAAGCTTTTTTTTTTGGTCGGCCATTCCTCCGTTTGGTCAAGTCCTGTTAAGTCTAATGAATTATGTAAGACACTAATGTGTAAAAAGAAAAAGAAAGCATTGCCCAAAGCTGGTTGAGCGGTCAGGTGTGCGACTGTGGACTCACATGTGCTTCCTCACTGGCAAGGATCAGATCTCACCTGCAGGCCACTAACTCTCCTCTCCTTTCACCCTCACTCTGCCAGTTACAGTTATAAAAAGTTATTAAAGTTTGATCACTCACTCTCCTTGTAAAAAGATTCAAGCCTTAGCCTTTCAGTGACCCTGAATTCAAATGGTGCAATTTTATTCCATTTCACAGACGCTGTGTCTCTCTCAGAGTGTTGCTTAACTGTGATTCATAATTTATGCAAAATATCCTGCAGGGGGTAGACAACCCTTCACCTTCGATATCATATATTGAAATAAGGAAACACTATATATGAAGTACATTTCACACTTTACTATCTGCTAATACATATTTGTAGCATAGTGGAATTTTATTTGTCATTATAACTCTGCATGGTCATATTCTTCAGTTACTTACCCCTAGACTGTATAAACATGGACATAGTGTTGTAGTCAAGACCCACACTAACCGAGACCGAGACATACCAGAGACCAGAGTGCTCCGAGACCGAGACAAGACTGAGACCAAGGCAGGGCGAGATCAAGACCAAGACCATGAATATCACAGAAAAATCATCATCTTGTGTGCAGCAGGCGTGTCACTCACTTAGACCGTAACACCGGGAAGGTTGCGGCCGTAACCATGGGGATAAAAATGAAACTACAAATGAATAGAAGTTAACTGTTTTAGAAAGGGTTGTTTTCTCCTTCTAATCACAGTAATGCCGTGGAAAAATAGCCTTTCAGTGGTGGTCTTGATTTAAAATCTGGAGACGAGACCAAGACCTTCAAAAAGTGGCCTCGAGACCGGTCTTGAGACCAAGACCGTTTTCGAGTACTACAAGACTACATGGACATTGTCTCAGTGAAGTCACCCATTGGTTTCTGAAGAGGCATTACATGCAGCCCAACGATGGCAGTCGCCATATTGGCAACGCTGACTCTACCTAACTTTCAGTCAATCTAGAAACAGGCAGCTGAGACAGGCCTTAAGCCTTCTGGGAAACAGCTACATAGCCTATCAGCCCCTAAATGTCTACATTTATAAGTAACTCTTAGTCTTAATATCATCAAAATGCCCCCCCCCCCCCCCCCCCCCCCCCCCCCGGTCTCAGTATATGTTAAGTACAGTCTTGGCTGTACTCCATAAATATGTGTCTCGTCTGAGTATGTATCAGGAAGGAACAAAGGGTTGAGGGTTAATTTTCCATTCAGTCAGTTCCCTGCTTTGTGTATTTCCTTCATACTTGTTGATAGCCGCTAACTGCCTGCAGGAAAGAAAAGCTCTTACATTTTTTTCTTCAGTCTATGGAAGCATATTTTCAAGTAATTTGATATCATAAAAGACAATCAGCCAAGTGGAAGTACAGAAACAGTTTGTGCTTGGGTTGGTACTAAGTGTTTGTAGTTCCAAAGCTGACCTTACACAAACTAAACTTGTGTTATTACGTAAGTCGTTCTTATCTAATAGCTAGTGTCATCCCAATTTAATTCATGTGACCTTTTCTCTCGTCATAACAACACATGCAGTTTAGTAAAAAATAGCCTGCATTTAACTGAAAGATGAGATAAAAAAAAGAAGCTTTATTCGGCTGCAGCTGAATTGTGAGTCTTCCTCTACATACAATTTGTAGCTTGTATAACAGCAGATAACCTGCCGACCAGCTCAGAAAAGTCAGCTGTTAGCTCATTATCAGCTTCGAAGGCTTTGCTTCACACAATTTCAGCCATTTGCCGGTATCACATTTTTCCTCGTCTACTTCTTCCTCTCTCCCATGCACTAACATGTCAGAGCTTCCACTCCCACCTGCCCTACAGTCACCTCCATGTCCCCAGGCGCACCTGCTCCCACTTCCCAATCAGCCCTGTAACACATATACCCACCTGTACTTTCTTTCATTCCCTGCCATAACTTCTATTGTGTTCTCTGTCTTGGAAATCTATCCATTTTCTGTGCCACAGTTTTGCTCGTTATGACCCCCTACTTGCCTTTTGGACACCTGCTCTCCAGCGTGAGTCCCCTGTTAGATACGTTTACCTCATCTACCCTGCCTCCATGGTTTTGACTTTTGCTTGTTTTTCGACCTCAAGTGAACTTTTATTTTACTGGCCCCTGAGTTGTACTTTTGGGTTCAGACCTTTCTTTTAACTGAGCCTTTAAATTGTCTCTCGGTGACATTAGAGATGCCTTTGGGGGGTGAATCTTTTCAGACAATACACAGACTATGTATAATGTAAGACTTGTAAAAACAACAGAGTTCACCTCTCTTTTATCGTTTTGGGGAAAGAGGCGGCAGTACTTTCAGTGAATGTGATAAAGCACAAGCCTCGTACTTGTCAAGGTTAATTCCCAACTTTCCAGATAGTATACAGGGACAAAGTCAGTTTAACGCTGTGCAAGCAAGAGGAGGAACAACTGTGGACCAGACTTTACTCTGGTCTAAGGATATAGGACTACTGGACTGATGGACGGATGTACGGATGGATGGATGGATGGATGGATGGATGGATGGATGGATGGATGGATGGATGGATGGATGGATGGATGGATGGATGGATGGATGGATGGATGGATGGATGGATGGATGGATGGATGGATGGATGGATGGTTGGATGGATGGATGCATGGATGGATGATGGATGCATGGATGGATGGATGGATGGATGGATGGATGGACGGATGTACGGATGGATGGATGGATGGATGGTTGGATAGATGGATGGATGGATGAATGGATGGTTGGATGGATGGATGGATGGATGCATGGATGGATGGATGGATGCTGGATGGATGGATGGATGGATGGATGGATGGATGCTGGATGGATGGATGGATGGATGGATGGATGGATGGATGGATGCTGGATGGATGGATGGATGGATGGATGGATGGATGGATGGATAGATGGATGCATGGATGGATGGATGGATGCTGGATGGATGGATGGATGGATGGATGGATGCATGGATGGATGGATGGATGGATGGATGCTGGATGGATGGATGGATGGATGGATGGATAGATGGATGCATGGATGGATGGATGGATGCTGGATGGATGGATGGATGGATGGATGGATGGATGGATGGATGCTGGATGGATGGATGGATGGATGGATGGATGGATGGATGGATGGATGGATGGTTGGATGGATTGATGCATGGATGGATGGATGCTGGATGGATGGATGGATGCTGGATGGATGGATGGATGGATGGATGGATGGATGGATGGACGGATGCATGGATGGATGGATGGATGGATGGATGATGGATGGATGGATGGATGCATGGATGGATGGATGGACGGATGCATGGATGGATGGATGGATGGATGGATGGACGGATGCATGGATGGACGGATGGACGGATGGATGGATGGATGATGGATGGATGGATGGATGGATGCTGCATGGATGCTGCATGGATGCATGGATGGATGGATGGACGGACGCTGGATGGATGGTTGGAAAAACAGATAGCTGTAACACAGATTAACCTGGGATTAGGCAGAGAAGTGAAAAGATTGATGGATGAATTGACAATAAAAGTTTGAGAAAGAAGCTGATGGAGAGAGAGATTGCTAGAGATATTATCAGATGAATAGATTGATGAGTTTATAAATGGATAGCGACAAAGGTGGATGGATGGACGGACAGATGGATGGATGGACGGACGGACAGATGGATGGAGAGAAATGGGTGGAGATGAAAGTAGTTATGTTGGTCAAATTGTAGATTTAAAAAAGATAGATAGACAGATGTGTGGCAGTGCTTGAAGAATCACTCCAGAGTATAAGATGTTTCCAAAAAGAATCCTTTAAAATGCATAAAACTAGAAAATAATGACTATGATGCAACCACAGGAAGGTTGAAATTTTATGATTAAAATAGAAATTCTTCCATATATTGCAGCTAAGGAAAGTGGAAACCGACTGCTTCTATAATTGAGTCGCCTGATTGTTGCAGCTGTGGAGAATGTAGTGCAGAGTGGTCGGTAACACAGGGGTTGATTAGACACTGAAGGTGTGAAATAGTGAAAGACAAAAAATATAGAGACAAAGATAGATGGAATTAGTGATGCAGCCCACCCTGTGTGGTTGGATGGTTTATCTTGAAAGCTGTGGAGCCAAATGGTGAAAAAAGTCAAATTAAGCGCACATGATGAAAGACTTCTTGGCCATCAAAAGGAGAAAAAAAATGTTTGTGACATCGTGACTGCTGATTTATTGATTTCCCAGCTCAATTTTTTCATCCAGGGTGCTTGGAAAGAGCCAAAGCAATCTCTGAGTTTGTTGGCTGTTGTTATAGTCCCTTGGCAAATGGACACTGCACAAACACACACACACACACACACACAGACACGGACACACTGGAGTACAAGCCTGTGCACAAACACATGGAGCTCCCAGTGGGGCGGAGTTTTTAATCCTCAAATACACTGCCATAAATCAAACCCCGGTCCCTCATGCCCCGACTCGTCTCTCTCAATGAAAAGCTCAAGCCAGTGGCACATTAATAGCAATTTACAGGGGCAGTCATGCGAGGAGAGGAGCATCAACAGAGCGTCCTCTATTTTGTAGTTCCTTATTACTTTCAGTCACTACACGGCCACTGAATTTGTAACGATAGAAGATGTGCCCTGCCTTCTGAACCCCTCCCTCGCTGTAGATGTAACTCATGTCATACCTTCCCCACAAACCCCCTTATCTTGCAAGCCCTCACTTATCTAAATACATGTAGTAAGACAGCTGAGAAATGCCCATTTCTTCTGTATAGATCGTATTTTGGAGGACAAGTTCTGCAGTGCAGTCTTTGGAAAGGTGTTTAGGAGGAGATTATATGAGCAAAACAATGGGCTATAGTTATCCTTTTCTATCAGTAGTGCTCCCTTATTATCCCACCTCTATTTAAGCATATTAAAAGATAATAAAGGGTCTTAAATATGGTACTTCAACAGTGTGTGTTTTACCCCTTTGTGAATACCTTTATTCCAAGGTCATTACAATTGCATTTTATTTTTATTGCACATTTTATACACAAAAGTCATTTAAGTTTATTATGCATTTAATAGATGGAAAAAGCAGCCATAATTACAACTTTAGAAAGAGAGATAAAGTCCAGGACAATAGGGCAAGCTAGTGCAGAATATTGAGAGTTGGAACAGTTCTTATTTCCTCTAAAAGTTCCAGCTCTTTGGTGCACGATATCCATATGCTGCTTCTCCTTCTCCAGGTTTAGTTTGCACCCCGGGAACAGTTGACCTAACAGGTCGTAAGGGTTCATCTGGTAAAAGGACAGTCAGAGCTGTAAGCCATCGAGAGCTTCACAGACAAGCAGCGGTGCAGTTTAAACTCTGCCCTCTGACATGTTTGAGGCCAGTAGAGAGTCCTGGGAAATAATGTGATGTACTCAGTATTTCTGACTCTTGCAGCAGCATTCTGTTAGAGCTGAAGTTGTCGAAGAGTTTTTTTTAGGGGAAACCTAAGAGAGAGAAACTTGACGGTAACGCACTGCCAGAGCTGGGCACCTGAACGTCAGTTAATCTGTTAGCCGTTAATTATCAACTCATAACAATTAGTTGATTACTCATTAACGTGAATGTTAATTTGAAAAATGATTAACAAAACATTTACCAATGTTAAATTTGGTTTCTGTCACTTAAATTCACGTTTGCCAACTTACGTCAGCTGACCTCATTTGCTCTTGACTCTCTG
The DNA here is from genome assembly GCA_020745685.1 of Tautogolabrus adspersus. Lineage (NCBI taxonomy): Eukaryota > Metazoa > Chordata > Actinopteri > Labriformes > Labridae > Tautogolabrus > Tautogolabrus adspersus. Next base: position 16,076,892 of record CM036549.1, on the reverse strand, counting down.
AAGAGACGAGACTGTCGACCCGGCTGTTGTGTCTTTATTCAACTCACACATCTGCATCATGGTGTGACGGCAGCCACGGAGGGGAGAGAAAGAAAGCCCTGTCTCTACTTAGGCTCTCATTGGCTATAGAAGCCTAGGAGCAGTGCATGGAAGGTCCTGGTTGGTCAAATGAGTTGTCAGTAGAAAGGTCAGAGTGAACTGATGCCTAGTAGAGTGAACAGTTGAACAGTGGAGGGAAAGTTTGAATCAACACGTGAATCTTTATAGTTGTAATAATGTGTTTGGATTAAATCTTTTACTGGATTTGGATCATGGGGAGTACAGTCGACGTTCAGACGGTAAGAAGAAATGAGTCAGAAAGACGCGTTTGTCGGTGGTCTGACAGATGCGTAGATTGTGGCTGCTGTGTTGGTTGGATCTTGAAATTGTTTACATGGTCGGAATCACAACAATCATGGCTTTCTAGAGTACAGCAGTTGTTTAAGAGATGGTGTGACGGCCCCCTCCCGCCAGCAGGGCCTGCTATTGTGTTTTCTGTGTGTTTGTGTCCCTGCAGGACGCTAGTGGGCGTTGTTCTGCCGCACCTGGGCAGACATGGCCAGTCTCCCAGGAGTAGGCTATTTAAGATCGGGCTGTCAACCTCTCACTCCCTCGCATCCATCCTGAGCATCACACCCTCACCACAGCTCCTGACTTGCACCATGTTTTTGTTGTTGTGGTGTCTTGGTAATATTGTGGTACTAAAGCTTGCACCATTTGGTTAAAAACCGTCCGTTTCTCGTGATTTTGTCAGGCCTTAAGAGCCGGGTCGTGACAGATACATTTTTCGACACCCTTCAGTTTGACACAACAGAAGGGTTACATAATAGGATTTCTATCATCTTTCCATTTGATACATCAGATCATATGAATTTGTGCAGATAAAGGCCTCCCTTGATCTGACAGTGTGGTTACATCAGACAAATAAAGAAGCTCTATGTAAACAACTGCTTTGCATCAAGGTACCAAATCAATTTAAATATGGATATGTAAAGCTCTAGTTCACACATTCATCTAACAAACAAACAAGTCAACAAAAGCTGTGGGATAAATAAAACAGCATCCCGACACACGTTTCTTCAGATCATGTTTTAAATAATGGGGGAGGGTAGATCACAGCAACACGCTCCCACTCGGATACGACGACTGTTTTTACACTTATCGCTTCATTTCATATGTTGCACCTTCAAGTGTATTTATGTCTATATAAAAGCCTTTAGCCTGTTGTGATACTAACGTTTTCTTGTTTTGTTTTTTGATTTGCACATAAAAAACAACACAGATAAGAAGAACAAGACCGACACTACACGAGGATGTGAGGGAGAATTGCACGAAAACCCACGAGGGGCTTGTAAAGTGGCATTCCCTCACATCCTCAGAATAACAAACATATAAAACAAGGAGAGTATAACGAGAACAGTACAGTACTAGGCAGCAAGGCATCACTAAATATTCATCTATTGTACAAATATATTAAAGGCCACATATTATTCTCCTCCTTTTTAACCAGTTTAAATAAGTCTCAGAGCTCCCCAAAACATGTCTGTGAAGTGTCTTGTTCTAAATCCACTCTGATCCTGTATTTGATCATGCCTATAAACCCCTCTATTTCAGCCCTGCTCAGAACAGGCTGTTTCTGTGTCTGTAGCTTTCAATGTAAATGAGCTGTGTCTGACCACGCCCCTCTCTGGAAGGGCTCGGGTGGCTCGGGCTTTCTCGCTCCATGTCCTATTGTTTACGGTGAGAAGGCAGACTCAGAGGGCAGAACAAACACCTAGCTGTGGTAGTGTCACCCACCTGGGGGAGGGGTTACTGCCCTTTGTGATGTCATGAAGGGAAAATCGGCCTGTTTGAGCACACATTTTCTGAAAAGTGGAGCAGGCAAAAGATGGAGAGGATGGACTTTTCTCATCATTGGGGGGTTTGTAGACAGACTATGGACACATATTAGTGTTACAGAAAAATGGTGAAGTGTATTTTGCATAATAAGTGACTTTTAAAATGTGTAGTTAAGCCACATCAAGAAACAACAACAACCTCTTTCAAGGCATGTACATGTAAGCATAGTCGTGATTACAGTCTCCAAACTAACAGATATGCACTGAAGCTTAGGGCCTTTCATAAAAACAAGAGAGAGTAATAATTTAAAAAAACTGACACGAAAAGGTATGAGGAGAACTGTTTTCAGAGCTTTTTTCTGCTTACAGGTGGAATGGCTGAAAAATGAAGAACCCCTCAGCTCGGACGGCGTCATGGATACGAGGGGAGACCACAATCTCATCATCGCAGAAGCTCGCCTCTCTGATTCCGGGAACTACACCTGCGTTGCCAGCAACATCGTGGCCAAGAGACGCAGTGCAACAGCCACTGTTGTAGTCTACGGTGAGTAACCTAATGAAAGAAATACATCTTTGTATATTTCAAAAGAAAAAGGGTCTAAAGTTAGATTGTGTCTCAACCTTAAAAAAAAACACGATGATAGATTTTTTTTAAGTTTAGCAGCAGCACAGGAGATCAAAACAATGTCAAACAGCTTTCTTGTCTGCATCAAAATGTCATTTTTCACTACAGACGGCAGCTGTCAAATTGGCCCCATAAGCAAATTCCCCAAAGTCATTAATATAAAAAGCCCTGCTCGACCGCAGCGTGTGGTCCTTTTTCACACAAGAGTCTAATGAGCAGGTAATGGGCAAGTGATCCCTCATGTGTGAAAACAAGGAGACACGGGCTCGATATTTACAAGAACTCAATTATTAATGGGGGAAAGGCAGTGACAAGGACTGTGACAAACCTCCCTCCCCCCTCCTGCTTTTATCTGCCAGTGCTAAACACCGTGTGTGTGGAGCGTTTTGTGTAGCTGCAGGCCAGCAGAGGCAGTTCCCCGTATATTTCACAGCCCCTGCAGAGAGCTTTGCAGCCACGAAGGAGAATAAGGGAAATTAAAATGTCATACTTGCACCACCTTCTTTCACACCAGAGAAGCTCCCTGTTAATTGGAGAGTTTCTGCGCTTGTTTCACTGACCTTTCATCCTGTTATTTTTATTTTTTTCAGAGGGGAAATTTAGCAGCTGTGGGAATTCGTCTAATTCTTTCTGACACCCCGCTGTTGAGGCACATCAATCATTAATTTCCTTAATGCTAATGAAGTCTCCGACAGGCTTACGACTCCCAATAGCTGCAGACAGATGTAAAATAGTGGGACGTAGTATTTCTTCCTGTGCCATGACAGCAAATGAGCTTATTAGTCAATCATCCCGAATTATTTTAAGCAACAAATCAGAGGGAGAAATCGAAGTTGACGGCAGGGAAGACGCCATTGATCATCTTTGTACAGACGTCTCATTCTCTCTTCCTAATAAGATATTCCCTTTTCCATTCAAGTGAAAGCCTGTGATGCTGCTTTTCTTGACAGAACGTGTATTGTTAAGCACAGAATGTAGGCCAGATTTCCTTTTTATTCATTCTTTGTCCTCATACAGTGAACGGAGGCTGGTCGTCATGGACAGACTGGTCTCCCTGTAACGTGCGCTGCGGTCGTGGTGTGCAGAAACGTTCCCGCACTTGCACAAATCCGGCTCCTCTCAACGGGGGAGCCTTCTGCGAGGGTATGTCGGTGCAGAAGAGCACCTGCAACACGCTGTGTCCAGGTGAGCGCAAGGACACAACTCTCCATTCTGTCAGCGTTTGCGGACCATGCTTAGAGCAACATTATGCAACTTTCAACCTAAACCTTCAATCAGTACGCTGGATGAATGTCAGGTTGTTGGCTGTAACACCTCTCCTTGCAATTTGTAAACTGTTATAGCAGCTTCTACCTCCAAAGGGGAAGTGCGTCACTCTTAACTGCACTACCTTTTCTTCAAGCAGTACTCCTTCTTTAGTTTGTCTCAGCTCTGTATTCACATAAAGACACCACGGCAGTGATGAAGTGCCCAGAAAAAAATATAAAATGAGCTGAGGCATCGAGCTGTGACTGGTTTTTAGTGATTGGAGGAAAAGTGAATTGTACATGCATAGTTGCAAAAACATACCAATTCCTGCATAATGTTGCTTTAAAGGCAGGGTTGGTAATTTTCGAAAACTAGCATGATTTTGAAAGTAGCATTCCCTCAGTGCTCCGTCTACACCCACCCCCTCCCCTCTGTGCTCCCTCAAAAGCCACCCTCAAAAACCTCAGCTCATCGCTTGCATTGTGTAAACTATGTCGTCTCATGTCCTATTCAGCGGTAAATAAACTCACAGTATAAACTCCGTCATCGGTGACGTGCTTTGAGTGTGGGCTACTGCACTTAAGGGGTAGAGAACGAGCAGGGAGACAGGGAGGCTGTGATTGGTTCATCAGATTGGTACCTCGTGGCAGACATTGGTGGAAGTTTTTACAGGCTTACAACTGCTACAGATGACGGATTTCTTCATTCCTTTTTCAGAGCACATGAGTTATTCATTTCTGTCAGGACCTAAAGACAATTTCAACCAAAATCTTAAAAAGTGGATCTGGAAGAAATTACCAACCCTGCCTTTAAACGTGTCGTGTTGTATCTTCCTGGTTTGGTAACTGTTCTCCCACCTGATAGGTTCAAGGTAACATGTTTTAATCACAGAAATACATGAAATAGAACAGACTTCAGATGTGCATTCACTGACCATCTGAAATTGTTTTACCATTTAAGTGTTTTTTTCTTGTCTTAAAGGGATAGTGCAACAATTTTGGTAGATGCTTATTTGCTTTCTAGCCAAGTTTAACATGATTAGATCAGCACCGCTCTTATCCTCGCCTGTTAATTGTAAGATAAGAAAGAGCTTGATTTATCCTGTGGGAAATTGTCGTGCACCAATAGAATGACAGAAGTGTGCAAACATGAATATCAATAGGATGCAAATCCAAATGTAGTGGACTGCAGAAGTATAAGAAGCATCTAAAATAAGTGTGAAAAGCTGCGTATAGCTGCACGTTCACATAAAAGCTGAAGTAATGGTAGGTGTGGAGGTTAATTCACCATGTTCATGATTATATTCCTGATACTGCAGATTCTGTAATGTCCCATTATTGCACATTATGTCCCATAAAATATGAAGCCATAGCCAGCAGGCGGTTGGCTTAGCTCTGCACACAGAGTGGGAGCAGGAAGAGGAAATCTGCAATCTAACAAAAGATGCATATCAGCACGAAAGCTCCCAAATGATAATTTCTACTACGCACTGCACATCTGTGAGTGTGCACTGATTCCTGTTGTATGTTTGCTGTCTTTACACATCACCCTCACGCTCCTTTAGCTCTCCACACAAACCTACAACTAACTTCAGATTATGCATCATAACAGCTTTTATCAAATCATTATTGCTTATTATCAAGCGGCAACCTCGGGTGTTGAAAAATGAAGCCAATACAGAAGTGCAAAATCCTGCAGTTCCTCGAGTGTCCACTAGAGGACATCATGCCAGTGATGACAATAACTAATCAGACCTATTTAGTTTTTTGTACCAGGCTGTAAACATGTTAATTTCTGCTTTTTTAAATGGGTGTGTATGTGACTTCTGGTGCTTCTGGAGCCAGCCTCTAGTGGACACTCGACGAACTGCAGGATTTTGCACTTTCGCATCGTCTTCATTTATCAACACCGGAGGTTGCCGCTTGATGTGTCTGCACGCCGTATAAATGTTGTGATTCTTACTGTACGAGCTAGTTCAGGCAGACAACTCGAGCTGCACAGATTCATACTTTACATTCGTCATTCTCACAATCACTAATCACACCCATCCTCCCAATGTGGCGTTCTATTTTAGCTACAAGATTTCCTGTCTCTCTCTCTCTCTCCCTCTGTGCTCTGTTATTGCTTTGCTGTCTCGTCCAAGTGCTGCACTTTAACTTTCAATCCCCCCTACCACACCAGCATGCAGCTTCCGACTTGGGTTAAAGATACTTTGTCATCAATTTCTACAAATTTATAAATCTGCGAGGAGTGATGAGGTCGGAGCTTAGAAGACATAACTTAAACTGTGTTCTGCTGCTGCTATAAACATTTCAAACCATTACAAATGTGTGTTGTCAGACTTAAATATATAAGTGTATATATAGTCTGTTTAGGACGTGTGGAGGGGGGGTATGACTACATCTCGTTGTGGAGTTTTGTTTATCTTTGAGCAAAACGTAGAGCTTTCAAACTTGACCCTTGTTTGTTGTCTTGGTGTAAAGAGCAGTATTTGTAATAGAACAGTTTCTAGCGGTGACTTTCCTGACTCACGGAGCAGCGCACGACTCGACAAAAGAACACTAATTGCTGTTTTTTTTACATGATGATGTTATCTGGGATTCAGCAAAACAAGACAAATGTGTTAATTAGTGAGCTTTGGAGCTGCTTGTAAGAGAATTGTTTCACCTTTGGGCAGAGCCATGCAGATGTTTCACCTCTGCTGAAGCTAAGCTAACCTGAGCTTATTTCACCAACAAAGTTTTTTTTTCTAGAAAACAAACAAGTTCATTTTCATTAAAACTGTTTGGGAGCCGACTCTTGGAATACTAACATACAACATGCTGGAACTCAACATTTAGCAGTAGAAGTAGTTGTTGTTATTTTTGTCTGTATGATTAATTAACACCTCTGTACAGCCACACAGGTGTATTTCATTGTTCCAGCTGATTAGACCAGGGCAGGTTGTGGAGCTCTGGAGAGAATTCATGATGTAATACATACTAAGCACCAACATGTAAGATAACAGGTCAACACAGCTTCTTTCAAGCTAACAGGTGAGTGGAGCTGTCAGTCAAACAAACTTGACCACGCCCACATTTTCCTGAAGAGTGACTAATCATGGTCTCAGTCACAAACTCCTGTGTGGGTGTACAAACAAATTAAAGGAATTAAAATGACAAATTAAATACTTTAAGGGATTCAATAAAAAAGGGAAAATACAAAAATAAAATGTGTGTTTCTGGTTGGGAAGTTGTCGGTGGAAGATTTTTCTTACTACATGTTGATGACGGATATAACATCAAGTCGGCAAGTTGGGCACTTAATTCTTTCCAGAGTTTCCGCCTTGTTGTTCCGACGTGAGCAGGCGTTCATGCGTTTTCTAACTCAGAAACTCCTTTTTCCAAGTGAGTGCAGCGACAGCCCCAACTAGTGACGGGTGGCTACGGTACACGACTGAAAGCAAACCAAAACAAATGAAAAAATGCAAAACTGTTTCAACTTCAACCCTGAATCGAGTCCACCGAACTTCATAAATGAAGAGAGGTATGCAGGAAATAAAGGCAACAAAACTGTCTCTGTGACTATGGTCTCTGTATTCACAGAGCTCAAGGTTAACTTTGTATTTAGCCTCATTTTAAACTTGTTACATTGCACATCTCCACTGCTGATAGTTACAGTGGTTTATATCTAAAAGTTTGATGCGCTGAACCTGATGAAAAGAAAATTAATGACAAATGACGATGGGGTTAAAGAGGACCTGAGAGAGAGAGAGAAACAAACAGCAGCAGTTTGGTTAAAAAGAATATTCCCAGAGCAGCGGTTCCACTTCTGTGTAATCTGCTCCGCCCAAGTGTTTGTTTTTTTCCAAGACAAGCCCACATTTTTGATTTGAACCATAGCACCGGTACAAAGGGGAACGCTCATCAGGTTTAAAAGAAAAAAAGTTATCACGCTCAGGCAGTGCACTCCTGCAAACATTATCTCCTCTTTGCCAACCGCGCTCTTCTGACGGGTTCTTTTCTCCCACATCGAACACAAACAGGGTGCATTTGCGTTTAGATTAGCAGGAAGGAGGAGGAACTCTGGGAGCATTTGGAGGTGGGAAGGCGACTTGATCGAGTGTGGCATAAGTACAGTCTCTTTGTGTTGTATGAAGTTGGCGAGACGGCACAACATTTTGGCACCCTGAGGAGAAAAAAATGTTTTTGTAAAGATAAAAGTGCAGCTCTTACCTTGATAGTGTTGTCCCTGAAAGTCCCAGATATCTATTAAATAAATCAATGTAGGCTTTGTGTTTGAATATTTTATAAGAGAAGAGTGCGTTTTTGTCATGTCGGGTAAAATAATTGCACGATTTTGCTTCAGTATCTTCTTTTTATGCATATTTACTGCAGCTTCGTTGGTCTTTTTATGCTTTTCTCACAGGTAAGAGTGTTTTATGTGCATCTCCGTATACTCAGACATTTTGTATTTCTTTTTCCCTCAGTGGATGGTGGATGGGGAGAGTGGACAGAATGGTCTGTGTGCAGCTCCGACTGCGACAGACATCGAAGCAGAGAGTGCACGGCGCCGGAGCCCAAACATGGAGGACGGCTGTGTGACGGCGTGGCGTTGGCTACGGAGAACTGCACCGGTGGCCTCTGCACACAGAGTGGGTCAACATCACAATCTGTCCAATGAGAGAAAAGATGGTTGTGCATCATTTCTGTCAGTCGCGTCGTGTTCGGGGACTGTGTCATTATAGATCTACTGCTCATACTTTTGGCAGCGTGGGCTGGAACATGATCGTCATTTTAATTATGCTCATTAGCAGCACCATAGTCCATCTTCATTATTCAGCCGCTCCACTCCACATGCACAACACACAACAGACTCACACTATTACCATGCACAACACACAACAGACTCACACTATTACCATGCACAACACACAACAGACTCACACTTCTATCATGCACAACACACAACAGACTAACACTTTTACCATGCACAACACACAACAGACTCACACTTCTACCATGCACAACACACAACAGACTACCACTTTTACCATGCACAACACACAACAGACTGACACTTTTACCATGCACAACACACAACAGACTCACACTATTACCATGCACAACACACAACAGACTCACACTATTACCATGCACAACACACAACAGACTCACACTTTTACCATGCACAACACACAACAGACTCACACTATTACCATGCACAACACACAACAGACTAACACTTTTACCATGCACAACAAACTCACACTTTTACCATGCACAACAAACTCACACTTTTACCATGCACAACACACAACAGACTGACACTTTTACCATGCACAACACACAACAGACTCACACTTTTACCATGCACAACAAACAACAGACTCACACTTTTACCATGCACAACAAACTCACACTTTTACTATGCACAACAGACTCACACTTTTACCATGCACAACAAACTCACACTTTTACCATGCACAACAGACTCACACTTTTACCATGCACAACAGACGACAAATAAACTAACACTGTTCAAAAAGATTAAATCCAGTGCAAACTCAAATCCAACATGGCCTTCTCACTTTGTTTTTAGGGTCTTGTGTGCAGTATAGAAAGCAAAAACATAAAAGTAAGAAAAGTTTCTACCAAAATTTGAAACAGTGGTTATGCACTCCTGAAACTTTTAAGAGAATTTAAGGAGGACTGCTCCTGAAATTCTCATGATCTGGTTGTTCGCACATGCACCTCACAGCGGGAGACTATCGCTGTCAGACAGGAGGGGGGGCGGGGTGTCTCTTGAGGAATGACGTGGCGTAAAAAAACGCAGAAGCAACACAGTCTGCTTTACGAAGCTTTAATGAGAATATTTGCCTTCATATCAATGCTACGTGTAGTTCAACAGAATCACAATCTGAACTAAAGAGTGGAGAAGAACATACTGGAGAACAGGAAACAGAATGCAGCAGGTTCATTAGAGCACGGAGATCATAGCGGTGGCGAGCAGACAGTCTATGGTCGTGCACCGATCACAGGGAATAAATGTCAGCACCCCCTCGCTCGAGGTGAATTCTCCTGATTATATCCTGCTGCGTTCTCACATCAGCTCACTCTGACTTTCTGCTGAAAAAAATTTGAGGAGGCTGTCAGGAGAAACTCCGGATAAAGTCAGAGTGAAAAATACCGCTGTTTGCGTTCACACATGCAGCTCACATCGAAAAACTTCAGGAGTTTTGCGTAATTGTGAAAGCACTATAAGCGTCTTTCTCTAACCAACACTTCACCCTCCCACTTCTTCAACCAGTGAACTCAGTTTGAAGTCGCTCACAGCTCTTTGAAGAAACATTTCATTAAGGTGTCAGGATTAGATTCGGCAGCAACTTTTGGAATGACCTCTCGTCCCTCCCCTATGAACAGAGACTTTTTGTAATAATGGTTTTATGTCACAAATAGCAACAGCTGCATAAATAGCTGTTAGGCAGACACAATCAATCACTCAAATCCCCGACACAGATTTAAGAAATAGACTTCACTGTTTTTAATCCTGGTTTTGCTATCAGTGATTTCATTTAGATTTTTTGGGATGAGATTAAATTCAGATTTTGTAGATTTTTTACCACATCAAAACACATTGTTGGAGGCTTTAAATCAGAGCTGTCAACTTCTGATCTGTGTCTGTCTTTGCAGATCGAAAGCTTCTCCACGATGTGAAGCCACAGGGTGAGTTTGTCCTCAGCCTCCATCCATTTCTTGCCATCATGGTGTTTTAAAGATTTCCCTGATTCTCAGGATTAGATGTAAACAATCCGTTCCTTTACACAGCGCCCAGATTATTGTCATTCTTGTTTTTGCTGTTGCTAGGCAACACCTTCTGTTAATTGTTTGGGATGTAAAGTAACAGTAAGCCCTTGTCTGATGAGCGAGGATGGTGTAAACAGTTTATATTTATTTTATATCAACAGCAGCAGCCTTTCAGTTAACCCTCATCCTACCGACATATTTAATATACAAGGCGCAGAAGGCTGCAGCGGGTCGACTGCAGCGGGTCGAAACTACCAGAGGGACAAAAACAACAACTAATTACATCTCCTCAATCATTATCCTGTGGGGGGAAAAATGATTTTAATTATTTAAGGAAAGATATTTGAGATCTTTAGTGACACACATTTTTTAAAGAAAGTTGTGTTTAATCTGTTTCTGCAGAATCTGTTTTATTTAAACTGCTTATGGGCAGTAGTTGGTGTTTTGCTAAGGTGGGGCAACAAAAAGGCAACCAACCTGCAACAGCAAAGGATTAACTTAAGGAAAAACATGCTGCAAATTCAGAAACACTTGTAAAAAACAAAAACAAATGCAGCAACAGATACGTGCTCAGTGTTTCCCACAAAATCAGATTCAATCTGTAGTGGTAGCTTGGAGGGATCAGGTGCGCGCACTTTCTTAAATTACTTGATAGCATACAAATTAATTCCCAACTCCACCTGTATGGATCACAGATCAACTGTGTTCCATTGCACTAAAGGTAAACAGGCACGCCACACGCGTGATGGCTGCCGTGTGAGCATTTGTGCAGCAGTGCATGGTGGTGTGTCTCAGCGTGCCACCGCGATTCTCCTTCTGCAGACAGTAGCTGCAGCTACGGTACTTCAAACGTGCTTAATACTCAGTATAGCAGATAGCCCTGTGAAATGTTATCACCAAACGGAAACATTACCCGCATTTGGCGCTTGGCGAGTGTTCATTTCGAACCCTGTAATCAACTGACGTCCACTTCATTTTTGACTCGGGGCCAAAATGCTATAATTACAAAAATGAGCTAAGAAAAATGAAATAATTTGGAAAAAATGTATTTTAAAAAAGTGATGAAAATCAGAATAAAACAAATAAGAACCTGTGAAAAAAATGAAAGCTTCACCTCTGGACTCTGCAGGTCCCCCTGGTTGTAGAGGAAAAGTGTTAATTCAGCAGTAAGAGAGAGAAATGCAGAAACGTCTGACGGGTGATTCAGCCGAGCAAATCAGTCACTTACCCCAAAATAGGAAACAATGTTTTTCATTTTAATGGCTGGAAAGTAGCCGTCGTACCAGAGAGATAACTCAGGCTGACAGGTGCTGTTATGAAAGCTAACACACTCTGCGTGACTCATTGGAAACTGAGAATAGAGGCGAGGGATATTTCAGATGCAGATGTTTTAATAGATTTATGGTTTATAGATTATTTATGAATAATAGAGTGAAGGAGAAGTCCTTCGTAAGCTCGTGGATTGAATGTATTTTGGCAGAAAAGAATGAATTTAGCTAAACAAAGCAAGCGTTTCCAGGTTGTTTATCACGTCCTGTAACTGTAGCTGAAATGCTCATGCAGCATTCTCGATTGTATTTCCTCTAATAGCATTATTTAACATCAGGTGTAGCATTTCAAGCCTTGCAGCGAGAGTTTCACCGCTGTATATCCATCGCGCCATCCATTATTGCTGCCTTGGGTATAACGCCATTTGTGTGTTGATTACTGCTGCATAGTTTGCAAACAAATGTGATTCCTTCTGAGCCCAAAGCAAATGTTCTCCTTTCTCGTCCTTTAACACAGTTATGTATTTTTGTTTGTCAGAATCGTAGAATAAAGAATGCAACGAGGCTGCCAAAACTTCCCGAGCCCTCAATTAACCTGCTACTGTAGCTGTTAATGCCGCTTTGCATATTTTGTCAATTTCTCCTCATTTGAGCTTCGGGCTACTTAGAGGATTTCTCCACATGTCCTGTTCCAGCCCAGATCTCATTATCGCTCAAGAACAAGCTAGCAGCCCCCTTTATTTCCCGCTCTTTCTTATTCTTTCTCTGCTGTACTTTTGGACGCTGCAGAACTGGCAGGACCAGATAGAGCCTAATCATTGTCGATGAGCTAATCTAATGAATTGGTTTTGTCACATTATCCCGATGGAACGCAGAGAGTCTCCAACAGCAGAGCCCAGCAGTGTTTGAAATGACAGTCAGGTGCTGCGTTGATTATAATCGCCTTCCTTCTGAGGTTGCTCATTAGCAGCTTTAACACTCCAGGATGGAATAATGACGCTGTGCATCAGGAGCAGGAAACAATATAAGGTGCTAATGCAGTTTGAGACGGAGATAGACTTCCAATAAAAAAAAAACACAGCTGATGATCCTCTGCAACAGTTTCTCAGTTTATTCTGGGAGGAAACATCTCCCGGCTCTGTAATTAAGTGCTGTATAGACTTGGAAAGAAAACAGTCGCTCACACTTTGCCTCTCTCTCTTTTTCCCTAAGGTGTGGAGAGCAGCAGCGACGTGGCCTTGTATTCAGGCCTGGCTGCAGGCGTGGTGACCGTGGTGCTTCTGATCGTCGCCGTCACTCTTTACCGAAGGAGCCAGAGCGAGTACGGAGTGGACGTCATCGACTCGTCGGCCCTCACCGGGGGCTTCCAGTCCTTCAGCTTCAAGACATCCCGTCAAGGTGAGACAGCGGGTACAGTTACGATATGCAGCTTTCAGAGTAGATGTCCTGTAGAGTTTGCACTTTAGCACCAGCCTGTCAGACCTCCTCTGTCCTTGAGCACAACACCTCTCCTCCTCCCCCTCCTCTCCTCCCTTAGTGTTCAGACCAAGTGCAGCCACTGACTGATCTCCAGTCAGATATGCAGCTACACATGTCTTTAGATTTAAAGAATAAGCTAAAGACATGTATGCTTCTTCTCTGTTTTGACATTCACTGAATAACTCAGTGATCGTGTTGGGCCTCACAGTCACATAAAGTTTGTACTCACCCGTGTTATTGATGTTTCCTGATGATACGTCTGGTGGTTCAAAAAGCAGAAAGCAGCTGAAACCTTTGTTCACTCCTTTCTGGAAAAGAATGAAACCTTTTCTTCTCTAACATCAGAATATTAACAGAAACGTAAGCTTTAGAGAAACTCTCACCAGGTCGGAGTGTAGAGTGGTATCATTTTGATTACTTATTTCATATGCACAGTGTTTCACATAATAACAGTCAGCTCACCTCATAAATTAACATGTTGATCAGAGTTTAACGCACCTACCACCCCTGCTCCTGTGTGATAACTACATCATCTTAACAACTAAAAAAGGGAACGGTGTGCTGAATCAACAGTTGTGGTTTTAACATGAAGACCGACTCTTCCTTCATGCTGTTTAATTAGCAAATGCTCAAACTGAGGTATTTGTGTATCTTCTTTAACAGAAACATGCAGCACAAAGTCCTTTGCAGACAATAATTCAATAAATGAAAGAGCACCATAAGTATGAGCCGGGCAGAGCTGTAGATAAGAGATGGACAACACAACTTCACCTCCTCCCGTTGTACAAGAGTGAAGCTAATATAACCCCACTGCAGATGAATTTTAGACGCACATTCTGGAGCAAGAGTCTGAGCCGCACTAAACGAGACCGAGTCAAGACCAAAACCAGACCAAGACCAGAGTGCTCTGAGACCGAGACAAGACCAAGACCATAAAAATCACTGAAAAATCATCATCTTGTGTGCAGGGGGCGTGTCACTCACTTAGACCGTAACATACTTTGTGGCGGTAACCGGGGGATAAAAATCAAACTATAAATGAATCGAAGTTATTTGTTCTCGTAGAAAGAGCCGTTTTCCTTCTAATCTCAGTAATGACGTGGAAAAATAGCCGATCAGTGTTGGTCTTGACCGGTCTTGATATTAAATCCAGAGTCCGCCCAGTCTGAGAAAAATGCTTCCTATTCCATGACGAGACCGAGACCTTCTTGGGACCAAGACCGATTTTGAGCACTACAACTCTAGTCTGAGCCGGTTTGAGCATCTGCATTGACGTTGCAACTTTTGCTTATCAGAACACACATTGAAGGTACCAGACATAAATCTGTAAACTATAAAGGCAGAAACTATGTTTGAGAAAAATGTATTTCTTTTATAGTTTGACCCCTCTACCATCTGTTTACATGGAGGAGGCGGAGCTTATCACTTATACTACAGCCAGTCAGCTGGGGGAGCTCCAAATGTTTTGGCTTCACTTTTGGGAAGTCTTCATATCATCCATTTATATACAGCCTACATAAAAATATCAGCAGAGTCTGGAGTCTCTGGGTGCATCTCATGTCTCTTAAATGATGCATCCTAGCTCCTCGCTCCTCGCTCCCTGCTCCCTGTTCCATGCTCCCTCCTCCCTCCTCGCTCCCTGCTCCCTGTTCCCTGCTCCCTCCTCCCTCCTCGCTCCCTGCTCCCTGCTCCTAGGACGAACCTAAAGTAGCTCCATACTTGCAATGGATCGCTCTAAAGCCCTTAATGCTGTTGGAGGAGACAGGATCAAGGAGAGAGGAGGGAGATCTGAGGAGCAGTGAGCCAGGAAACACAAGACTTCACGGAAGTCTTTTCACTGATAGACACGCCCCCTTATTGGATATCACTCATTGATTGGATGCTGCAGAAGATCAGACTTCAATGCAGCTTCACTTGTCAGTGGCAGTCCTCCTGAAGTTGTCTTGATATCCCTGTTTAATTTTATTAACAAGAGAATTTCAGAGCGACAGAGTTTGTGCAGAAACAAACTTCTGTTAAAGCCGATTGTCATCTGAGCGATGATCAGCTGACACTGTCATCACAAACGGATGTCTCTTCATGTAAGACTACAGAGGAAATGACGCCTCATGTCTCTAAAAAATCTATGTCCTTGTTCCCTCTCTCCTTCAACTTGTTTCCTATCCTTGCATCTCTCCGAGCAATCATGGTGGGAGGGACTAAGGGCCCACACACACATTGCCCCCCCCCCCCCCCCCCATTTCCCAGCTGGCCTGGACTCAACCTGCTCCAGGACTAACCGTGCCTGAGCACAGTTACCTCTTGTACATAACGTTGTAATACACCACACGAATGTCTTTACGTGTTCATGAAGCGTGCTTAGTTTACAAGACAGGCGGACTCAAAAAAAAAAAAAAAAGGGACGCGTGGCTGAGTCCGCACATCGGAGAACAACACAGAGAACATGACAGATACTTTACTGACTGTGTGGCTTATTTTGAGTCATGTTAGTCAGATACAGCCAGAACACTGCGGGAATTCTCCGTAATGAAGGCTGTCCACATTGTGTACCTGTGTGCTTGTGCTTGTGCATGAACTGTACCGTGTCAAAGAACACCTCTTCCAAGAATGCCAGGGCCAAGGAAGAGTACCGTGCTGGAACACAGATCAGAGCACTCACACTAGTCAAATGAACTGGACTTAAGGGGAGAGGCCGTGCTTAGGCACAGATTGCCTAGTGTGAGTGCGCCTTAAGACGCAAGAGAAGGACGCAAGTGTGGGGTACATGGATGCAACTTAAGAGACTTAGGATGTACCCTCTCAAATCTTCTGTTTCAGAAACAAGGACCAAAAAACTGACTGCTCACATGTTTTGTTTAAGTCATTTATTTGAATCAATCAAACAACTTTACTGATCTTAGGAGGGGCGATTGGTTTGGAGATTATTTTTCATGATGAAACAAAAACACAGGGACTAACAGAAATCAATATACATCACATGGAGCTACTGTAATATACGGATTGAGATCTAAAATTGATCGTGATGACTGAAAGGATAACAGGATGAAGAAATATAAAACCTGCAGAGCATTTAGGACTCTCACCGCAAAGAGGACAAACACATTAAAATAGCTGTGACTTTGTAACACGTCAAATTAAAACTTTTTCTGGATAAGAAATGAATTAAATGAATCTCCGAGGTCAAACTCAACATACATGTCGTGAGGTTTACGGGGTTTTGAAGAGCCTCTTCACCATCGTGTATAAACGAAGGTCTTTGTACTTGACTTTGCAATAAGAGGTTGTTAGGGTGCAGCTTAAAACAAAAGTACTCACTTCCCCCTCATTTGCATAAATACAACCTTTTCAGCCACCTTGAAAAAAAGTGCGTTTATCTTTATCCTTTAAATGACCGAACACACACAAGCACGTCCTGCATCCCGTGGACAGATTAAGATAACAGCGTTAAAGCTGCTGTGAGGTGTTTTTTAGGTGGTTATGAAACACACTGAAACGTATTCTGACATCTCTTTATGACCTACAAAAGCCAAAGAGACCATCAGACACAAGATTGATCATTTTCGTGTTGTTATTTTGAATGCCTAGAACAAGCCGGGAGGGTAGACGTCAGACAAAGTGTTTAGCCGCACATCGCCAAAACAGCTTGGAAACGATTCTTGATGAGTGAGAGATGAGTGACATATTTGACATTTTAAAGAAAGCAGGATGACTTTGTTTGCAGAGAAAGAAAAACACTTCCTACTCTTGTAGAGGAGAAAATCAGCAAAGAGGAGAGACATACCGCTTTGTCCACAGGGGGCGCCAAAACCGACACAAACCTAAAGTTTCCCACAGGAGCTTAAAGGGATAGTTAGGTATTTTTGAAGTGGGGTTTTAGAGGTACTTGTCAGTCGTAAGTATATTAGCCACAGGAGATGTTGACCAGGTCGTTTGCTCCACTTAGTGTAATTGAGCTAGCATTTATGTTTGCTGAAATTAAACAAAAACAAAGTGGCTCGCAAGCAGAAAAAATAAATATGGTGGGTTTCAATAAACATTAGAACTAAGAGACATTTAGTGAAAGAGGTTGTGGATGTCTGCATGTCATTCCTCACAATCTCTTCGCCCCAATTTCCGACTCTACCCACTGTCCTGTTTCTCCAATAAAGGCACCAAACGCCCCAAAACAAATCTTATGATCTTACAATAAAATGAATATGTTGTACTTTTTATAGTGTTCATTATTTGTGTTGCGATCTTGTATACATTGTTAAAGAAGTGCTGATGAACATGTTTTAGTTTGTTTTATGAAATGTAAAAATTTGACGGCTCTTACAGTCATGATTGTCTAATCAGTTTCATGATTCAAGAGAGCTTCAAAAAAACTCTGAAATGTAATTAAGTTTGCAGCAAAAAGATATCAAATTAATTCGCTGGGTTATTTAAAACATTGAGATGATATTTTCACCGAACTGAAGTGCTCTTTTTCCAAAACAGAAGTATATGCACGAGGAGAGAGAGTTTTGATTTTCAGTTTTAATTTGATTTAATTTGTAAGTGATAGAAATAGAAAACACAAACAAACACACGCACTCACGCAGTAACACTCTCTCTCACACACACACACACACACACACACACACACACACACACACACACGCACACACACACTCTCACACACACACACACACACACACACAAACCTTCAGAGGATGCAGAACAGAGTAAGAACGACTTCTGAGGAGATCAGAAGTTACAAGAAGTTCTTTTGATTCTCTCTGATTTCACTTTCATTCACCAACGGTCGGTCTGCTCTCGTGTTTCTGTCGTTTTATGTAACACTGCAGAACATGCAAACACACACTTCTCCATCTTAATGTCTATACATGTACATAGACATGAATTATGCAAACATTTCATGGTGTTGTAATATAACGGCATCAATAATTGAAAAGCTTTAGTGGCCTGTATTTATTTTATTTTTTCTTCAGCCTGTTCTCTTGAGCCTCCTGGAGCTTCTAGCTGTTTGTGCTTTAGTGCTTTAAATGTCCAATAACATGCAGAACAAAGCTCCTTCTATAAACCTCACTCTGCATTTATTGCTTTATTGCAAACATCAGAGTGTAGGCGCCACGCTATAACAGTCACAGGAAGTTTATTGTTACAAGCGCATGTTGGGTTCAAAACAAATCTACAAGTGAATTCTGATTTATCATCACGCAGACCAACTCTGGTACCATAACTTAAGAAAATGTTGAACAAGAGAGGTCTCGCTGTTTTCCTGCAAAAGAAAACCTCCATTAATTATTCATGACTGCAAAATTGAAAATGTAATTTATAAGTGTTTTCATTTTTTTTCCCATCGAGCTCCCGCGTGGAGCATTTGTGCTCCCAAGTCTCCAAACATCAGAGCTCCGATTTACTCTGCTTCTTTTTTTTTTTGCCCCACAGATTGAGGCATATTTTTACAAGGCTGGCATTATGGGTCGCCGCTGCAACAGCAGCTCTCAGCAGGGTGTAATAAAGTTCATTTTGATAACACAGCAGGAGGCGGGGAGGGCTTTAATCTTGGTCCCTGTTCCCCGTCGATGGTGGGGGGTAAAACAGCTGAACCTCCATAAAATCCAATATGTCCTCCTTCCCTCTCGTGTTCCAGCCTGCTGCACAATCATCATCAGTTGGGTCGTCTTTGCAACAAATCAATCTTCAATACACGTCCATTTGCTCATTTATCAATCAATCCTTTTTCATGTAGTGCCAAATCATAACAAAAGCAATCTCAGGACACGTTACAAAAAGAGCGAGGTGAGACCTAGTTATTGACAGAGACCTGACACGAGTCCACCACGAGTACTGGGCAACATTTAGCAGGAAAACGTCCTTTTATCAGGCAGAAACATCGAGCAGACAAGTCAAGTCAAAGGTTCTTATACTTATTTTACAAGAACACAGTGAGATGAGCTGTTTTTAATCCAGGGCCATGATGCTACAAGACAAAGAAAAGAAGGAGGAAGAAGGAGCATGAGGTTCAATGTTGTGACAAGACAAACAATTAAAGTAGCAAAGAAACAGTTAAAGGCAGGGTTAGTAATTTCTTCCAGATCCGCTTTTTAAGATTTTGGTTGAAATTGTCTTTAGGTCCTGACAGAAATGAATAACTCATGTTCTCTGAAAAAGGAACAAAGAAAATCCGTCATCTGTAGCAGTTGTAAGCCTGTAAAAACTTCGACCAATGTCTGCCACGACGTACCAATCTGATGAACCAATCACGCCTCCCTGTCTCCCTGCTCGTTCTCTACCCCTTGCGTGCACTAGCCCACACTCAAATCACGTCACTGATGACGGAGTTTATACTGTGAGTTTACTTACCGCTGAATGAGACATGAGACGACGTAGTTTCTACACAATGCAAGCGATGAGCTGAGGTCCGCTTCTGGAGCAACAGCGCTCGTGCATGTAAGTGAAGGGCGTGGCTTTTGAGGGAGTACAGAGGGGAGGGGATGGGTGCAGATGGAGCACTGAGGGAATGCTACTTTTAAAATCATGCTAGTTTTTGAAAAAACAGACCAGTTTAGGCTGATCCACCAGGACTTATAAAGCAAAGCTGGTATAAACAGTACACACGGATTGTGCAAATAAACAGACGTGTAATGTCTCAAAGTGAACGAAAATCGAGGCCACATCTCGGTTGCCTCACGGCCTCTCGACAGAAAGTCTCACATGTTGCCTTTCTACGATTGTGTGTTCTGTCTGACTATGAGAGCACTGAGCGATCTGCATGCTCAAAAGTGACGAGCATAAACAAACAAAATGGCGGAGCGAAAGAAGAATGATGGTGCTGCGGGATCCAATTACGGGACAGAGTAAAAGTTTGTCGAGCTCTGGCAACAACCTTGTTTTTTTCTTATTACAGTCTTCTTTCTCGGTGTCGTCTAGCCCCGCCCCTCTTCCTTTCAACGTCATCACGTCAGCCGTGATGATTGGTCAGGTTCTAGCGTATAGTCTGCCAAGTCATGGCACGAATTTATGACTTTGTGATCGCTTAATCTGACGCAGTGACCATCGTAACAGATAAAAAGATCATGTAGTCTGCCATCGGGATAAGAGACCACATTTCATATGTGTCTGTTATGTCTTTAATTCTGTACGGAGGCTGTGGTCCTCCAAGCGGGCCGCCTGGGTCCGAATCTGACCTGTGGCTCCTTTCCTGCACGCCATTCCCAACTCTCTCTCTCTCTCTCTCTCTTCCTGATTTCTGACTCTTTTCGCTGTCCTGTCTCTAAATAAAAGCCCAAAAATAAAGCTTTAAATCTTCAGTTCTTTGTCTCTAAATTACCAATTTCTGTGATTTTTTGTTTTAATTTCACGACATAAACAACGGCTATAGACGTCGTGACTGATTTACTGCACAGCTTGTTGTTGCTACAGTAACACCATCTGCTCCCCTCGGATGTGAAAAATTTAAATATTCAGATAATAAACTCTGTTAATAAATCAATAACATAATTCAATGTCAGTATTTCTTGTTATTGTCTCAGCATTTTTTTCTAAACCGCTGTGACATCAAATGAAAGCATATTATTGCTCCCCAGCCTTTGTTATTTCCCATTCGTCACTTTTAATTGAGCCATTGGTATGCTAAGTGGATTGAAAGTCCTGTTTCCATGGCGATGATATTATAGCAGTAGGCACAACTGTCATGACATCCTCGTTAGACTTTTATCTTCGCCGTTGATGGCGGCATTTCGGTTCAAAGTGTCACTCTGCAGGAATGTAACCGTTGCTTAAAGATGTCTAATTGTTGGCAGTAATTTACTTGATCTCTTTGTTTGTTTTTCAGCAAACCCGCTGCTCATTAATTCCTCCATGCAACCTGATCTGACCGTGTCGCGCACCTACACCAGCCCCATGTGTTTCCAGGACTCCATCGACAAGGAGCTGATGGCCGAGCGCTCGCTCCTTGACCCGCTGCCTGATCTCAAAGGTCAGACAAAGATTTTGAAAGCTGTGGAAGTTTACTACTTTTTGAAAGGCGAAGAATCGCAGAGCTGTTGTGCTGCTGCTGCTGCTGCTGTGAGGAGGATAATCCATCTTGTTTTGAAACTCTTTTTCCCATGAGGCAATCTATAAGAAAGCTGTCATACACAGAAAAAATGGCCATCACCTTCAAGGGCACCACAGGTTGACCGTTCAATAAGCCACGTCCCCTTTAGTTACTCTTGCTACACCTGTCGAGCTCTCTGTTCCTGCACGCATGAAGTCTGCACATATCAACAACAGATTTACTGCTCCTTCTTCATGGTTTAATGTGAAATGATGGGTCATTGATTTCAGCCAGAAGCAGTCTTTTCATTTCACACTATCAAATATCAATATTACTGTCTTAAAGGAGCAATCAGTGAGATGTGTAGTGAATGAAATGATAATCTGACCTCTCTATATGATCAGACATTAAGGAAACATGCTATGTTGAAGTACTGGCTTCTCTGACAACAATGCAGCAGCCAGTATGTCCTCCTTCTAAGTTTAGATTCTGGTCCTGAATGGTCTGAAGAAGGTAGGCCTGGTCCTGAAGAAGGTAGGCGGTTTTAAGGCACCCCCACACGGCCATTTTGGACGCCCCCCCCGGTTTGCCAGATATGAGACCAGTTATCAGGTCAAACCAACAGGTGTTGCAGCGATGGAAGCGGGCAAGAGAACTGGTTCAGATAGAAGTGATTGTACCCGACCTAAAAAGCCTCTGCATGTTTCTAATAAGCTCCACGAGCAGAAACGCGCTCAAACTAGGATCAATATTGGAGATGCTTTTGAAAAATGGAGAGAGGTTAGAACGCAGAAAGGTTTACAGACCGATGCAGAGCTGGCTAAACACTGAAGCTTCAGTGTCCACCACATGGCAACCTGCATGAGCATCCACTCTAGAGAGGAGGGGGCGGGGGGAGACAGCTCTCTACAATAGTTTGAATTAGGACTGCAGTACCCATTTTAAACACTAGGTGTCAAAGTTACATATTGCTCTTTTAAATAAAAAAGGTTGCCTTCTCATTTGATCATCGAAAGCTAAAAGGTTAATGTACCTAACGTGAGAACTATGATGTAGTTGGAAACGTCTTTGGTTGTTATTTTTTTGTTGTAAACTCAAACAAACTATTCTGTAAAAAATGAAGGCTTAATACTGGAGATGGTATTTAGCTCCTATGAGGAGTTTTAAGCTGGTTATTAAACGGGCTGAAATAAATTCTGATGCCTCTTTGTGACATTGTGAGTTTTTTTCAGCAATGGAAAATAACAGCCTCTTTTTTTATTTTGCCCTTGTCCGTGATCTGACCGTGTTTCACTTCAGCTCTTTTTTTTTCGTTGTATCTCTAGGGGTGTCAGAGAGAGCAGAGTACCATGTCATGTCCCACCCTCAGACATTTCCGAGGGGCCTGGCTCCGGACTACAAAGGGGTCGCAGTGGGGACCACGCTGGGCCGGAGAGGAAAAAACCTCTTCACTCCACAAGTCTCCTTGACTCACAGCAGACCTCTGCACAAAGCGACCGCCGTGTTTGGTCATGCTGGAGGGAGGCTTGTTGTACCTAACACAGGTGAGTCCACTGCGGGGAAATTTCATTCGATACATTCCCCAATGTGTGTGTGTGTGTGTGTGTGTGTGTGTGTGTGTGTGCAAACTGAAATCCTTCAGCAAGAAGCAAGAAATCACAGAGAAGCTGTGACTTTTACATTCAGCAGCAAGCTTCATACAAGTCATAAGCCTTGTTCACACCTGCACAAAACTCCTGAAAAACTCCTGAAATGTTTCAGGATGAGATGCATGTGTGAACGCAAACAGCTGAATTTTTCACTCAGACTTTATCCCGAGTGTCTCCTGCCAGCCCCCTAGTATTTTTTGTCCACATCAAGTCCAAGACGGAGCTAATGTGCAAGGCAGCAGGATATAATCAGGAGAATTCACCTCGAGTGAGTGGGAGGGGGAAGTGAGGTTTATCCCCTCCGATTGGTGCAAGGCCATAGACTGCATGCACGCGGCCGCTATGATCTACATGCAGATCACCTAGCTGAAGGTTGGGGGAAGCTCCATCCCAGCCCGGCCTCTGCTGCCAGGACAAGTCCTCCTTGGCTTCTAACACACTGGCACAGAAGGGGGGAGGGGGCATAGCAGCAGGCTGTCCCCACCAACAGCCCTGTAGCGGTTCTTTATAATTGCAAAGCAAATATTTGCATTATAACGTCGTACGACACACTGTTGCTTTGTCCCACAATTCCGAGTCATCCTTTTTACTTCATGTCTTGCCTCAGGAGACCCCCCCCCCTGGCCCCCCATTACTGTCAGACTGGGATAGTCCCCAGCTGTGAGGTGCATGTGTGAACAACCAGATCAGGAGGATTTCAAGGGCAGTCTTCTTGAATGTGCAGATTTGAAAAACAGCTCTATAGTGCAGTGAGAATGTGTAAATGTAAGAGCAGGGCTGAGGTCAGCGGAGAGAAAATGGCAAAAATCAAAACAATCCATTGACCTCAGTGACTATAAGCAAAGACTTGTCTCATTCTCCAGCCTAGAAACGGCCAAGACAACATATTATCAGAACAAGATATGCAATGCCACAGATACAAGAAAAATGTTTTCTGCTTTTAACTCACTGCTTCAACCTCCTCCTCCTCCACCCTCCGATCTGTTGTCACCTGACATGTTTGCCTCGTACTTTACTGAAAAGGTTGCAACCTTCAGTAACCAGTTTTCTGAGCCTGACCAACTCAGCCCAAAAGCACCGACCAAAAGTGCCTCATTCGACTCATTCTCCTCTCTGACTGAGGAAGAAGTCTCTAAGCTTGTGCTAGACTCTCGGCCGACTACCTGTCCTTTGGACCCTATACCATCAAGCCTCTTGCAGACCATCTCCTCTCCGCTTAATGATGCACTTCAGCATATCATCAACTCTTCTATGTCAACGGGTGTGTTCCCCACAGCATTCAAGCAAGCTCGGGTCACCCCTCTGCTCAAAAAACCCACACTGAACCCAGCCCAGGTTGAAAACTACAGACCGGTTTCTCTTCTGCCCTTTCTGTCAAAAGTACTTGAGCACACAGTCTTCAAGCAAGTCTCGGAGTTTCTGTCTAGAAACAATCTGTTTGATCCAAATCAGTCAGGCTTTAAGCGGGGCCACTCTACTGAAACTGCACTACTCTCAGTAACAGAATCGCTAAAGGCGGCCAGGGCGGCAGGTCAGTCATCAGTTCTACTACTCCTAGATCTGTCTGCTGCCTTTGACACAGTCAACCATCAAATCCTCCTTTCCACGCTCTCTGAGCTTGGCATCTCAGGATCCGCCTTTTGCTGGTTCGAGTCCTACCTCTCTGGGCGATCCTTCAGAGTGTCGTGGAAGGGAGAAGTGTCCAAAGCGCACAGCTTATCCACAGGGGTACCTCAAGGGTCAGTGCTTGGTCCTCTCCTCTTCTCCATATACACAAGCTCACTTGGTTCAATAATCCGCTCTCATGGCTTCTCATACCACTGCTATGCTGATGATACCCAGCTCTTCTTGTCATTTCCACCAGGCGATGTCACAGTCTCAGCTAGAGTCTCGTCATGCCTCACCGATATCTCTAAATGGATGAATGAACGGCACCTTCAACTCAATCTTTCAAAGACTAAGCTACTTGTCATCCCAGCCAGTCCCTCTATGCAGCCACAGATCAATATCCAACTTGGAACAACCAAACTCATGCCCACAAAGTCTGCCCGGAACCTGGGTGTCATGATTGATGACCAGCTAACCTTCAAGGTTCAAGTAGCCTCGATTGCCCGATCATGTCGTTTTGCCCTGTACAACATCAGGAAGATCAGACCTTACCTGTCAGAACATGCTACACAACTTGTGGTACAGGCTCTTGCGCTATCACGCATAGACTATTGCAACTCTCTACTGGCAGGTCTTCCTACATGCACAACCAAACCTCTGCAGATGATACAGAACGCAGCAGCCCGACTGGTCTTCAACCTTCCAAAAAGAGCTCATGTCACTCCGCTGTTCATCTCCTTACACTGGCTCCCAGTCACTGCTCGCATTAAATTTAAAACTCTGCTGCTCGCCTACAAAACAGCAACAAAAACGGCTCCTCCTTACTTTAACTCTCTATTTCAGGTCTACACTCCCTCCCGTCCACTACGCTCTGCCAATGAAAGGCGTTTGATCCAACCTTCACAACAGGGTCCAAAGACGAGGACTAGACTCTTCTCCTCTGTCGCCCCCCGGTGGTGGAATGAACTTCCAAACTCCATTCGATCTGCAGAGTCCCTC
Source organism: Tautogolabrus adspersus (assembly GCA_020745685.1). Taxonomy (NCBI): domain Eukaryota; kingdom Metazoa; phylum Chordata; class Actinopteri; order Labriformes; family Labridae; genus Tautogolabrus; species Tautogolabrus adspersus. The sequence continues at coordinate 16,051,331 of CM036549.1, read as the reverse complement.
TGTACCTTTAAGAAAAAGCTAAAGACCCAGCTCTTTCAGGAATACCTACTAACTTAACTTAATGATGATGATCTCGATAGTATTGATGTAATGATGGTAATGATGATGGTTTTTTGTTTTTGCTTGAAAACGACGACGTATAAGATGGTTTATATACTGATTAGAGTCTCAGAACGGCAGTTAATGTTGTGCCTTGCCTCTGGGCAATGCCTTTCAGCACCTGTGTGTCCAATCGGACTCAAAGCTGATCGTTCGTCCTTACTGACATTGTTCCTTTATTTTTCCTTGATCCTTGCTTGTGTTGTTCTTACTCTCTGATGTACGTCGCTTTGGATAAAAGCGTCTGCTAAGTGAATTGTAGAATTGTAGAATTGTAGATGTAAGAATGTATTTATTATTTCATGTCAGTGAATGAATAATGCACTCATTACATTTATTGCCGCCTGTCACTTAGTCACATTATGATTTTTATGTTAGCTTAATGTCTAATTATGTGTATTGTTACATGCACCAAAGACTAATTTCCATTTTATGTAAATGTAATGGACAATTACGTCCTCTGAATGTGGAGTTTGACAGCGATGGCATTATTAACTGAACGCTGCGTCGAGAACAACCAAATTAACATTTCTCAAGGTTTGGAAAGGTTTTTCGGACGATGTAAATGCAGCAATTGCATTTTTTCAGAGATACATTTATTTAAAACAGCATTATGGATTCTAGTTTTAACATCTTCAAACATACACTGCCCACCACGAGGACAATGTGGATACATTTGTTTGATGCAAACCTGTGATGCTCCGTCTGCTACACCATTCAGGCAGCTCGCTCCCCTGGCCTACATTCATCATCCTGTCCCCGGAGGGCCTTTATCTACTGCAGTGTAGATTGGCAGTAATTGTTTATCATACGGTACAATATTGTGTGTGCGCTTGTGTGTTTCTCTCCAAGAAAGCGTCAGTCTGAGAGTGTGTCGCTGACAGTAAGACTGCTGGCAGCATTGATTCACAAGGCCTTCGGGACTTGCCTCCGTCACCTTTTTCTGGGGCCGTCACCTCTCCGGCTGTCACCTCCAGTAAGGAGACCTGACAGCCCGGCAGGTGTGTGTGCGTATGCAGTGTGTGTCCATGTGTGTTGATCGGCTCTTGCGTGCCTCCTTCTCTGCAGGTATCAGTCTGCTAGTGCCTCACGGGGGGATCGCAGAAGACACTACCTGGGAAATGTACATGATCATCAACCAGGAGGACAGCAGGTGAGGGACTCTCACTGAGGCGAGGCAGTCTGCTTCTTAGTCTGCTCGCTTTTAATCTTTCAGCCCGTCGCGCAACATCTCTCATCCCTCTCTCATCCTGCCACGCCGTCATCTCCTCCTCTCTTTGCCAAACATGCACAGGTTCACACACTGATCCACTCATACAGCAGTCACATGTACTCTACATTTACACACGCCCAGATGCAGGCATATTCTCACCCAGCGAGGGGTCCTTGCTCATCTCGCAGACTCTACAGGGGACGACATGATGTGTCACAAATACATTGGCAGCTGCAGACAGATTGCATTACCGCCTTAAGCAACTGTCTCTGCAGAGAAAGATACTCTCCATGACTGTGGTAGCCTGTTTTGTGTTTGCAGACACGGCCGTGACAGTATCTCTTTCCACTCTGACTGGTAAGAGTGGTGAGGATTGTGAACTTTGTGAAGTCATGATGCTAGGTGGTATTGATTTGTTTTTTCAGAATCGTCAGAACGTTATATGCTGCAAAGTTTCATGTCCAGCGGGAGTTCATTTCTGCAACCTTTCTGTCGAGATATTTCACAAAGCTAATACTTCAGGAGAAAACGTTCCGATAGATAAGAAGCGTTTGAGAAAGAGTCTTAATACCTTTGACTTATTCCCAGCAGAGCCTCAGAAAGCTATCTGACAGCCACAAGTCATTTTTTTTTGGACATGTCCTTGATTTCCAGCAGACAGTATCAACGTGTCAGCAGGTCTGAGTGAAACCCTGCTAGCGAGATATCACCTTAACAACAGCGCTAACCGCCCCGTGCTTCTCAAAGAAATGTAATTCCTACATCTGAGGGAGAATCAAAAGCACCATTCAGAGCCATCTGGAATTAAACCGTGCAGCTCGGTTGAAGCCTCTAATTAAACATGAAATCATCAAAATGCAAACATGATGATTAAGTCTGAGAGTCTCGTTAAGTGGCCTAAAAATCAGAGTGTAAACAAACGTCCATAACTGTAGAAAAGACAGGGAGATGTAAAAATACAGGCTGCTGTGTGAAGTGCCCATCAGAAGTAACTAAACCCATATATACACGTTCATACGCCGCAGACGAAGCAGCGGGAGCAAATTGGGGTTTGAGTGTCTTGCCCAAGAACACATCGGACATGTAGCTGCAGGAGCTGGGGATTGAACCCCTGAACCTCCGGCTAGGAAATGACCGAATCTAATGAGCCACAGCCGCCCCAAGAAGAAGAAGATTCCCATTGTACATAGTCTTCTTTCCTTTTTCGTTTCCATAGACTTCACCAAAAACCAAGCAGCACACATACATGTGTCCAGTATCATCAGCTTCCTGTCATAGAACTGATTTTAAAATCCTTCTTCTTGTAGCTCTTTATGACCCAGGACCAAGCGTCCTCCTTGTTAGATATTTGCCTTCAAAAACACTGAAATCTGCTGCTGCTTCATCATTTTAACATCTGTAAATAAGCCATGTCAATTACACCCAAAACATTTAGTACTATTGATATGACGGCACTTTATTTTACGCTTGTTTAATCTTCATTCTGTCCGTTTTCATGTGCATGTTTTTTTGCTTATTGTGAAGCATTCAGAGCAGCTTTTTCGTACGAGAGGTGCAATACATATTCTGCTTTTATTGTTAATATCATAAACTGTCATTAGACCTCACCTCCACCACACCACATGGCGTCTATAGGGTCATTTGTTGAAGATACAGATCAAAGGTCAGTTAAAGGCTGTGGTGCAGAGCTCGGTTAGTGGGCAGGGTAATACACTCCCTCGCCTAAAGCCTCTCCAATCCAGCCAAGCTGCTGCCCTCCAGGCTCCTGCTTTGCTCTGATAAGCCTGATGCTGTTTACTTCTCTGGCTGTCGTTTAAGAAGCTGCAGGAGCCGTGCACCACTGAGCTGTCAGTCAAAGCCCTATCTTCTGACAGCCGCAGAGTCCGCAGGAGAAATTGGATCCTTTTCTCTCCATTCAAAACCGGGGCCATCTACATAAGACAACGCTTTCTTCGGCAGAGAACGAATCGATCGGCGCAGGCTCAGTTTCAGGTGCTCACAGGAGGTTTCGTTTGGTGCGTGATGTTCTCCAGCTCAACGGGGGGACAGTTGGTAGTCCAAGGACAGAATCACACCGTGTGACCATGAACGCCTGATATGATGCGACTTACACAAGTTTAAGTGAATGAGTTGAGAGGTTTCATACTCGTTTTGTGAGCAGACTTTGCAGAGAGGCATCTTTTACTCTGACGTCCTGGTGTCACTCATACCTGCTTCACTGTGAACTTCCTTTGCAGTTTTTGGTTGGTGGTTATTTTTTAAATTCATATCTTGTGTGCTCTCCTGTCGGGGCAGAGCAAAGGTTCGCCTCTTGAACCTCGAAAATCTTCTTCAAATTACCCGTAAATCTGCTTAAACCGATTTTAGAGGCCAATCCAACAAACTATAAACCTAAAAAATAACCTAAATGGCCAACAGGGTACCCCATGCTCAGTGTAAACACGTTCTCAGGTGCGAACTGTATACAGTACAGTTATTTTCAGTGTGCCTCGGACTTAATTAATTTTTCCTAAAAAAAAAACGTTAGCACTTCAAACATTTGTTGTAGCAAACATGAAAGTAAACAGAAGGTTTTTTTATACACATCTAGCAAACACATAGCCTAACAACATTTTCTAATTTTTATCAGAGTGGTATCCACGGCAACAGGCTCTGTCTTCATGTCGGCCATTCAAAAAAAACGTTTTGCTTATAAAGGTTTTGAATGTGCTCCTGGGCATAAATGATAAATGGCCTTGAGCTTGTTCAGCACTTTTCTGACTACTCAGAGCACTTTTACACCGCAGGTCACACCTACACATTCACACTCTGATGGCAGAGTCTGCTATGTAAACATACATTCATACGCAGCCGACGAAGCAGCGGGAGCAACTTAGGGTTAAGTGTCTTGCCCAAGGACAAATCGGACATGTGGCTGCAAGAGCTGGGGATCGACTCTACCAACTGAGCCACAGAGACCCCAATATAACACAGAATTTGTGTTGGAAGTAGATGTAGCCTCTTGGTTTGAGCTAAAATGCCAGAATGCATTCTATCAAACAGCCAGCAGGGGGAGTTTCCAACGGTTGCAAAATGAAGCCTGATTGATCGTCTTAATGTCCATGAGAAAATTACCCTACATCTCAACGTACTTATTACCTCATTAGATATTTTACTGATGAGTTAATGGTCTCATTTACAAACAAAGTCTTTTTTTTTAACACAGCATGATGTCCATTTTGTTGATTATGGAACCGTTAATGGGCGCCTGTTTTTCTCAGGCGCTCCATGAACAGAGGCAAAGCAATTTCTGCATCGGCCGCAGGTTGAACTCCAACCTGCATCCCTCTGGTGCATCTCTCCTCCTCTTCCTCACATTCCTCGTCTCACTTCAGCTTTCCTTTTGTAAGAAAGAAAATTAATCTTTAATAAAGAATATATGGAACCATTTATAGTCATTTTGATGCTTTCAGCATGGCTTCCTGTGATTGACGAGTTAAAACCACATAAAATGTATGTCACCCACTACTCACTAGAGCACTATGTAGGACTTTCACCATTTTGTAGTGTTGTCCGAATTTTGAGTGAGCATTATTATAGCCTATATATTGGACTCATTATATCCCACAATGCATTGAGAACAGTATAATACAACTCAGTGTCACTAACCGAGCAATAAATACCATCAAGCATCCTGAGTCAAAGAGACGTTGGACTTCTCGGCAGAGTGCGACCAGTGTGAACACAGAGAGACGGAACAGTAAATGAGTACAAAGACCCTGCAGCGCCTTCACTCCTTTGTCTTCCAACAGGACAGAAACATTCACTTTAAGGATGTTGATTATCACCACTTGACAAGATACAATAAATGTAACATCCTTTAGATCAGTGTCTCTCAACTGGTCGAGCCTCAGAACGCACCGCCAACTCCTTCAGGAAAATTACAACCCCAAATTTCTAATAATTTTCAACCAATCGCATTTAGTTTAATGAAGAATTGTGCAGTTTGGACCTCAGACGTTACAAAACATGTGACAGAACAAAGAAAAGGAACAAAACAAACGTGGTTTAAAAGCACAGCACAGACTTTTAGATACTATTTTCTTTCCAGGCAAACTGAAAACAGATCTGTGACCCACTTTTGGGTCCCCACCCACCAGTTGAGAATCGCTGCTTAAGAATAAATCAAATTTAACAGGGACACTGTCATTTTATGATCAGAGCAGATCAAGAGGAACTCCTTAATCCCCACTGTTCACCTCTATGGCTGCATAAAATAAGAGTTTTTAAAGGAACAATGTGCAACTTTTTGATCCAGTAGATGTCGCCCTTGAGCACCAGCATGAAACCAAAACTAACTGCTGTTTGGCGAAACCTCCGCTATTCTGAAGCCTCCGCTCTCCTCCAGCGACACACCTCCAACCCCTCTCCACTCACATCCTCCTTGGCTCGAGCTGCGATTGCCTGTGTCCTGCATTGTTGTGTTAGCATGCTAATGTTAGCACTCTTTAGTTAGCTCGTAGCTTCACATTGCATGTAAATTGACACAGAATGAGCCGTGATCTAAAAACTCTTATGTGACATCCAAGAAATAATCAGTGAGTATGTTCTTCTTCTTCTCTCTAGTCCTTGACTAAAACAGCTTTTATACACAAGGGGAGGAGCCGGCTGTCCCGTCCATGTAAACACGGCTCTGACAACAACACAGCCAGCGGGACTCGAGCTTCTCACTCATTGTAGACAGTCATGACTCAGAGAGAGGGTACATTTCTGATTACTGCTGCTGTAAGAGCTGGAAACACATTGTTGAATACGAATGAGGAAATGTCAAAATGTTCTTTATTATTGTGTGGGAGGAGGGGGGATGTCACACTCAATATTCTTGTGTGAAAAATAGAAAGAGGTGTGTTGTACACTGCAATTGTGAGACTTCACTAATAGCCCCAATTACCCATCTACACATTAACCATTGTTGTTCAGTGATAACTCTTTGTTCTCATAAGCACAATCAGAGAAGCTAAATAACCACCTTTAATCTTGCTCACAGGAAATCGGGCTAATTAGCATAGCTTCAGCAGCAGGTAACCTTGGTTTCCTCTGAGCCGCGGGGCTGATTAGCACAAAAGTGCAGCTGCAGGGCCATGCGGCTCTCTGGATGTGTGATTTTTATTTTTAGACAGCAGATCATAACCTCTTTAAATTTTTTAGTGTTGATTGGTAACAGCTTAATGAAAGGAGGAAGAGCAGAACAGAATAGAGTTTCATGAAAATAGTGTGCAGAAAATGTTAAAATATCAGGACCACAACAACATCGGCCACACGCCGCGTTTCCTAGGAACGCCACATTCACACCACGAACACACACACACACACACACAAAAATCACACCTCACCCTCACACCTCTTTTTTTTTACACAGAAAATGTCATGCTTCTTTCAGGTATTTGTTGCAGGAATGGAAATACTTGAAAATCCTTCCCCTGCAGAAGGGCTTTTTTAACTGGGAGGTTTTAAAAGAAGAAGTACTTGTGTTTCTTTATACTACTGAAGTGCACAGAAGAGTTTTTGTGTTGTAGTCAAGACCACACTAACCAAGACCAAGACATACATGAGACCAGAGTGCTCCGAGACAGAGACAAGACCAAGACATTCAGGGATCAAGCCAGAGTCAAGACCAAGACCAAGGCAGGGCCAGACCAAGACAAGACCAAGACCTTAAATATCACCATAAAAATCATCATCTTGTGTGCAGGGGGCGTGTCACTCACTTAGACCTTAACAACCGGGAAGGTTACGCCGTAAAGTCAAACTACAAATGAATATAAGTTATCTGTGTTTTTACAAAGAGGCGTTTTCCTTCTAAAAAAAAAAGGCCTTTCAGTGTTGGTCTTGACCGGTCTTAATTTAAAATCTGGAGTCAGCCCAGTCTGAGACCGAGACAAGACTGAGTGAAAGTGCTTTTGATTCCGAGACGAGACCGAGACCTTCAAAAAGTGGTCTCGAGACCAAAGCCGATTTGGAGAACTACACCTCTAGAGTTTAAGGGACAGTTATCAGGAAAATCAGGGGTGTAGAATCAATGTGTAGGGATTGTCATTTTTACAATAATGTGATTTAAATTTGAACATTTACAAGACATAACGTTATAAATATTTAACGCCACAACCCATAAACGACTAAAAGATCAAAATGAGATTTTATTTTTCAATGATCAGTTCTTTCCTTTTTTAAACTTCCTTGTGTGACAATTGTGTGCAACAGCAGCACACTCTAACAGTTTTAATATTGATGCTTCTTTGTTGGAGGCTATTCACTTTATTTCCGCTCCGTTGTGAGCAAACCAAAGACAGGAAACCTACTTAGAATCAGAGTGCAAGATTGGACTGGGACACAGCTATTGACTGGGTTATATATGGAGTCAGCTGGTTCAGTTTTTTATGTGTCAACATGAGAAGTGGAACCTATAAAAATCACACTTTCCACTCTCCCTCACTCTGCGGGTGTCTCCTATGTTTGTGTGCGTACACGTGTGGCTGCACTTCACACGTTTGTGATGCATCATGTCACAGTTTGTCCCCGCTGCAGCTGTATTAATGATGCTGAGAAATATCCACGCTGCTGCGGTGACAACACCACCAATATTGTGTCCTGTATGTGTGAGGTGTCCAGCCGGGCCAACTGCATGACTGATGGTGGTCCCATTGATTGCTCTCAGTCTTCAGGGCTTCCAGCCAAGATTGGGCCCCCGGCCAAGAGCAGCTCGGCCCAGCTAATCTGTCACCGGGCCGGCCAGAGCAGGCTTCATAAGCTCCATCGACCCGCCGAGCTTACACGCTGTGTGCTAGAGCCTGTCCTCCCCAGCCCCACTGTCCATTAGTCTTGGTGCTTTAATCTTCCCCTATCTGTGCGTCTGTGTGTCAGCTAGTCAGGGATTGATTCATTATGAGTGTCCGAGGATTTGAGTTTACTTTGTTCCAAGGCAAGGGTCACACTCTGCTACACGGACGCCTGTTTAAAGCAGTGATTCATTAGCAGTGCTGTTTATGTCTTCATGTTCATAATGTCTCAAAAGGTGGGGTTCTTTTTTGTTGGTCGTATTAAAATGCAGAGAAGAGGAACTTAAAGCTCCTGTGAGGAGATTTATCAGCTTATGAAACAGACTGAAATTAATATTGATGCCTTCATGTGACCTATACAAGCAGAGGACACTGTACGTAGTAGTAATGATCATTCATATATCTTATTTTTAATGCCTGTATCTGCTGCCAAGGGGTAGCATTCAGAGAAGAAGATGAACAACACGGTGCAGAATTTATTTACATTTTTCACATCAAAGATTCTGAAAAAGTGATATTTCTACTGTTGAAAAAAGCAGGATGAGATTTTTGTTAAAACACTGCTTACACATGTACAGGACAAGATGAGCAAAGAGATAGGAGGTGCACGCTTTGTCCACCGGAGGGCGCCAAAATCAACTCAAACCAAAAGTTTCTCACAGGAGCTTTAAGGGTGCACTATGTAGATCTGGTAGTGAAATTTGAAAGTTGGAGAAGTGAAACAATTCTATGCTATATTTTCTGAACTTAATACACAACATTTATTCAAAGGAAAAAATGGGTCCCTGGAACACAGTTTGGAGCTGAAAAGCTACCAGGGGAGTTACGGTTTCACTGATACGGGCCCACCACCATAACTTCTCACGTAGCATTTTATCTTCAAACAGTGTTCCAGGGACCAAATGTCTCGAGTGATTCGAGAAGCAGGAAAACCAACCTCTGTCACTTAGTGTGGGCTGAAATAGAGCCATCAAGATTACAATGTTGGACTCAGATTATCAACTGATAAATGTGAACATTACGTTTTTAAGTTTGGCATGGAAGGTAAAGGAAATATTGTTTGTAAAACACTGTGTAAAGTAGCTCATATAACCCAATAATCCTTAGCTAATTTGATGCTTAAATGTATGCTTTCCTGTCCCTCTGTGTGTTCAGTTCTATGTCTGACGATGCTCCAGAGATCTTTCTGAGCCCGGCCGTCACGTACGGCCCGCCAGGCCTCGACCTGTCCTGTCCTATAGCCATGACCATCGCCCATTGTGCCGAGGTTGCCCCTGAAAACTGGACCATCCGGCTAAAGAGACAACTGCAGGACAACAAGTGGGAGGTGAGCCGTTTTCTCTTTCACTTCAGCTGTAATTATCGGGTCCAGATTCTCTGCTGGGGCGTCAATGCAGACTGTTAACAAGTACAAACACACTTTCACATTGCGTCTGGAATATCAATACTCAGCAACACAACAGCTCCAACTTACTTTGATGAACATTTTCATCCAGCAGTGAAGTCATGCGAGCACGGAGCCGATTTCAGGGTTGCCAGCTCAGATTTGTCATTCTGCATAAAAATTCAGCCTTTCAAGCTCTACCTCATGCTGTCATACATCCAAAAGAAATGTCAGGGCGAATGCAAATGACTGCTATTAGTCATTGAAACATTCATTTCTTTTTTCCACTTGATAAGATGATAATGGTATTTCTAAAGCATTCCTCTTTCATGAATGTGTGAATTCATTCAATGCGGTGCAGCTGTTAATGAATTTTTGAACACAACAAACACAATTTACATTACAATGAGGACAAAAGACAAATATGTCGGAACAGTCTGCAAATTGCTTCTGTTTTTTTGTTGTTGTTTGTTTTGTCTATGTGTTATTGGCATCTGTATCTGTAGTATAAGACTGGTTTGAAAGAGGCTAGGGTTTCTTTACAATCCTGCAAGGCGTGCTGAAACAGGAACACGTGCAGATATAACTTTAACAAGTGTTGCCCTTTAAAAGCAGCAACGTATGTGGGGACTGAAATGATAAAGTGACCTTACTATATGATCAGACATTAAGGAAACATGCTATGTTGAAGTGCTGTCTTCTCTGACAACAATGCAGCAGCCAGTATGTCCTCCTTCTAACTTTAGATTCTGGTCCTGAATGGTCTGGATTTGTTTGGACCAGAGAAGGTAGGCGGTTTTAAGGCACCCCCACACGGCCGTTTTGGACGTCCCTCGGTTTGCCAGATATGAGACCAGTTATCAGGTCAAACCAACAGGTGTTGCAGCGATGGAAGCGGGCAAGAGAACTGGTTCAGATAGAAGTGATTGTACCCGACCTAAAAAGCCTCTGCATGTTTCTAATAAGCTCCACGAGCAGAAACGTGCTCAAACTAGGATCAATATTGGAGATGCTTTTGAAAAATGGAGAGAGGTTAGAACGCAGAAAGGTTTACAGACCGATGCAGAGCTGGCTAAACACTGAAGCTTCAGTGTCCACCACATTGCAACCTGCGTGAGCATCGACTCTAGAGAGGAGGGAGTTGGGGGAGACAGCTCTCTCTAATGTTTTGAATTTGTAGAATCTGCAGTACCCATTTTAAACACTAGTCTAAGGAGGAGGGACGACAGTCCGATGGTGGTGGCTGGGCGTCCGTGACGTCGGGTGGTAGTAGTGCCAGATCACCTTGCTGAAGGTTGCGGGAGCTGCGTCTACTCGAGAGCCTTGTCTCCGCTGCCTCCTGGACTTCTAAACACACTGACACACAGAAAGTGGGGATGTCCATAGCAGCAGGCCGTCGTATGTATATCATTTATTTATTTGGGAGGGATCATAGAAAATGGCTCGATTCCCAGGGCTTAGAAGTAAAGTCTAACACAGTCAGCTCTGCTCTGCATTAGTAATTTATCTGTTTCATCACTGAAGGTAGTTCTAATAAGAACGATGTCCCTGCACCTGTTACATAATGAGATTTAAAACGAACATTTTCAGACAGTTTTTCATCAAATACTGCTCTGTGGTTTAAAGTCGCTTAAGTCCATTCTGAAACCTCAGTGTGAGGTCAAAAAAATGACAAGTGTGCTTTCTAAGAGATTCAGGACTCCATGTCTATAAATACAGTGTCGGGCTATTTTTGCGATGGCTACTGTGAGCTTTTCTTCTCAGATATAGCTCTCTCTGTAAAATAACACCTCTGCAAAGTCCTTCAACCCTGCCCTGCAGAGCTACTCCCCGGTCTCACTGAGACTTGTTCAGACATCTTACTTCAATCCAAACACCCTCTATCCATTATCTCTCACCGCGGCTGCACAGTCGACATATCTAAGATGCTCTTTTAATATTTAACTAACCTCATCAAGAAGCTTTGGGGACCTCATCGAGGCGGAGTGACCCCCGAGTCGTCGAGTTTGTGTGACCTTGAAGGGCCCGTGGCTTCCTCCCAGCCTGGTCCCTTCACTCTGCGTGACATTTACACAGATGTAATTTGCCAGCAGCCGTGTTGCACAAAAGGGAGCTATCAAAAGACTGTCACTGATGGGGACTATATGCCAAAGGAAAGAGGAGAAAAGGAGGAGACGGACAGAGAGACAGGCGGCTTCAGAGAGAGAAAGGAGAGGAGATGTTCTCTAAGAAAATGTAACGCTGTGACCCATCTCTGTCAGTGCAGAATAATGAGCCCTTTATCTTAGGAAGGATGCTCACTCAAAACCTAATCTCTGGAATTAGCAATATAATGGGAGATGGAGGTCTTTCTCCTACTTTGTCTTCGTCTTCGTCCCCCTTTTCCTCGCTCCGTCTCCCGCTCAGTTCCATCCCCATTAAAGCTCGCACTTTTGTACCGCCAGAGTTTGACTCCATCATTTCTCCCCAGCCGCCCGGCGGGGATGAGCTATGTCATGGAGATCCTTCATGTCCGCTGCAGCGCTAATGGGGCAGGTTTAGGAATCCGTGGGCCACTAAATTACCCCACATTGCTTTTTATGCCTCAGCCAGGCCATATGCAGAGGGGAGCCGCGGGTCACAGTTCTGTCTCAGAGGTGATTTAGGGCGGATTGAGCACAGGATGATGAGCAATTGGCCATCGGATACGACTTCACCCCGCTAATCCGTTTTGTCAGTGTTACTGTATCCCCATCTGTTTAGTGAGATGTGCGATTATTCATCTGGCTCGCGTTCAGCTTCGCACATTTCCTGAGTGTGTGTGTGTGTATGTGTGAGGGACAGTTTCTAGTTTACTGTCTGTGTCCTAGTAGTATCTAGTCAGTTCATCAATTTACAGTCAAATGTAGGAGATATGGCTTGTTACACAATTATATCACCATCGTCTTTCCTTTTTGGTTTCTTTCAAACAGGAAATATTCTTTTAGACGATACAGGATTAACATGCAACTAAAGTAGTCCTCATATTCGAACTTCTTAACTGGACGCTGACATGTTTGTCATTTGGAGCCAGAATCTGTGCCGGAGAGATAAGCTGGTGGAGCCAAGATTTCACTTCCACCAACCAAGACAAACATTTAACCTAAGCCTGGTACACATGACGACAAACTAAGACAGATTCAACACTTTTGTTCATATAGTGTGAGGTGTCCAACGAGACGACCGACTCAGCACACCACACACTAACAGATTCATTCACGTACGACCAGAGTCTCCACTCTAATAACGTGTAATCTGATAGATAGATAGATAGATAGATAGATAGATAGATAGATAGATAGATAGATAGATAGATAGATAGATAGATAGATAGATAGATAGATAGATAGATAGATAGATAGATAGATAGATAGATAGATAGATAGATAGATAGATAGATAGATAGATAGATAGATAGATAGATACTTTATTGATCCCGAGGGAAATTCAAATCTCGCATGACTTAAGAGTAAACAAACATGATGGTCAAGGTAAACGTGGCTAGCTGTTAGCTGCTACATTCTTTACGGTAAACATTTCGGCCCAGCTCCTCGTCAGTTGGATTGTGGTTTGTTTTACAGACACGTTGTAAAAACACTCATGTTGATGCCACAAATCAACACTTTAGTCCTCCATTAATGACATCTACCTAACGTTATGCTTTGTATTTGCTGTTGTTGCCATGGTAATGTTTGTTTTGCTTCCTGCGTCAGTCAGCTAGCTTCCGGTTTGACTATTAATCCGTTCCATGTGACAATTCACAGAGTCTGAGCTCGGCCGTCCTCGGTGTTCTCCCCACACACTTAAATGACTCTCCTGTTGGTGTTTGTTACGTTTCCTCTCACCCATCCTCCTCTTACTCTGCTCATTAATACTCTACTCTGATGCGCACAGCACCGTAGGAGCCTCACTTGTCGAGAGAGAGTTGTCAATTATTGTAATTTCAATTTTTTTTAAGCATCAAATAACTCATTATAAATACAGTTCTCAGAGAGAAAAATCAATCGCACATGATTCAGCATTACGAGATATAACTTTAATGACAGAAGCCATGTTTGAGAAATATATTTTTGGCGTGTAGTTTGGTTTTAAAGTTTGACCCATGACCCATCTGTTAACATGGACGAGGCGGAGCTTATGACCTACCGACTTTAAGACCACAGGCTGTAAAAACATGGACAAAGCCTGAGTGATGTCACTCATTGGTTTATGACGGGCATTTTTGGAAGTCTCTCCATGGCGGTTGCCATATTTGATGGGATGACTGTTAAACTCTCAGTCAACCTATCAACGGGCAAAGAGTTGGAGCTGAGGCGGGCCGTGAGTCTCGTGACAAACCGCTACAACAGGGCTGCTTGCAGGCAGACCGCCGCACTCTTAATTATGCATAAATCATATCCTTCATAAAATCCCCTGTATAGTGTGTGCTGATAAAGACAATAACTAATCAGACCCACATTGTTTTCACACCAGGCTGTAAACATGTTTTGTTCTGCTGTCGAATCAGAAATTTAAACTTGGGCTTCAAACGGACACTCCGTCTTTTTGCACTTTTGCACTCAACACCAGAGGTTGCCGCTTGCTCGTGACCTTGTCATGCCGTCCATCCTTTCATCCAGTCGATGAATTCAAGAGGTTCTTGCCTGGAAAAGTATTTCAAAGGAGGTACATCATTAAACCCCTGACTCACATAACAGGAGCTATATGGTTTTCAGCTTTCAGTTTGTGGTTAAGAGCTTTCTCCCTCTGCAGACGAAGTCTTGGCAGTAATGTTTAGAATCATAAATCAGCTTCACTCTGTAGAGCTGGCTGCTGAATCCTCAAACCAAAAATTGAAAAGCACTAAAAATAAGCCTTGAGACTCTAAACTATTCCCATGATTAACTTCAGAATGAACTATTTATGTCTCAGAACATAAATACAAAACTAAATCCACTCTCTTCTTATGTATCTTCCCCCTACAGGAAGTGATGTCAGTGGACGAAGAGAGCACATCCTGCTACTGTCTGCTGGAGGCCCAGAGGTGCCACGTGCTGCTGGAGCATCCAGGTCGCTACGCCCTGGTGGGGGAGCCGCTGAACCAGGAGGCAGCCAAGCGTCTGAGGCTGGCTGTGTTTGGTAGTCCAGATAACAGCAACTCTCTGGGCTTCACCCTCAGGGTCTACTGTGTGGACGACACGCCGCATGCATTTCAGGTACTGTGTGGAAGGATCAACACACACAAAAAAATACACTTAAACCTAAAATATTAAAGAACAGGTATCATTGATGTGTGTTTTATTTTAAATCAGTATGATAAAAATGTCATTGTGCATGGTTTTATGGATCAATGAGAAACAGGAGCAAACACATTTCTGACAGAAAACATCATCTAGCTATGCAGAATGTAACTTTTTAACCAGGTGTACTATGTCTAGTAACCGCCTGCTCTTCATAGTAACTGTAACAGATATCGGTCAGGCTCTAATTCAAGACCAAGATGAACTCTTTTGTCCCACAGTGTGATACATTTGTCTGGGGCTCTTCACTAATGCTGCAGCTGTAAAGAGACAACATTCAGCATCATTCAAATGAAACATAAAACATTGAATATTATTACATTTTAAAGTTCCCTGACACACCAAGCAGACGGCAAAGAACTAGTGGCGACGAAGGCCGTCTGTGGCGTCGCCTCACGACGCCTTTGTCTTGGCCAAAAAGTTGCACTCGAAGACACCGCAAAGACTACAGCCAACGACCAACCACCACGTACGTTATGAGCATGCGTGAGAGGAAATAACTGTCCATGCCAGCAGACGGCGGTAGTCAGTTGTTATGATGCGACAAGATCATTTTCACGCCGCTGTCGGTCACCACTCGTGACTCACATTATAGGTAGGCCTACTAATCGAGAATAATGTCTGATAAAAAGTTGAAAATGGCTGGAATCGGCCGAAAAAAGGCCGACGGGGGCCGACGGGTAGCGGCGTAGCTGGACACCTCAAAAACTAGGTAGACGATTGCTCACCGACGGTCCAACTAGGACCGACAGCCGACGATCTCATTGGTGTGTCAGGGCCAGTGCAAAAAGAGAAAGCATAGTCCAGTGACTGTGCCTTGATGAAAAGTTTAAGGATCAGTACTTTGACCCAGCCTCCTCTTGAGCTGGTTATGAATATCTGTACCAAATTTCATGGTAATTTATCCTATAGTTTTGCTGACATTTGTCTCAGAATCACAAATGCCAGTGTCATGGTGCCACTGGAGGAGCACCAGTCATAATTCAAAATGTTCAATGCAGTCTTTTCTATACGTCTTGAGACTCTTCAGTCTGGAGGGAGACGGCGGACAGATTGGCTGACTAACTGGGCCTCCAACAGAATCTGAATAATAGGATCTAAATATGTGATAGAAGAATTTTTAATTGGAAGGGTTTGGTTGATGCGGCTGGTGTATTTTTGCCTGAAAGAATTGCTGTCTGAGAATTTTTTTTTTTTGCTTCACTGAAGATCTGCCTGCTCGGTAACATTGCCACTGGGAGATGCTTGATGACTAGCAGACAAAGAGGGACTTTTAATTACAAAGACAACAGATGCTCCAAGGTTGCTTCCCTGCCCTTTCTTTGCGTAATTTAATTTGCTCTCTGTTAATTAAACATGTTTTTTTGCAATGCATTCCACATGACAAGCGTTTGAACACGTTAAAATGAGACACATCCTTAGAAGCAGCGCGGGTTCATCGCACTCGTGCTCTGCTAAAAAATGTTGGCCTTGTGAGCGCACCTCCGCAAGCGTTTCTTGTCCCCTATGATTATTGAAGTTCCCATATTGTCCTCGTTGTCTCCTTTCATGACATCAGTCTGTGAAACCTAAAAAGCAGCTTTAAATGATTTACAGTTAAAAAAACGTCCTTACTTATCTGATACTGACGTCAGTAAAAACCACCATGTCAGCCTCTGCCTGAAACAGTTTGTTTCAGCTGCTGTCTTTTTTAAGGCCCCCCTCCCAACGTGCCCACTTTCCTCTGATTGGCCAGCTCTCTGGAAGCCTTCCGGGGGGCAGAACGCTGCAGGACTGCCAGGGGAGGGCTGCTCTCCAGTGCTGGGAGAAGAGAGTCTATGTAAGAGGTTTCAGCGGCTTACGTAGAGGCTTGTGAAATTCTCAGTTTCATATCGAGGAACTATCGAGTAATTTGTAGAACAAGCTGTTTAGCGCCATCTGCAGACTTATCCTGGGATTAGTCCGACATATGTTTACCTCATGATCTGAACCTTTGCCCACGTTTAGTTTGGGCGTCGAGTACTGTAATACTAACGTGAGTTTTAAAATGGGGATCAGCATAATAGGTCAAATTTCAACGGACACACAGCTTTGATGGTGCGGTTTTTGGGGGGTCTACCTGTCTAGCCACTGACCCCTCATCACTTCTGGCTTCAGAGAAATTGGACATGGCCGTCTTAAGCCAATCCACTCGTCCTCTCCATCAGTCAGACCTGAATGTTTGTTCATTCGTTCCCCTTTTGGTTAGCTTTTGTTTGTGCTCCATACAACAATTAATTTCCCCTGTGAGCTTGAAACAAGAATTGATCAGGTTCAAGACAGCCTGTGTGCTTTGCATCCCCCCCCACTCTGTGTGTTCTAAGACTGACAGGATGAGCCATGCATACCGGACTCATACTCCAACCCCTCCCCTGCATCCCCACGATACACGAAATGTAAACACAAACATGCAGGCACACACCAGCACATGCACACAGATGTTATTGTTCTCCATAGATCCGATAATATTACAATATCACGAAGCAGGAAGCCAAAAGTAAAATATTGACAGAAGACTTAGTTTTGATTTTTTTCCCTCTGTTCATGTGTACACCCAATATGTCTGCCCAACGCTTCTGGCTGCTCTCTTTATCCAATTTCTCGGCTCCAGCAGAGTCAGTTTTGTCACTCCTGCAGTCTGTCGGTTTGATCTGTTTTGTGTCTGGTCACGAGTTGTGAGCAGCGTTCGCTCCTGTGGGGGCCACAGTGGAGCGTTTCAACTTTGGGGTTTCAATCACGCTAGATGACTTCTGAAGCTTAAAAAAAAGACCCACAATGCACCACACTGTTTGTATTGTTTGTATAGAGTTGAGTTTTTTTACTTCATAGTCACAGGGTTCCTCAAAATGTGCAAAGAGCACTGGCAGATAAAAATCATCTCCCCGGGGTGCCAGCTGTGCTTGGAACCCAATAAAGACCATTTCTAACAGCTTGTAGAGGCTTTTCTGTGTTTATTATTTGTTTGTTTTTGTTTTTATGTTAATAATGTATATATAGTGTTTTTATCTCTGCTCTTTAGTAACTGCGCAGCACTTGTAAACGTCAATGTTTTTTAAAATGTATATATAAATAAAGTGGATTGGATGGGATTTTAAATAGTGCGAGGGCTGACTTTAATACATTCATTTTCCTTTTCAGTAGTGTTGTAGTATTGGAAATCGGTCTCAAACCCTTTTTTAAGGTCTCGATCTCATCTCGGAATCGAAAGCATTTTTACTCAGACTGGGAGGACTCCAGATTTTAAGTCATTACTGTGATTAGAAGGAAAATGCCTCTTTCTAAATGAACATTTAACTTTATTTAATTCATAATAACATTTTTATCCCCGGTTACGGTCGCAACCTTCCCGGTGTTACGCTCTAAGTGAGTGACACGCCCCCTGCACAAGATGATGATTTTTAAGTGATATTTATGGTCTTGGTCTCGACTTGGTCTCAATCCCTAAATGTCTCGGTCTTGTCTCAGTCTTGGAGCACTCTGGTCTCGGGTATGTCTAGGTTTCGGTTAGTGTGGTCTTGACTACAACACTAGTTGTCAGAATGAATTGATGAATTGCAACATAACGTTTAAGAAAAGGGCTGCAACTGTTTATTAATTTATCAACAAAGAATCTCCAATTTCTTTCAATGAATCTTATTATACAGTATATGTGACCAACACTTCAAAACCTGATCTCAGATTATTGTCACGTAAGATGGAGAATCCCAAAATGTGAAAAACGCCTGAAAATTTGTTTTTGAAAAATTACCTCACGAGGCAGCAAATTGTCTTGATTAAGGCCGGGGGGTTTAACGTTATCTCACCAATTAAAGGGACATTACAGCCAAAATCAAGTAGGCTCAGATTGTCTGTGTGATTTTCTATGCAATACCACAGTTTGTTGTTTTTTCCGGTGTAATTATGAATCAACAGAATAATTGTATCGCTCACTAAAAGCCATGAGATGTACCTGTGAGTCCTGACTTGTTACACCGGGAGTCCATCAGCCATATAAAAAAAATATAGACCTCCTTTCTTCACTCCCTTACACCTCACCAACCCCTCTTGAGAAAAAAAAAACAACCCCCACCTCTCTTCTCTTCATCAGGAGGTTGCAGTGGGCGAGCGCAGCAGGGGTGGGCGGCTGCTGGAGGAGCCCAAAATGATGCTGTTCCGGGGAAACACTTTCAGCCTCCAGGTGTCCATCCAGGACGTCCCGCAGTTACTCTGGAGCATCAAGCCTTTCACCACCTGCCAGGTACGCAGCATGTAACTGTGAGTGTGTGTCATTTAGTGTGAAGGAATGTAACACAGCGACCATATGTGCATCCCACTTCTAATTTTAGCCCAGCTCCATTAGATTTGCGGCTTTGCTTTCCAGCTCCCTCTTTCAGATAAATATTTGCTGTCTCCAGAGTAAGGCAGGGATACAGATACCACTTTAGTCCTTTGAAGCTACCTAGTTAGCGTAGCATAACTTTGAGACTGCAAACATCCAACAGCCAGTTAAGTTCTGTCCAAAGTAAGACAATTTAATTTTGTATTTAGTATTCAGATGTCCACTTAGTGTGTAAAACCACCATTGAAGAGTTAAACTTTGCTCTGAGCACATGAGCAGAGCTTTAAGGTCCGTCTCAAAGTGGAGGTTGTAGTATCCGTAAACTTGGCTCCACTTTTGCACAATCTGCTTTTTCTTTTAAACTTTGTACAAACATCCACACTTTCTCCCACAAAGTCAAGACTTCCAAAATGCCAAACGAATGCTTTCATAATGGTAGTCTACAAACGAACGGGGGGATGTCGCCATGGCTACGTCCACTTCTTCTTTACAGTCTACAGGATAGTTTCTCCATTACCGTGCTCTCTCTCCTCTCCCAGTTTCCCTTTCACTTACTTGGTCACATCAAAGCTGCCGCAGAGGACAGCAGCAAGGGCACAGCAGGAGATCACTGAGGCTAGCTATCTCACCCACACACACCCCCTTACAATATTAATTATGTCTACCAGGCACACACACACACACACACACACAGTTTCCTGAGGGTCTGCATGCTGCATGTTCAGCTCTGCCCTATGATGTTTAGCCCAGCAGAGACATCCTATTAGTAGAATTAGCCCACCATAGCGCCTCCAGAAAAACAACAGAGGGTTTTTTTCTAAGTGGGAGGAGCCAAAATGTGAGGGTCCTACAGAAGTAAGATGACTGTAGGCTTCCAGTCAGAGCCCTCTTTTACCTCTAAGAGGCTTTTACAAGTAGCCGTCCTCCTGTCTGATGGATCTGGAGAGGGGATGATTCATCTGTAAAACAGTGGTTTTGACCCGTTCTCACTGCGCCACTGTCTGGGTCACACAGTAGTTAGAAATGAGAGACAAAATTGGCCTTTGAGATTCCATTTTACACCAAACCTCTGTTACGATTTTTGCAATATCTCAGCTGCCACTTTTGGGGGAAGTGCAGAGCAGATTGTGTGAATTAAAGCATCTATGTCCTAATTCCATTGTCACATTATGTGTGTTACTCATCTAACAGATTAGCCTTAACTAGAATAATAAAGGCACATTTTGAGTATATGAATTTGGAAAAGACAACACAACAAGCTAATAACCTGATAAATATGAGATGGAAGTTTTTTAATTTCAAGCTGTGAGCTCTTGATTTATCTTCAGGGGAAGATTTTTTGTATTTCTGCTATAAATGTTGGCTTTAGTCTAATATGTTTGAGCTAATGAGGGCATGTCACAGTAGCAATGTAGGGTGTCAGGCTACATAAAGATAAAGTATGTTCATTATTTCTCAGTAAGTGAAATAACGCCTTATTTCATTCTTTTTTTCTCTGAGTGATTCAGGCTGTTTTACATGTTAACAGGGCTCTAAATGTTTGTTTCTAATGGGTGAACTGCTTGATGAGGTAATACCATTGATTTGCTAAAGAGGCCCCTCATTCAATCTTAATTAATCATGTAAACAGCAAAGTGGGTGGCAAAACAGGATTGAAGCAACCAAACGTCTTTAGCGGGGGCTTAATGTCTCTTCTGTCTAATCCTTTCATCGTTCTCCCTGTCCGCCCTCGCCTCTCCTCCGCTGCGGCTCTGCAGGAGTTCTCCTTTTCTCAGGTGTGGGCCAGTAACCAGCGTCCCCTGCAGTGTGCCTTCTCTCTGGAGCGCTACAGCCACTCCTCGTCGCAGCTCTCCTGCAAGATCAGCGTCCGGCAGGTCAAAGGCGAGGAGCAGATACTCCAGGTCTACACGTCTGTGGTGGAGGTGAGGAGGGGGAAAAACAGATATTACGTGTGCTTGCCGCGTGGGCAGTCATGCGGCTTGGTAATAGCTCCTTTTTATTACACTGAATAACTCCTGATTTGATTCAAGAGCTTGCTTAATGAGCCTCTCGGGGAGCTTTTTCATGTATAGATTGCAAAATAGTCTCAAAAGTCCTTGTCCTTGTCTTCATATTGAGATTTTCAGCTGCAGAGTAAAAAAATCATCCTCTCATCTCTATCTTATCTTTGCTACCAGAATGAAAAGGGAGTGGTGCCCTTTTTCACACAGTCAGACTGCACCATCACCTCTCAGACAGGGTCAAGGGCCTTTAAAATCCCCCTGTCCATCCGTCAGCGGATCAGCGCCACCTTTGACACCGCTAATGCCAAGGGGAAGGACTGGCAGCTCTTGGCTCAAAAGCTGCACATTGACAGGTATGAGTTACAGCAGTCTGAAACCCAAATACCATTCTGTATAATACACTGTTGTCCTTTACTTACTGCTGAGTCATATAGAGCTGCAGTAGCTTGCATGAACACAGCTGGTGCATTTTTTCAGGTGTATACAGATTATTTTCTGGTCTGGGTGAATAAACGTCTCTGATTGGCTGCATGATATTATGTCTTTTAATCTATTTGGAGAATGTTCACCATTTGTTTTACATCTTAGAGGTGGGGAAGAGACAATGGAGGAACACGTTAAAGCATTTTACCCTATGCAGCACTGACAGTACAGGGTAGCTACAGTATGAGCCAAAGAACACCACAGTAAGGCCAGAAGAACATTTCCTGTCTAAACTTTTTGAGAGATTTTTTAACAACCCATATGCTTTTTGACTCTCATATTCAGGCTCCTGCTAACAGTAAACATGGCAGATTTTGTGTGGAAGGTTTTGCTTAAGTGTGGGTCCATTAAATGGCTAGTTAGATAGCCCTTCCTGTTTTTATACATACTTCCAAATTAGGGGGAAGAAACCTGGCACTCCAAGCATGAAAAATGTCAAAATGAGGAAGGAAATACTTTAGCATAGCTAGCATACTATTAGCATGGCTTAGAGTTTGTCTTAGAGCATGTCTTATAGCTTGGCTTAGAGTTTGGCTTATAGCATGGCCTTGAGCTTGGTTTAGAGCTTGGTTTAGAGCTTGGTTTATAGCATGGCTTAGAGCTTGGCTTAGAGCTTGGCCTATAGCATGGCTTAGAGCTTGGTTTATAGCTTGGCTTATAGCATGGCTTAGAGCTTGGCT
This sequence comes from Tautogolabrus adspersus, assembly GCA_020745685.1. Classification (NCBI taxonomy): domain Eukaryota; kingdom Metazoa; phylum Chordata; class Actinopteri; order Labriformes; family Labridae; genus Tautogolabrus; species Tautogolabrus adspersus. Next base: position 16,029,021 of record CM036549.1, on the reverse strand, counting down.
TAGAGTTTGGTTTAAAGCATGGCTCATAGCTTGACTTTCAGCTTGGCTTATAGCATGGTTTATAGCATATTTTATATATTGGCTCATTGCATGGCTTGGAGCTCAGCTTAGACAATGGCTTATAGCTCGGCTTAAAGCTTGGCTTATATCATGGCTTAAAGCTTGGCTTAGAGCTTGGCTTATAGCATGGCTTAGACCTTGGTTTATAGCTAGGTTTATAGCTTGGCTTATAGCATGACGTATAGCATAGTTTATATATTGGCTTATTGCATGGTTTAGAGGCTTGGCTTGGAGCTCAGCTTATAGCATGGCTTATTGCATGGCTTAGAGCTTGGCCTGGAGCTTGGTTTATAGCTTGGTTTATAGCTAGGTTTATAGCTTGGCTTATAGCATGGCTTATAGCATAGTTTATATATTGGCTTATTGCATGGCTTATAGCTTGGCTTAGAGCTTGACTTGGTTTAGAGCTCGGCTTACAGCTTGGTTTAGAGCTCGGCTTACAGCATGGCTTATAACTTGGTTAGTTAAAAACATTATCAGATGCTTCAGAACCTTATGGGATGGTGATGACATCTTTAGGTGTTTGTCTAACCCTGAGTAATGATGTCCATTATTAGGAATTAGTGGTTGTCATAGAGGTCTCTGGCTTCAGTGGAGTTTATGCATTGCTAATAATGGACACTTCATCTGGGATTATCCTTACTTATTGTACAGAGTTGTCATGTACTTATTGCTGAGTCATCTGTGAGTCACACAAACTCATAAATATGACCCTGTATGTTTGTTTTGTTCAGATGTTGTCACAGAATAATGACTAGAAAGCAGGAAATGCTGCATGTTCAGGTCCCTCCAGTATGTAAACGTTGTCCCACTTTGAATACTATTTTTAATCTAGAATTTAGGCACCGTGTCAGCCCTAATCTTCCATCACCAACCAGCCTTCAGTAACACGCCACACTGCTGATTTCATTATAGATCTAGAAACACATGCACAGAGAGAGAGAGAGAGAGAGAACGAGAGAGAGGGATAGAGCTGCAGCACAGGCTGAATAACTGGAGAGAAAAATGCCGTGTTTTGCAGAAATCTGAAGGAAGGTCTCAGACCGCTGACAGGCCAGCCTCTGGCAAGAAAATATGTTCGTGTTAGCACTCTTCATTAGCAACATCTCTGCATGTGTTCCCGGCTTCAACCCCGGCTAAACTCTCCAGAGGTTGTGCCAGGTCAGTTTTTGCGTAGGCAGAGCGAGGTTCTTTTTTTCCGTTGTCTTGGTATGAGCTGATCTCTATTTGTGCTTCAGTGGAGAAGTCAATAATCAAATGCTGATGGCCGTGAAGACTCTTAGATCTGTGCAGTCAAGCTCTGGAGGGAGAGAAGTGCTAAGTGCGAGCGTCCTCTCTTTCTTGCCAGTTGGAGGAACATGAGAGGGGAAAGTTGACTAAGAAACTGTGACAGAAACTATGTGATTAAGGAATTTCACTTAAAGCGAGTCTGAGAAACAAACATCTGTGACCGAGGAAGGGGAAAGGATTTCAGAGTTTTTTTCAGCAAAGTCGAACACTCCAAAAAGCATGTAATGGGAATGTCTCTTCCTGCTTAAGCTGATTTTGTAATTATTTCTTTGAATGTGTGGAAAGTGCTCCATATAGAGGAGAGGAAGTGAGAGAGTGAGAGAGGCGAAGGGGACAAAGGAAACCTCATTGTAATGAAACAGTGCACTCTGTTGGATGGCTGTTATAACAGCAGCAGAGGAGGAAAGTCTGTCCATGAAATCTTGCTTGAAGCTTGTTTTTCTTATGCAGTAAAGCATTTGTTCAGACTACATCCTGCTTACACCTCAACTATATTACCTTTACCTCGATGACCAGCCAGTTTAGATCATCTTTGCAAACTTTTAAAGGCAGCTTTATTTAATTATTACATTTGTATTCTTGATGCAAACGTTGCTCTGTCTCATTTCTGTTCAAATAAAAAGTACAACAACTTAAAGAGATACTTCCCTCTTTGACTATGAGCCGTGAAGAGCTGAAGATTCACAATTTATTATATGTGAAGACATAAAATATGTTCTACCTGTAGAGGTGCAACATCACACAAACTTCATAACACTAATTTACATGAGTGTGCTTGACCAAGGCTTCAAGGGGCACGCTGTCATTTTTGCACATGGAGTTTTGGGAGGCTCCACTCAAAAACGGCTCCCTCTGCTGTAATTGCACATACACAACTCTGATCACTTTATTGCACATATTCAACTTTATGTCCCTGCAACATCTATCTATCTATCTATCTATCTATCTATCTATCTATCTATCTATCTATCTATCTAATTCGATAATAAAGTCGGTAGGTTCAAGGCCAGTATTCGGGGTAAAATGTGTCAAAAATTTAAAAAAAATACACAATCTCATGATTTAGTCATTTCAAATTCCCTCTTAACTTTAAAATCCACAATTGCAACATTGTTCAGAACAGCCACAGTTATTATCTCTTTGAAATCGTTGAGCCCAAACAAAGAGCGAAGAATGTGCAATGTGTGAAGCGTTGTTTTTTTCTGAGTTTGATCCAGACTAAAACGCAGGGATGACTCGGCCTCTGCTGCTTTGATTTTGTAAAAAAAAAATGTTGTAAATCTCTCTTGAATCTCCCCCTTGTGGGAGTGTGGAAGTACAAAAACATGCTGAGTCACCTTAAGTTTCTCTTAAAAATGTCTTGATCATGACCGTATTATCATAATCACTGTTACTAAACCTCTGATCTATCTCCTTGATCTACTCTAATCCAATGTCACATTTTCCCCGGCCTGTAGGAACCTGTGCTACTTCGCCTGTCAGGAGAGCCCGTCGTCAGTGATCCTGAGTCTGTGGGAAGTCCAGCACCAGGACTCGGGGGACCTAGACTCTCTGGCCAGTGCCCTTGAAGAAATCAGCAGGGTCCAGTCCCCCCGGACGGACACTCTGGGCTGCAGCAGAGAGGAGCGGGACTCTGAGTTCTCTAAACTTGGGTAAGGTCAGGTCTGCGTCAGATCAGATAAAGATGAACCTTTACTGCATGAACACTGACGATCAGGTGTACTAGCTTATCGACGGCGTGGAGGGGGACTCCATTTTGGACTGTTACTAATGGGACGTCTCTGCTAGACCAAACAGCGCGCAGCATCGAAGAGTTAGGATCAAATGCCGAATGACTGAAGTGGTTGTGAAAGGCACCAAGAAAACATTTTAGAAAGAGATTTAAGTATCCCACACTCGTCTTTGATTGGGAAATGTCAACTCCTGACACGAGGATTAACAAATATGAGCGTGAAGAGGACTGTCAGCGTGTGTTTCAGACAGACTGCCAATCTAGCTGGTGATGCGACCTTCCCAGGATCGGATGTGCTGGCACTTGCCCTCAAACAGTCATCTGGGCTGTCAAAATGTTTAGTGTAACGTCACTATGTTGTCATTCATTTTCCAGATCTCCTAATGCTTCTTTTTCTTTTTCTGCACCGTGTCTCTAATGTTGCTGCTGGAGATAGAGGAGAAAAAATGGAAGTGAGGAATGTTGCATATTGACTTTGTAAGAACGTAACTTCCGTACTTTGTGATTGGTTACGATGATTGTTCACTCTGATAAGCATTTAAAAAGATCTGACGATGTCTACATGCTGAAAAATCAAGGAGAGGATGTAAAAAGGTGGGTTCAGACCAAAAGAGATGCACATTTTGCACGATACGATACAAAAAAAGTTACGATATGATACAAAACGATACGATATCGTACCATACCATACGGTTAACTTTATTGGCCCCTGAGGGAAATCGGTCTTGGACAAGTGTTGCACACATTGCCCTGCCTCAATAACTATCCACATGTAAACAGACAAGGACAGACCAATTACAACCTTAAACAACATACAGTATACTGCACATTACCCATGAATCAGGGGCTGCGCTTGCCTTGTGGTTAGGGTGCGCGCCCCATGTTCGGAGGCTGTGTCCTCCAAGCGGACAGCCTGAGTTTGAATCCGACCTGTGGCTTCTTTCCGGCATGTCATTCCCCGATCTCTCTGATTTCTGACTCTATCCACTGGCCTATCTCTAACTAAAGGTATAAAAGTCCAATAATAAACCATTTAGCCATGAATCATGCAAATTCCTGTCACTCAAATAGTCTGTTAGTTACGTTTCCATAACTTGGATAAGAAATTAGCATGATGCTGTGCTGCAAAAGACTTTCAGGTTTAGATTGTCCTTGCATAAGAGTTGGTCAATCCAAACGGCATTAATAAAACAAACTTTTAAAAGTCGACTCGTGCACAAACCTGGCAATTAAATTAATTATTTGACTTCTTACAAATCAGCACTAGGGTGAAAGTATTTCTGCATCCTTTCGACCAATATATCATGACAAAAATGAAGCAAAATCATTTTAGTTTGGGTTCACACTGCAGTAGTAAATCGGTTGTCAACCGACGTGTGACATTGTTTAGATGTGGTCAAACTGCTAACTGTCTGAGACTGATGGGCGGGCGCTCTGCAGCTAAAAAGGAACGGTTATAGTAGCCTACTACAATCGTAGGTATCCATTAAAAAATAATCTGGTACCAAACTGGAAGAAGTTGGAAGCATCAGTAAAGTAAATCCACTCAGAGTTCCTGGAGAAGGTTGTGAAATTCACTGAGCTGTGTGCATCCCTGGTAATAATACGAACCAAGAAAGTTTGGTTTTCCTACGTACCATTAAGGGTGAATACTTACGGTTTTTGTTTTAGCAATGCACATGAACAAAAATGATCACACAGGCAAACTCACCGGAGTAATCGAGGCAAAATCGTGTTTTACTTTGGTCTGAACACAGGTACTTCAAAACGGTTTTGAGAATGCGTCAAGGTATGGATCACATGGACGATCATTTTAAGAAACACGGTCATATCGAAGGCATTAGCAGAACACATGTTCAAAGCAAAGGCTGCTGAAGAGAAGTTACTGCAATGTAAAATGCAATGTACCTGACAATGCAGTTAAAGGTGCACATCCCTTTATGTCTAGTGATCAACTTCTGGTTCTTTCGAAGGAAAATTACTGTCTCGCTTTGTGATCAGTGACTTTAGAAGCAGTCAGACAGTGAGAACATTATATACACTGCAAACTGTTGGTTAAGTGGTGTGTACTTTGAAGACCCTCTGGGACTTGTTTCTTCTTGATTTGGGATTTTTAAATTTTGACTTTTGATGTGTGGCTTTGCTGAGGCTGCCTTTTCTTTCTTTTTGTTTCGGGATCACACGGATCATCGGGGTACTCGGACATCATAATTTGGAGACACTTAGCCGACTCTCGCTCCCACTCCTCTGGCGTATCCTCTCAGGCAGAGCCAGCATCCACTTCAACAAAGATGCCCTCATGATCAGGAGGATCCCTCCATTCAGCTGCTCCACCTGCCCCCTAAACATAATAAAAGTGACTTTGTGTTGAACTCTGTGTTGGCTCTTTCTTTTCATCTTCTCAATGGATTCAATTGGTCTTTGAAAGGCCTGACAGCCCACATACTGAACAGAGGAGAAATCAGCTACAGTAAATCTTCAAAAACTGTTTTGAGCAAAGAGATGAAACAGAGGCCCATACAAATTCCAATTTAAGAAAGATGGAAAAGAACTTTGAAAGCACTCTTTAAGTTTGGATAGTGTGGCCTTTTGAACTGCTGGAAAAGCCTCGACACAGTTCAGGGAGTTACTATTTATGGATAAGACCCAGAGGACTTGTGCAGTGTGAGTTAGAAGCTTCTTTTCAACATGCCTGATGTTTTATTGGTGGCTACCCTGAAGATATGATTACTGGCCAATTTAAAAGGTAACAAATATTGTAGATATCCAAACCATTAGTTGGAAAAGAAATCCTCTGAGAAATCTGAGACTCTCCATTAAACGGTTGTGTGACGGCTCAGCAGTTGGTGTGATCTGCAGCCCCTCAAATGTCATAAATACCAGATATAACATTGCTGCTTTTGATTCCTTTTTATAACTCTGCTGGCATTCTTCAACATTATGGGAAATTTAGCCATTCACTTCTTGCCAAGAGTTAGATGAATAGCTTAATATCACTCATATCTGAAGTTTCAGTTAGCTTAGCATAAGACTGGAAGCTTAAGATGGAAACAGCTAGCCTGGTTCTGTCCAAAGACAACAAAATCCCCCTCTCAAGCTCAAAAACTAGCAGTTGAATCAATACAAAATGTGGTCTGTAAATTGTGATTGGCATTCATGTGTTGGGTTCAAAGACTGTATTAAACATGGACGTAGTCTCAGTGACGTCACCCATTGGTTTTTGAAGCCCAAGACGTCATGTTGGAAATGCTATCTCAACCAATCGACCAGAGATGGAGCTGAGGTGGGCCTTGAGCCTCCTGACAAAAAAAATCACAGCACGCCAATCAACAACATCCAGTGTTGAAAAATGAAGCCAATGCATAAGTGCAAAAAACTGCAGTTCCTCAAATGTCCACTTGAGGTTGGTTCCAAAAGACCTGCAAGTCCCATACATACCCCATATTATCATGACATTTGTACAGCTGAAATTGACTTGTTTAAAGCCTGGTACAAACAACGACTTTGATCTTATTGGTTAATGTCTTTATCGGCACACTCTGTACAGGGTAGAATCTTTTTTAAACTCACCCGTTTTGATTTTATGAAGGATATGAATTATGCATAATTAAGGGCATGACCAATCTGACCTCAAGCAGCTGCGTTGTAGCAGTTTAACGGGAGGCTTAAGGTCTGGTGTTAAGTTGACTGAGAGTTTGATCGAGTCTGAATTTCCAATATGGCAACCACCATGGACAGGCTTCCAAAGCAGCCCTTCAGAAACCAATGGGTGACGTCACTCAGGCGTCGTCCATTATTATTGACAGTCTTATGCTGTGCACCTCGTCAACAAAACCATGCTCTTAATAATGCAAATATATGCATGACTCTTTGCCTCAATATCATCAAAACCAATTTTTATCAATAAAGAAATGAGCCACAGAGAGTGAAAGTCGTTTTGAAAACCAGACTGTAAACATGTTTATTAGTGCTGTAAAAATAGACACTTTAATATTGGACATAATGGGGACTCCTTGACTTTTGGAGCAAGCCTCAAATTTGCCTGTCACTTCAGGAGCTGCAGTTTTTCCACTTCTGAATAGGTTTCCTCTTTTATCCAACCCTTGAGGTTGCCGCTTGGTGAGGTTATGTGCACGGACTACTTCTTGGCTATGTCACTGACCTACCTGATTCCAGTCTCTTAGTCAAGCTACGATAAGCAGACAGAATTGAGTGTGGTATCAAAGCTCCCTTACAACTTCTGGCATGAAAGAGAACAAGCTGTTTTCCAGAAAGGTCAAATAAATTCCTTTTACCTGACTCTAATTATGTTACATATTCAAGCTGTAAAAGAAGAATGCAGGTTCATGTGTGCTCAGGCTGCCCCCCAAAATCCTACTTTCATTCACTTCTGAGCTCGCTCAAAATCAGTTTTCAGTGAGCCATGACTGCCAAGTAATCAAACTCGAAATAAGACTAAGCTGTCATGTATCAGCATGACTTTGTCATTGTATCTCAATGGATCAAAGAGCACCACACAAAGAGAGAAACCTTGATAACACAGGGCTGATTCTCAGCTATCAGCCCAAAAGGTCACTGTGTAAAAGGCCAACGCTTGGAATACATTAACATATAGACAAAGGGAGTCGACTCTCTTTGGTTTTCACATCTGGAGTTAGACTGCTCACACAGACACAAACCTTACTTAAATATGTAAAATATACTTATATATTATACTGTATATATATGAAAAAATACGAAAAGGGTTATCGCAGCTGGTTCACCTACAGGTTCTCTCCCCTGCACCATCTGTGAGCCAGTGAAAACCTCCCTCAAGGCTCCTCCCTCCAAACTGGACCTGAGTTGAGTGGCTTCTACAGGTTTTCAAATGTTTCCTCGATGTTTTGTCAACGTAAGCCCACTACATCCCGGGGGGCTCGACAGTAGAACCAGCGTCCCGGTGCTACCGCCGCAGTCCACCCCTCAACTCAATATTTTTCCGTCCCCATGTTGGCTCTGCCACCGCTCGTTCCCCTTCATCCAGATCCACCGACCAGGGATGCCACCTCTGCCTGCTTGATGATGTTGGCTATCAGCCACTTTCTAGCCAGGCCTTCAATCCCAAGCAGTCCAAGAGCTCTCCAGAGCGACTGCCCTGCGAAGCCCCCTCTAAAATATCCTGTGCTTACAAGTACATTATGAAGTAGGTAGAGTTACTGAGGTGAAACTGAAAATGGTGTTCATCATAAGTTAGATTAACATATTAAAAGATGAAAAGAATTGTAAGTATTCTGTCTAAGAAGTTGGAGTTGGAACTTTTTTTTTGTCCTTTAGCTTATTTCTCTGTTCAAATTATACATGAATGAACCGTTGATTACATGCAGCTCTGGAAGTAACCGTGCACAGTTCATTAAAACACTTTCAAGCGCTCATTTTTAAAGATCCTTTAAGCTCATCTTGAGGCAAATATACTCTGAAGAATTATTCTTTCTGTCAGACAGCTAATCCAAGATTAGTTTTAGTACCATCCAGACTGAGTGCAAGCCTTTAGGTGAACTCATGAAACCTCTTAGTGCTACTTTTTGGCTACCTACCGTGGGATAAGCTGCTAAATAATGTTTAGTGGATTTGTCAGTGGGGCTTGACCTCTTCAGCAACCAATTCAACAGCTTGGCTTTTCCAGCTAGCTAGCAGTTTGTTCTTTCCAGGAAGTGTTGAGATAGACAAGCTTGTTTTGTTGGCCCTCAATCCAATGTAACCAAATTTATATTTGTTGCTCCCAACCTTAAAGGAGCAGTATGTAACTCTGACACCTAGTGTTTAAAATGGGTACTGCAGTCAAAATTCAAAACATTGGAGAGAGCTGTCTCCCCCCGCCCCCTCGATGCTCACTCAGGTTGCCATGTGGTGGACACTGAAGCTTCAGTGTTTAGCCAGCTCTGCATCGGTCTGTAAACCTTTCTGCGTTCTAACCTCTCTCCATTTTTCAAAAGCATCTCCAATATTGATCCGAGTTTGAGCACGTTTCTGCTCGTGGAGCTTATTAGAAACATGCAGAGGCTTTTTAGGTCGGGTACAATCACTTCTATCTGAACCAGTTCTCTTGCCCGCTTCCATCGCTGCAACACCTGTTGGTTTGACCTAACTGGTCTCATATCTGGCAAACCGAGGGGCGTCCAAAACGGCCGTGCGGGGGGGACTTAAAACTTCCTACCTTATCTGGTCCAAACAAATCCAGACCATTCAGGACCAGAATCTAAAGTTAGAAGGAGGACATACTGGCTGCTGCATTGTTGTCAGAGAAGCCAGCACTTCAACATAGCATGTTTCCTTAATGTCTGATCATATAGTAAGGTCACTATCACTATTTCATTCACCACTGCTTTTTAAGGGCAACCCTTGTAAATATCTCACAGATTGAACCTTTAAGACTGTATTGACTTTTTTTTTGCTTCATCCATTTGAGATCAACAGCTTCTTTCCAGTAACACAAGTTCCCAGTAACTCGTGTCCCGCTGACACCTGCTGATAAATGTCTCCCACAAAGGCACCTGGACAGGAAATCTTTCAAGGACACTATTCCAGGTTTGGTACCTCCAGCAGAGCTGTTCTGTTGGCTAATGGCACAAAACATTTCTTGGAAAAAGATTATCGCTGTAGCTGCTCTCAAAAAAAGTGAAAGAATCATCTGAGTTGAAAGACGGTTTCCTGAGCGATTACCCACAACATATCCCACTGATGTATCATCACTTTCAAGAGCTGACTCCTTCATAATCAGGAGTTGACCTTTCTGCTGAAGCAGAGAAAATGGCCTGAATCCTCCACATGAGTTTTTTTTTTTTTTGCAGTAAATCATTTCTGGTAAAAACTTTTATCCCAAACTTTTTGATTGTATTTACAGATGAATCAGATCTCATTGGCTCATAGGAAATGGGAAACAACACTCTATATAAGCTGTGTAGAGAGAGCTTTTCAGGCAGGTACTGAAGTTACAAAAGAGCAGAGCCAGCAGAATATATAAACAGATGACAGCTGGGATATTTGTTGGCATTCAGCCTGAATTAATGAGAAATAAAGCCAACATTTTGTTGCTTTTCTCTCTGAGCGCATTTTGACAGGTGCTTAGGCACTTTTCCACCAACTATACACTCCAGAAAAATATCAAAACCGCACTAACAACTTTAAAAAAAATCACTCCAGTGGACATTGGGCTTGGAAAAATTGTTTCGACAACCATCCTGTAAGTGTCTTAACGAGGATCAGGATGCTGAAGTAAAGTGACAAAAGCTGATGGTCTGCTGAGCAAGCACGATGCGTTTAAAGAACTGTTCCGAGATGTGGTGGAAAAGTCCTGCAGAGAAGGGATAAAAAGCCGACATTTTTATTTACACATGACAGTGGAAAATGCTTGATGAAGGCTTTACTTTATAAATCTTCTTGGATGTCAAGGTACGATCATTATTTCCTCGTTTTTAATGATTTTCAGTCAGAAAAGGAGCCACATCTCACGATGCAGATCCAAAACAAAATTTGACAGGACAAAATTCGGCTTCATGCCAGCCTGTAAAGATTTAATATCCACCTCAGGAGTGAAGATTAGTTTGGACGTTTGGATTTTGTCTCTGGAAGTGTAGTTTTTTTTGGCAGGGGGACTTACACCTTGACTGGAAGTTACTTCTTTTTTTTTTACAACAAGGTGTTGTATGATCCCAATGTGTCCTTTTGAAATCCTGATCATGTTCTTTGTACCATGGATGACGCATCGTCTGCTCCTTTCTTTGTACAACAGTGAAACCAACCCCCAATGGGCGCTGACATATTGCTCATTTAGAGCCAGAGGCTACACAGTATGGATCAGCTGCTGGAGCTGCCGTACTGAAGTCTTCCTCCTTCAGCTAACCAAAACACATTTAACCTACTGATTAAACAGCAAAGATCCCTCAGGTGTGTTCAGTCCACAGCAGAACGGATTCTTCTGTGCGTTTAAAGCAGAACACTCACGGTTATGGAAAGATCATAGACTCTTGTTGAAGTGCTTGTTACGTTTCCGCTCAATGTTCCTCCTCTATTCTGCAAATCTGGTGCACACAGCCACACAGGAGCCTCATTCGTCAACAGAGCTGTCAATCATGGCCTTATAACCCTTTTTATATCATCAAATAACCAATCAAAGCTAAACTCAGAAAATGAAAACCCTGACATAAAAAAGCATGATAAGAAATAACTTTAATAACAGAAACCATGTTTGAGAAAAATGTATCTGACATGTAATGTGGTTTTAAAGTTTCCCGCTTGTTGCATCTGTTAACATGGAGGAGGCGGAGCTTATGACCTATACTGCTGCCTGTCAATAGGGGGAGCCCCTAATGTTTTAGCTTCACTAACGTGTACACACAAGATACATATTTTTACTTTTTGGGACGACAGGGGCTCCGTACTTTTCGTTAAAGCCATGATGTTTTCATCCTCCTTATTAACTTGGAAGTGAAGTCAAAGACTCTAAATTGTCAGATTTGTTTTATGTTGCCATGGAATTGATTGCTAAGTCTTAATTGGAAAGACCATCCAAACATTTCTTGTTTGTTTTTTTGGTAAGGGGCAGGCAAAATAAGATTTATTCTTCTACCTGCTCCTTTCCGAACATGGATTTGGTGATGAATTTTTTTCTTTTTTTCTGTGAACATTATGTGTGTTGACATGTGCAGAACAAATCAAAACAATGAAATGAAAATTAAATCTCAGATGCTGTTTAATCTCCCTCAAAATTAAAAAAGAAAACCAGTCTTTTAAGGTCACATATTATGCTAAATCCAGTTTACCATATTTCTCTAACTCTAATTGTGTCTCTAGTCTGTCTACAAACCCCCCAATGATGAGAAAAGTCCATCCTCTCCGTCTTTTGCCTGCTCCACTTTTCAGAAAATGTGTGCTCAAACAGGCCGTTTGGAGGTTTTCCCTTCATGACATCACAAAGGGCAGTAACCCCTCCCCCAGGTGGGTGACACTCCCACAGCTAGGTGTTTGTTCTGCCCTCTGAGTCTGCCTTCTCACCTTAAACAATAGGGCATGGAGCGAGAAAGACCGAGCCACCCGAGCCCTTCCAGAGAGGGGCGTGGTCAGACACAGCTCATTTACATTTAAAGCTACAGACACAGAAACAGCCTGTTTTGAGCAGGGCTGAAATAGAGGGGTTTATAGGCATGATCAAGTACAGGATCAGAGTGGATTTAGAACAAGAAACTTCACAGACGTGTTTTGGGGAGACTTATTCAAACTGGTTGAGAAGAAGTATGACATGTGACCTTTTAAAACTGTGCATTGCAAGAGATAGATTGGTCGTGTCCAAACTCAAAAAAAAATTGTTTAATTTTTAATTAGCACAAATACTTGAACTTAAATTACAATATTCTGTGTTACTTGAGGTTCTTTTGCAGACTAGCTCCTATTTCCAGTCTTTTTTGTGCACAACATAAATCACAGTTTCCTAACAAATTGTGCCTCTCCGTGTGGGTTTGTTGTCATCAGAGTTGTTGGACCAGAATGTTTTTATCGTTATGCATCATATCAAAGAAACCACGATGTTATACTGTATGCAAGCTGTGTTGCTCCAGCGCCCACCTTGTAAACACTGCAGAGGTGTTACCTAAGAATACTGAAGCAATTTAACGTGTTGTTGACGATCGAGTAAAACTCACACAACACAGAGACGTGTGTGTGTGTGTGTTTGTGTGTGTGTGTGTGTGTGTGTGTGTGTGTGTGTGTGTGTGTGTGTGTGTGTGTGTGTGTGTGTGTGTGTGTGTGTGTGTGTGTGTGCGCGTGTGTCTGTCTGTGTGACCTTTATGAAGCTGTATTTGCGTGTCCTTGGACAAATCCAGCCTACAGTAGTGTTACTATTTCAGCGTATTCAGACGTGTGATGTAATGTGTGTTTTTTTTCTCACAGCCGACTATCAGAAGATCTGCGTCGCTTTGGAGGAAATAGAAAACAATGACGAGTGAAGTGAGAGTCGATCACTTCATCAAACGTGCGGACAGTTTAACTCAAATACTCACTACTTTGTGCTTTCGGTTATTTTTTCTGCTTTGAATTAGATTTTTCCCACAATGTTTCTGCATTCGGTGTATTTCTATAAATGTATATAAACATGTGTTTGATTTGAAATGTGTCAGTCATGAGTAACACATCTGGACATCTGAATTATGAATGTTAGTGTCATTCTGCTTATGACTGGTGGATGTCCTTCTTAGGCCAAGTCCTTTTTTCTTCTCCTGTTTCGATGATTTGGAGTTCATTTTCATAGCGTGTATACTGTAATATGTTGAAATAAATATGCAGTGAAAGCTTAGGGCTATTTTTTTGCTTTCAGATTATTTTGGGTCTTTCTCAAGTACTGTGCTGCTAAAATCTGTCTTTAATTTTCACTAATTCTGCACAACGTCTGCAGTTTCTAAAGCTTCTCTTTTTTTAATCTGGCTTTTTCTGCACCACCTTTTGCTCTCTTTATTAGCCATCGCATCGCCTCTTGACTTTCTTTTGGCGGAGGGATCAACCAATGTCAAGGAACAAACGTAAATACAGAACCAATGTTGAGCTGTGTTTGGTTTTTCAACATTTAGCTTCTCAGTTTAGCCCACATCTCATAATTTAGAGATTTTACATTTGAACTGTACAATACAGAGACCCTGGGCGGACATGCATGCATTCATCTTATTAACTCTGTTTTCCCGTTATAATGAGTCATTAATAAATAAAGTAAGAAATAAGAACCGTTTCAGGCAGAGGCTGAAATGAGGGTAAATATTAATTGACTGAGTGACGTCAGCCATCTGTTCCTGCAGGGGGCGCCGGAGGCTCATCGGCAGCAGCCGCCATGCTGGAAATCCTGTTTCAGACTAACTTTCAGTCAACCTAACGACAGGCTGAGAGCTGGAGCTGAGGCGGGTTTTAAGCTTCTTGACGAACAGTTACATCACGCCCACCTGTTAATCATGTCAGCTACACGCCTAACTATGGATAACACGTATCGTTTTCTAAATCAAAATGAGCTGTTGTAAAAAAAATTCGTACAGTGTGTGCCAATGATGACAATAACTAATCAAACATATTTGGTTTTTGTACCAGGCTGTAAACATGTTAATTTATGCTGTAAAAACGGCTTTATTTCATCTGTTGTGTGTATGTGACTTCCGATGTTCCTGGAGCCAGCCTCAAGTGGACACTCGACGAACTGCAGGATTTTGCACTTCTGCATTGGCTTCAATTTTCAACACTGGAGGTTGCCGCTTGGTTATAACGGGCAGCTCATAGTTTTCAGTGTGCAGATGTTTGTTTTAATTTTTTGAGTAATTTAAATTGTGACTTTGGATGAACAGTCCTTGAAGAATTAAGCTTAGAAGACATAAATGTTGCCATCATCTTGTGTTGCTTAAAAGTCGATATGATTGGTGCAGACAGAAGGGGTAAATAAATGCTCTTTATTAGTGTTTGTGAACACAAACTTCAGGCCACCCCTGCAGGAGTCAAAGCCCCAGTTGGGCCACCCCAGTCCAAAAAGTCTGGTACACACCCCTGACTGTTTTTCTTTTGAGGTTATAATCTCACACTCAAATGAAGGACCGGTAGACCAGCATGGCTCTTACATGATCAAGAGTCTTATAGTCCACATGAAACACCCCGTGCGGTTGTGGTATTTCAAGCGTTTCACTCCGTAATGAAGGTCACCTCCCACTTACTTACATGGTGAGAGCTCCGAGCTACACTAAGGCCAATTAAATAAGAAAAAAAATGGTATTAAAGCCCACCTTGTAACAATTTTAACACCTTTAATTTAGTTAATGAATGTTTGTCCTGTCCTTAAGGAGAGTATATTTTGCAAACTTACTAATTTGAACCCTTAATTACCTCACCCTGTTTAATGCTGATTATAAGGTGCTGCTTAATGAAGAAGAATACGTATACAAATGAATGTGAATCATCTCTGAGTTTGTAGTGAGGTGTGTGTGAAAACAAAAAGATTTCTGCTCCTTAATAATAACTAGTCTCTTGTTATAATTAGTGTGAGGATGTAATGTGCATAAACCTGTTGGATTAAACTTTAATTAATTGTAACATCACACACAGACAGCAGAGTGTTTTTGCAAAGGCGGAGCATGTTCTGTGTTGTAATGTTAAAGTGTACTTAGTTTGATGTATTAGAATTTCAATATAGCGAGGATTTTTAGCCTAGGAGTGATTTAGGAACATTCTCTGAGCGAGGAAGAGACCGAAACTTTTATCTTACTGAGGAGGCGTGGTTGACCCCGTTGCTAGGTATGACACATTTTTTCAGAAGCTGTCATTGGATAATCCAAAAAAATTGAGAAAAAAAGTCAATCATAGAATCTACTCAGACATTGTGTAATTATGAACACTATGAAATGATCATCTCTGTGTGACAATATGTAGGTCGTACTTTAAAAGTATACAGCCTACAAAATGTTTAAAATCACACACCCACTTGTGCAGGAGCCTCTTCACATGCTGATTGTTATAGCAGCAGGTGAAGAGCCTAAAATTAGTGATTGGATGTACCTGTGGTGGTAACTACATGTAGAGACACTCAACATCCATGTCTCACTTTGTACTGAAAAAAAATTCAGAGATGGATTGAAATGTCTGCACAAATCATTGTTGTCTGTTCAGCCCAACTATGATTCAAAAACACTCTTCATGTAGTGTTTGAAGAACATTTCTTTGTTTTCTCCTCAGCTTGAGAAACTCTTCAGCCTGTTAGAAGTCCTCCTCACTACTCCTCACAGTTTGACACCTTAGGAGCTCTCTTAAGGGCTAAGATACTTTGTGAATAACTTTTATCTTTACAAGGCTCTAGTCTTAACTTTGAGGGGAAATAGAAAATAGAAAATAGAAAATATCCTAATTCTAAAACAAATCTTAGAATTTTGTCACTAGGAGCAACTCTTAGTACTTAAGAGGCTTCATGAATACGGCCCCAGAAGTTTAGTGCATGTGTGAAAGAGCTAAAGGCGCTTCAGATCTGTGAATTTCATCGTATGATACTGACTTGGAAGCAGCAATTACAGGAATTAAAAATAACTGTAAAGAAATTGTGAGTCTTCTTCCTGATGGTCTGCTTTTGAGGGCCATATGGAGGCGCCAACATTGATTTTCGCTCATCACATGGTAAAATCTTCTGACAGGAGCTTCAATCAAAATTATCCACCAGCATCATAAATATATTTCTTTGACATCATTAATGATAATGGAGGGGTTAAATGTAACTCATCGAACTGTTATAATTTCACCCCGTTCCAAATTAAACAGCAGAGGGCGCTGTTTGCTTTCTCTCCTCTATAGTTTACATTCCCCCAGGCATGTTAGAGTTGTATTTGTGTGTATGCATGACATGTAGACACATAAAACTCTGTAGGTGGTTTCCATGACATGAGGCCGTCCCGCAGACTTCACAGTGCGGGTAGGGTCTCGTCAGGGTCTTGGCACTCTGCAGCAGCTACACCCTGTCTGACAACGCCACAGACGGCGCACCGCTCAACACCAAGGCTGCAGGGGGGGCTGCAAGGGTCCTATTCCATATCTTCTAGAGCATGCAGTCATTTTTTAAGATTTGCATTACATTAATCCAACACTTTCCCACAGGAGAGCAAGAAAACTTTGGTTCATTTTTTTTAATTTATTCCTAATCTAGTTTAGTTTTGTCACTTGGCCGTGCAAAAATGTCCACAGCCGGATGTCATCTGTCCCAGGAAGGCAAACAGGCTGCAGGCTTTCCCAGAAGGCCTCTCTCTTCCCCTCCAGACTTTACACACACACACATATACACACACATCCCTGGCACAACCAGAGACCCTCTCACCCCTCGCTCTAATACGCCCCACCCCGCTCGCCCCTGGACAACTGCTCTGACTCAAACGGATTAAAGACGACTCTCTTCTCTCACTTTCTTTTTTTTCACCCTCTCTCTCTCTCGACTTCTTTTTTTTTTCTTTCCATGCCGGATGAAAGGCCTCCCAGACACCCACTCCATGCACATACCATTCAGGCCAGGACACACAGGAAGTCTATGTGCTGCACAGAGAGGGGGGGGGGGGGGGTGAAGAGAGGAGGGGGGCTAAATGCAAGTCATGTGAAGCTCATGAGAACTCAACTACAAAAGTTACCATCTTGATTTTCTTGCACAAACTCATGCTTTTGTCTCATTTCTTCGTCTATTAATCGTCATCCTCCAACTCACAACAAAAAAGTTCTCTGTCTTTCATTTTCTGCAACACAAAGTTTGTTTTGTAGCCGCCAAATGCTAAATGATTGAGGCAATAATTTTGGCACTACAAACTGTGAAGTGTTTTGTCATCATCAATTGTGTCTCGTAAACTTAGATTGCAGTAAGGCAGAGCTGTTGCCACCGAAAAAAAGCTGAATCCTTACAGTTTAGAGGATCTGTTTTTTTGCAAGAGGCGCCATGCCATTTAGTTATGAGATTAGCTTCAGCCCAAATTTGCTATGGAACTGTGAATAATTGCATCACGTGGAATTGAGCACTCAGTGGATTCATACTTTTCCAGAGTGTGTTTTCTACTCTGTATATGTGTGTGTGTGTGTGTGTGTGTGTGTGTGTGTGTGTGTGTGTGTGTGTGTGTGTGTGTGTGTGTGTGTGTGTGTGTGTGTGTGTGTGTGTGGGTGGGTGGGTGACTGCAGCCCCAGCTCGCAGGGAACGGCGTCACGTCGCATGCTTTCAATTACAGTACATTTGCGGCTGGTAGACAGTCTGCTGCCAACTGCGTCTCAGTGGATCAGACAGCTAACATCAGCACTGTGGACTCTGCCACGAGCCCTCCTTTAATTCCCACTCACCGCCTTTTTCCAACACACACTTTTCCCACCACTTTCTGTCCATCACAAACACACACACACACACACACACACACACACACACACACACACACACACACACACACACACACACACACACATACTCAAACACACTGTCTCTTTTTTCAATCACCTCCACTCACTCATATCTGTCCTTTTATTTATTCATACCATTTTCTTCCCTCAATCACACAGTGTATAAACACCAGCAAGCAGACACTGACACCCACACACATTCCTGTAAAAACACACACACACATACACACATGTGTGTTTACACAGTTCACCCGGCAGCTAATCTTTATGGCACTGCTGACTGAAGCCTGTCTTTTGTCGAGAATCGCTCTAAAAAAACACAGTCAGGTGACTAATCAGGCCACATTACGACAGCTAAAGCTCTGCCTTATACAGGCCGGCCCCTCATGTCGCTGCTGCACAGGTGGTGCCAGGGAAAGTACTGATGACATCACCACAAAGGTCCCAACAAAAGACAAGCATTCCTCCGTCAATCGTAATCCGCTCTGTTAATATTCACACCGACTTCAACCAGACAAAACCAGTCAAGAAGCTTTTGTCTCTCACCTCCTGCACCCTGCCCCGGCCTCACTGTTAACCCTTTTTTTTTTCTGACTCACGAGCAAACACCTTCCCAAACTGAGCATGTGCACTTATTAACAATAAGACACTTGACGACATATTTCCATATCATTCTGCCAAGAACTCCCACACTATTTGTCTTCTTCTTTGTCACATGACTTTGGGAACCCTACATGAGCTGATTATGGTTTTCCATCTTGTCATGTAAGAGGTCATTGTCGGTTTTCTTTTAAAGTTTTCCGTCCTTCATTTTTAATTTTATTTGTGAAAAATCAACCGATTTCAAGGATTTCATGCAGCTCCATCTCTCTATTGAGTTACAGGAGTCTGCTTCATCCACTATTGGCTCTAAAACTCAATTTTCTCTTCTGATTGAAAGGCTTCTTTCTTTGCTTTAACAAATCTTATTTTCAAGACAGAAATTCAATTATAGGAGTGGTTGCAAATGCTATTTTTTGCAGTGTGTATAATTCACACGCATATCAAAAGGTCACAATTCTTGTTTTTACAATACTTTGTAAAATCTTCAGAACTGATCAAATTCCCAGCAGCCCCAAACCAGTTAGAAGTAAAGCTAGTTAGGATGCCTTCATGCTAATTCAACTTGAATTTCTCCACCAGGGATTCATACAATATTTCTTCATTTCCTTCTTCTATCGCTGCCAATGTCTTTTCATCTGTTATTAATCCTCCATCCATCCATCCATTTTCCATACCGCTTTTCCCGTTCGAGGTCGTGGGGGGCTGGAGCCGGTCCCAGCTGTCATTGGATGAGAGGTGAAGTACACCCTGGACTGGTCACCAGTCAATCACAGGGCCGACATATAGAGACAGACAACCGGCCACACTCACATTCACACCTATGTGCAATTTAGAGTCACCAATTAACCTACCGAGCATGTCTTTGGACTGTGGGAGGAAGCAGGAGAGAATCCACGCATGCACAGGGAGAACATGTAAACTCCACACAGAGAGGCTGTCAGACGGGGATTCGAAGCAGGAACCTCCTCGCTGTGAGGCAACAGCACTAACCACTGTGCCGTGCAGCCCTTATTATTAATCCTTTTAATTTAAATAAATGCCCTTTCTGAAGTCGGCCTGAAAACATTTTTCATGAGTGCAGGAGACTTAATGATTTTTTTAGCTTTTTAACTGGTGAGGTTAGGGTCAGATTTTCTCTTTTCAATTTATTTTCAGTTGCTCATCAGCTGGAAACAGGTAAATGATTACTTGCCACATTCCCCACATTCATATTTTGCATTCTGGAAGCAGTAGGTGAAGATAAACACATTTCCCACCTTGAGTGTGATGTCAGGGGAAAACGACTGCAGTGTGAGCCAGACATCATCACGTGTGTCTACAGCGAAAAGGATCCTCGTTGACTTTAATCGTTCTTTACAGAAACAATGTGGTGTGAAAAAGCTGTGGTTATTTCTCATTTTTATGTGAACCACGCTCGTTAAGGGAGTGACTGTGATGAGCTGTTAAAAGCTCAAACACATGGTATAGATGAGGGGAACTGCAGAGCTGCGCGTAATATTTCAGTGGCTGTGTCATTCCTAGTTCCCAAACAAGTAGTCCAATGAGTCAGTGTTCATCAAAAAACTACTGATTAGACGCTCGTTCAATTTATTAGATAATGTGTATTTTATAACCAAACACGTGTTGCTGTGTTTCACTCTGCTTGTGTGCCCCTAAGTGTGAGAAGGAAGAGCATAAATTAGATGAACTTAATGCTCCAATCCCCCACAAAGTAACAAAGATATAAACAACATCATCAACTCCAGTGTCAGACTAAGACCCCATCACTTCTCAGTGCATTCACACTGAGACCTTTGACTGTAAACAGGCGGACATGACCCCTCTGGCTGTTGTTGTTTCTAAGAGTTCACAAGAAACTGATTTCCAGAGAAGTGGGATCATATTAGCTCCTTTTACAGATCAACTATTTATACTTTTTTCAGATGTTTGGCGCAGAAAATGCTGCCACAGGGTAGGTGTCAGACAAGGCGATTGGCACTACGCTGCAGTAACAGACTTTGTTTACATTCTCTGAAGGAAAGATTCTCAGTAAAGAATAAAAAGGTGCAGCTTTGTCCACAGAAGGCACCAAAATCGACGCAAACTAAAAATTCCACACAGCAGCGTTAAGTTATCTCAAAAGCGGGGTTTTCGCACTTGAAAATGCCGTGATATGATACTGCCGAGATCGTAGCGGTCTCGTGCAGTATGCACCGTGCAGCAGTCACAGGATATAAACGTCACCACCCTCTCCTACTGGCTCGAGGTGAATTTTCTGGATAATAAGCTGCTGCATTCTCACATCAGCTCACTCTGATTTTCTGCAGACAAAAACTAGGTGGGCTGGCAGGAGAAACTCTGGATAAAGTCAGAGTGAAAAATCCTTCTGTATGCGTTCAAACAGTGTTTGCGTTCAAACAGTGTTTGCGCTCCTGAAAATATCAGGAGTTTTTCTGCAAGTGTGAAAGCGCTAAATGAAAGTTAGGCCCCAGCCATTATCATTTTATAACTAAATTTAGTCAAACAGTTGGTGGAATATCACACTTATCTTTGTTTTTCTGTTGATCCACATAAAACCAAATACGAAGATTTTTTTTCCTTGTTTTCGAGGCTTTTTCACCTTCAGTTTTACAGCTGCTCGTCGTTTTTGTTCTAACCACCTTTTAGCAGCAAGTGAAACAATACCCTGCAGGCGTCACAAGATAAGTCACTGACGCTCAGGAAGGTTTCCCTTCCTCTTATTTTCTCTGCCTTTTCCTCCGCAGGTCACTTCTATGAAAAACTCTCCAACTCGCCACCATCTGTTGTACACACACACATACACACACCTACGCACACACACAAACAACGACCATCACACCATACTCCCACACAGGAAATGCAAATTACTCTTGAGCTGCACAGAATTTAGCGTCTAACTTTATGAATTCAAACTCTCGCCTTTGAACTGCACATGATAAATTGCATATTTTCCGTGATATTTGTTTTTGCAGAAGTTAACTGTCTGAACTAATCAACCCCGGCCACCATAAATACTGAGTTGCTCAGGATAAGCCTGCAAATAACTCCATCATACACTTCCTGTTTTCCAGCACGTAGTGGGTGACCTCAGAAGGAGGAGCGCAGGATGTGCTCCGAGTGGAAGATACAGATAGAGCTTTCCTCGATAGTTTTAATTGGAACACATGTTTAAGTTGGAGAGGAGCAGATGGGATGCATCTGTTGAAGGGTTGTCATGTCTTCTATACGATACTAGCAAAAATCAAACAGTATTATTACCTGTTTAAATACCCCCGCAACAATAAGTCTATAGGCCCCCACATCGGATAATTTTTGTGTTTTTAAATACCAAAAATTGCATGCAAACTTCTGCACGCTGTCCAAATTGTACAAATGCATTGGCAATGTTTCATATCTGTGCAATTTAGACCTCCTCTGCTCTCTGTGTGTTTTTAGAGACATACTAGATGTAACGTTTGCTTCTTTATGAGACGCCAAAACAGACTTGAGTAACGTCGTTTTTTTCCCTCAACATGTGAATCTGAGTGAACCACGGCTGCTCTCTCTCTTTCTCTAACAGCTTTGGGTCTCAAATATGACTGAAAAGTGGTGTTCTTTTAAAGTATATGTACTTTTCAACACCATTGAACATTAAGATGAAGGAGATCGTATTGAAGTATCATACATTTTGACAACCCTAATCTGTTGTGCAACTGGATAAGAGTTGTTTTTTGTTGAAGAAATTATTGAGTCTGAAATCGTATCTCTGTCTTTCATATTGATTTGATTAACTGCTTATTTATGCTCTTAAATCAGGGAATACTCAACTTTTTCCTTTACTTTTTGGAGCTTTAAGTTAGTCACATTTTTTGCATTCAGCAGTTAAGTGTGAGTAAACAACATGACTGTGTAAGAAGTGTCACATCCGTGTTTTTTCAAGACGCTCTAGCTGGGCAGCAGAGGTCATCTGTTATTTATATCCCTCTTATGAAACCACAGCTTTCAAATCATAGTTTCCAACAACCGAATGTTTATCCCGGTGTTTTGCTGCACTTACTGACCCACTTACTTAATAGTCCCCTCCCTCTCATTTGTTAGGTCACAAGATTTATAACTGATCATTGTAAAATCTCACAAGTTTGTTTTTCTGTCGACTCGTGGTTAATGAGAAGTGAGACAAACGCCAGACAGTATTGACTCAATAAATTGCAAATTGCCCAATCTGTCTGCTACCACAAAACCATCTGACTATATGTGGCAAGCCTGAGATTTATTTATACTAGTGGTTCTGTTTATTTGTTTGTTTGTGTTGTAAATGACCCAGGCATGCTCTAACTTAGATTTGCCCAAATATCTTCCACTTTGTCCTCCCTAGACAGACAGGCTGCAGGCTCCAGCCCCGCTTTTAGATAAGATTTTGTCAGCAGGAACCACATTTGACAGGATGTTTGTAGTTTGATCTTCAAATTGAGGAATAATGTCTTGCTTTCGTTAAACAGTAGTTGGCTTCCTGCAGAGTTCTTGAAGTTCTAACGCTAAGTTATTCTGGATCTAACTTAAATTCAAGTAAGTAAAAAGCAGGATGTATTTCTCATTGTGTTGAAGCCCCATAAAGTGTCTCCACTTGGGAATCCACTGGTATGGGATGGGTATTTGTGCCAAAGGTCACACTTTGGGATCATTCATTCACTGGTGCTTCAGCTTGTTGCACATTAGTTAGCTATTAATAGTTAGTTACACATTGCATATGCTGGTTAATAGCTATCGTGGCTGGGGTGAATCACTGATGAGTAAATGAAGAAGGTGGGAGCAAATAAACTTTTTTTACTGACAATGTAAAGAAGTTAAAAGTAAATATTTCACAGTTTTGGATCAGTTTGAAGCTTATGTGTTGTCTTATTTGCCTGTGATCAGAATTTGGCCTTTAAATTAACCGAATCAGGGACTTTAATCTTTCATAAAAATGTCCTTTATGAAAAAGCTTCAAAAGCATTTACATATATGTAAAGAGAAATATGACTTTTCACGTTGTAAGAATCATAAGTTTGCACTTTTGAAAATAAAACAAGTCGTACTGGCTGTTAAAGGTGGAGTCAGTAGCAATGCATTGCAGCTTTTAAGAACAACATTGAAACTGGGCCCCTCTTCCTGGACTTATCGCCACCAGAAGTGCAGGACTTGGTGTACATACTGCTTGTACTATACACTGCAAGCTACCTGAGAATAATACATTTATTGCAATAGAAAAGATGATTATTTGAAGGAAGCTATACAGGCGAAACAAGTTGTTCGCTCATAAAAAAATACAGTATAGGTATTTTCAGAGTTTTGATTCATATAGTTTATGTATCTTTGTATTGTTTTAAAATCTGAGGATGATAACTACAAGTATAGGCTAATTTGCCTTTGTGTTTCAGCTATTAAGCGCTTTAAAACTAATTTTATTAAAAAGTTATGACATGTAAGAAATGTAAATGGACTTTTGTCACTCCTCTTTCTTTCAAGACTGGTTAAAAATAAATTAATTTCTGGTGTTAAGTTACATAAATGTGTTTTGTTTGCACTGATTGTATTGCACCTAAAGTTGCACACACGCTCATTAATAAGTATTCCAAAGGAATCGTTCTGATTGGCTGATGATACTATGACGTCAGACGTAAAACCGAGGCAAAAAAAAAAATCTCCACCGCAGCTCACACCGACTCTCTACCCGCTCTCAGGAAAACTGCTGTAAAAGTTTTGTCAGCGATACGACGAAACTCATGAAAGGAACCGGACTACGGATAGTTCTGAAGCTGGACTATAGAGGCTGTTTTTCCCCATTTTCATCATAAGTCTGTGTTTCTTGAGAGACTTTAAAACTGGTGGGGTTTTTAATTTAATTTTAACGGCGGCGTCCACAAGTCTCAGGGATTTCCTCTCATCTCGAAGTTCCCAAGATGAACTTCGGTCCGGTGAACGGGAAACTTTCTGTAAGTCACCACAACACTCATACACTTGTGTATTAAAATGTATTGAACAGTTTTACAACAACTACGGTCTTTTTAAGTGCAAATACTGTTTAATAAATGCTATAAACTAAGGATATCGTTTCATATTTGTACGTTAATGCGCTCGCGACGCTGCTACAGCACGACGGTTAAACTTTTTAAGCTAGCTAACGCGAGTGACATGTTGATTGTAAAAGTCGTTTAGCTTGAAGGAAAGCTTATAAAGCACATCTCCCGGACATTTCCTGAACTATTTGGGAAGCTGTGTAATCATTGGGAGCAGAAATCACGGCCAGGCCTGTTAAAGCTGATGGAGAGAGATGAAACAAGCACGCTCATTGTCCGTTAAGAGCACGCACACAGGAAGCTGTGAACACTGTGTTTATTTGTTGTTTATTATGAGTGTTTATTTCTGTCAAAAAAGCTCCTGGTTCTGCTTTCTGTGCTCTGTAACTTAAACTACATGTGCTGTATCATTCACTAACCCCCCCTCTCCTCCTCCTTCTCCTTCTCCTCAACATTACATCTACCATCTGTGTTGGACATCATGTGGTCATATTGTTCAGACATTCAGCATATGATGGCTCTTGTACGGTCTGTCAGAGCGGATGTAGCTATCTGGCCCTGTCCCTAAAGGCTCTATTAATAAAGTGCAGAGCAGTTATGGCTTGCTGTGGAGGGCTGTTAAGCTCAGGAAATATTTAACACTTAAAGTAGCAGATTTCTACTTCTGTTAGAAAGGCCAAAGCACTCATTCTGACTGCCTGGACATTATTGAAGTGAAATCCCACTGGAGAGAGTGCTGTTGTACTGAATATTAGCATGCCTGGATAAGGGT
Source organism: Tautogolabrus adspersus (assembly GCA_020745685.1). Classification (NCBI taxonomy): domain Eukaryota; kingdom Metazoa; phylum Chordata; class Actinopteri; order Labriformes; family Labridae; genus Tautogolabrus; species Tautogolabrus adspersus. The sequence continues at coordinate 16,003,631 of CM036549.1, read as the reverse complement.
AAACAACTGGATACGTAATTTATAATCTAATGGATGTAAATGTGTATTTGTTGAGCAAAGAAACTGCACTTACGGGATCATGTTGATCGTTTTCTGAATATAGTAAACATTGATTTGGTCTTCATTTGATCTCCTAGATGCAAAAGCTGGCTATGAACATCAGAAAAATCCAATTCAATTCTCCGTAAAAATCTTAATGACCATGTAGGAAACAGTAACACTGCAAAATTGCTATAAGCGCCAATTTGATCTTGACGAGAAAACAATAGGCCTAACAAAATATCATAAGCTGATTTAGAAAGCTCCCAGGAAGCTGAAACAAATCAAATCACAATGTCAGTGTTCTCGCTTAGCGTGATAACTTGAACTCTTTAACACAGAGTTAGTCTCCTTGGTTGACGCTCAAAGCTAAAGCTAGGGTAAGGGTAACTTTGGTATTGCATAAAAACAACTTAACTGTTGCTGGGCAACAACAGCTGCAATAGCAGGAAAAACATAACACCATTAAACGTATCTTTCTGCATGCGGCCAGTATAACTGTTAGAGCCATTTAAAGTAGAAATGCGCCGAACTATTGTGTGTTTAGTAAGAATAAAATATAGACACCTATAGTAAAAGTCCAGGTCCTAGAGTTAAAAAAAAAAAATTAACGGATATACGATAATTCATTTTAACAACAGTCAAAATGACTGCCTAGGTATTTCTACTGTTTAAGTATTTCAGTAAGGCCTAACACGCCTGAAGCTGTTATCTGCTGTGACCACGAAAAAAGCCAAGACCTGGATTTCTGCATGTTACTTAATTGAAGCCGCAAAGTCTCTCAACAGTATTTTCCAGTCAAGTCTTTAATCCACTCTCAAACCTTCACAGAGACGCCTTTTCTTTCCTCAGCCTGTTGTTTTTTCCAGCAGTGCAAGCACCAAAGCCTGCCACTATAAATGCTGCATATTTATTCACTGCACACAGCCTTAAAGTATATAACCAATTTATGAAAGGCTCTTAGGATTCATGTAAAGTGTGTGATTGATTTGAGCACCAGAGGGGTGTTCACGTCCCTTGAAAGCCTTTGGAAATTTGACTTGTAATAGTGAAACTGGATATGATATCAAAGTAGAGAGTCATGGTAAGCATCTGAGTTAACATAAAGATTCATCACTATAAGAAAAACTGGTCAGTTTAAATCCAGTGTTTCTGTAAGAAGTACTGTTTCTGTCAAAATTGCTAAATCAGTATGTGCATGGTGCACGTGGCCTAATGGCGGCTCTTGTGATTGTTTTTTGGTACTAATTGCTTAATATTTGTAATAAATACCCCACTCTCACCATCCCCCATTCAAATCTTATATCCAGAACATTTAAAGAAGCTAAAATGACAATATTATTTTAGAACATTTTAGATGCTTGATAAGATAAACATAATAGCCTTAGTAAAACAGCTTGTGTTGGTATGGGTTTCCAGCTGTTTAAACGCTTAAGTGAAGGTGTAAGAAATGCAAGTTCATAATGACAGGGCAAATAAAGGTTTGGTTTCTTTTGTGGGCGATAGGAGCAACAGTGTGAGTCCTTAAAATGCAGTATTGCAGCATTTTTGTCTGTTCTGGCGATTAATTTTGCAGCTAAAGTAAATGTAACATCTGCTGGTTGTGCCTTGAGCTTCGGTGTTTGTTTTCAGCGTTGTCTGATCTGTGTTTTAAGTCATGCAGTGCACCATTACTGAAATCAGATTTACGTCTCCGGGTGGCAAAGTCAATGTTTATCTCTTCTGTAAACTACAGTGCATTCTGGAGGCCTCCCTCCCCGGCAGGCCTTGTTGCTATGGGACTGTGAGGAAACTTCACCCCCCTCCTCTTCCCTTCCACCCTCTTTCCCCCTGTTCTAATCCCCCCTCCACACCCCTTCAAATTGCTGGAGTGTACGTGCCTGGCTGTCCAGTAAACTTCCTGTCTAGAGTACACAGATATGCTGATATTAGAGGCATCAATTTACTTCTGAGAATTGTCATGCCTATGCAAATGTACACTAGATTGTTATCGCTGATTTTTTTTTTTTTTTACTGTGCGACTGGGTGTTGGTTCACACAGGAAATATCCCTCTCTGTCTCTGAGGACAACACAGACAAGGGCAGGAATGACATCTGGGACAAGTGGAGGTCAAATTGTGTCGCAGGGGACCAAGCAGTGGTCAACAAATTGTCCGCTCCAGAGTTTCTACTTAATACTGAATCTTCTGCTTGTAGCTGCTCTGCATGGTGACCATGTGAACAGTAATAACCCAGCCTGTGGCTTACAGAGGTTACACAGACACTGAATGATGCAATGCCATGCAACCAACCCACTGTGAGATGCCAGGTGGATGTTGGACCTTTTAATGTTTGCTTGTCACAGTTTGCTGTCAAGTATTTAGTCTAGAGGTAAGGTTTTTAGTGGTGTTTAGTCTTTTAATTAATCTCGATGAATTTCCTTTCCTGAAAGAGTCAGGGCTGGGTGATAAAACCATCTTAGAATTGGATAGTTACACAACTGTAATCAAGTTTGACATTTTTTATTCTATGGATGGATTGAACAGCCGATCACACAGCAGATTTTGTTACAGCAGCCAATTAGTCCTACTCACGCCACACCAGAAAATTAATGTTTTCTATGAATCAAGAGGAAAAAGTGGGACCTGAGAGGCACAAAAGGGACTGAATAAATTCCCATTATCCTCTAAAAACAAGAAAATTGTTGACAAAAAAAGGGGAAAATAACTGCACTGTTACACTGAATAAATCCGAACAACTAAACTCCTATCGAAAACTAGCTGAGCTATTATTGGCCCGACCCAGATAATCCCCAGGCTGCAGAAAAATGGATGAAAACGCTGATATTTACTTGAAACTGTTTATTGTCGCTTATTATAAAGAAAATACAGCCTTAAGAGTGTGTGACTGACAACGTTAGAGTGCAATATAACTATTTAGTTAAACCAATTAACTCTACAGTGTCTTCAGGCCTCTGTACTTGTTGTCAGTATACTTCTCAATCTGACAGCCTAATCAAAATATTAAACATGATACATATTGACCTATGCAGGAAAAAAATGAACTTATTTTTTCCCTAGTAGGACCTGTTAATGTTGTCATTGCTGTTGTTGTGATTTACTCTCTAGCATAAAATACCTGCTGACTCACTGAGGGAGTGCCACCTGTTGAGGTGCAGCTTTCTCACGTCATGCATACCAACAGAGGCAAGTCAGTGCTCACACTTGACTGGGTTGAGATAAGCGGGGGTAATTTACTGTGTGTTGAACATCCCTAGGTAAACATATTAACCTCACCCAGCCAGCTTCATCTAATATGTTTTTTAGATACAAATAGCAACAAAGTTCCATAGCACGCACATTTTCACTGGGAATGTGAACCATACTTTGAGGTTCAGTACTCTCTCTCACGCAACTCTCTCATGTGTACACAAGTCATCTGATGGGTCAGATCACATGAGTTAGAAGTTAACTGTCCCTTACGCTCACAACACGAGGGGTGGACACTATTAGCCAAAGGGTAGGGAGCTTTTCTCAGCTTCTACTTCTTCTTTTATGTTTCTATTTAATTCTCCCTTTTTTAGAATATTTTAAAAAGCATGATTACTGGAGAGCATAGTATGTTATGATCAATGCTCCTAGCTGTTTTGTCATTCGTGTGCAAGAATGTAAAGGTGTTTAAAGCTTTCTTTTCATATTAAAACAAGAGAAAGTCATCACTTTAAGGAAATTGCTGTCCCTAAATACTGCTAAAGCTGTGTGCATGTTTTTCTTTTCGTTGAAACAGTCAATGTCTTGTAGAATATTTGTTCTGCTAATTCTTAAGCAAAAATATCAAACTTTTCTGAGCTTCTCCAATTTGAGGATTTGCTTCTTTTTTTTCTGTTTCACACATCGTAGTAAGCTGAATGTTTGCAGGTTTTGGACAGTTAGCTGAAAAAAAAAAACTATTTCTGAAAATTTCCCTTGGGCTGTTTTTAATTTTAAAACACTCTCTCACTCGTCGAATTGGACTGGACGGTTGATTATTCCAAAAAAAATAGCCAGCTGATTAATGAAAATTACTGTAGCCTTGGGACTATATACTGAAAATGTTTCTATCAATATCCACAGTTAAATACTTAAATGGTTGGCCAATAAATACCAAGCCATGTCCAAGGTGTAACTTCTTAAGTGTGAGGGTCACCTGCAGATTTGATCACTGTTCTTTTAAGCATACAAGCTTTTCTGCCCCCACAATTTCTGACATCATGTAGAGCAAACAGCTTTATTGGAAGAGAATGCATTTTTAACCGTAGTTAAAAATGTCCCTCGATTTGCAAATGCCCAAGTTGACATGGTCTTCTAACTTTTTCTGTGCATCCCAGAGTCTAAAAAACATTTTAGAGGCATCAACCGGTGATGTTTTTGCATGTATGCTAAACAAAAATAGCTGACTAAGGATATGAATTTTAAATATAAACAAGTAATGTTCTATTTAAGAGATGATTTTCATCTCTACACAGTAGTTTTTGGTACGGTACCTTTAGTGGTACCTCAGATTTGCGACTCAGAGTGAGGCAGCATAAGGTTTGCATCAGTGCTTCTATCCGCTAACTTCCTGCTTTCCTGGATGAATGAGCAGATTATAACAAAAGTTTTGAGTCTAAGAACAAACCCAACCTTTGTCCATAGAATGGACTTCTGTTTACAAAGACATAAATCCAACATAAATTCCAAGTATTGATGGCCATTTTATAGCTTGTTGACCTGCTAGCAGCCACATATTCTACATTTTTGCTGTGATGTGTTTATAGAGAAGGCTATAAACTGCCAGAGCTTCAAGGACTTTTTTTCCTTTACACAAAGACAGGCTTTAATGGAGCTAATGTGATTGTCTGCAGAGCGAGGTGATGGATTCCTGCACATACTTTAATCTATTAGTCATCCCTTCTTGCCCTTTTCCCTCCTGGATGTCTTATGAGTCCCTGCTTAGCTCCTCTGTGAAGGAACCTAATCAGAATTTGAAATGGCTAAGTTGAAAGCACACAAATCTCTAAATTTAATTTGTGGATTGACGCTCCAAATTCAAAGTCCCTGCTTATCCCTTAATAACAAGCTGTGTGACTCACTAGGCCGACTACCCTTTAGAAACCACGGAGACCACCTCAACCTCGCAACGCAAACAAATTGGAAAATATGTGTCACACTGCCGCACCTGCTTACGACTTTGAACCCGACAAACGTCAGCTGCAGTCTCTTTCTTAGTCATCAAAACAATAAGCCCTTTTTCATGTGGTCAACATTATAGTTACAGTTGAATCACGTTTGTGTTGACATTTTCATCGGCTTGTTGTTAGTGTTTCAGATAGTAAACTTTCCCACACAAATAATACAAATCTCGCACAAGATAATTTTAAGTCCTCATGTGCAGTTGCCTCGTGTTTCATCAAATTCAATGTGTAAACTAGCATCCAATTAGCTCCCCATGAGCATTACAATTTGCCTTGTTGTTTATAAAAGTCAAGCAACTCTTAAAATTTCATCTTTCAGACTCTGTTGACTTTAGCCATGCATGGTACCTGTGTCTCTCTCGTCTCATGACACAATCAGGACTAGTCCTTGCAGGAAGATATGACAACCTCGAAGATATAAAGCCTTTATTTTCATCACTGTAAGGACCTGAAAAGCAGAATCCAAATGACAGTTTTTACAGATTTCCAGAACTTGCCATTTTTCAAGTCTGTTCTTATTTGCAGTCAAGTTTCTATTTTAACCACCTTTGTCATTTCAAGCAACGTGTGGTTGAGCACTGAGTGTCAGGAAGGCCATGTTAACTTTCATCATCAAGTTTCTGTGCTTTCTCTTTTTTTGCACTCTGCAACAAAGGTGAATGTCACCTAACCTGCTTGTGACACACAGTCATGTTCATCGTATCAGTGAAGCACACCTCCTGAGGAAACTCAAGAATTTTTGTCTTGGAGCTGCAGCTTCCCTGAGTTAAAAATATCCAAGCTAGCGGATATGTTGTGGGTCTGATCGGTTGCTGGGCCTGCTCAGAGGGAACAGTTTGGAGCTGAACCCTGCAAGAAGCCTCTGTATTGTCTCGAGCTTCCTGTGCTCCCTGAGAGGAGGGGGCAGCTGCTTTTCACACGCTCCCACACATACACTGTATATATGCGCTTGTACTCTATTGTGTGTGTCTTCTTCACTGTGTGTCTGCAGTTTTTGTGGCGCAACAATGTGGTTTTCACACTTTCCTGTCGAACTGCTTTAAAAATGACACAATGTATCACTCTGCTTTATAGAGATGAATGTCTCCCAGCTCGGCTGATTTTTTCAAAGTGTCAGACTTCTCTCTCTCAACATAAGCTGGGTTGTACTTGTCTTCATCATCTAACACAGAATGTCAGTGTAATTTATCACTCCAGGAAAGTTATGCATGATCACCCTCTGACTCCAGGGAACGGCAGGCTTTATCTGTGAAGCAGAGAACATTCACTGTCCTGTCAAGGTCAGCCTCGAGGAATTTGAATCGTACAATACACAACAGTTTCAGTAAGATAACCCAAACAGGACTGAAACACAGCAGAGTATAGATCATATTAAATTAGTTTGATTTGGGTCAAAGTGAACTCATCTTAAATGATAAATTGAGGTATGTTGGTTCAATTAGAAGTATGTTTAAAACCGGAGTCTTACTAGTACTGGAAATGAGGTTCACTGATAAAGTAATGATATTATCGAGGATGTCTGTTGTGGGACAGAGTTCCTGTGTTTTGGTATTTTGCTGTAAACCTCTCACAATTAGATGAGACAATCAGACGGTTATGGGGAACTATCTAGTGGGGCAGAAAGCAGATTGGTCAATTTAACAATGAGCCAACAGAAAGATAATGCAACTTTTTTATATAACAGATGAATTCCTTCACTGATTTTAAATCAGATATTGTAAAAACTACTATACAGCTGTGGGATTCGAGATAATTTTCCTCTATTAACAAATGTTAACAATATTTTTTTAATGACCTTGCTTGCTATGTTTAAACCTGATGTCTGATATGCTGCTAGATCTGCTGATAATTACAACAGCAACACAAATCTCTCAAGGTGGTCTTGCTGGATTTTTATCACAATCTGGGTTTTTTGTTTAGATTTATTTTGGGGCTTTTTATGTCTTTATTTGAAAGACAGGACAGAGTCGGAAATCAGGGAGAGAGAGAGAGAGAGTGGGGCATGATATTTGACAAAGGAGCCACAGATGGGATTCGAACCTTGGTTGCCCGTTAAGGACTGTAGTCTCTGTACATGAGGCTAGCAAACCCATCACTAGTCTAATGGCACCCCAACAACCTGGTTTTGAGATCTTTTTATCACCCAGCCTCACTGATATCTGACAAAAAAATGCATTAAATTTAAGAAGCTTCAAAAACTGTTCAGAGTAAACTGGCTGCCTTTGAGATTTGGGAATTTTTTTATCTGCACATAAAAAACTATTAGCTGCGCCTGCAACCCTTTAAAATGTGTTGCTTTGGTAACAAAAATATTGTTGTGAAGAGGAATTATTTATTCAATTAGACAGGACAAGACAGTTGGTCCAAGTTACATAGGACAGTTGAGCTCTTATGTATAATGTTGTTTTGGTTTGGTTAACTTTCCAACACATTAGCTCTCTGTTTTTTTAGTCCAAGAAGAAATGAGATCTCTGAGGATAAAGTGTAAAAACTCTGACACAAGTTATGCACGGTATCAGTGGCAGCTGTAATGCAGACACTCTGTCACCCCCTCTGTTATAAAATTGAGCCGAGCTGCTCGTCTTTGTTGTGGTTTGTGGGAGGCTATGACATGATAAAGATTGAGCGGTTGTAAGGTCTGTGTGGGAGACGAGTTGCTGACATTTGAGCTGAAGTAACATTTCATATTTATGTGAATTATTGTTGATGCATTTAAATCGGCAGCTGTTGTACACCATGTTTGCTCCTTTAAACCCCTCCGCTGCCTCCAAGTCTTCAGATATCATGAGGATAAAATGGCCAAATTCTCTTATGGTTGTTTGTCAGACCCTCCAGCTGCTCATCTGATCATCGATAATCAAATAAACGGATTATCTTGTTTTTGATTAATTAACGAATCACAGGTTAAACTCTGACTGTATGAAAGAGAGACCATAAAATACCAAGAGTCTAAAGTACTTCTATCATTTTTAATACCACTTGAAAAAAGGACAGAAGCTTTGAAAAGGAAAACTCAGATCTTTGGCCATATTTTTACTGTCTAAATTGCAGAAACACATTGGCAATGTTTTGACACTGAAACATTGCCAAAGTCTTTGTGCCATTTAGACAGTGTGCAGGAGTTTGCCTGTGATTTACGGTAATTAAAAACAGAGAATTACCTAATATTGGGTGCTTAGGACTTCTGTTGTTGTCGCTGTGGTATCAAAATATAAATAAATCAATTTCGTTTGAGTTTAAGTAGAATCTGATTGAAGTTTAAAAATCTGGTATCGTGACAACCCTACAAGGGACAACTTCTGATTTGTTTTTGAGGGAAAAAGTCTTACTAGTTCACATTAAAACTGCATGTTATTTAAAGTTCTTTCAAATATGTCCGATTTACATCCCCATTGCTGTATGAATGCGCAGCAACACATGAAATCTGAACCTTTCAGGAGCTCCTTCTGCTTTGTCATGATGTCTCAGAGTTTGGATATACGAGAGTTTATCCATCACAGCTGTCACATTTGATTGCAGAAAATGATTGTCTAATAAGCAAAGCGTGATACGGAGGTTCAGCTCCGGATACAGGAAAATAATGAGGTGCATCATGTCTTCCCTTATCAGTTTGCCATGATTGAAATTATCTGTCAGATATGAAATGAGGAATCTCCTGTGGTTTATCTGTCTGTTGTGTGCGTGCATCACATTTTCTGTTTTCCGTTTCTGCCCATGTGTTTTATAATAGAGCTCACTGTAACTGCCTCAGGCTTATAGAGTGATCACAGCCCTCTAAATGGCCCATTGATAACCTAGGTCAACTGAAAGGATGTCCTGTCATTTAGTCACAAATGCATGCTCAGTGTACATGGCATGAGTAGAGTTTGTGCCCAGGCAATTTGGGAGAAAACTGACGTTTTTAGAGGAAGTGGAGGGGGGCTACTGTTCTCAGATAAACAGAGGCTCACTCTTTTTTTATTGTATTTTTTATTAGTTTAACTTGCATCCTAACCTACCATACATACACACTGAAAGCTTGACAATAGGACACTGTTTTACCAAACAATCTTCCACTGAGCCAACTGGTTGCACAGAGGATAGGGAAGGCTGTGAAGTGGACTGAACCACTTGGAGAGTTTCCAGGGATTGTGGGTTTGGAGGGCTTTCTACGCTGAGGTTACGGTCACTCCAGTCTTCCTCCTCACTTGGTTGTAGAGGTAAATCTAAGCCGCATTGTGGCTGGCCGTTGTGTGTACAGAACATTTTTCGCTCATGTAGTTCAGCCGCCTTAGGACACTAGCGTGGTGGACACATGTTGGAGGCGTTGTTTGTTTTCCTTGTCTGTCAGCAGCCTGTGTTTAAACTACCACAAAGCGGGATTCCCTCAGACTTACTGAGCTGTGTTTATTACAAAATAAAACATGTTTGATTCCCACAGGAGCACATGGAGAAGTGATCAGGCACTCGTATGTCTCTGTCGTCCTAGCAATAACAAATTCTGCTCTTTGCTTTTCCTGTTTTACCCAGTTGAGATAATTTGTTGATTAATTTATAAGTGGCTTGAGAGAAATTCAGAACAGAAAATTACCTAGTTTCAGCTTCTCAAATGTGAGAAATTTCAGTTTCTCCTGTTTTGTATTCTTTATGTTTAAGGGGTGTACTTATCTTAGAATTACATTGGTCTAATCACATTTTGCTTGTACTAGATGTGTTCCTTTTTCACACCTTAATCAGCCTAAATGATTCTTGTTTTTCACCTGCAAGACACAAGTCTATCAGACTTTTCCATTTGCACACACTACCTGTCAACCGGACATTAAAACATTTCCAGCCAACTACTCTCTTAGTGTTTCAACTTCAAGAAGCATCAAAGAGATAGTGAACTTTATCATATAACCAGGTGAAGGATTTAAGTTCTCAGATTCCTGGATCTGAAGTTATCAGAGAGATAGGCAGAGCTGGAGTAAACAGCAACACTTGCAGACCCAGAAGCCCCACCAAAGAGGGTCTGAGAAACTCTGATAATTACCTGAAACACTGCTTGATCCAGTCAGAGGGGGAGACCTCTTTAGATAATTTGGCTCCTGGTAAAAACAATAAATATAAATATTTTATAAGTAAAGTTAACAGCAAGCTCTGTGTTTTCTTTCTGGTTTGCTCTGTGTATTTTATTTATTTATGTATTTATTGATTAATCTGGATCCCCAGGGGAGTGCCAATAGCCTAGCGGCTATGTCACATGCCCCTTGTACAGAGGATATATTCCTCTTCGCAGTGACTGGGTTGCTAATCTGACCTCGTCCCCTTGCCGCATGTCATCCCCGACTCTCTTCTCCCAACATTTCCTGTCGGTCCTGTGGTGAGCCGAAAAAAAGTTTTTCTCTGGTGTTGTCGACACAAGTCAAAAAGCTCAACACTTCAATCACAGATGTGGATAATATTTATGCACCATTATCTCCACTTTGTACAACAAGATAACAAGCTCTGTTGAGCAAGAAAAGCGAGTGCTGATGCCTTGTAGAGCCCACTCCTTCCTCGTTCCTCGTCCGTCTACTTGAGTGACATAGAGGAAAATAGAAACGGGGCGTCGGGGGTAGAAATGGCGTGCTGTCTGGCTCGGGCAGTAAGGACACTCCAATAGGAAACAATTGGATCAGGCTGATTTTGTCGCTGACGTTCGCTCGCGTCGTGTGATGTTAGGATAGGCTCTAAGAGAGTCTCTGTGACATTAGATATTGCTCTAAACTCTTTCAGTTTCACTGGTTACACTGGTAATGTCTGATGAAAGACCACTCCACATTGCATGTACGCATCAGTGTTTGTGAGTTGAAGTTTAAAACAACCTCTTGAGTATTGAAAACATGACCATTTCTACAATTAAACACTTGATTAAACAAAGTATTTGGAGTTTTAGACATTGTAATATTTCAAAAAAAAAAAAGAGCAGAGAAAAGAAAAGAAAGTCCTGTCTTTGACCAACCTAAAGTTAAGTGCATTTTGTTGACTTAGCCCTTCTGTCACAGTTCGGCGCCAGTCTTGTGACTCTATTCTGGACTAACTATGATTTCTCCAAGTCTTTAAATAATGCACTCTCTTGAACACACTGCTAGATATTAGTGCAAGTGATGCAAAATGTATGCAGCTAAAAGAAAGTACAGAGATTTGGTTGACAACTGGGCTCTTCTTAAATTATTCATATTTTTGTTGGCCACATTGTTTAAATTAATATATTTGAGTTTTTAGATTGAAGTTTTAAGGACAGCCTGGGTCCTGGGAGATTTTCGGTCAATTTCAAATGTTTTCTGTTCTGGTGTTTAAAAGAACAAAAGATTGATCGGTTAGGAGGAAATGATCAGCAAACGGAGAGATGTCACGGGATCTTTGTACAGTAGCAGAACAGGATTGAGGGTGGCTGCACCTGGGAGTGTTTTTGAATTACAGACTCTGAAATGAACAAAGACTGGAAATGATGTCATCTGTGTGCTGTCCATGCATCATCGCTGTCAAAGAGACACCTGAGTTTTAACTTTTGATCGGCTGAAAGTGATTTCTTACATGCTCCCACCTGGATAAATAAACTCTTGGACTTGTGCGTTGTCAAAGTGTAGAATTACCCTCAGTGCTGAAGCTCACTCTTTCCTAGCTGTCTTTTTTCCCCATCTATTCTTTCCACTGTTTTTCTGTGGACATTTTTTCTCTCTCTTGCCTTTTCACACAGCCTTTTACTTACTCTCTTCCCAAATTCAACATCTCTCTGCACCCCCCACTCCGCCTGGAGTCATACACATAGTGTATTCAAGTCTTAAGACTTAGCCTGTGTCATGCAAGCTGTTAGCCCCCCTCTTCCTCTCTCTCATTTTATCTCCCTCCCCTTCCCTTCTCCCTTCTCTCTTCTGCCTTCCCCCCCCTCCCCAGAATGTTTGGATAGATCTAAATGGTATGATTGTGACTGCTCTGTCGGCCGTCTGCCCTTCCACGTCTGCCTCTCAGCGTCTTTGGAAAGTCTGACGTGAGCAGAGGGAGAGGAAGAAGGGAAAAGGCCGAGTGAGTGAGAGGGAGAGAGAGAGGGGAAAGTTCTTTGAACAACAAGGCATGGCGGACCTCCAGAGAGCCACGTCTAGCGTCAGGAGTCAGCTCCAGCCTGTCCCTCTTTCTTTACCTCTGTCTATGTGCTCTTTCAGTCTTTATTCCACTAATTCTCCCACACTGTCTTTTTTGGACAACCTATTCCCTGCTGAACATCCCATCTTCAACTCGCTGGCTTCAATTTCTCACTTTGAATCGAACCCTCCTCCTCCTCCTCTTTCTCCCTCTCAACCTGGCCCTCTCCACCCTAACCTGTTCCCTTTCTTTCCTGGTCTGGTTAGAAAAGGTAGAGGGGGAGACAAAACCTCAAAATCTAGGCCTCTCATTTAACCAGAAGGTGTCGCATTGCATTTGAGGCGCTTCATGGCGGTGTCACATGTCGCGGCATTCAAAGAGTCGGGGTTTAAGAATGTGGGTCATTTGAAGTAGAGGCACTAAAGTGTGTTGTTTGCCAATGAATGGAGCCTTCTCACATTGACATGGTGAAAAGCGTGTGAATAAACACCAGCGCCTGGGGGCATCACTAAAGTGTTCGGCTGTATTCTTCTCGGTACCCCACCTGTACAAGCCTGTTATTATCCCGCACATGAATAGATTTCAGGGATCACATTTGATACGGGCACCGGGCTGTTGTTAGCTAAGATACCTTTTATCGAACCTTTTCTACTACACCCACAGTCGCTGCTTTTTAAACCTCTCCCACAAGAAAACAAGATCATGCAGTAATTAAGTTTGGTCGCCTGTTGTGCTGCATGTAGTCATGTTTCATGTATAGCTCTGCATCCTGCACACACAGTGCTGTTTTCCTGTAGTTCTGCCTGACTGGATGGCTCCCTTAATTGCTCTCCCACGGCAGATGTTCAGATCAGATGGTTCAAATTAAGTCGTAGATTGCTCACACAAGGTTTCCTATGAAGATAGACTCTCCTCTTTACTGTCTTCCTTCTAACGAGTTTGCGTGGGTGAATCTGTTTACTGCGAATACACAAAAAATTATGCTAATCGTTTTTCTTTTCCCCCCATTTTTCTTTCCCTGTCCTCCTCCTTCTTTCTTAAACTGACAATCATGATTCAGGTGTTGGTGGCCGCGCTCTTTGTCGGGCTGGTTTGTCACGCGGCAGAACCTCCAGCAGCTCAGTGGGCCAGCGATGAATACAAAAACATCACCCTACGGCGCTCCAGAACATGTGTGGAAAATGAGCAGTACCTCCACCAGGGACTCTGCTGCCTCAATTGCCAGGCTGGTAAGAAAATCACATTAAGTACAATATATACAATCATCAATTGTAGTTCCATTTTTACCCAATCATATGAGCCATGTGGGCCCCTGATCCTGCAACATATTGCTTAGTTTCCTGTATCCTAAAGCAGTAGTTCTCCAACCTAATTTAATAAGGTACTATAACCCCTTTGATAAAATGCTTTTCAGTTTAATATCCCCTGACCAAAAAAAGTAGCTTTTATAGAGTGAAACAATGCAGCACTGCACCATCATTATCTTTTTTTTTTAATCGACAATCTCAACAACAAATAAAATGTCTGGTACGTTCAGATACTGACAGGGTTTTGAAGGAACGCTCTCTACTCATTGAAATTAATTGAAAAAAGCTGGTGCCAAAAAAAAAGCTAGGTGGACACAGGGCTTTATACTCTTTAACTCAATGAATGAATGGCTTTATTTAGAACCAGAAATTAAGATAATAAAAAACTTAATGTAACACAGTCTGAAAAGGAGTAGGTAGAAGTAAAACTTATATATCCCTACCCCTTTCTCACTTTGCTTTTATTAATTCATGTATTATTTAAACAAAATGTTAATTGTTAAAACAATCTCAAATAACTCCTGTAGTTCTCCAAAACTCCCCGACGGATGACGGATACTTGCACCTCCACTTGAGAAACACTTACCCGAAGCACTGACCTATTTCTTCGAATATAACTGAGAGCTAGTCAGAGCCAACATTTGAAATGGCATTTTGTGTGAGAAAAGCTCGAGTCAAATGTCAAACCCAGAACCCTGAACTGTTTCCCAAATGAGTTTTGCAAATAGTCTCCGCCTGGTCTGGAAAGAATGCATGGAGGCAAAACGCAAGAGGAAAACTTGCTCCATCTCAGAGTAAAAAAGAGTGAACAGAAAGTGCAGAATGTGAAGGAAAATCCAAATGAATTAAAAGTACCAGCCTCAATCGTTCATAAAGAATTAAGGAATGCTGTAAACATTTTTATTTTAAGCTCAGAACATATTTGGCTGAAATGAAATAACTGAATTCTGCTGCCGGCTGATTGAATCACTAAATTTGCCGTTTTCAATTCAAAGAAATCTTTTTATTCAATTATTTCTGGTTTAGCCTTGTGTCACATTTACAGCAAGAATATACAACTCTCATTCGGCATATGCTTTAAAGCCTTTATCAAAGGATATATCCACTCCTGTACTGTGCTTAAGCACGATTGTTCCCCCTCCCCATTTCCCCGCTGGCCTGCCCTCACATTGTTCCAGGACTAACTGGGCCTGAGCACGGTAACCTCTTGTACATAACGTCGTAATACAACACATGAATGGCTTTACGTTATGATGAAGTGTGCTTAGTTTACAAGACATGCAGACTCAAGAGGGGGGAAAAAGACGAGTCTGCACATCGGAGAACAACACAGAGAACATTACAGCACCTCTGCTGACTTTGTGGCTTATTTTTGAGTCATGTTAGTCAGATACAACCAGAACACTCTGGGAATCCTTGATAAAGAAGGCTGTCCACGTGGTGTACCCATGGTTGTGCTCGTGCATGAACTGTACCATGCCGAAGAACACTTCTTCCGAGCGTGCCAGGGCCAAGGAACAGTGCTAGAGTGCTAACACTAGTCAAACTAACTGGACTTTGAGGTTGAAGCGTGCTTAGGCACGGTACGGATTTCCTAGTGTGAGCGCGCACTTAAACTAAGGCCTGTTTTTATTATTTTACTGGATGAACTTGACCAAGAAAACTGTGGAAATTTGGCCCTTTGAAAATCAACAGGGTTGACAAAACCAGAGAGAACACGGTGACGTTTATGGGAGATGGATAATTAGTGGATATATTACAGCACATCATCATCTGGAAGTGATTGTAAAAAGTCTGTGTCTCTTGAGGTCGATGTTTTTCCTTCTCTTGTGATTCTGTTTTCTCGTGTTCTCTCTGGTTGGTCAGTTGTAACCACATACTTAAAAGCCATTGTAAATACTTTATTGTATGAAATGTTAGCTCCTTGCTTCTTCGTTTCAGTATGTGTTTTTTGTTTAGAAAGGCAAACAATTTGATTTTGCTGGGTGCACAATGAAAGCACTTTATCCCCAGTTAAATTGTGTTGACACAAACTATCACCGCCTGAATTAACTGCCTTAAAAACCCTCTTCTTACTGAATGCTTAATGACATCAATCAAAGATTTCTCGTTCCTCTTTTCCTATTCTCTACAGACTCTTTCATTGGAGGGAAAAAACACATGAGAATCCAGTGGTTTGATTCACAGCATGTGTGAAATAATAATAAAAATTCTTAGAATGACATTTGACCATTCGAGGAACTCGGATAACTTCCCTCTTAATTCCTTCACTCCTTCAAGTCCCCGTGAAATGTGGATTTTAACTTCCTAGAAACCTTCTGTGAAACAGTCAATCAAACTCTTCACTCTTCTGCACTTTAATCAAATCAAACGTGCCGTCTCTTGTCAGCTGATGTCCCCGTCGTTTTTGTTTAAAGCATTAAGCGGTGTTATCTCTTGCTTTGGTATGTCCTGTCCAAACATCCTACATCAACAGGAAGCACGTCACATTAATACAGATTTACAGGACTTCAGTTGCCAGTATTTTGTTTGTTTATACAAACCTTGAGTCGTTTGATTGTGTTTTTTTCTAATTTATTTACAGGAACCTTTGTGCAGAAAGGATGTGAACGAGACCAGGAGCTGGGGACATGTAACGAGTGTGAGCACGGACAGACGTACACAGAGCACTCCAACGGGATGAACCGCTGTCTGCCCTGCACACACTGTCGCTCAGGTAACTGGATTATCTGCATCCTTACATGTGCTGCATAATATCATTTTGATAGAGTCAGCGTGAATATTTAATACAAAGTATTTTAAAGTTATTTTGCACAAAATGGGTCTTGTTCTTGCACTTTAAGCTCATTCATTTTGAGGGCAGCAGTAGCTCAATCTGTAGGGATGTGAACCAAAGGGTCGCCGGTTCAAGTCCCAGTGCGGAAAAAAATATGGAAGTTGGTCTGGTAGCTGGAGAGGTGCCAGGTCACTTCCTGTGTACTGTCGAGGTGCCCTAAACCAAACCCCAAACAGCTCTGGTGTTCCCCCTGTGCAGCAGCCCCACCCTGACATCTCTCCACTAATGCATGTCAACAAAAAGCTTTATTGAAAGAAAATAAAGTATTAGACATGAATAAATAAAAGGTGTTGATCTGTTTTCAAAGACGAGTGAAGGGAGTTGTTGGCTCAGCTTGAACCAGTAAACTGCTTCGTCCCATTTGATCACTGCCAATAATTCTCTATAAAGAAGATCAATTAAATAATAATAACCAGCTGGGTCGCCCTTTAATCTCAGATAAAGTCGTTAGTAATCCGGTCTGCCATAGATATATTGTTTAGGAAAGTCGATCCCTTTTTGTCTGCGCCCCCCTTCCTTTCAGATCCACTCGTGAAAATGTGATCTTATGATGTTACACGGAGTAGCAGGGTGTGTCTTTGTTGTTTTTGTTTCGTGGGGATGAATGTGAGCGTGTTACCTGTCTCCTGAGATTTGCTTGTGTGTCTGTCCTACCTGGGTGAACTGGGTGTGTCTGTGTCTCATTGTCTCCCACACTGGGAGTCTTTGTGTCCAGTGAAAGGCTGGAGCCACAGAAAAGAGACTACAGTTACATGGGATGTGTTTTTGTGCTCGTTCACGGCAGGTTTAAGGTAGAGCTGTGTGTTTTTTTATGACTTGCTTTTTGTGCCTTTATTTTAGGGATATGACAGTGGATAGAGTCAGAAATCAGGGAGAGGGAGAGTGTGGAAAAGAGCCACAGGTTGGATTCAAACCGCGGCCATCCGCTCTTGAGGACTTAAGCCTCTGTACACGGGGCACACGCAGTAACCACTAGTCTTCCGGTGCCCCAACATATATTCATTGACATATTCATGCCCCTGTCAGTTTCGCCTTCAATCTGAATGTCGCAGAGTCCTAATGGGGGGACGCAGTGATACCCCCTCTGTACCGTCCTCAGAGGTAGTAACAGAGGCGTTACAGAGGCAAGACAGTTTCAGCGGAGCCAGCGCAGCGCTGTGTGTGTGCATGTGGAGCTCCTGCTGTGCCGTGCTTCTGCAACCCTGAAACGCAATCAGAATTTACATACTGGGACGAGAATATTACGCCGTCTCAAACGTGATGTTGGCAGAGCTGAGTTAGGGCACTTTAACGGGGAAAAAGACTTAATATTAGTGTGAACCACAGCTGTGTGTTCTACAAGTGTTGTTATCATGTAAAGCATGAAGTTGAAGCTGCTGCGGGACAAACTATGTTATGAAAACTGTTCTAAATTACCCCAAGCATTTAGTTTTACACCATTATTCTATAAAGACAGTTTTCCTATCAGCACATATTTGAACTGATTGACTGATGTACTGAATAAACTGATAACTAATGATAATAACTGCCAGGTTAGGCTCTCGCTTCACGACTCTCGTCTAGCCTTTCATATTCAGTTTGGGTTAAACACATACTCTCTCCACCCCCAACACACAGACTTACACAAAACACCTGCCAATTAGATGAAAAATAACATAATCAAGAAATTATAGTGCGTTTCTCAAAGCACCAGCTGCCTGAGTGACGAGGAAGTGTTGACTTGTTGCCAGCCTCACACTTCTGAATGTTTTCTTAATGGCGGCTCCGGTTTACCCTGACTCACGTCCTATTTAAAACGTCTTCTGCTTGTCTTACATTTCAATCAACACAGAGTATAATTATGCAACAAAATCTAGAAAAAAAAACATGATGTGTTTACACCATAAGCTTCATCTCATGCTGCGTTAGAGTCCGACAAGCTCCAAACAAAATCTGCGTCTGACACGACAAGGTTTGAGGCAGAGAGTCGTCGACAGCGTGACAAAAGGTTCCATCAATTTCTAGCGTGATATGATTAACAAACAATTTGAAAAAAGGAACATTTGCACCGAAACAATGTCATCAGCATGTTCGAACAAAGACGGCTTTGTTTACCTTCTGTTGTAATCTTTCCTCTCTGCACATAATTTTCTCTCAGGCTTTTTTAAAAATTATTATTGCGAGAGTCTTTTAAAGGGAACATTGTAGGAACAGAACACAGACCATGAACATCTTAAACATTTTTTTACGAGATGTTATCACATTTAATCAGTTTATTTGCGACTCTGAGCTGTAGAGTGGTTGACAACAAGGCCGTAAATCATATTGTTCTCGACTGTCTTCATCTTCTGTAATGAAGAATTGAAAAAGCCCCCACAGGAAATGATTGAATGTTGGGAAAATTGTCATTCAAATTTGATTGTTATATATCATAAAATGAAACCCCATGGTCGCAGTAACTTGGCACGAGTGGCGGTGTAAAAGTAATGTGGTAAAATCACTTGTGGTCTTCATGTGAGTGTTAGTGAAGACACTACCAGGAAAAAAACAACAAAGACACTGACGAGAGGCGGGGAGGAAGAGGGGTTCATAGATCTATATTGTTTGCCAGGAGCATTCACTTTGAGATAGCTATATAAGCAATAGTTATATTAAAGGAGCAATATGTAACTCTTGACCCCTAGTGTTTAAAATGGGTACTCCTGTCCCAATTCAAAACATTGTAGAGAGCTGTCTCCCCCCGCCCCCTCCTCTCTAGACACGATGCTCACGCAGGTTGCCATGTGGTGGACACTGAAGCTTCAGTGTTTAGCCAGCTCTGCATCGGTCTGTAAACCTTTCTGCGTTCTAACCTCTCTCCTTTTTTCAATTCAAATACAGTCCATTCTCTACCATACACGATACTTTAAAGGAGGACATACTGGCTGCTGCATTGTTGTCAGAGAAGCCAAACATAGCATGTTTCCTTAATGTCTGATGAGGTCATTTTATCATTTCATTAAGTAGATATCTTACAGACTGCTCCTTTAAATAAGACACATCTGGGAAAATGCAATGATTTTTAATTTAAAAATAGATGGTAATCATAGTTTAGAACAACTCACGATTCTGCCTGGAGACAAATACTTCATCTGCACGCGTTTATGTCTATACTATCTTGTTACCTCTACCCATCGGGTCGGTCTATAAATAGCCTCACTTGAACATAGCAGAAGTTGCAGCTGTGATTGTGATTGTTAAATTGAGAACAGGACACACACAAACACACACAAAATATTGTGATGACAGTGATGAGAGGAGACAAAGAATAATCTTCAGTAAACTTCATTTCAGACACAGACTTCAAATAAAGTAGAGACCGATAAAAATAGAATTCTCCCAATAAATCTCATCAACACAACTCGTAAAGGTAACGTGTTTATGAGGAGATGACTAATTGTGGACTTTGGATCCTAGACAGGTGAGGTGATGTTCTCACCTGTGGAAAAGTTATGATCTCATTTAGTAGAACGGAGTCATAAATTGGCACCAAGAAGGAAAGACCTGGAAACTTCTAAACAAAGTTCTCCTCAAAGTTCAATGTGTACAACGCTTTTAATTTCAGGTGACTTCATTTCACGCCCCTTTCCCTCCTAATTGTTAGGACATTTCACAAACAAACTCATGTCCGTCTGTTCATCTCTCTCTCAACGTTATCATCCACAGATGAGATTGAAACGGCGTCCTGCACCACAACTACAGATACCAAGTGTCAGTGCAGACCAGGAACCTTCTGTGTCCCAGAACAGGCCTGTGAAGTCTGCAAACGCTGCGCCAAGTACGTCTATTTTATATATTTTTTCCTTAACTAGCTTTCACTTCTAATCTTTAACTTGTTTGCAAGACAAGAATCATCTACTATCATGCC
The DNA here is from genome assembly GCA_020745685.1 of Tautogolabrus adspersus. NCBI lineage: Eukaryota > Metazoa > Chordata > Actinopteri > Labriformes > Labridae > Tautogolabrus > Tautogolabrus adspersus. The sequence continues at coordinate 15,983,289 of CM036549.1, read as the reverse complement.
ATGTTATTGGTCCTTTCATTCTGTTTATTTCATTTTATTTTCTACTTTTAACTGAAGATTATTTCTTTTCTGTAAAATCCCCAGGTGTAAACCAGGGGAGGAGGAGGTAAAGAAGTGCACTCCTTTCTCCAACACAGAGTGTCGGAAACTGAATCCGTCCCCGACTGAAACCTCCCCAGCCCTCACCACGTCAGCCCCAAGTTCTCCACAAGATATCGGTAACTTTACTTCACTGTTTCACCAAAAACTGTCTGCTCAAGATGGGAAAGAATTTTAAACCTAAATGTACATTTCCACTGATTTATTGACTTCCTTCCCCCCAGTCCTTCCTGTTTGCATTTCCATATTCCTCATCCTCTGCCTTATTATCGGCCTGATTGTGTGGTGGTTCTTCGTCAAGCAGCGGTCATGTGAAACACCATGTGAGTTGCTTTCTGCACATTTGAAATGCTGATCTGCTTATTAAGAATGTTCCCCCTAATGCTATTTGCGTGCTTTTAAACAGGTCTAAAGAGCAGTTGTGATTCCAGTGAAATTGTGAAGATTCCCATAGTAAGTTCTTGTTGTTCTTCTGTTCACGTTGTGTAGCTATTTCAAGGCTTTATAATCCATTAGTCTCGGACATTAGCAGCCAGCAGCAGATAATCTGTGGTGCAGTGTCTCACTCCACTTTGTCTGTTTTCAGGACGAGAGTGGATCCACAGCGGAAGAGAGGCAGAACAATCAGAACGCGGGTCTGGAGGGGGAGGGGGAGGAGCCACGCCCAGAGTCTCGGCCCCTGTTGCAGGAGACTCAGTCCGGGTTGACCAAGGCCTCCCCTCCTCTGGAAGACGAGGACCGAGGACTTGGAGACAGTTTACCCAACACCACCAGCTCCTCTCAAACCAGCCTGTCGGCCCTACCCACAGCTGCTTCCTCTGGTAACACCCCCCACCAGAGCCCCACTGCCGTCAGACTGCCCCCTGCAGACATGGTGAGGAACAACATAAAACAATCTCAAACTTCCTCGTCATTTTAGTTGTGTAATGATCCCATGTTAACACCCCTTATGTTTGTATTCCTCCCGTGCTGCAGGATGATCCTCTGCGACATCGATTGCTGCCACTTCTAGGTAAGATTCCCGCCGTGGGAGTGGGAGATTCCCCCTCTCTCTACGAGACACTCTCCCCACTAATTTCATGAATTTTTCATGACACTTGATGTGCCCCGAAAAGGCTGCTCGCTAAACACAGAAAACTGCTCCGTTTAGCACAGTTCATGTCAGTCCACAGGGAAATCAAATCAACAGCAGTCATCCAGATCTCACATTAGCTGCTTGATAGATTAATAATCTCATGACAGTCAGACTGGAAGCCTTCGGGAGGTGGGGGGCTGGAACATGTTGTCCAATCTATGTTTTAATCATGATAAAGAAAAGAAACACTGACTAGACCAGTTTGTTTGATCCCTTTATTGAATTCCTACACACTGTAAGCACGGCCTGAAGGAAACTGATTATTTTTATACACATTCAGGGACAATGTATTTACTGTATCATGGGAACAAATGCCGCATTAGTTTTTTAATGCGTGTCACTTCGCAGAAAGTATTCCCAACCCAACATGAAGGATTCACGTGGATCCATTAGAAGTCTTGCAAAGTATTAAACTAGATATTTAACATGAAGAGCCAATAAGTGTCAGAAAAAGTCTAAGGGCGGACTCACACTGGGCAAAGTTGTCCCGTACCGTGCTCAAGCACGATTGTCCTCTGAGGTGATGCTAGATTTTCTCAGACGGGTCCAAATACTCTCTTAAATCTACCTTTACCACCGTATCTAGTGAGCTATATCTACCTTTTTAACTGCTCGGTTTTTGTGGATTTACGTGTGACATCCTGTATTATTGTGTAGAAATGTCCTGGTTAGCACTGAAACAAATAAAGGGAACAGGTTATTGAACTAATCCAAACAACAGAATGAACCTGCAGTTTGTCCCGCATGCAGTTTAGATGTTTCCCTCAAATACATTCATGCCACAGTTTCATCTCTGAACTGTGATGGTTGTTTGGACTTGTCGTAGTCATTTAAATCAAATAATCTGGTTTCTCTTAACCTTTTGTGAATTTGTCTTACTGGTTGACATTTCATAATCTTTCAGTACATCAGTGAGTTTCATCCCTGTGTTCGCTGTATTGAGATGTTTGATTTTGTAAAGTGTGCAGAAACTTTTATTTTACCTTCATTTTTAACCAGGAGGATTCCCATTGAGATTAAAACATGTCTTTAGCAAGGGATCAAAAAACAGATCATAACAAGCTAAACTTACATCCCACAAAAAGTTTCAGATCAGCACTAAGACGTGCATACACTGATCGAGGGATCTCAATCGAGGGAAACAAATGCTCGATGCTCTAGTTTATGGCGACTTGTAAGTCAGAACAAGACGTTGAAGAAAAACATTCAAAGCACTTTTAGCAAAGACAGAGCAAGTTCAAGGAGTGACGTACATGATGAGAACGAAGGTTTCAGCTACTGAGAGTTTAAGGAGTCCGTACTAAACGTAGATAAGAAGGCAGTTTATGTGTCATGGTCTTATAAAGAATCAGTGTTCAATCCTTCTGTTGTAAAAGGTCATGAGTCCGCTGTGAGAGAACACAACTGTATAAAATAAGATAGACATTTTATCCAGAGCTCAGCGACCACCATTGTTTCACTTTGTGTCTCATAATCAGACCTTTAATCGGTGCATTTCTATTTTTTCAGTGTCTGAAAAATCCCTCAAGAAGAGCTTCGATCTGTTCGACGAGTACCTGGATGTTCGGATCCACAACAAGTTCTTCAGATTGATCGGAGTCAGCGACAACCACATTCGGATCGCGGAGAATGGCCCCCCCGCTGACAAGGTGTACGAACTTCTGAAGAACTGGATGCAGAGGCAGGGACTGAAAGCCGACATCAACGACCTGCTGAACGCTCTGCTAAGTATGGACCAGCGACGCTCGGCCGAGAGCATCGCCTCCGCCGCCCTGCAGAAAGGCTTCTACAAACACGAAGACACACCCTGAGGGACCGCAAACGGAGGAAACACAAAGTACTCAATGCAAGACAAGCACATAGACACTAAAAGATGGACGTTGTGTCTGACGAACAGGCTTACCTCTCTGTGGCCGAGCGGCCATGTTTTCAGAAGCCAGTAGTTCTTAAAAGAAACACACAAAAAGGGGAACGCCGAGCCGGATTTATCCGAGCTCTTTAGGAGGTTGACTACTTGCCAAACGTGGTGGTGTAAAAAAATGAGAATGAAGAATCAGTTTTCTTTCCGTTTAACAAGAAGACAATTATGAAAATGTCTCCACACAAAAAAAAAAGAGCACAATCACATGAAGGTGTCCAAATGCAGTAAACAGCTGCGTCTTGAAGCCAACCAAGCTACATGCAGCCAAATACTGAAAGCTTAGACGTCTCCGGGCGTGTGTCACTCATCTGGTCGTTTACCCAGATCATTAAACACTAACCCGGAGACCGAATATACACTGGTTTGTAGGAGTGGCATTAGATATGTCACAAATACTGGTGCACTGACCTCTGGCACATGTAGGATATGAAACTACAATCATGCTTTAGTTGTTGTTTAAATGTTTCTAAAAGAGTTCACGGACATTTTCCCGACTAATGAAAGGAAAATATTTGTCGTAAGCGGTCAAAGTCTCGCCTCACTAATCATAAACTTTACCTCTTCAGTGCCATTCGAACATCTAAATATAAATAGATCATGATTTTAATAATGATGTCATGGAGCGTAGTGTTAAAAAAAATGTGTTTTCACTTCTACGTTCAACAAGCGACATTATAGAAGGAGTTTCAGGAATTAAGCCTAAATTCCACCAGATGCGCCGTTGGTGCGTCTCCGCTCCGTTACGTTAGTTTAGCTGATAGGTTTCACTTTATTCAATGTGTGTGCTTCCGCTGCGCTTCGTCTCAGCTCCGTCCCAGCTCCGTCCCAGCTCCAGCAGTCCAGAGTCCTCTGCAGCAGATATGCAAGGCTTCTATTTTTGCCGGATGCCGGAGCACGGCGCATCAATTTACCACAGAGCAGATCGAGCGGGACGGGAAGTCAGACGCCGAAAAAACCTCAAAACATCCGGTTTATTTTCAGAATAAAACACTCAGTATTGACGGTTCAGAACAATGGCCGTAGATGTGTTTGTTTTTGTGTTTTAAATGGTTTTATACCACATACATCGTATTATCTCACAGTGTCGTGAGTGATTCTGTAAAATTGCAACAAGAATTCCTTCGTCTCCGCACTCCAGCCGCGCAGAGGCGTTCTCCGTGCTGTACACTGAGAACGCAGCCTGTGGGTGTTGACGGGCGAGGGTGCGCGTAGCGGAGACGCAATGCACACGTATCTGGTGGAAGTCCTGGGTAACTGTTCATACTTAAGCATCATGTTCCGTCGTATTTCCAGCTTACTTCAAGGTCATTTTTATTTATTGTCATATTTATTGTAATGATTAATAATTAACTTTCATTATTTATACCTTTGCCAAAAACAAAACAAAAAAACCCTGTAAGGAAAAAAGAAGCGCCTCAGGGTGACATGACTGACATCCAAACTTTCAAGGTGTGGTTGAAACCTGTAATGAATGAACTCTTGTCTTCAGTGTAGCACTCTTGTTTCCACACTGTCAATGTTACGCGTGCCATTTGGTCACCGTGTTTGAAGCTTTCATTATGTTAAATGCAGACTTTGTCCTTTCAAATCAAAGTAAGAGATGTCATCGATGTGACAGAGATGAGGATTTACCTGCTGTTCTAGTGAACCCAGGGACCGGAGTGTCCTTGGGATGCGGGTACACACCGGTTTGTCTTGGTTAGACTCTGACAAGATGAAGGAAATCAATTTTCTGGATTACAAAAAAAAAAGAATAGGCTCAAATGTATTCTCCTTATCTTACCCCTTGTACATAAAACAAGCCTCACAAAGTGTGTTTGTATATATGCAGCAGCATAGTGAGGAATAAAGCACAAAGCGGAGTCGTTCGCTGATCATTTTGTGCCATTTTAGAACTATTGTTTTGCCCGTTTTCCTGCAGTCTCCTGTATATAAAGGACAGAGTTACAGAGTTATATATAATTGCTGAAGAATGATGCCACAGTGCCGGCACTGCCATCTACTGACAGACAATGAGAATACAGCCTGCATCAATTTCTAGGGACGCTGTACCACCTTCCTCTTACTCACTGAACCGTTTCTAAACCGTCAGACTTTCTTCTTTTATCGGCCTCCGTGCATGTTTCTTCACTCTGTATGTCTTTTTTTTTATTTTACATTTTCTGAGTTTTAACTTTTACAGATTTCATTACAAGTCCTGAGCTGTTCAATTAACCTCCTGTTACTTTTGTATAAACGTTCTATTCAGCGCTGCCTTAAAGCCATTTCCCCCCCTTAGTTATTGTTTGCTTGTCATGGATTTCAGATATAAATTATGCAAATATGTCAAAGCTGTTTTTATGTACATTTACAATAAATGTTTTGTACAGATCGCTGTGGTCAGAGTCTTTCTGGGTGGGTGATGTGCTGATGAAACTCTAATGTAGCATCATTATATTTTACACATTTACGGGGAGCGCTCGACAGCCTGGCGGTTGTGTCGCTCACCCCGTGTGCGGAGGGCTGTGATCCTCGTTGCAGCAGCCACGAAGGACGAGTCATTGAGAGAGATCACTTTGGGTGGACACTGTAAATACTAGTGTTGTAGTCAAGACCAAACAACCGAGTGCTCCGAGACCAAGACAAGACCAAGACCGAGACAAGACCAAGACCATAAATATCAATGAAAAATCATCATCTTGTGTGCAGCGGGCGTGTCACTCACTTACACAAAGTTATTTTTTCTTTTAGAAAGGGGCATTTTCCTTTTAATTACAGAAATTATTGCGGGAAAAAAAGCCTATTGTGGTGAGTCTTAGACGAGAGTAAAAATGCTTTTGATTCCTTCAAGGAGTGGTGTTGAGAACCAGACTGATTTCGTGAACTACAACACTAGTAAATCCACATATTGTTATCCTGTAGTTGACGGAAATGCGATTTCTTGGGTGCCAACCGCCGTAAAACCAAACAGAAGAAGAACTTGCTTCACCTGTCTTCGGCCCTTTCCGAAAGGCCTCAGTTCAGTGTGTAGTGCGGACTTTTCAGTAGACTGAACCCTCGTGGTCATTCAGTGGGCATTTTTTGGGTCTACCTCAGTATACTGAACATTTCAGCATGGATTCAAACTTCTGGGTTTTGTGCGGTATGATTTGGTTGCATCCTTTCAGGAAATGAGTTGTATTTTAACACCCACAATGCTGTGCAAAATTAAATGTAAAACGTCACTTCACGTGTGCGTTCCTGATGGCATATCAGACTGGCAACTCGGAATTTCCGACTTTCGAGATCAAATGGAACGCACCATTATTTGCCAGTTTGAATAGCGTCCAATCGCTGAATTGTATCCACTCCTAAACTCACCTTCTGCGCTGTCATTGGCTGGAGGAAACACAGCAGCTTCACCCAGAAACGTCCCGAATTGACCAAAACAAACCAGAACAGTAAAATCCAGTCAGAGGACAAGGTCTCTGCAGACACAGTCACCACTTCACATGTACGGAGGCCCAGAAGAGATGATGGAGCAGCTTTACTTTAGTATAAGTCTGTATTTTATTGTTTAGGTAAAAGCTGCCGACTCTATCTTTAACACATAACAACATTAGTTCTCGAAGTTTCTGCACAGTCAGCACTCTTACAACATACAGCAAACATCACGTCTTTTACGTTTCCTTCATTTCTTTGGATTCAGAATCTTCAAACACAGCAGTCATTGAGATTTCTGTATTTTGCATATTTAATTAATTTTGCAATCGTAATGTCCTTGCCAAAAAGCCCGTCTTTGCATAATGTCCTCAGTGTGTGATCATGTGGAATGACCGTCGTGTTTCCTTGAACCGAGACGTCTCATATAACGGAGGAGATTTCCCTGAGTCTCTTCTTTGTCCCTCTGTGGGAAAACATTCGTCTTTGTGTTATCACCGCTCCTTCTTCTCAGTCTTTGTCTCGTATTAGAAGGGTAAAAATTATTCCGAACTCTTTTCAGCACTCCGTCAAAATAATAGAAGTGATCGTATTCATCATCGTCACTGTCTTTGGCGTCTCTGATGGATGGCGGTTCTTTCAGCTGCTCTCTTGTTTCCTTAAATGCACCCGTGGGTTCCCCCGAGGAAGATATCTCTGATCCAGCGCCTGAATATCTCTCCCTGCAGTGTTTCCATCCGGCCTCGGTGCGATGAATTAATCCTCTGCAGGGTGGCTTGTCATTGTGTATCTGTGGAGGAGAAGTTTTCATCAGTGTATGCGTGGCTGAGAAATGTACAGAAGACTCTGAAGGTACCACACGAGAGGGAAGAAATGTGAAGAATAAACATGTATTAAAGTTCCTGACTGTGCGACATGTTACACATAAATAAAGCAGAAATCAAGTATCTCCTGTGTAAATGTGTCTTTGAGTCATGACTGGGAGAAGCTCGAGTCTAGCTGGCTGTGTTGTTGTGAGAGTCGTGTTAACATGGACATTTAATTAGTGTAGCACTTGACTTACTTTCAGAGGCTTTTCCGTTCTCTGTTTGTGGCTCGTCTTCGGAGGCTCTGCAGATGTGAACGAGTTCTCTGAGTCATTTTGGTCGTCTTTCCTTTCACTTTGCGGCCTCTTCGTCGCGGCTCGTCCTTCATTATCTGAGCTTCTCTGAAGTTTGACCGAGAAGTCCTCTCTCATCCTGAGGCCTGAGAATGCCTTTCCTGTCGTCGCTCGTGCATCGTGAGTCGTTCTGCATCTCATAAATCTCGTCTCGGTGTCAGTCTCAGAGTCCGGACTCGTTGTGGTCGTGCTCGGCGGTCCGTCTGCTTTCCGTGTGCTGCTTTGATTGAAGACGTCTGCGCTTGATGTCGTCTTTTTTATCTCCATGTTTACCGTGGTTGTCTCCGCCGTGTGCTCTGTTTTTGCAGCTTCTAGCTCCATCATTTTGATTGAGGGAGGTGAGGGGATGACTGATTCTTCTGATGGTGCGTCTTGTTTTCGATGATTTATGCTCGTATTACCACGAGTTGTATTGTTTGTCTCACTCTGCTCTATTTTCTGTGTTGTTGCTTTGACCTGTTTCTCAGTTTTTGCAGACTTTGTAGTAACTTTTGCTGCTTTTATATCCCCCCTCGCTGCATAAATTCCTAATAAAAATGGGATTTCTTTCAGGTATTTACATTTGGAGTTATGTGCTTCGATAATAAAGTTTTCCTCTGTAACTTCCTGTAAGGGTGGGGGGTCATCCAGCTCTTTTATGGGTATATTTACTGTTTTCCATTTAATGTCTGCATCTAGAATAACTTTCCTCTCTGTTTGTGTCTCCCTCTCTGTGTCTGCAAGGAAAAACATGATTAAAATATCATCTCCCACCTCACTAAGCATTTGTTTGTCATCATTATTATCTGTTTTATCTGTAAATCCTACTTGTAGCGTGCATGCTAATCTTTCCCGCTTTCCTTTTTCAATATGTGTATGTGATCGCTCTGTTGCACTCTCTCCCTCCAGGCGCTGCAGCTCGGCTTGTTTTGTGATTATCCTCCCACTGAAATCCTCTTTATTATCATCAAGAGTGGCCCTTGTTTTATACCGCGGTTTATTTATGGATTCCGGCTCCTCTCTGGGTACCAACAAGAGTTTTCTCTTAACATAAAATCCATCATCATCATCATCATCGTGCACACTCAATGCTTTTAAAGATTGCTCCCTCTGAACAGTTTTTTGAAACAAGAAGTTCAAATAGTCGTTTTTCTTTATGTCTCTAGCTGCTTTTCTCTGTCTCTGTAACTGAGATTTATCTGAAGGGTGCAGAGAAGCCGCTTTAAAAGCCTCATATTGATTGACAAAAGCTTTTGAAGGCGGCGCTGAATCATGCTCCATGAGTACTTTTGAGCCCATCACCCTCTTTACGCTCTGTTTTTGTCTTATTTGTTCTTTCAGTTTCTGTTTTTTGGACATTTTTCTGATGGACGGAGCTTGTTTTACTTCACTCTCTTTAAAACAGCAGGAAATAAGCTCGGTTTCAGCGGCACTGTATCTCTCTGTCAGCACTTTCTGCAGCCAAACAAGGATGGCAGGGCTCCAGCTCTTGGATTTCTGTAATAAGTAAGCCTGAAAATTGCAGCCTGAGGCAGCAGAGAGATGATGCGGAAACCATGCAGACCCTGAAAACGGGAGATCTTTTATCATCCTCATCAGAATACGACCCGTTTCCTCACCAGAGATTACATGCAGCTTGTGCAAAGTAGGGACACTTTTCCTCCTTCCACACAGAAGATAAACAACCTGGAGAGACAGGAGAGGAAGATGCAATTAGTTGCATTCTGCCACAGGAAAAATGCATGATTCATTACTTAAAAACAACTATTTAAAGCACGCAACTCCATTCATGTGAAAAGTTTTGGCCACGCTTGAAGCATCGCTCCAGGAATGGTGGAGTCATTTGTTTGTCATCCGTTTAGTTTGGTCCCAAATATCTTAACAACTTATTAACAACAATTTATGAAACCAACTGGAAAATGAACTCTTTGCTTTAAAGGAGCCATGTGTAACACTGCCACCTAGTGTTTGAAATAGGTACTGCAGTCCAAATTCAAAACATTACAGAGAGCTGTCTCTCCCCGCCCCCTCCTCTCTAGAGTGGATGCTCACGCAGGTTGCCATGTGGTGGACACTGAAGCTTGAGTGTTTAGCCAGCTCTGCATCGGTCCGTAAACCTTTCTGCGTTCTAACCACACCGGGAACATGTCCGACTTTGCGCAGAGGGTGTGAACACAGCTCCCACTTTGGTCATACAGGGACCGGATGACTCGTAGCACAGCCCCTGGGCCCAATTTTCCCGCAGTACCCCCCACATGATCCCCTAAGGGAAACAGTTAAAAGCCTTCTCCAAGTCCAAAAAACACAGATTGGATTAGCAAATTCCTATGCACCCCCCCCCCCCCCCCCCCACCCAAGAAGCCCTGCGAGGGTAAAGATCTGGAATCCACATTGTCAACAAATGTAAGAATCTGTTTCCTGTCATACGTCTCGTTAACCCTGATATTAATGTTTTATGGTTTCTGGGTGTTTTCAGCTCTCCGAGGTCTTCTCTGCCTCGAAGCAAAAGTGTTTGCACCTGTCAGTGGAGATTCTCAGTAAACTGACAGGTGCGAACACATGCTGCATATCAGATATCTTCATAATCAGCAGCGTGAAATTAATACCAAAATAAACCTTGGTGTTTCTGCTTGTGTAGTGATCAACTTCATGCTTTTAGGAGGTGTGTGTGTGTGAACTGTGAAATTCTCACCTGGTATGCAAATAACTAATTACACACCGGGGAGCAGAGAGACAGAAAATGCAATAAAAACAAAAAAGAGGTGCGAAACCAAAACAAACTGCTGTTTGGCCACACCTCCTCCATACTGAAGCCTCCGCTCTCCTCCAGCGACACACCTCCAACCCCTCTCCACTCGCGTTCACATGACGGAGTTAGCACCATTAAGCGCAAGCGGCGGACAATTGAGCTGCAATTGTCTGTGGCCTGCATTGTGTTAGCATGCTAATGTTAGCGCTCTTTAGTTAACGCGTAGCTTCACATTGAATGTAAATTGACACAGAATGAGCGTGATCTAAAAACTCTTACGTAACATGCAAATAATCAGTGAGTATGTTCTTCTTCTTCTCGCTAGTCCTTGACTAAAACAGCTTTTATACACAAGGGGAGGAGCCGGCCGTCCTGTCCATGTAAACACAACACAACTCTGACTTCTTCCTCTTAAAATGTTCACAAGAATTAAAAAAATGCTTCTCCATGACACCTCTAGGTCAGATCAGGGGAGCAACATTAACCTAGGATTATTCACTACATAGGATATTTGAAAAGTCATATCATTATGTCCTTAAGAGAACGTTGAAGTAGGGTAAACTCTCAGTAAACCTGTTTAGCATGTTAGCATGTTAGCAATATCATTATTAGCTTGTTTGATGTTGTTAGCATTTTGCTCAAAGCCCAGGGGGTCGGCCTCAAAGAGCTGCATGCTGCGTTCTTGACTTTCAGGCAAGAAGATGACCGTTTTAAATTTGGTGGTTGGAATTTTAGTGCCCCAAAAAACAAGTTGGTGACGACCAAAATGTCAAACTGCATTCTTTCAAACTTTAACACAGGTGGAATGTCAGAGAAGAAAAGAAGCTCTATTGGTGAGGTTCATGTTTATAAAGTTTGAAATAAGCATACCGGTGCTGGAATATGACTCCTGTCGATTCCCGTTAGTTCCTGAAGAGGCAGACTGCGTCCATGATCCTCTGTGTATACAGGGTAAAGGTGGGACGTCCTCTGTTTGTGCTGCACAGAGACATACACACACTTTCTCTGGATACACAAAGAGCAGTTTTCAGTTTGCATTAGAAGTGTCTTTGCTCCTGTGGGAGTCGTCCGTCCACAGAGAAGCAGATTTCTGCATAAACTCCAGTTTTCCATGACCCCGTCCCCGTCTCTGAGGGGATTCAGGCCGGAGACGAGCAGGGACAGCAGCAGCCACGACCTCATTGTGCTGAGAGAGAGTGTGTGAAGGCAGTCTCTTATCTTTACTGCATTTTTTCTCATGTCGCTTTGAATATGCAAACCACGGAGAAAAAAGGCTCAGCACTATCAGACGAGGTGTAATAACAGAGAGGGAACTGTCACAGTTGTAAAGTTTAAAAGGAAAGTGTAATCTTGTTTCTCATTTGAGTTATGCAGCTACCCGAATTCGAATTCAAATGGTTGCTATTGTGTAGCCGTTTTCACAAATTCACTCCTTTCAGGAGGACTGCCCCTAAAGTCCTCCTGAACTGGTCGTTCACACATGCACCTCTCAGCAGGAGATTGTACCTGTGTGACAGTAAGAAGGGGTGCAGGTGGGTCTCCTGAGGCAAACTATGACGTAAAAAGAATAACAGGGAAGTGGCAGACAAAGCAACAGTGTCTGTTATACAATGTAGAATAGAAAACGTAATGTAGCAGTTTACGTGCACGTGGGTCATAAATGTCGCGCGCAGACACTCCATGGTCGTGCACTGATCGCAGGGAATAAACGGCGCCACCCCCTATGGGAGGGGGCGTGACGTTTATATCCTGTGACTGCAGTACGATGCATCGAGTGTCTGCATGCGACCGCTACGATCTCCGTGCACGTAAGTAATTAAACATTTTCTGTTTGTTGTTTTTCCGCTCTTTTGTTGACAGAATATAGCATCGTATAGCGGACTCTGTTGCTCCGTCCACTCAGGGGCGATTCTAGGGTCTGTTGGGGCCTTAGGCAAAAATTCATTGGGGGCCCCTCCAGCCAGTGTTATTATTTTCCTCTTTCTTTTGTCACCCGTCGTGAGTGCCGTCAGTTGGGGCCCCCTTAGGGAGGTTTCTTACTGCCATTCCCTACTGGCCTGGGGCCCCAAACAGTTGCCTGCATCGCCTATTGACAAGCAGCGCCTCTGCATCAACTTCTCCCGCGTCTTTTGTTTTACCTCACGTCTTACCTCGGGAGACCCCCGCCCCCCCCCTCCCGTCTGACAGGGATAGTCTCCCGCTGTGAGGTGCAGCCTGTCCTAAAATGTTCTGTAGACATTTTCAGGAGTTGTGAAAAAAATGCTCATGATGATTTAAAAGTCTTCGCTCAGGGTTGAACTGCTCAATGCTTGTTGCAGTGAAGAGTTCAGGCAGATAGACGGCTGAACTGAACACCTGGGTCAGACAAACTTTATGCAACAGCTGAGAATTGGAAAACTTTATTACCAATTACTTTCTTTTCTCAATAACAATATTTGTTTCTCAAGGCTGTTGTGGATTTTGTACAGTAAATGTGTCTTTGCTGCCAAAACAGTTGAGTTTAAAGAATTGTGGGTAACACTTTACTTTACAGGTCCGCAAATTTCGTCGTAATTAGGTGATAATTAGAGCTAATTAGTGCTAATTTTCACCCAATTGTCATGAAATTCGGGGGTAATTATTGTCTAATTATCACCTAATTACGACAAAATTTGCGGACCTGTAAAGTAAAGTGAAGTGAATTGTGTTGCAAACAAAAGAGATGCTCACACTGATATCATCACATTGTGTCTACTCCTTTAAAGCAGGCCTGACTTTATATTACTCTGCGTTAACCGTGCTAACGTTCTTTTGCATATAATCAGACTTTATCCAGAACACACACACACACACACACACACATACACACACACACACACACACACACACACACACACACACACACATACTGCCGAGGTCAGTCATCACTTTCATCTCGGCTACACCGAAGCAGCAGGTAAGAATTCCTTCTGTCTTTGTTCCATCCTTCAGACGAAGTTTAGAAAAGACTCAAATGATGTCTTAGCATGTTAAGTTGTTTTTAAGGATCTTTACGGCATAAAAACATAAAGTGCATCTGTTTGAATTTATGGAGACAAGAGTTAAAGTGGAAGCATCAAACATCGGAGCTGCAGCTGAAATATTATATCTTAAACTGTCAGAGATGTAACAGATGAGAGAACAATTCATTTATAGAAGGAAACAGGGGTCTTTATATCCACATCTTATAAGCACTAATGATGAGTCAGTGATATTAAAAGCCTTAAAGGTCACATATTCTCCTCCTCTTCAACCAGTTTAAGTCTCAGAGCTCCCATAAACATGTGTGTGAAGTGTCTTGTTCTAAATCCACTCTGATCCTGTATTTGATCATGCCTATAAACCCCTCTATTTCAGCCCTGCTCAGAACAGGCTGTTTCTGTGTCTGTAGCTTTAAATGTAAATGAGCTGTGTCTGACCACGCCCCTCTCTGGAAGGGCTTGGGTGGCTCGGGCTTTCTCGCTCCATGTCCTATTGTTTACGGTGAGAAGGCAGACTCAGAGGGCAGAACAAACACCTAGCTGTGGGAGTGTCACCCACCTGGGGGAGGGGTTACTGCCCTTTGTGATGTCATGAAGGGAAAATCTCCAAACGGCCTGTTTGAGCACACATTTTCTGAAAAGTGGAGCAGGCAAAAGACAGAGAGGATGGACTTTTCTCATCATTGGGGTTTGTAGACGGACTAGAGACACTTATTAGTGTTAGAGAAACATGGTGAAGTGTATTCTGCGTGATATGTGACATTTAATTTGGGCATGTGAGATATAGGGATCAGCTGACGGCAGACTTTTTAATGATCCTGATAGGTTAGACAAAGCTGACTCCGCCCCTTTTTATGTGAACACACTCACAGAAACTCTTGGTTTACTTATCAAGTTGATAACCAGCTTCTTGTGACCATTAAGTGCGAGCTCAGTTGTCGGGTTTAGTGAAGCCAGATAACCGAATAACTGAGTGATGAATTAAACTGTTTCATTCTACATTACAGCCTCCAAGTCCTGCAGTCCTCATAAATCGTCTGAATTACCATCCAAATGGGAAACACAAACACCACCTGCCAGATTAGCAACTACAGCAGGAGGAACATCCGAGTGTTCGTCAGAGAGAAGGCTCTGGAGCTGGACGCCTTCATCACCTCTCAGTCTGGACCTGAAGATAACAGCCAGTCTGTGTCTCCTGCAGACAAGAAGTTCACCTTCAATGAGGGCGCCGCCTCCGTGCGTCTGCTGGCCTCTCAGACGCAGGGCGTGCCCTGGGACGCTGAGCACTTTCTGTCCGTCTTTGTGGAGGACGAAGACGATGAAAACGTTTGTGTCAAAATGATCATCCACAACATGTCGCTGGGTTCTTCGCTTACTGTGCTGCTGTACGATGTGTAGATCCTAACCATTATTCTCTGCACAGATCCAAATAAAATGCAATACTGCATTGTGTTATCAAATAAACATGTTGATAAATAAAGGAAGTCTGACTGCTCTCATCTCTCTGAACACATGCAATCAAATGTCATAACAGCTCCTGCTTTGCTTGTGTCGTTACAATCACACCTTTACACTTGCGTTGTCCCCAAGGTGCTTGACAGACAGGAGATTCAAACAAAAGATGCCACTGTGTTGCATTATGGGAATTGTAGGATTTCAAAGTTTTTGGTGATTGAGCAATACTTAAAATCATGACTTTATTTCTTGTGCAGAATTGTTTTTTTTTCCCAACTGGCAACCTTCAGGGGTGATCAGTGACACCAGGGTGAAAAGGCCAAAAACTGCAGTTTTACAACCAGCCACTAGAGGCTGGCTCCAAAGGTGAGTCAATCGCCATTAGACTCTATATGAGAATGCCAAACTCTGCAGCCGGGTAGCAAAAAAAACTAGTTTCAGTCCTAATTGTATTTTTTTTTTATAGTATGTTAAAGATTTTACTTAAAAATATTTAGGAGGAAATTCTCTTTCTACGTTTTTTTTGTGTGCCATTTTTGCCTTTATTAGACAGCGGAAGAGAGACAGGATATGGTCGGTAGGAGAGAGTGGAGGGATGACATGCAGCAAAGGGCCGAGGTCAGATTTGAACCCACCGGCACTGTGACGAGGACTTTAGCCTCTGTACACGGGGTACACATCATAACTGCATAGGGGGAAAACACTGATAAAAGTGCTTCTTTTCGGCAACATTTTTGTTATTCACATGAAATATTTTGCTAATGATGTCACTGTTATTGCTAAAAACACAACATGTGTCCCATAAAAAAACTGCAATTAAAACCCTGCCTGCCTAGCCGTCCCAGTCCGCCTGCCTTTGCATGCGTCATTGTGATTTCACATTGATCCGGTGTCACCCTCTTTTCATGCCTTTGATCATCTGCTTCGGCTCAGATCTCAGGACGGCTGTGAACAGTGGAGGCTTTCTTCAGGTTGGAGGTCTGTGTGAAAGCAGATGACATGGTGGCAGCTCTCTATCGCCCACATGCTCGTTTGGAAAGATAAAAAATCATCTCCGCAGCATCCTGCTCTTTAAGTTTGAAGCTCAGTCAACAAGTTTGTGCAATCAGGGTTATACAAGACATACTTGTGATTGCTCATGACCTCTGCTCTGGTTTCTATCTATAAATTATTTTCAATTTAAATATAATGTGAAATTAAATATGACTTATTTTAAAAACAGTTCTGTGAGGAGGTTTCTGAAACAGACTGAAATCATCAATATAAATGGCTCTTTACGACCTAAAAAGCCGACGAGACCATCGGAGGAAAGATGAACTATTTCTACAAAGTTATTATAAACACCTGAAACGTCTAGGCGTCAGACAAAGTGATCACCTTGTTTACCTTTTTCACAGCATTTATTCACGAGTGACATGTCTGTGAAAAATGAAGCAAGAGGAGATTTTTGTTGTCCAAAAACACAAAAAGAACAATGTCATCAAAGAGATGTGAGGTCTCGCTTTGTCCACAGGGGGGCGCCAAAATCAACACAACACAAAGATCCTCAAAGAAGCTTTTAAAAGTATTTTTTAAGAACTGAATTAAGATGAAAGGTAACATTCAAAAGTGTTATTATTCGACTGATGGTCTTTGGGCATGCTCTGCTGTGACAGCACCGCTTGCAACTTTTTGGTCACGTCTAATAAGCTTCCGCGCTGACTGTCTGCTTTGACTGTTTATGTGTTTCTTCCTGTGTTACGGGCTTATATATGTTTACCTGTGTACCAACTGTGGAAGGCTGTGATGACAAATTTCCCCTGGGGGACTATGAAGTATTGTATCGTAATTAGACATCACTGTAAAGCTCCAATGAATCAAAGCAGACATAAACTATGTTATTTTTCACTGGATGGCTGCCTCAGCTATGACAATACTGCGTCAAACAATTATTCCACACCATTAATCAAAAGCAGGAGACAATGTTTCCTGCACTTACATTTCTTCCATGTGTGTGAAGCTGCTGTTGTTTCACCTGGAGGTAGGAGGAGCTCACCTGGAAGATGGTGCACGTGCTCTGATGCTGTCGGCTCTCATTCTGTCCGTCCGTCCTCGGTCTGTGTGCCGTGTTTGACTTCCACAGAGGCTCCAACATCCCTGACCTGTACCCCCTGCACAGCTGTGGGTTGTTTTGTTAAAAATGCAGCTCTTGAAAACAGATATTTATGCAGGAACATATTTCAGTGTTACTTAGCTATAAGAAAATATGAAATAATCCTCATTTTGTCATTTTTCTTGCTGCTGGTGGTGGGTTTTCGGTGTGGCCGGCTTCTTGGTCCCCTGGTACACTGAAACCTGTCCACATCTGGATTGGAAAACCAATCCTCATCCTCATTCAATGTGACCTCCTGCATCAGTGGAGTTTAAGAAGAACTGTTTCTTACTCGAAGTGCCCGAAGACTTAACGGGTAACAGCAGCACAGTGTCCCATTCATGGCAGCACAAACAACACTTAATGAGCATGCCCATAAAATGACCTCACAACAAACTGAACTTTTCTTTTGTTTCTCTTGTGGTAATGGGAACAGAAGGGAGTCTTACAGCTCGCTGCCTGCAGAGCCAAAGTTTGCAAACTTCCTCTCCGTCCTCATTGTGGCCTTCGGGTCGGTCGTTTTTGGCATCCTGTCCAAAAAGAAGTAGCAGCGACCGGAAACAGACGGTGTAAGAGTTCATGTGAGTATTGATGCCTTTGCAGGGACATTATGATTTGTATTAAATGCCAAAACAATATGGATTTGATATTTACATTTGCACACAATATATTCTCATATTCTCTCATATGTGACCTTTAACAAATACTGTTATTATTAGTACTCTAATAGTTTGCAGTATGAAAGGCAGATGGAATTTTCTATTTTTCCCTTTATTGCAGATGTTCAATATCATCTGACAGCTCTTCATAAACGCTTTTATGTCGAATGCAAAACATTTATAAATTCCTTTGTTGCAGGTAAAAGGTTATCAAGGAATTAATGATTCAATGATCACCGTTATCATGCCTCAACTTTTTAGTATTCTTCATCATCGTCTAATATAACCGTATTCAGATTTCCCCTGCTGCTCAGTCAACAACAAAAAGGCACAAAGTTAGAAATGAAAGACGTCAAAAAGGCAGACAAAAGTGAGTTTTTTCTGGTAGCTCTTGGATGTTATCTACCTCCTGTTGAGCTTTCTGGATACTCCATCCTTCATCTATACAGCTTTTCCCGTTCGGGGTAGCGGGGGGGCTGGAGCAGATCCCAGCTGTCATTGGGTGAGAGGCGGTCTCACCCTGGACTGTTCACCAGTCAATCACAGGGCTGACATACAGAGACAGACAACCAGCCACACTCACATTCACACCTACGGGCAATATGGGGCCACCAATTAGCCTAACAAGTATGTCTTTGTACAGTGGGAGGACGCCTGGAGAAAACCCACGCCTGCACAGGGAGAACATGCAAACTCCACACTGAGAGGCTCCTGAATCGAACCAGGAACCTTTTCGCTGTGAGGCAACAGCGCTAACCACTGCACCATCGTTCAGTCTGTTCTGGAGATTGATTTATTTAATTTAATTGAGGCTCCGGGCTTCGCTTTAACCAATATAGACCCTCCTGATCAGCTGGGATGAGCCCTTGTTTGAATTCCCTCGTTATGATGTTTCATTAAAGTCCCTCCAGGAAAACCTTTACTGGTGATGTGATAAAGATGTTGTTTAATGTGTTGTTTTGGCTGTGAGCATGTAAGGCACTGTTGCTGCAAACTGAGGATCCCAAGCTGTATTTAATGTCCTGATGTATTTCAGGCCCAGACCACTAGAGGTCAGTCAGCAGTTGTAACCCCTCAGGATAGTACACCATGTAGGTTTAAATGTGGTATGAAGAGTAAAACAAAGTCATGCAGTAAAAAACAATTTCAAACAATAAGGATGCCATTAATTAAGACAACAATGGGGGGATTAAGCAATCTCCATGCACTACACAGCAAGGATCATACCACTTACACTATTTACTCTTTATATTTCTCTGTTTTTGTAATATTCATGTCTAAAAAAAATGCAACCCTTTTTCCAAATGCTGTCAACTATCTGTGCAAAATGTTGTCACCGTGGTAGTGTGAGGGCTTCTCTGAAAGGACAAAGAGAGATGTGGAGATCAAATTGGACGGAAAATTAAGGTGAACTAAACAAAATATGAGACGAGAAAAAGAGCAAAGAATTAAATGAACTAAAATTTCATTTCATTTCATTTCAAACCTTAATTCAAGCCACGAAAATCATTGAGGTTTCAAGCATTTACAATGATGTTGAGTTCAAAATCAAAAACAAAACAAAAAGGGCACAAATAAAACAACAAAGACATGTCAGGATGATTCTCAGTAAAAACAGTCATTGTCTTCATTTGTCCAAGAGAAACAAGAGTGTCAAATTACAAAGAAAGAAAAAGAGCGCAGTGTTGTTGTAGTACTCATTTTGGACTGTGGGGGGCAGTATTTTACGCAAAGCAATAACAGCGTTCCAGCTTTCAAAACGAAGAAGAGTAGCGCTTCCTGTTAGCCTGTCAAAACAACTAGCTAGCATAATTAGCTGACCTCACCCGCAAAGATAAAAAATGGAAGTAAATCAAGCGAAACAGGAACACCTACTCGCATTAAAAGGTAATTTTCATTCCTACAGCACAAAATAAATCCTGAGTGCTGACGGTTTTTAATGTTTCAGTGTTGTGGATAGCTGTCATTTGTTTTTAAAAAGCTAATGTTGCTAACAGCGCTAGCTTAGACAGAAGGCAATAAAACGTATTTATTCATGTTACAATTAAATGCTGTAAGTGACATTCACAACTTCAATAAGTGTAAGTATTTAACGTTATTCGATCTCAAATCTGATTTTTAAAAACACATCGTAAGCAACATATTCAAGCTTTAACAACTGTCAGCTAAGTTAGCTTTGTTAGCTTGTTAGCTGAGAATTTAAAGGGTAGTGTCCTAAAAACAGGGTTTACGTTACATTTTGTGCTCTTTAGTTAACTATAATGTCAGGGTTCTTCTTCGTCTTTAGTAATTAATGTGTTTTAAGTACACAGGAAGCTACTCGCCGTAACATTACGTCATTCCTCTTGTAACTCAGTGTACTGGTTTGTTTATCTGGAGACTTTGTATCCATTAAAATGTGTCCATGTGGTTTATATTTGATGCAACATGTGTTACTGACCCCACATTATGCTAAGTCAGGGGTTCCCAAACTGTTCAGCCCCGGGACCCCCCAAAACACAGGAGCCGGAGACTGGGGACCCCCACAGGTGGTGGACAAACAAAAGTCATTAAATAGAAACACAGTTTGTTATGTTAATGTGTAGGGAGCGGGAGACATCTACATTTGTTGCTGTCATGTGCAGACTTACATTATTTTGAAGTTCTTTTTGGGGGCCTTTATTTTGATAGGACAGCTGACGATAGACAGGATATATGGGGAGAGAAGAGGGGGGTGTCAGGAATCGAACCTGTGACCGGTGTGTAAAGGACTGAAGCCTCATGTTCAGGGGCACCAGCTCTACCAACTGAGCTTAATCAGCGCCATTCAAACCTACATTTTAAGATTATTTTTTACACAATACTTTCATTTCAATAATTGGTAAAATATGTTATTTTAAATCATTTAAAATGTTTGTTCCTTATTTATTTTATTTTATTTCTTTTTTTTTTATTTATTCTCCATTCATAGAGAGCAAGGACAGTGGATGAAATTTGTAATTGGGATGAGAGAGAGAGGGTGGAATGACATGTGGGAAAGTAGCCACCGGTTAGATTTGAACCCGGGCTAAAGCCTCTGTACATAAAGTAACCACTCGGCCACTGGCGCCCCTGTACTCTTATTTTCAAATGCAAACCTGCATGATTTTAGCAGGACAGGGACCTGCTAGGGAGCACTTATGTCACAAAAATCAGAGTATCCGCAATGCTACACTACTTTGTTTGTTGAATTACTGACGCCTTTACCACAATGTGAACACTAATGTCCTTTTTCTTTTCTTTATAGTGATGCGGTTGACTAAACCGACACTCTTCACAAACCTGCCAGTGACATGTGAAGACAGAGATCTGCCAGGTAAGTCTGTTCAGCCCTTCAGCCTCAAAGAAGCGTCACCTCAGAGTTTAATCTGACAGAGCTATTGCAAAGCGGAAGGACGAATGACGTAGGGCTGTGCAATTATCCCCATAGTTATTGCAATACGAGCATTTGCAATAAGCACATTGCCAAAGTCTGAACTTATCCCGATAGATAGCAAAAATTATTTTATGAAAACAAGCATGCATGCGTTGTACTCTGTCGGATGTAGGCGATGCTTTCACACCGTGCAGTTGGAGTCAGATGAAGCTCAAAGTAGCTATCAGCTACCCTCAGATGAACCGGAACAAATTTAATGTGAAAAAATAATCTTTTTAAAATATATTTTTCATTCAGGAGGGATGTCTAGCAGATAGACAGAAACAGTGAGTGAGTAATAGCTAATGTGCACTTTCATTTGTCTCATATCGTGCACGCCTAGTATTATACCGACCTAAGCTGATTGCTTATTAGGAATCTTCAACTTTGCACTGTTCAACCAAGATCATATAACTGTGAATGTTTGTTTCTCAACTTGTTATCATTCAGTTTCTCTTTGCCCAAACTTGACTGTCAGTTACTTGCATGCCACACAAAACCGTCTTGATCTCTTCAGGGGATCTAGTTTGGTGAATAGTTCTAGTGATGATTGATCAAATGTAGCAGCAGCCGAGCAGAAGACGTTAAACCTATTTGCGAAGTTTGGTTTTACAAGATCATCAGACAGCGGGTGAAAAGTCATTTTAAGATTGCATGTCTTAAGACTGTGGAAGGAAACCAGAGCACCTGTGGAAAAAACCCAGACAGACACGTGGAGAGCGTGCAAACTCCACACGGAGAGACTCAAGTGTTCCTGTGTGGAGTTCAAGTTCTGCTTATTTTTTCCTTCAGGCATGAGGTCAAACAACTGAGCCCTGTTTGCTAAATGTGGCAGTATAAAAATCAAGTGTCTGTGGTTTGATTTGTTAAAGCCTTAAAATAAATCTAATTTTGAAGCGTTCAATATTTAAGTCTGTTAAAATCAAGTTTTTCAAATGCAAGAACAACAACAAACATAATGATACCCAATCAAAGGTTTTGCTGAACTATTCATGCTCGTCACTGATGTTCCTCTATATCAGTCAACTTAGTCCTTTCTTGGATAACAAAACTTGCAATTAACTTCAAAACAAAAAACTTCTTTAAAAATGTCCTTCTTACATTTTTGAGAAGTTCCTCCAACTTTTTTGTTTACGTCCTGGATCAAAAAACGAAACAGGTCTGATTATCTCATGTCTCGATCGGCACACACTGATCACTTGATGTCCCATTTTATTAATTCATTAATGCCCTAGTTCACTTTAATTGTAGTGACACCAAGCGGCGACCTCTGGTGTTGAAGAATGAAGCCGATGCGGAAGTGTAAAATCCTGCAGTTCCTCGAGTGTCCACTAGAGGCTGGCTGCAGAAGTACAGGAAGTCACATACACCCCCATTTAAAAAAGCCTGTTTTTACAGCAGAAATTAACATGTTTATAGCCTGGTTCAAAAACTGAATAGGTCTGATAAGCTCATGTCTCGATCTGCACACACTGTAAGGGGGGTGAATGTTTTGATGACTCATCCGTTTTGATTTGATGAAGGATAAGAGTTATTCACAATAAGGTGTGTAGCTGACCTGACTGACAGGCGGACGTGGAGTAACAGTTTGTCAGGAGGCTTAAAACCCGCCTTTTGGCAGGTAATCTGTTCTGTGCGGGTCTGTATTTTGGATCAACAGTCACAGATCCTGCTCCCACATTTAGACAGGGCACCCTGCTGAGAGTCCCAGTGTTTGTTTTCCCCTCTGGTGCAATACAGCAACAGAAAACTGTGTTCACTGTGCTGGTAACCGAATCCTTATAATCCATAAATCACGATGACACTTCTGGGTAGCATCGCTATTTATACAAGAGAAGCTGTGAAGTGGGGTCACGAGTTAAAGTGCACAAATATGAACTGCTGGAATGTGACAGAAGTGACATCAAACTATTTGTGTTTGTGCTTTCATGCTTGACTTCCATTTGAGTGTTATCTCTGTTTTGATAAAAGAAAGAGGTTTGAGAATTAGAGCCCAACCGATTAATCTGCCAGACGATAATATCGGCCGATATTAGCATATCCAATGACTATCTGTATCGGCTAATTCAATCTCCGATATGCGCCGATATTACTAGATTTATTCACCAGTCAGAAAGCATTTCATTTGTGTTTCATTGTATTACACTAGCAGTTCTCTGTCACCAGCAGAGGGCGCTATATGGATTACAACAAGCATCATCACTCTTCAGAGTGTCGAGCGGTGACACACTTACATGCACGGTTACTTTCCAGTTGAGTGACCATCTTGTCTTTGTTATAAATCTTTTCCTCACGTGTTTGAGAACTACATTGACGGGATCAACGTAATAAATGTGTTTATCTATATCTATCTCTACAGATCGAAAATAGATCTAAGAAAGATATCGGCCGATTTATCTGTATCGGATTTTTTTCTCTCCCCGTTATCTCTCCAAAAATCCCGTATCGGTCGAGCCCTAATTAGAATTGTTAGAACTCATAACAGTTGTTTCCATCTGCTGCATGTGAGAAAGGGAGAGGAAGCGATGGTATTCGCATTTAAAGGTCGTTTCTCGAGGTTATTTGGCATCTCATAAAGATGCAAAGTTACGTTTATGTCTTTACAAACGGTCAGAGAGTAAAGGAGGTGACACCGTCTTAATTACACAAATACGTAAACCATGTTTTGGTACCTAAATAATGTGCAATTAGGACCGTGTGCAGAGGTTTGCTTATAACTCTATTAAGACGAATGTGGCCAACCAGTCGGACAGAAATCTGAACCCATTGAAACCTTTGTGTTGTTTTTTTTCCTCCTTTGAAACCTGATCTTCAAAGGTCCCGTGTTTCTCTCTGATCCTCCCTGCCGTGCACAAATACTCGCACACTTTTATTTCACCTTACGCTGTTGGAACAGTGTCAACATCAAAGGCAAGGCGAAGCAGATTTATCGATATAGCACATGTCGAACACGGAGTCGATGTGAAGTGCTTTACTATGAGAATACGATTAGGAAAGAATGTTTAAAGCTCCTGTGAGGAGTTTATGGCTGGTAATGAAACAGTCATAGTTAAATATTGATGCCTATATATGACCTACAGAAGCAAATAAAACTATCAGCGACAAGATTGACTATTTCTTTACTGTTATTTTTATTTCTTTAAACTGTTGCCGGGCGGTAGGTGTCAGGAGACGTGATGAACAGCAAGCTTTCGAAAAAGCCTTTTAAAAAAGTTGTCCATGCTAAATATTCATTGTGAGCTGCATGCAAGACATTTAAAATAAAGAAGGAGGAATTTTTGTCTGCAGGGGGCGCCAAAATATGCCAAACCTGATAGTTCCTTACAGAAGCTTTAAAGGTCACATATTCTCCTCCTCTTCAACCAGTTTAATTCTCAGAGTTCCCATAAACGTGTCTGTGAAGTGTCTTGTTCTAAATCCACTCAGATCCTGTATTTGATCATGCCTATAAACCCCTCTATTTCAGCCCTGCTCAGAACAGGCTGTTTCTGTGTCTGTAGCTTTAAATGTAAATGAGCTGTGTCTGACCACGCCCCTCTCTGGAAGGGCTTGGGTGGCTCGGGCTCTCTCGCTCCATGCCCTATTGTTTACGGTGAGAAGGCTGACTCAGAGGGCAGAACAAACACCTAGCTGTGGGAGTGTCACCCACCTGGGGGAGGGGTTACTGCCCTTTGTGATGTCATGAAGGGAAAATCTCCAAACGGCCTGTTTGAGCACACATTTTCTGAAAAGTGGAGCAGGTAAAAGATGGAGAGGATAGACTTTTCTCATGATTGGGGGGTTTGTAGACAGACTAGAGACACATATTAGTGTTAGAACAACATGGTGAAGTGTGTTTTGCGTAACATGTGACCTTTAACAAATACTGTTATTATTAGAACTCTAAAATTAGTTAATGAATTGTTTAAAAGAAATGTAAATAAAAACAGCTGCAGCGCGGTTAAAAAGACAGTAATGAGTTGTAATCTGCCTCAAATGCAGAAACAAAATAACGGAGCAGTAGGCAATACAATCAATAAACAGTTACAGGTGACGTATATCCTTTAAATAAAAAATATGTCTTGTGTTCTTTCAGGGGATTTGTTCTGTCAGCTGATGAGAGAGGACCCGTCCACCATCAAAGGAGCAGAGACTCTGATGCTGGGAGAGATGCTCACGTTACCGCAGAACTTTGGGTAATAAACGCTCATTTGTTGTGACGTAAACAAAAGTTTGTGATGAAACCTTTTAGGGGAAATTTGATTTTCAGGTGCAGTTAGGACCACCAGAACAACTCTTTCACTACCAGAAATGTTCATTTAAAGGAGAATGTATTTGTTTTTAAACATGAGCTGTGTTTTTTTTTAGCATATTTTATGAACTCATTCAACAATAGGTACAAATATATTTATATTTAACTTTCCCAGTAGATTGGTGTCTGCAAGCTTTAAAGGCACAGTATGCAGATTCCACCACCAGGGGGCTCTCATGATGTCGAGGCTGGCGGGGAATCATGGGAGTGATTCTCTCCGCTACTCCTTCGTAGGAGGCAAAACTACAGAGAATATCATAGATTTTAAAAAGAGCGCTGGTGACTTCAACAGCGCCTTTCTGAAAAGTTGAACGATTTTCAACTTGAGTGCTCGAAGCGGCCGCACTAAAAAAGCAGAGCGCAGCGAAAAAAGACGCTGCTGCACTTTCTGTCCAGGCAGCCCCCTGCTGCTGCAAACGCTCTGTCCTCATTGAAAACAACTGAAAAATGATGCTGTCTATCAGAAACAAACACGAGGTGGCCAATAGGCCTAAGGTCCTTTTTTGGAACCAGAAACAGCTACAATTGACGAATTTATTTAGCAGACACTTTTATCCAAAGACACATACGTACGTCAGAGAGTAAGTACACGACAAAAGCAGGGATCTAGAGAGGAGGAAACAACGTCAGGAAGTGCAAACAAACAGCTTTAAGTCCGATTATACACACAGGTAAACAGCTGATCTACCAAAGCCTTAATATGTGCGTTAGTTCATCTTTTGAAGCAACAGTCTGACAAAAACAGTAAAGTCCTAAAGTAATAAAAAACTAACTTACAGATTGTGTACTGCAAGGTAAAATGACAGTTTTTGGCTTTAAAATAATGCTTGTGTAGAAGCCTTATAAGTCAAATGTTTTTTCTTTACACAGAAATATTTTCCTGGGCGAAACCTTCTCCAGTTACATCAGTGTGCACAACGACAGCAACCAAGTTGTGAAGGACATTCTCGTGAAGGTAAAAAAATAAGTACAAGAAAACCTGCCACTTAAAACACTTAACTCAAGCCTGTATGGATATTAATGTACTTGGACATTGTGTATCTAGAAGTAACCGCAGCCTCAATACATGGAGCCAAAGAGGCAACCGTAGAGATGTGGTAACTTCTAAATTGATCCTCTCTTAGGGCGGGGGCCTGGGATGGGGGTGTAACTCTGACACCTAGTGTTTAATAGGGGTACTGCAGTCCAAATTAAAAACATTGCAGAGAGCTGTCTCCCCCCGCCCCCTCCTCTCTAGAGTCGATGCTCACGCAGGTTGCCATGTG
Source organism: Tautogolabrus adspersus (assembly GCA_020745685.1). Classification (NCBI taxonomy): domain Eukaryota; kingdom Metazoa; phylum Chordata; class Actinopteri; order Labriformes; family Labridae; genus Tautogolabrus; species Tautogolabrus adspersus. The sequence goes on along the minus strand of CM036549.1, from coordinate 15,956,615 downwards.
GTGGACACTGAAGCTTCAGTGTTTAGCCAGCTCTGTATCGGTCTGTAAACCTTTCTGCGTTCTAACCTCTCTCCATTTTTCAAAAGCATCTCCAATATTGATCCTAGTTTGAGCACGTTTCTGCTCGTGGAGCTTATTAGAAACATGCAGAGGCTTTTTAGGTCAGGTACAATCACTTCTATCTGAACCAGTTCTCTTGTCCGCTTCCATCGCTGCAACGCCTGTTGGTATGACCTGATAACTGGTCTCATATCTGGCAAACCGAGGGGCGTCCAAAACGGCCGTGTGGGGGTGCCTTCAAACCGCCTACCTTCTCTGGTCCAAACAAATCCAGACCATTCAGGACCAGAATCTAAACTTTAAAGGAGGACATACTGGCTGCTGCATTGTTGTCAGAGAAGCATATCAGTCTATCCCGACTCATAACAAACTCTACACCCCTGCTTTGACTAATAATCGACTTGTATGTGACGTGAATCTCTTCAGGCTGACCTTCAGACCAGCTCACAGAGACTCAACCTGTCAGCGTCAAACTCAGCAGTAGCAGAACTCAAACCTGAGTGCTGCATCGATGACGTCATTCACCACGAAGTCAAAGAAATCGGAACGCACATGTGAGTTTTCTTTCTACAAAATGTATCGTGCACGGTAGGCGGTGTGAGTTGAGAGAACGGACAAGCATGCAGAACGTTGATTTTACAGATGAAAAATGTGCTATATCAATAAACTTTGACCTGACTCTCCCTGCACCACCAAAATTATCATTTTCCAGCCTAATCAGACCACACCTCGTCACCTCTCCTGTCCTCTCTTTCCAATTTGCAGCTTAGTTTGTGCAGTCAGTTACACCACTCAGTACGGGGAGAAGCTTTATTTTCGGAAGTTCTTCAAATTCCAGGTGAGTTATATTTGACTTTTCTCATTAGATGGCGGAGGTAAACTTTTGCCTAAGCTTGGAGGAGACCTGAGAAATGTCACAGGTCTTCAACAGAGCTAAAGCAATTACCGTCCTGGCCGAGAAGTTGGTGCCTCGCGGCCTTTGGTCCTCAGTTTGTGCACCGCTAGTAATCCTATTCCCTTCCCCTTTAGCAAGACCCGTATAATCCTCCTCACAGCCGAAGATTTCCAGACTGATTTAGACATTTTTGCATGAGAATATTACTTCTGCCGAGATGGAGCTGCAGTGTGAGAAAACTTCAGCGTTCAGTTTTCAATCTATTTTGAATCAGGTGTTGAAGCCGCTGGATGTGAAGACAAAGTTCTACAATGCCGAGGTAAGTGAGCCGCTCTCAAACGCTCGACACCAGCTGCATAACTGTCAACATACAGAGTGAGTCCGTGCACTCGTGTTTCCCTCCACATCATTCTGCAAATAGAAGAACTGTATTGTATGACATGCAAGTTCTCACTGTAGCATACGTAACATGCTCCATGTCATATTTCATTTCATAGGAACATTTGAAGATGCTAATAGGCGCAGTTAGTATAAGACATGTCTCAAGGGGAACTCTTGCACCTCCAGAAATGTCCATTTAAAGGAGAATTGATGTTTTCTTTTTTTAAACCGGGGCCTGTTTTCTTTCAAAGGAGTCTGGTGACTTTTAAGAGAGTTTGTTTTTGCTGTTCCTGGTTTCAAAAAAGGCCTCATATCCAAACTAAAAGGTTTACCTCTGAAGCTTTTCTTTCTTGCAACAAGACTTTTAAAAGTAATCTGAGCCTGTAGGTTGCAAAAACAAGGACTTTGACAGACATACTTTACCCTGAAAGATTACATCACAGCAATGACAGCCCCATATTATTCAGGCTTCTGACTGAAGAAATCTCCTGGAGCAATGACCACCTGTACGTCTTTTCGACCCCAGACTAAATCAAGTAGACCCGGGTTTAAAACAGGAAAATATCCTGCAGAGTTTTTAAAAACTGGAGATCAAGAGTTTTCCTCATTGAGACGACAAGCTTTTCTCTCGGTAGCTTTTTGACATTAGCCTTGTGCAAATATTCATTGTCATCGTGTTTGGCATGTAACTTCATTTGTTTTTTATTCTGTCTGTATTTTTTTATTTTCTCCATTAGAGTGACCTCAGTTCTGTGGTAATTGTTCTTCTGTTCTCATCGCTGAACATTAGCTTCTCTTAATCCTTTTTTTGGTGCAGCAGATTCTTTTTTTTTGTCTTTCTGGGGCCAACAGAAAGGTGCAAAGTAGAAGAATGGAAAGTGATGTACAGTTTGAACACCTGCTCCATAGTTACGGATTAATAAGTGACGTGTTTATATTTATTTTAACGTGTTAGCCCTTGACATGAACTTTCCATTTTCTCTTCTTTTTGCGCCTTTCTTTGGACGCTCATGCTTTTCTTGCAAACTCATCCTACACAGGGCTTTGACTTTGGAAATTGAAGTTTGCGGTGTCAAATTTCGGTGGGTTGGGAATGAACTGATTGTACAAAGATTTATCATCAAGGGGAAATGAAGAGTTCTGATTTTTCTATTCGTGGAGATGAAAACGATTACGTAACACTGCAGGAGCGAACTTTGGTGCTCAAGAGAATTTAACTTTCACCTTCTGAATGATCGTATTGCTTTGTCAACGTTAACAGTCTGATGAATCAGAAATACTTTATTAATCCTGGAGGGAAATTCAGTAACAGGCAGATTAATCTTAAACTGTGAGCCTGTTTTTACAGACTTTGAGGGTTAAGGCTGGCTACACACACGACTATTTTCAAATCTTAACGGATTTTAAAGACGTTGGAGATCACAGACATGCGGACAGTTTCCACTGATTGTTGACATTATAATCCTCTGAACGCAAAAGTACGCAAAGTAAAATAATCGTACTGACACCACACGGCAGAGGTTTAATTGGACAAATAATCAACATGCCTCGAATCGGGGCCACCCATAAAACCCTGATCGTTGAGGTGGAGGTGGGGGGAAAATTGGACCCAAAATCAAGCCTTAAAATTGTCTGGTGTGTAGCCGGCCTAACTGACTTAAAGGTACAAACATTTTGGAGCTGCTCCAGTTGATTCATTGAGTCAGCAACCAAAACATGAACTTAGCTAGCTGCAATACAATCACTGTGGACCGGCTGGGCTTGAATTACCAGACTTCCCCATTAAGGCGTTATCGTCTCTTATTCCAAGTGGGTCTTAAAGAGTTAATGAACCAGATCTTTATGATGATGATGTGAGGTGTGTGAGGTTTCAGGTCATGTTTGGAATGGCTTTGCATGGACCCAAGATGCTGAGCTTTCTGATTTCACATTAACATGGATGATTCAAACACTCTGATTGGTTCCTGGTCCGTTCTTACTGTGATGAATTGCGGGCATGAACTAATCTCTGCTTCTCTCTCATTGTGTCTTACTGTGTGGTAGAGGTTGCACTAAAAGTTGCTTATCCAGAGTTTCAACTAGTTACCAACAAACGAAACCAATAAACCAACAGAAGCTATCGTGTCATGGCGTGCAATACTAATTAATATATCAGTTATATTCCTAATAACCAAGTCATTAAGTCAAATCCAAATATCTGTAAATACTGTTGTAGTCAAGACCACACTATCCGAGACCAAGACATACACGAGACCAGAGTGCTCCGAGACCGAGACAAGACCAAGACCAAGGCATTTAGGGATCGAGACAAGACCAAGACCGAGACCATAAAAATCACTGAAAAATCATGATCTCGTGTGCAGGGGGCGCGTCACTCACGTAGACCGTAACACCGGGAAGGTTGCGGCCGTAACCGGGGGATAAAAATCAAACTGCAAATGAACTTAAGTTATTTGTTCCTTTAGAAAGAGGCGTTTTCCTTCTAATCACAGTGATGACGTGGAAAAATAGCCGATCAGTTGTGGTCTTGACCGGTCTTAATTTAAAATCCGGAGTCTGCCCAGTCTGAGACCGAGACAAGACCGAGTAAAAATGCTTTGGATTCTGAGACGAGACCGATTTCGAGTTCTACAACACCAGCTGTAAATCGAGGATCAGTATTGTTTAAATATGATAAACAGTCTTTTTGTTTTTTAATTGAACTTCTTCAAGAGTGAACTTTAGTGGTAGCAGCCAACCCAAGTTCGCAGGGGGTGATATACATTTCCATGGTAATGGCGAGCTCCACCAATCAATCGCTGTGAGCCTCTAGGATTGTGGGTAATGTAGTTCTTTACCCCGAGATTGCAAAAAAACTATGTTTATCTTAAACCGAGGTTGATATCATACGAACTTGTGTCTCCTACAGAAGCAGAAACCATCGTTTCAAACTCGTGGTCAGTCTACCTGTGATGGTTATGACATCATGGTGAATAATCAAATCCACTATGGAGAAAATGAACGGGATTTTTACTTCCAAGATCGCTCTGTTTAGCTCAAAAGACCTATGCTTTGCTGCTGTTGAGTTTTTCATATTTATATTTGTCACAATCTTAAAGTAAAACCACCTCGCTAAGGAGCAGCCGTCTAAAGTAAAGACTTTTATCAGATATTTGTGCATCTCTCTGCACCACAACCAACGGATAAAATCCATCACTAGTTGATATATTATTTTATAAGAACACCTGGATGACTTGAGTGAACTGGTTAAAAATCAGTCTTTGTGCAACTTCTACTGTACACTCTGCTGGTCAGCACTTCTACTAACTGTGTGGTCTAAGGTTCACTGAGCAAACGTCCTCGAGTTCAGTAAGTTTAACGTTCGTCCTCTCAGTCTGGTTAATAAATGTCACCACATAACTACAGTCACATCACCTGAAGAGTAGCTTAAAGGACAGGCTCACGTTTCTTCAAGTCGGCCTCACATAATCACTAACATGCCCTGATGTACATTAACAGTATCACCATTATAGGGGCCTTTAATGATCGCCTACTATTGTGTCTCCAACCAACGTGATGGGGGACAAAAAACCCAACACTCTTCATGGCAGGAAGGCATTCACCAGGTCAAAGGTCACATATTCTCCTCCTCTTCAGCCAGTTTAAATAAGTCTCCGAGCTCCCCAAAACATGTATGTGAAGTTTCTTGTTCTAAATCCACTCTGATCCTGTATTTGATCATGCCTATAAACCCCTCTATTTCAGCCCTGCTCAGAACAGGCTGTTTCTGTGTCTGTAGCTTTAAATGTAAATGAGCTGTGTCTGACCACACCCCTCTCTGGAAGGGTTTGGGTGGCTCAGGCTTTCTTGCACCATGTCCTATTGTTTACGGTGAGAAGGCAGACTCAGAGGGCAGAACAAACACCTAGCTGTGGGAGTGTCACCCACCTGGGGGAGGGGTTACTTCCCTTTGTGATGTCATGAAGGGAAAATCTCCAAACGGCCTGTTTGAGCACACATTTTCTGAAAAGTGGAGCAGGCAAAAGACGGAGAGGATGGACTTTTCTCATGATTGGGGGGTTTGTAGACAGACTAGAGACACATATTAGTGTTAGAGAAACATGGTGAAGTGGATTTAGCTTAATATGTGGAAACTAACTGGGTTCCTCTGAAGGTTCCCAGTAGAGGTGAGAAAAAAATTGATTTATGTAAAAATCGAGATTCTTCTCTTCTGAGATTTAAAATCGATTCATAATACATTTTAGCTCTTTAAATCAGTAGAATGCCAAATAGAGCAACAAGAAATTCATCCAGTCTCACAGATGACTGGAGTAGATTCTGAAGTCTGTACTAATTCATAAATAGACTTTGAATCCATGGATCAATGAATCCAGAATTGTTTTGAATCGAAAATCGATTCTGAATCGAATCGTGACCCCAAGAATCAAATCAAATCGTGAGACACCCAAAGATTCCCGGCCCTCGTTCCCAGTCCCTGCTTTAGGTTCCTGCAGTGGAAACATGACCAAACTCAGACTGTCAAAGCCTCTGTTGCTGAACTTCTGCAGTTGAGGAGTTTGTTCCCCTTCTCTTACACTGATATCCATGCACAGAGGCATTTCTTTATAACAATTAAACTTGGGGTGTAATGTACATGTGGGCATGAGATTAAGGAAACCTGGGTATACATGTGAGCCTGTTCTTTAAGGGAGTAGGATTGTTGCACTCAACCTAACTCCTCTAAATACCTCATAATAAATATGATCTGTTGCTCAGTTCGCCTTGGAGACTTTGCTTATGTGCTTCACTGTGAGACACAAAATATTAGTTTGACTTTCTGTTTTCTGACTCCAGACAGACGAAGTGTTCTTGGAGGCTCAGATCCAGAACATCACAACTACCCCGATGTTCATGGAGAAGGTTTCTCTGGAGCCGTCCATGATGTACAACGTTACAGAGCTCAACACCGTCGCGTGTGGAGAACAAGGGTACGAGCAATAACGTGTTTATTCTTTTCTTGTTGATGTAATTGCAAAAAAAAAAGACTGACTGTGTTAACGTTTTCACCATCAGAGAGTCCACGTTCGGGAAGATGTCCTACCTGCAGCCCATGGACACGAGGCAGTACCTGTACTGCCTGAAGCCAAAGCCGGAGTACGCAGAGAAAGCCGGCGTCATCAAGGGGGTGACTGTGATCGGAAAGCTGGACATCGTGTGGAAGACCAACCTCGGGGAGAGAGGGCGACTACAGACCAGTCAGCTGCAACGAATGGTATTAAGATGCTGTTTTTTAAACCTGCTGTATGCGGGTTTCTGAGGAACTTTGTTCAAGGAGGTAATCGGGTGTGTCCACAGCAGTGTGCACGCCAGCGTGTACTCAATCAGTCTATTTGACTTCAGAATATGAAGAACAACGATGAGTAAGGGCCCGATCACACACAGACGCGTTGCTAGAAAAGCGTCACCAGCAAAACCATTGTTTTCCTTTTATGTGCAGCGGTTGCCGGGTGCTCTTCAAGTTCTCTTCCAGTTTTTGGGAGCCCATAAAGTTTAAATCATTTTCAACTTTTCAGCTCAAGTTGCAGCGCTTGTCAATGTCACATTTGGCCGAAGAAGCCAATCAAATCAAGTAGGAAGCTTTACCTCCACTTCTTATGACATTTTCCCTCCTCCTCGTTTAGGAGCAAAGCAACGGTGTAAGCTCTATTTTATTTGGTCGCCCTGCGCACGCAGCCACAGGCGTTCCCAGCTGCTTTTTCCCCGAGATGTGCTCAGGCGTTTTTGGAGTGGCCGCGCCTAGTGCAACGCATCTCTGTGTAAGCGGACCCTAAGGGATCCAAAGTTAACAAATCTCTGTGCACCATGATGCACAAAGTCCAGCATATGAAGACTCTGAGCTGAGGCGTTCATGTACAATGCATCGCCATAATCAAGGACAGGTAAAAAGGTGGAGTGTACGAGTTTCTTTTTTACACAAAAGGAGAAACAGAACTTATTTCTGTTGTAAAATCCCACAAAGACCTTCAGCTTTTTAGCAACATACTGAACGTGCTCCCTGACAGACTAGATGATGGCCATCGTTGCATGCATTTGTGCATTGTCAGCTTTAGGCGGCAGCAGCCTGTTTGGGTGGGACGGTGGGCGAGATCTAGCGATTGGGGAAAAAACAGAAGGTTTGGAAAAGGAAGAGTGGTTTTCTATTTATTTTTTTAACGTACCTAAAGAGACGCTCTGGGACTAAAAGTTGTTGTGAGGTGGAAACGCAGCTTTATGGTTAATTTGGGTCCTGTGGTTGAATGTCCTCCAGGCTCCGGGGTACGGAGACATCAGGCTGTCGCTGGAGATGATCCCTGACACTGTTTACCTCGAGGAGCCGTTTGAAATCATCTGTAAAATCACCAACTGCAGGTCAGTTTAGAAATCTTGCTATTAAATCATTAACATACGACAGATTTGAATGAAACTAACCTTTTTTAACCTTTGTTCTGCAGTGAGAGGACCATGGACCTGGTGCTGGAGATGTGTAACACCAGGTCGATACACTGGTGTGGTGTTTCAGGGCGACAGCTGGGGAAACTGAGCCCTGCAGCCTTCCTCTCTCTCCCCCTCACACTCCTCTCGTCCGTGCAGGGTCTGCAGGTACGAGCCGGACCTCTGAGAGAACTGTTCCTTTGTGTAACTGCGCGTTGCTCTCTGATTGATCTTCTGTCCTTTTTTCTTTCCTCTCAGAGTCTTTCTGGACTGAGACTCACAGATACGTTCTTGAAGAGGACGTACGAGTATGACGACATCGCACAAGTGTGTGTGGTCTGCCCGTTTACGAGCAACGAGTGCTAGACGTTTTAATATTTTAAACATGAACGGACCAACAGTGAGATTCTGCACAAGACGCCGACGTTTCACTCTCTTTTGCAACCTGCGTGGGAATAAACTGTATTTTAAAAGGAAATGTGAATAATATAAATCACTTTGTTTTGAAGAGAATTATGTAAATGTGCATAAATGTTAATAAACTCTGTTATCTTTGATTTACTATTCACGTTTTTTTAATGATTCACACACCAAGTACTCAACTCTACGTTGATGTGATGTAGATGTTGCCGTCGGAAGGTCACAAATTAAGAGTTATTTTCTCAAAAGGCTGAGAAATACTGAAGTGGGAGAGACTCCTTCTTAAGTGAGACTGCTGAACTTCTCGATTTTCATCATGTTCATCATGAGGTCGTGCACCGATCACGGGAAATAAACGTCACCACCCCCTCCCACTCGCTCGAGTTGAATTCTCCTGATTAAATCCTGCTGTGTTCTCACATCAGCTCACTCTGACTCTCTGCAGAAAAAAATCTAGGAGGCTGTAGGAGAAACTCCGGATAAAGTCAGAGTGAAAAATGTGACTGTTTGAGCTCACACATGCATCTACTCCTGGGAATGTCAGGAGTTTTCTGCAAGTGTAAAAGCCCTTGAAATTTGTTTATTAAATCTACCCAAAATCCACGGTGCTTTTCTCAGAAAAATCTAAATTTCTTGGATCAAATGTTTCTAAATTCTGTCCCCAATATTTTATTTTGTTATTTTTTTGGGCCTTTTTGCCTTAATTGTTTATGAGAGCTGAAGAGAGACGGGGAAACGTGAGAAGGAGAGAGTGGTGGGATGACATGCAAGCAGAGGTCAGAGATCGGATTCAAACCCACTGCTGCGTCGACGACTTCAGCCTCTGTACATGCGCTGGGCGACATAACCACTAGGCATCTGACACTCCCAAATTTACAATAATTAATGAAAAGTTTGACCAAGATAAAAGCCTTGAATAAAATATTTTTTCTTTAAACAACCAAGACAACAAATACGACTTTATCCCCTTTAATAATAAAAACAGCTCGGCTGGGACGTCACATAGATCTTAAATTCATCTTCAGAATGTCACAAATGAAAACACAAGAATACGCGTCATTAGTTCTTAATTTCAAGATGTTTATTCACGTTTTCGACCAAACATTGTGCTGCCTTAGCATATCTATTTGTTTCATAAAGCGTCTGATCTCAAATACCAGATTTAAGAGCATGCAAAATAAACAATCGGAACACTTTGTTACCGCTTACTGAACAATAAATATTCTTAAAGGGGGACATTTATTAGTTTTTCTACTAAAGTGCAATAACAACATGATGCAGGCTGCAAACACTGCAGAACAATTCAACTGTTGTCTGAATTCAAACTGTCGTAGTGGTCGTCTAAAAGCCGTAAAGTGAGTCCTACTTGTGTTATGACCTTTTGTCCCTCAGACGAGACGAGTGAGTTAGATCTACAAAAATAACCGATGCAGTATAAACAAGGTTAACCTGATGTTTGATGGAAAAGCTAAAATGTTCCCTGCAATGCTGTAAAAGTACATTCCTCCCGAAACCCTCCTTTTAATCACCATGACGACGCAGACGGGTCCTCCTAGCATGAAGCCACTTTAACGTTGAGCACTTAGAAAACACGGATGGAAAAGCGTCTCACGGTCGGCTGGATTCTTCAGTTCTTGGCTCTTGATATTGAACGTGTGTTTAAAACATGGTTCTGCTCTAGATGTGTGGGGATGTTTCATGTCGTGGTCCGGTCTCCAGGCCCTCGTCGCTCCGCTTGCAGGGCCGTTAAGTCACGATAAAGTGCCTTCAACCCCATCCTTGTCTCTTCAGTCCAGCTATGCCGGGGAATTTGACGTTAAGAAATGGGTGTAGAGATTGTAATCGCGCCGTATGGTTGCCCTTTCTTGAAAAAAAAAAAGTGAGACTGAAATAAAAATAGTGTCTGTTAGTTTTACTGGCATGTTGCAATTTAATTTACGGTTGGGCTTTGAGTATAAAATGACCTGTGTGGATCATGAGTGCTCCTCGGCGCTGCCGCTGAACGAGCGGCTCCGGATGTGGTTCCTCAGCTGCTCGATCAGCTCGGGGTTCTGCTGCTGGATCTGCTGGGCGAACTGTTGTCCCCTGAAAGAGACGTTACGTAACTCTGTTTACCTGCTCAATTACTTTCTACCCAGACAGCAGCCAAAGAAAGAGTCACTTTTTTTAATAAAGAGAAAAATATCAAGTATAGATACTAAATCAGAAAGGACAAAAAGATTGTTTCTGCATTTGTCTGTCTGGGCGTAAAAATGTCCCTTCATGTAGGATGGAAATTGCACACACAGTCCCCGCCTGTTTCCACCTACACAACACTTGATGCAGGAACATCTTTGTGCCACAGTGGATGACGGAAAAAGAGCAGTTCCACTTCCCAACATGGCAGCTTTAAAACATATTCTTTCCTTTATTGCTCAGACTTAAACAAGACTGACACCAACCTTGTGTGTATAATAAATACAAAGCTAGCTAGCAGGATTACCTTAGCATCAAAGATCCCATATTCTCCTCCTGTTCACCTTTCATGTCGTCAGTCTGTGATCTGCAGCTCAAAAAACTCCATATTTATCTGATACTGACGTCACACTGTCTGAAACGGTTTGCTTCAGCTGCTGTCTCTTTTAGGCCCCCTCCCCACGTACTCACTTTCCAGTGAGTAAATCCATTAGATGGGGCAGAACGCTGCAGGGCTGCCAAGGGAGGGCTGCTCTCCAGTGCTGGCAGAAGAGAGTCTATGTAAAGAGGTTTCAACATAGAGGTTTGGAGCCGCCTGGTGAAATTCTTGGTTTCATATCGGGGAACTATCACAAGCCGATTTAGCGCCCTCTGCAGACTCATCCTGGGATTACTCTAACATACGTTTACCTCATGATCTGAAACTTTGCCCTCGTTTAGTTTGGACATCCAGCATTGTAACACTATATGAGAGATTTAAAATGGGGATAAGCAGAACAGGTCATTTTTAAGAATAGGAATAACAGTGGGAAATTAGGAACCTGATTCGTAATTGTTGGCTGCTGCGTTCGTTTTATCTTTGTTTTCTTTGTTATCTTTTGCATGGTCTGAATCACAGGATTCGTAGCTTAGAGATAGGGTGAGGAGCTCAGACATTCTGGTAGAGCTCAGGGTAGATCCGCTACTCCTTTGCAACAAAAGGAGCCAGTTGAGGTGGTTGGGGCATCTGATCATCCAGGACACCTCCCTTTGGAGGTTTTTTACAGGGCTTGCCCAACTGGGAGGAGACCCCGGGGTAGACCCAGAGCTCACTGGAGGGATTATATATGCCATCTGGCCTGGAAACGCCGCAGAATCCCCCCCAGGAGGAGCTGGAAAACGTTCTTGGAAGAGGGAAGTCTGACTGCTGCCACCTCGACCCAAACTTGGAAGCGAAAGAAAACGGATTGATGGATCACGGTACTTATTCTGTTAGCCTCTCAATGGCGATGTCCATTATGTGTTAGCATCAAGCTAAAGAACTAAGATGTTCATCCTGGTCCATCTGTGAGGAACTGCGGCAGCTGCTACTGATTCAGAGCATGAATAAATCACGTCATATAAAAAACACTTCTATTAATCCTTGAACTTTGACTGAAGTGAACTTACGCTTCAATCAGGCTGGAGATGTCTGACAGTCCTCCCACTCCTGCTGCCGAACCCCCGACTGCGTTTGTCATCATCCCTGACATGCTGACGACACAGTGACACAGTGACAGTGAGTCGAAGCATGTTTAAAAACACACAACCTTAAATACAAAGAGTTCACACTGACACTCACAGCTGCTGTACTTGTTGGTTCTGCATCACACTTGCAGCCTGTAGACAGAAAACAAAGGATGATTTATTTCCACCCACATGGGATAGTTTGTTTTAATTTAGTGCTGTTAGCCCTGAATGCACACAAACACACAAACACACACACACACACACACACACACGCACACACACACACACACACACACACACACACACACACAGCTGTCTGATTTAGGTGTATTTTGACATTGTTGCTGTAATGAAAGTCAGGCATGCTTGTAGGAGCGTTCTTGGCCTGGCAGACGTTCCCATGTGTCATCGTTTAACAAGTCCGAACTCTCCCGGCCGAGAAGAGGGCCTCTCTGCTCGACAATAACTCCGCTGATTAACGGCCTTACTGTCACTCACGGGACTAATTAGGGAAAGTATCTGCTCTAACCTTGCCAGAGACAAAACAAGCATAAGACACCTGTCTGCAGGACAAATGGAGAGCTTGCAGAGCAGCAGTGGGGCTTGTTGTGTGCAGTGTGTAAAAATATTACCATGCTGATGAAGGCGGGGTTGTTGATTAAACTCGCCATGTCGAATCCCAGTCCAGCGGCTATCTGTGGCACACAATCACAAGAAAGGAAAAGTCTCCATAACCACAGCTGTATTACATATCTGAGCTGTGATAGGATACTCATTATGTCGCAAAGATAAACGCGTTTTCACTTACTGGGCTGGACGCTTCTTTCTGCTTCTGCTCTGCGATCTTCAGGTTGGATTTGTAGGTGTCGTTCTCGGGGTCTAACACCAACGCCTTCTTGAAGTAGGTAATCGCCTCTGGGTACTTGTTCATCGCGGTCAAAGCCAAGCTGGAGACGCACATGAAAAGAGCCAGACATCATTTTTGTTTGACAGAGTTGGAAGTATGAGAGAGCAGAGGATTTAAACTCACCCCATCCTCCCGTACGCTTTGCTGTAGGATGGATCGATCCCAATCGCTCGCTCGCAGTCACCGGTTGCTTCTGTGTAATTTCCCAGTTTACTGTGAGCTGCAGCTCTGCAAAGTGTCACACCCAAACATGACGCTCGTTTTATTGCCTTTTGATACTTCATTCGCTCGTACATGACTCAATTATTTGTCCAATTACAAAAGTGAAGCCACAATGGACGCCGACACATTCCCCCTGGTGACAACATTTGCAGCCATGACATTTGAAGGTTGCAGCTGACTGGTTGGACTTTCAAATTGACGCCACACCCATTCCATTTAACGAAGCAAACATTTAACTTGCCAATAACACGTCAGTGATCCTTCACGACAGTACTGTCCACAGCAGAACAGATTCTTGTGTCACTAGAAGCAGACACATTCATAGAAAGTTTTATCGCTCTCGGACGGGGTCCGATTTACGATTACGTTTTTTTGCAACTCCCAAAAAAATTTGCGCTGGGAGGTAAACCAGCATGAAAGTAACTATCTCAACAGATTCCATGTTTCACATACTGTACATTTAATTACACGTGCATTTTTGGGGCGCTGGCGCAGTGGTTAGTGCACCATGTATGGAGGCTATAGTCCTCCAAGCGGGCGGCCCAGGTTCGAATCTGACCTGTGGCACCCCACTCTCTCTCTCTCCCTGATTTCCGACTCTATCCACTGTCCTATCTCCAAAATAAAAGCCCAAAAATAAATCTAGAAAAAAAATTGGACGTGCATTTTTAACGTTATAATTTTGTCCCATCAGTTAGAAAGGAGAAGGCGGGGTTTGTGACCTCAGTCAGTCAGCAGGGGGCGCTCTAAATCATTAGCCTTCACTTCCAGATTCCTGTTTCTCCGTCCATCTTAATACACAGTCTACGATCTATGCCTGCATGTCTACTGTCTGCAGCTTTGTAAGAATCTAAAAACCAAACATGCTGTTGTAAACACCTGTTGCAGTAGTACACAGCGTTTCTCAGGTCCAGATCAATGGCCTTCGTGTAGCACTCCACCGCACATCTGTAGTTCTCCTCCTTCATGTGATTGTTCCCTAAAAGTGGAGAAAAAGAAGTTTACTCAAACTGACTGTGGGTTAAAACACAGGGTCAAAGTTTGTATTAAATGATTATAAAGTTTATTTATAAAGGACTTATCGAAACCGATCGGGGCCGCCCCGATTTGAAATCGTAAATGTTAAAGGTGTTCAATATTTACGATCAGAAATCATGTTGTAGAACACCGAGGACGGCCGAGCACACTCTGTGCATTGTCACGTGGAACGGAACAATAGCCAATAAGGAAGCAAGCTGACTGAAGCAGGAAGCACAACAAACATTACCATGGCGACGGCAGCAAACATGAAGCATAAAGCTAGGTGGACGTCAGAAATGGAGGACCAACGTGTTGATTTGAGGCAACAACATGAGTGTTTATAGAACGTGTCTGTAAAACAAACCACAATCCAACAGACGAGGACAGGAGTACCAGCTAACAGCTAGCCACATTTAGCATTACCACCGTGTTTGTTTAATCTTAAATCGCGTGAGATTAAACGTTTTGAGAGTGGAGACTCTGGTTGTTGGTGAATGAATCTGTTAGTGTGTGCTGAGTCGGTCGTCTCGTTGCTCACCACACTTTAAGAACTGAAATGTTAAATCTGTCTTGATTTGTCATCATGTGTGGTCTCTCTCTCATTTTCTAAATCGTTTAAGATGAGGGTAAAAAACAAAGATGAATGTGGCAGTCGTGTGTTCTCACTTTAGACTTTACAGACATTCATTTTCTTCCTTGAAACCCTCAGAGATCAATTCTGTACTTAAGCCAAGGCCTGCAAACAGAGCTATTAATAAGTCATCCTGCAGGTGGAGGAAGCTGCAGAACTCCCACGTTTCCTCTTTAATGCAGCTCGGGGCTTCTCTGTATTTTGGGATTGCATCATATTTATAATTAACTCTGAAATAGAAGTTTTACCTACAGGTGTATCTCACAGTGCATCACCAAATAAGAGGAAAACTGAGGATAACAGCTCGTCTATGAAATGAGCCGGGCTTTATTCGGGACAGAAGTCAATATGAGACAAACAAACCTCGTGCACAGCAAAGACGGAATGTACTATAAAACTGTAAATGTACACCAGTAAGAATATTTAACTGTGCATGAAGTTATTTGCTTTTTAAGACCTGATGCACGACTGGTACGCATGCCTGCATCATTATGTCTGTCATGGACGGATGTTGAGGTATTTTTTGTGTATTGCTGCTTTTTCTCCAAATATTTAATCCTCTAACTAATCAACACTAAATGCATCGGGGCCTTTTTTTGTCGAAGCATGCAGCTACACCAGGCTAGTAAAAGGAGACTGGGCCTTAAATTAGGATGAGCTTTTATTTGAAGTTTTAAGGTATTACTTTAAAGTCTTGGACTCTGGAGAACACTTTTTGAAGGTCTCGGTCTCGTCTCAGAATCGAAAGCATTTTTACTCAGTTCTTGTCTCGGCCTCAAACTGAGAGGACTCTGGATTTTAAATCAAGACCGGTCAAGACCACCACTGAAATGCTATTTTTCCACGTCATCACTGTGATTAGAAGGAAAACGCCTCTTTCTAAAAGAACAATTTACTTCAGTTCATTTGTAGTTTGAGTTTTATCCCCCGGTTACGGCCGCAACCTTCCCGGTGTTACGGTCTAAGAGAGTTACACGCCCCCTGCACACAAGATGATGATTTTTCATTGATAGTTAGGGTCTTGGTCTTGACTCGGTCTCGCCCTTTCTTGGTCTTGGTCTTGTCTCGATCTCGATCCATAAATGTCTTGGTCTTGACTCAGTCTTGGAGCACTCTGGTCTTGAGTATGTCTTGGTCTCTATGAGTGTGGCCTTGACTACTACACTACCTTATGCACTGATGAATGACAGTAAAGTTAATCATTCTCTTACCTGGGGGGAGCTGCTGAGGTATCAGAGTTGGAACATTACCTTCATTCTTCAGCTGTTCTGCTCGTTCGATGTCTTCTGGAGACGGAGAGCTCTCTGGTATTGTTAGATTGTCATTCTGAGAAAGTGCAAAGAAACAAAGTGAACCTCCAAGTCAACAAGAATGTATGAATAGGAAAAATTGTAACTAATGTCATGAAGGAGGGATTTATTCTAACTAGGTTTGCCAGTGAGCCAGCATACACTGGCACACCTCTTCACTGGATCACAGCCATCATCCAAATGTGCTGTGAGAAAGTTTTATAGCGTCATCTGTGGATAATGCAACATGCATTCATCTAGATTTAAACACTATTAAACCTCTTCAATAGCACCTGATCAATATCAGAGTTTTCAGACAGTTAAAGCGTTGGTCCTATTCGATGGTGCAGCACCCACCTTGAGCAGGGAGTTGAGGAATATCTCTGTCAGAGGCTGTGGCACTGCAAGATGGCAGTCACTGGAGCTGATCTTAAAGGTCGTCTCCAGACACTGTACGGCAACTGTAGCAACAGAATCATATGTATTGGATAGATTACACCTGTGAGAGCGTTACTGTGTTGAGTCAGAACTTGGCTGAGCGTCCAGAGTGAGAAACATTTACACACATACTGCACACAATACCCTCATTGCTCTCGCTGATTAAACCAACTCCTCTCTACATCCGGATATTGAACTAAGGACACGTAGTTCTTTACTGAAATGTACTGACTAAAACTATATGTCTTGTGACTTTTAAAGGAGAATTTCTGTATGTAAGCGCACATCCAGTCGGCCTACCTTCGAGGCTCTCCTGCTCATCAGAATTCAAAGCACCGCAATGTGTTTGATCTCGGAGGAACTGCACAATAGAGAATGCCAGGCGCTTCTCCACGGCCATTTTTACCTCGAAAACTGCCGGGGAAGAGGAAGACAGGCACCCACACACCAGTGAATACACACCAAACACATGCAGAACAAATACATAACTGTTACATAACTCAAAGAGGATTTATTATGTGGATAGTTCACACACAAGTGACCATACTTAGATGATACACACAATGATTTATATACTTCTGCTTTGGCTGAAAGTTACAGAGATAATGTGATGTCTGCAGAAACTTTCTATCGTCTGAGTATCAAGCTGTTTGTCAATCTTTCTGCATCACATAAAAACATCAGACACGGATGTGAAATGCTTTGACTTTATGAAGATGTCGGATCAGAGACTTGCTGAAAAGATATCTTATTGGGATACGTTTCATTGTCACCCCAGAGTCAACGAGGTGAAATCTGTGTGTTTGTAAACTCTCTCATCCAGGTCTACACTCCCTCTGCCAACGAAAGACGTGTGTTCCAACCTTCACATCAGGGCCCTACTTCTCTAACTAGACTCTTCTCCTCCATTCGATCTGCAGAGTCCCTTTGCACCTGTAAGTAAAAGCTAAAGACCCAGCTCTTTATGAACACCTACGCACTTAATTACATTATGGATGACGATAATGACGATGATGATGATGACGATATTTAGGATGGTTTTGATGCTGATTAGAACTCTGTCGATGTTGAGCTCTGCCTCTGGTCACTTCCTGTCAGCACCTGTGTGTCCAGTCGGACTTAAAGCTGTTTGTTTCCTCCTCTCTAGATCCTTGCTTGTGTTGTTCTGACTCTCTGATGTACGTCGCTTTGGATAAAAGCGTCTGCTAAATGAATTGTAGAACTGTATGTTATTCATTTTCACAAAAAGGTTCCCTCTGTGATTTTCAGGAGATAAGGAGTACACATGTTTCTGATGTATAGGGACAAATGGTCTGTTGATATATGCTGTAACCCAAAACTACCAACTTCTTTTCTCATCACAGAAATTTGCAGAGTGCAATTCTATGTTCAGTATGATTTAACCAGAGGTGCACAGTTATGTTCAGGTTACCTTTAGCTTGAGAGAGCGGCAGGTTTAACTCCGCTCCAGGGGATGACTTTAATCGATTTAATAGATTTGTTTACTGTTTTACTGTCCCGTCGATGATGAAATAAGACGTGTACTTTTTTAGTAAATGTTCTCCATTAATGTTGATTTCTTCTGGTTGGATGATTGAACTGAGCAGCTAATTGTTTCTGTTTTTGTTTTTGTTCTGGAGGCCTCCTAACAGATGAATCCAGGCTTGTTATCATCCATAACAACAGCATGCTACTGTTCATAATAAGGATGCTGGTGATGCATTTGGTTGCTGTTTCCAAGACAACTCAAAGAAGGATGAAATTAAAGCATACGTTATTCTGTCTTATCACAAAAACACATTGCTCTGTTTACAGCCCATGCAGATGCAATTTTCAGCTCCCATTCCGGCTATTAGTGCAGCAGCAGGGTGCACAGAAGGCCGCCGTATTTACTGTATTGTTGCCCTGTGGGAAAATGATGTAGAGGTGCAAACACTGCCTCATATTTCCGTCATCACGTGCCGGAGCCTGGCGTTGTTATGTTCCTTATGGTCTGGCTTGCACGCAGCCAGTCCTCCTCCCCGTGTGAGTGCGTGCGTTTGTATGTGTTGACACATGCAGTGATGCAGAAGCTGTGATGTAATACCATAACGGTGCACGAGAGGTGTTTTTATTCACTACGACGGCATTACATGATTGTTCATACAATGCATTTAGGAAGTAAGCTCGGCTACAGTAAATGACGCTGACAGTAGATGCAAGCGCATATTTGCAAACCGTCCCGTGCCCCGACAACAAGGCTCGCGCACTGTGCAGCTCGTGTTGATGCTGGCGGAAACAATCAAAGGGAGGCAGAAAAACAGCGCGAGGAGATGATAGAAAGGTCAACCTGAGATTCCCCCAAACACCCTGAAGCTAATTTCTAAATAACATAGTTTCATAGGGTGCTATTCGGTGTCCCCCATTCTTCCCCGCCCACCTACCTGAGCTCTTATCCAGCTGTCTGCTGCCTGCTACCGCGTCATGAGGATTTCTGTCCGATTGATACAGCGAATTCTCATCCTCTGCGCATGCGCCGGAGATGTGTCGACGGAGAACGAGTAGGCTCAAAGAGCCAGCCCCTGTTGTCAATAAACAGAAGATGTTCTTTTTTTTTTTTTTTAAAGGGGAACTATTGTGAACATATATATGTGTAACCTGAGTGTCTACCGACCCACAAAATGTGAAATAAACCCATCCAGTCCTTTGTTTGTGGTCTGCATAAGTCTTACAACACAGAAAAAAATGCTCCGTTTCAAATTTGTTCTCCTTGTGACGTGGGATTCTGGTAAAAAAAATCCCCTCCCCTCCCCTAGTATCTCCACCCATGGACTCCACCCCCAGCCTAGAGCAAAACTTTTACGCAGGTCCGCCATTTTTATTCTCGCTGGCGAAGGAGTGGTGTCTACCGGGAAAACTTAGGCGGGCTCATTGCATTTAAAGAGACACACACACCAAAACCGAGGGTTCTGAGAGAGCTGGTTTAAACAGGGTCACAAACCTCCTCTGGCGTTTGATTCATGTTATATTTTAAGATGTATTCTTCTCCCCGCTCCTTTCCGAACATGGATTGCGATAAATTGTGAATCGTTTTTGCTGTGAACGTTGTGTTTTGACATGTGTGGAACAAATAAAAAATGAAATGAAATATTTTGACCAAAGATAGAAAACAAGTGAGTCCGCACACCAGAAGTTGCTCCAATTAATAGAATTTAATGGACTCTTACCGTGAGAGCAAAAATCACAGCAAAAAGCCAAGAAGAAATCCAACAAAAAACTGCACCCAATAAGGTAAGTTATATGTGACCATTTTCTTTAAAGGCATGATTTTGTTTTGAAATAATGAAGGAGCAAAACTGTTATAAAGTGGCATTGTGGGGCGCCGCTGGCCTGGCGGTTAAGTTGTGTCTCATTCACGGAGGCCATAGTACGCCAAGGGGGCGGCTGGCCCAAAATCACCCAGTCTCTAGCCAGCCTCAGTTTTATAATACCTAGTTTGGGTAGACATACCAACAATAGGTTAAAAAGAGCCGTTTGCGAGTCAAAAGATCCGGCTCTTATTTCCGAGCTGGGCCAAAAGTTCCGGCTCACTAAACAGAACTGAAATTCCCATCACTGGTTTCTGCGAGCTTCCAGCGGAAATAAGGAGGAGAAACATTTCCCACATGCGAGAGAGGAGAGGGAGCCTGACACTGTGGTTAGTTCAGCTGCTGCTGCTGGGACTTTATAGCGACAGTAAGAGAAGAAGAAAGGGCTGTGTGCTCGGATTGAAACGCATGAAACCGCCGGCATGTGTGCACTGAGAGTGGTAGTCTGCAGAACAGTGTGCAGGTATGCTTCTGTGTGTGTAACACTTACCAGCTGCCATGTTTAGTCTGTTTATCTAACACCTGTGCGGCACATTATTGAAGGGCTACAGATACATTCAACAAATATGTGTGGTCAATTTAAAAGTGCACCTGCTAAACATTTAAAACATGTGTAACTGATAGCTGTTTTGGAGCATTTGGATAAATAACCAAGCTGTTTGAAAGTTTTGGCTGCGGTTTATCACAGCTGCTTTAATATTATCCCACGCTTTTACTGTTTGGACTTGTTGTGAACAGCTTCCGATCCATGCCAGTCCATGAAACCGGACACCGACTGTACATGGAAATTTAAGGTCACCGCTTAGCACGGAAAATATGCAGAGCTCGTTTCATGTACGACCTTGAACGACTTATTGCTCGTATAAGTTCCACCTGTTACCAAGTCCTGTATCTGAGTTTAGATGGTTTGTACGGACACTGACAAAGTAAAGGTTGCTTTTGTTTCAGAATAACGTTTAAAATCCTGGTTAAATACCATGCACGAAAACAGAGGCGGATCTAGGGTCTGTTGAGTCTCTGCAAAAATTCTCAAGGCGGCCCCTTAAAACCAGTCTTGGCGGAAGTGTAAAATCCTGCAGTTCCTCGAGTGTCCACTAGAGGCTGGTTGCAGAAGCGTCAGAAGTCACGCACACCCATTCAAAGAAGCCCGTTTTTACAGCAGAAATTAACATGTTTACAGCCTGGTTCAAAAAACTAAATAGGTCTGATTATCATGTCTCGATCGGCACACACTGTACTGCGGGTCAATTTATTGATGACTCATCCGTTTTGATTTGATGAAGGATAAGAGTTATTCACAATAAGGCGTGTAGCTGACCTGATTGACAGGCGGGGGGCAATGTAATGGTTTGTCAGGAGGCTTAAAACTGCCTCAGCTCCAGCTCCCAGCCTGTCGTTAGGTTGACTGAAAGTTAGGCTGAGACAGCATTTCCAGCACGGAGAGCGCCATGGATGGGACTCCAGCGCCCCCTGCAGGAACAGATGGGCGACGTCACTCACTAATATATGGAAATAAATACAGGAACTGAAGGAACATCTTGAGAATACGTTGAAGAAAACCCCTCTTTTTTTATTGTCTTATGCCCAAATATATGATACTTGTTTTAAATGTGTTGTTTCTTTACAGCGTCTCTAAACCTGTCCTGAGGATGACCATCCATAATGGCTCCGTGATATCTGCCAGAGACTGCTCTCAGGCAGCGGGAAACAGGAGAAACACACTGAGATGGGACCTTTCTCTGGCTGAGATCAGGACGGCCACTGACAGCTTGATTAACAGAGTCAAGATGGTTTACGATGACATTGGAGCGCTAAAGATAGAAAATGTTTCCGTTGAAAACACCCTGAAAGCCTTGGCTAATGCCAAGCTGGATTACGCATGTAAGTCTATGGAGACATTTGGTGCTATTCTAGATTTTTCTTGTTTTCTAAAATCACACAAGATCCATGCACTTCCAAGCTATAGAGTAGAAATACTCTCCAGAACAAATCAATGAGCCACACTTTTACACTCTGTGCCATGTTATAACCACAAGCATGGTCACTGAAGCTATTCTATGAGTTCATCACATTTACTGTCCATTCAATTCAAATTACAGCACCATATGTGAATTAGTCTGTTAGGAAAACAAACCGCTAAGCATCCTGTTTGAGTTAAAGGTGCAGATACAAAAGTTCTGCCACTAGGGGTCTCCAAATCCCCGTGAAGTTACGATATCAGCAACAGTCCCTGCAGTAAGATAATGAGTGGTGATCGCATAAATTCTTTAGAGCAAACTGAACAAAAAGAGAAATAATTAATCACTCTCGTTTGTACCAAAAGATGAACCAACACAAGCCCTGTTCAGACTGCCGTTTCAAGCTGCGATATTCACGACCATGTGATGTTTCGCCTTTAACCTGAATGTCACAGAGGCGTAATGAGGGGACAAATGGTGGGTCCCAGTTTAACTGGGAAGTCGGAAATTCCGAGTTCCCAGTTGGAAGTGTCAACTGGAACGCCCCCTGAAGTCGTAATTACGACTCGGAAACTCTGAGAAAATTTAGTAGCCCGTTAAAATCCAACATGGCTGCTACGTGCATCAACCGTAACGTTAAAGCTGTAAATATAGTGTTTATTAGCCGCTTGTTCCTCTTTTTGTGTGGTTAAATCAATCACACCGATAGTATCTTGCAAGTTCTATCTGTGGACATGTTGTCATTTTATTTCCGTGCACAAACTATCACGTAGTGTGTTGTTATCGTCTGGTATTAGCTAAGCAAACAAAGGTACTCCTGGAGGTGTCCATATTGCTTTTCCGACTTGCAACTGTGTGACGTCATTCCCAGCTCCGAGATCCCAGTTCCGAGGTAACTGGAACGCAGCAAAAGTGATCCCCTCTCTGTACCGTCTTCGCAGGAAGTAACAGAGGTGTTACAGAGGCGAGACGGGATCAGCTAAGCCAGGGGGGGCGCAGCGCTGTGTGTGTGCATGTGGAGCTACTTCTGTGACGTGCTTTCGCAACGTCGAAACGCAATGTGAATTCACAGACTGGGACGTAGTCACGGCACTATTCCAAAAAAAAAAATAGTAGTCTAAAAAGGGTTATGTTTCTCTTGGTCTTTAAATGGGATTTGTTGACAAGAAAAATGTTTATAAACATCTCACCTATGTTTTTTATACTGTCAGTGTTTTTCTTCTTTGAGTTTTTAACGTTGCACTAATCTTCGTAACATTCATGGTGTTTTTTGTTTTCCCTTAGCATCACGCCACGTTTTGGATTTCCCTCAGTATGTTTGTCCCTCCAAAGAGGTTCGGTCGGCGAGCACTGAGGCCGACAAAAAACTGTCCGAGTTTGACGTGGAGATAAGTATGAGGGAGGACGTGTTCGAGCGGATAACTGCTCTGCAGGTACGCAGCCTCATCACGTCACATTAACAACATCACTCTGAACGTGAAGGAGAGGGGAGATGATATAAAAACTGTCCTTTAATCGAACTCTGGTGCAGTTAGTTTCTAACGAGGTGTTAAAGTCATCTTAACCTTCAGGGGACTAAATATGATGAATGGGTGTTTGACGCATTAACCGTGTTAGCTATGCCAGAGATAGATTATCCCACAGGGCCAAACAAGGGCAAGTGATTGACGTGCATAACTGAAGGGTCTTATGTAAAGATCAGGGATATCGTACCATCATTTGACCCCCCATTGCTGCGTCTTATTTAGCCTTGGAAAGAAACTGAATCTGAGCTAACCATTGCCAGCTAACGCCATATGTTGTTCAACTCTTGACTCACTATCTGACCCATTTATGCTGCCAGGCAGTAAAAATAAGACAACATCATAAAGTCTTGGCCATATTTCTGCCTGTATGAAACATTTCTTATGCCTCATGTGATTCTTTTTTTTTTAACAGAACAAGCTCCAAGGCGACCTTTTACCTGAGGAGAAGAGATTCTTAAACAGACTTGTTACTTTAGGCAAGCAGAAAGGATTGCATCTGTCTAAAGATATTCAAGAGGTAACGGAATAAGTGATCTACAATTCAACACACGCATTAATTTTTGTGTTCTCTAGTTTAACAGATACCTCACCTCACCCAAACTCACCTTATCTCATCTCAACCAGTCGTGTCATGTCATATCCTATCCTACACTTCACCTCACCCCATCATGTCATATCGTATCCTGCACCTCACGTCACCTCACACCACCCCTACCGACCTTATCTCATCCCACCGGGTGAGTCGTATCGTATACTGCACCGTTACGCACTGCATAATATCGTGTCCTGCTCTTCAACTTATCTTACATCACTTGTCATGTTGGATCATCTCCTGCACCGTACTGCACCGCATCCTAACATATCCTATCCTATTGTAATTTACTGCACTGCGCTGCTGCACATTATGTCACGTGGCGTCTCTTTGGGTTATGTTGTGTTGTGGGGTGTATCCTGCCACACTGCACCCCACCCCACCTCCGATCACCTCACCGCGTCATGTCGTGTCCTGCATCATACCGCACGGCACAACATTTATCTTCATATTTTATCCTACCGTATTCTATCCTATTGTAATGTACTGCACTGTCACATCACGAAACATGGTGTCTCTTTGGGTTGTGTTGTGGCATGTAGTAATGAATCCTACCGTACCCTGATGTACCGTATCGCACCGCACAGCACTGCACTGCAGATGTAGATCTAGAAGCTCTTATGCTGTTAAAAACACTCTCAGATACAGTAGTTGGCAGTATGCGCCTTTTAAAATCTAAGAAATACAGTATTGGCAGGTTTGATATGCAACCAATGTATGAGTAGTTTTATTTTATTTATGATTTTTTAAAGACATTTTTCGGGCTATTTTTGCCTTTTTTAGTTTGGACAGCTGAAGAGAGACAGGAAACATTGGGAGGAGAGAGTGGGGGATGACATGAGGACTGTAGCATCCGTACATTGGGTGTGAAACATAACAGCTAGGCTATCTGACGCTGCGAGTATTTTTATTTTAATGCACAATAAGTGTGTATGTTTTGAAAAGCAATGTAGTCTTTGTCTGCACCTCGTCAGCCATTACAAAAAGAGTAGATTTATAAATGAAAAATCCATCATTCCACAGGAGGCTTTTGATTTAGTTCACTGCAACTGGGTGCAAAAAATGTTATTATATATATAAGTTCAAAAATCTGCATGTCAAGTATCGGCAAGAGTTGTGCATCCCACATGTCAAGGAGCAGTGTTAAGTTTTAAAGTTTGATTGTCTGAGTTGTCATGATTATAAAATTTAATCTGAATTTTTCTCACTAAATTTCTCTCATTTTTCTCTTGTAAGGAAATAAAAAGAACTTCCAAGCTCATAAGTGAACTGTCCATCGAGTTCAACCAGAATCTGAACGAGGACAACACGTTTGTCGTCTTCTCCGAGCATGAATTGGGTACGCTGTTGAACTCTGTGTGGCCTTATTAATGTTTTTTTTTTAAACTTTTTAATGGTGTCGCTGTCATCTTCTGTGAAGGCGGGCTGGCTGATAGCTATCTGAATGGCCTGGACAAAATGGCAGATGGGCGCTATAAAGTGACACTTGAGTACCCGCACTACTACCCGCTCATGAAGAGGTGTCACAATCCGGAGAGCAGGAGGAGGATGGAGACGGCTTTTCACAGCAGGTGTAAAGAGGTAACAGGAGTCTGATAGATAATCTGTTTATTCCTCCACACTGCAGATCTCAGATAACGTCTGTTTTTCACTTCAGGGGACGTATTTACACCTGTAGAACAGATTCTTCCTCAGGTCTACGTTTTAATCCTGAATGAAAGCCCGTCCTGAAGTTATTCATGGACACATTTCTCAGTACCGTTTTTTACAGTTGTAATAAACTCTAGTTGGAATGTTTCCATTCCTAAGCTGGACTCAAGTTACTCTGAAAACCAAAAGGACATCAGAGGAAGTGATGCATCTTTGTCATACAGCATCATTGTATGAAAGCCTCACTGTCTCTATTTCATCGTTCTATAAGCTACAATAAGCACCGAAGTCATTTACTGCTGATGCAAGCTAAATATCCTGCCGTTTCACATCAGAAGTTTTAAACAAGTGAAACATGATGAGGGACAAGCTGTTGCAGCCTCTGTGAACTTTTCCTTATCGAGCTGCAGTTAAGAGGCTTCTTGAAGAGTCTGTATAAAACATGGACGTAGCCTCAGTGACTCACCCATTGGTTTCTGAAGAAGAGATTTGGAAGCCGAACGATGGCGCCCGGTATTTTGGGAACGGTACCTCCACCTTACTTTCGGTCAACAAAGTAACAGGCCGAAAGGAGGAGATTAGTCGGGCCTTAAAGGTGTAATATGTAGATTTTTTACACTAAATAATCTAAATTTATTAAAAATTGACTCAGTCATCGAAGCCAGAGAGCGCTCAAGTTGAAGATCTTTTCATTGTTGACATCACCGGCGCTCTTTTCCAAATGTATGATATTCCTCGTATTTTTGCCTCCTCTTGTACCCACATCCTCCTTGCTCCGTATCTGATCAGGAAATAAATGATCTCAAATATAAAACATGCAGTAAAAAGTAACGGAGCAGTGTCGGTCATACGGCGGCCGTTGTCAAGGGGTGACAGGACGGACGTGCAGTGCTTTTCTTCTTCTTCTTTTTTATCTCAGCGCACAAACGCTTCATGCAATCCCTCCCAAGCGTACAGCCAGTGCTTTTCTGTCCGGAAAAAACGCTTAGTGGACACAATATATAACTTCAAAATAAAAGCCTGATAATTTTTAATTTTAAAAAATGTGATTAATTTCATTTAAATACTGAAATCGCGATTTATACATTTTGATTGTTTGACAGCCCTAATTCAAATATATTTATAAAGTAAAATACAGTATGTTGAAATGTTTTTTAAGTTATTTTAGTTATTTAATCTTTTCAGTAATCATTTTTTATTTATAGTTTATTCTCTTTAATGAATCAATATTTATGAAACTTCTTTGAGCAAAAATTAATGTTTGACTGAAATAAAATGTATCTTATTTTGCAAACTGTTTCCATCGTATATTTCCTGTTTATTTTGTTCTTCAGGTGAACACGGCGATCCTCGAGCAGCTGATACAACTCAGAGCAAAGGTGGCAGACTTACTGGGTTACAGCAACCATGCGAACTATGTGCTGGAGATTAACATGGCCAAGAATGCCCGCAATGTGTCTGACTTTTTAGGTATGCACATGCACACGTACAAACACTCCCACATTTCACAGAAGACCGAGACCCACGCCGTCTGATTACGGCTCGGCATTAGTGAGATTCACGAGGTTCACTTGACGGGTAGATGCAGAAGCAGATACAGGCTCAGTGGGCGAGAGAAACGCGACACCTCATGCCTGATGCGTGTAATTTAGTGTATGTAACACGCACTGCATGCCTCGTGTATGTTGAATAAGAAACTGATTTATGGCTCATGTGGACACATGGTTATAGAAGCTGCGTCACTATCTATCTTATGATGATAGTTGACATTTAATAAACTAAATCTTTCAAAAGAGGTGAGACTTAACTTTCCTTTAAACTTTATTTCAGACCCATTGGTCCGTATCAGCATTAAAAACACAAAGGAAATATAAATGTAACGACAACACCTGTTCACAGTTATTAAAGCATAAAGAGACATTTGTTCCGATGTTTCCTGAAGCAAGAGGAAAACCTTTTTGTCACAGAGTAGGATGAGTAAGCGCCCTGATTGTAGATGGTCTTGAGCTTGTTTCATTCTTCTCTAGTCTTCTGACTACTCAAAGTGCTTTTACACCGCAGCTCACACCTACACATTCACACCCCGATGGTAGAGGCTGCTATGTAAAGAGTCCATCAGTATTAACTAATCGCATTAATACACATGCATACACCGCTGATGAAGCAGCGGGAGCAACTTGGGGTTAAGTGTCTTGCCCAAGGACACATCGGACATGTTGCTGCAGGAGCTGGGGAGTATGTTCTTCGACGCTCTTTTGTTCATATTGTGATTCTATTAAACTGCACATAGTATTGATCGGGCAAGAGAACTGGTTCAGATAGAAGTGATTGCACCCGACCTAAAAAGCCTCTGCATGTTTCTAATAAGCTCCACGAGCAGAAACGTGCTCAAACTAGGATCAATATTGGAGATGCTTTTGAAAAATGGAGAGAGGTTAGAAAGCAGAAAGGTTTACAGACCGATGCAGAGCTGGCTAAACACTGAAGCTTCAGTGTCCACCACATGGCAACCTGCGTTAGCATCCACTCTAGAGAGGAGGGGGCGGGGGGAGACAGCTCTCTATAATGTTTTTAAGAGCGGTGCGCTCTTAATACCATGACTTGGTTAAATAACGTGTGAAAATGTGTAGCCATAGTGATAGCATAGAGACAGTAATTCAACTTGGTAACTGGGTCCTCTGATCTGAATCTGCAGATACTTTCTATGAAACCCTGAAGCCCATTGGAATCAAGGAGAGGAAATATATTCTGGCGCTGAAGAAGAGGGAGTGTCTGATGAAGGGCCTCCCCTTTGACGCACAGATCAACGCCTGGGACTTACCTTACTACATGAACCAGGTGGAGCAGTGCAAGTTTGCGGTGAACAAGGACAAACTCATCGAGTATTTCCCACTCGACGTGGTGACAGAGGGACTGTTTGGAATCTACCAGGAGCTGCTGGGTCTCGCCTTCACGGAGGTGGAGAACGCTCATGTGTGGCATGAAAATGTCAAGCTTTATTCAGCGAGGGACACGGAAACAGGAGAGGAGGTCGGCCAGTTCTACATGGACCTGCATCCAAGGTAGAGAGTGTGCTGATTCAGGTGCAGGACAGGAAGTAATAGCCTCACACCTGCAGCTTACATGTTTTTGTTGTTGTTGTAAAAAAAAAAGCCAAGGTTATGTGCTTAAAAGAGCCAAGGTTATGTGCTTAAAAGTCTTATTTTAACCAACCGACAGTTAACTGTCCAAAAGTATTCGCTTCACTATCATGTAACGACAAGAAAAAGCAGAAAAACTAAACAAACCAGAGTATGCAGGTCTGCTTTGGACCCCAACCAAGCGGCAACCTCCAGTGTTAAAAAATGAAGCCAATGCAGAAGTGCAAAATCCTGCAGTTCCTCGGGTGTCCACTAGAGGCTGGCTGCAGAAGCACAGGAAGTCACATACACACCCATTCAAAAAAGCCTGTTTTTACAGCAAAAATTAACATGTTTACAGCCTGGTTCAAAAACCAAATAGGTCTGATTAGCTCATGTCTCGATCGGCACACACTGTACGGGGGGAGAATTTTTTGATGACTCATCCGTTTTGATTTGATGAAGGATAAGAGTTATTCACAATAAGGTGTCTAGATTGACAGGTGGGCGCGATGTAACGGTTTGTCAGGAGGCTTAAAACCCGCCTCAGCTCCAGCTCTCAGCCTGTCGTTAGGTTGACTGAAAGTTAGACTGAGACAGGATTTCCAGCCTGGAGACAGCCAATCACAGGGCTGACATATAGAGACAGACAACCAGCCACATTCACACCTATGGACAATTTAGAGTCACCATATAACCTCACAAGCATATCTTGGGACTGTGGGAGGAAGCCGGAGAACCCGGAGAGTACCCACGGTAGAACACGCTAACTCCACACAGAGAGGCTCCTGTCCGATTAAATAAAGATAAATAAGGATAATCGAGACATGTTGGAAATGAAAAAAATATGTGCTGCACTTAATCAAAGCCGGTTCACATAAAAACAGTCTGTTATCTATAATCTATTTATTTATTATAACTTATCTTTCTTGGTTAATCTTGCACTATCACCTTTGCTACTTTAACTCTGGAATATAATGTTGTCAGACTAATAAAAGATGAACTTATCTTGCTTTATCTTATCATGAAAAAGGCACTGATTCATTTTGTGTTGATCAAGTCGTTGATTTATTCACTGACACTGTCAGCTTTAATCAGTATATCCCCCTTCCAGTTAAAGTAGTTCAGGCTGTGAATGACTGCAGCTCATGGTCCTTTGTGGTTTCCTTCGCGTCAGAGTCAGTCTCTTTGTGTGACATTTGCGACCCTATTTTCCACCAGGGAAGGAAAGTACGGCCATGCAGCGTGCTTTGGGCTGCAGCCAGGCTGCAGAGGATCTGATGGAAATCGCCAGCTTCCCGTTGCAGCTATGGTGGCTAATTTTACCAAGCCCAGGAAAGGATTTCCGTCTCTCCTCCAGCACCATGAGGTGGAGACTTACTTTCATGAGTTTGGTCACGTTATGCACGAGCTCTGTTCGAAGGTACATCAATGAATCAGCTGTTTTTAAGTTTTTACATTGTGTATGGTATCAAGAGCTTGAATGTCCTGTGTGTTTGTGTCAGACCACTTTTTCAGAATTCAGTGGCACGCTGGTGGAGACGGACTTCGTGGAGGTGCCTTCACAGATGCTTGAGAACTGGGTTTGGGAGAAGGAGCCCCTGAGGAGAATGTCTCGACACTACAAAGACGGCACCCCGATCCCAGACAATCTGCTTGACAAACTGATTGCATCCAGAGTCGCCAACACTGGTCAGATACTTAAAAAAAATATTCTATAACATTCTGCAACAAACAAAAATCTCTATGAATCTGCTGACATGTGAATCTCCTGCAGGACTGATGAACCTGCGTCAGGTCGTCCTCAGTAAAGTGGATCAGACGCTGCACACCAGCTCTCGTGCAGACACAGCTGAGGTGTTCGCAAATCACTGCAAAGATATCCTTGGTGTTCCTGCTACACCAGGTACGAAGTAGCATCAGCGACAGTAGCTTTACAGGGAAAATGAACGCGGCAAAGCACATACAACCAAGTATCAGAGAGGGTTTGACATTTAAAAAAACAGAAAGCAGTTTATTAATCCTATTTGTGTCCTCTTAACTTTTAAAGTTTGAATTAATTAAATACCTCTCCGTGGGCAGACAAGGTTTCTGTTTAGTTTCATGTTTGAGGGGCGAGGGATAGCATAGCGGTTGTATCACACAGAGGCTGTAGTCCTCAAAGCGGGCAGCCCGGGTACGACTCTAACCCTAAGTAAAGATGTATCCATTTGTCCTCTGCAGGTACCAATATGACGGCCAGTTTCAGCCACTTGGCTGGAGGATACGACGGTCAGTACTACAGCTATCTGTGGAGCGAGGTCTACTCCATGGACATTTACTTCAGTCGTTTTAAAAAAGAAGGCATTATGAATCCAAAGGTGGGTCTTAAAAATGACTGTTTAACATATATATATATAGTATCAATGTAAAACACTGCTGCTGCTTGTAGGAGCCATATTTAGCAGTTACACAAGTGTAAAACACAAATTGCTCCAGCAGGTGTCACCTGTGGGTTCAGGTTGTACACTATAGGTAGAAACCTTCACTGGGGGGGGGGGGGTCAGGTGTTGCTAGAAGAAGAGCCCAAAAACTTTTTTTTTTAACTGCTACGCCAAGCTTTTACGGACAATAGCATTATTAATGAAGAAATAAATCTTCCATAAACGAAGAAGAAATTTTACTGTCTCATTTCACAAGACGCTCAGGAGTGAAGCCAAGGCGAGCGCGTAAATTAAAATAAAATAGCCTGTCTATTTAGCCCCTCAGTGGCTTTACGTTTAGGCTTAGCCGCTATACTCATCCGAGTCTACACTCCCTCCCGCCACTACGCTGGTCCTACCTCTGCAGCAGGGCTCTAAGTCTCGAGCTAGACTCTTTCCCACCGTAGTCGTAAATTACCCAACTCCATTAGAGCTGCACCTTTAAGAAAAAGCTAAAAACCCAGCTCTTTCATGAACCCCACACACTTAATGATGTTGATGGGGCTGCTGATGATGTTATTGAGGATATGTTGATGTTGATAAGAATATTCATGAGAAGCTGCTGAGGTCCGATCAAACTCAAAGCTGTTTTTTGGCACTTCCTGATGTTGTTTCCTTCAGTGTAGATCCTTCCTTCTGTTGAACTTACTCCCCAAGGCTTCTCAAAAGAGCACCTGCTAAATAAATTGTAGAACGAACGTGATAAAAATGTCTTTACTGATAATGTTTGCTTGGTCACAGGTTGGAAAAGAGTACAGGAGGGTGATTCTGGAGGCAGGTGGATCTGTGGATGGGATGGACATGCTGCAAACGTTCCTCGGACGTAGCCCACGCCAGGACGCATTCTTTCAGTGCAAAGGACTGACTAAGTCTCAGGACACAAAAAGTGTGTAATATAGAAGGACGCTTAAGGGGGTTTCGTTCACCGTCAAAGCAAGGTGGACAGCAGAAGAAATATCTATGCTTCAGTTGTTTTATTTAAGTGTTGACATTTTTCTACTTGATTTCTTCCTGTTTATTTGTGTTCAAATGTTCAATACAGCACAGAGGGTCCTTGTTATGACATGTACAGGTGGCTTTTTTTAAACCAGACATTTTACCTTTTTATAGTAAGAGAAGCACAGGTTTGATTTATGACATGAATGTTGTGTCCCAGTATTTCATAGCAGAGTTATTCAATTATGTGCTTTGTTAAACGTTCAGTATGTAAAATCCGCCGCTAGGGGCCTCTCAATCAAAACAATAACAAAAGATGACGTCGCTCCTTGCGGTGCATTATGGGAGTAAAAACGAACGAATCAATACAAACGTGCGAAACCGACCTGAGAGAGACAATATGTGTACTGACGATGTATCCAAGTATAATTTACATGATGTTTTTTATCACAGCAGCACATACAGCGACAGAACGGCAGCTTTCAGTAGCAGCTAGCGCTAGCCTATGCCGCGGTCTTTGACGTAACATCCGGTGTTTCCTTGACAAAGATCAACATTTCCTGTCTATCGTGGCGGCTCATCATGGCGGCCGCCTACAAGACCCGTCACGTTACAACTATAAAATTATTTAGGTAATGTAAGTACTCATCTAAAAAATATATATAACATGGGTTTAGTCAATTTTTAATTTAAGTTAGATATTTTAATGTAAACATTAGCATGCAATTCTACATACTGTACCTTTAATTAAAGGTCACATATTCTCCTCCTCTTCAACCAGTGTAAATAAGTCTCAGAGCTCCCAAAACATGTGTGTGAAGTTTCTTGTTCTAAATCCACTCTGATCCTGTATTTGATCATGCCTATAAACCCCTCTATTTCAGCCCTGCTCAGAACAGGCTGTTTCTGTGTCTGTAGCTTTAGATGTAAATGAGCTGTGTCTGACCACGCCCCTCTCTGGAAGGGCTCGGGTGGCTGGGGCTTTCTCGCTCCATCCCCTATTGTTTAAAGTGAGAAGGCAGACTCAGAGGGCAGAACAAACACCTAGCTGTGGGAGTGTCATCCACCTGGGGGAGGGGTTACTGCCCTTTGTGATGTCATGAAGGGAAAATCTCCAAACGGCCTGTTTGAGCACACATTTTCTGAAAAGTGGAGCAGGCAGAAGACGGAGAGGATGGACTTTTCTCATCATTCGGGGGTTTGTAGACAGATTAGGGACACATACAGTATTAGTGTTAGAGAAACATGGTGAAGTGGATTTTACATCATATGTGACCTTTTTATATCTCAGGAAAGACAGGAGCAGACGCAGTCAGGATTTGAGATGTTATGTTTGTGTTAAATTGTTTTGTTTGGTTGACGAATGAACTTACACAAATGAATAAATAAACAAATCAGACAGGCATAAAAGAACCCTGAATAAAATGACAAAACGACTTTTGCTGTTCTTACTCTCTGATGTTTGTGGCTTAGGATAAAAGAGAATAAAGCGGCTCAATAAAATCCAGCGATTATTTTCTTCATTATGTACGCCTTCTCTTTTCTTATGGTAACACGTGAAAACTTTCATAACGTTCAGGCATAGCTGTGTAAACAATGCAAGGATATGTGTTTAGTTTATTAAAGGTTTATTCTGGGGCTTTTTATGCCTTTATTTCAGAGATAGGACGGTGGATAGAGTCAGAAATCAGAAAGAGAGAGAGAGTGGAGAATGGCATGCGGGAAAGGAGCCAAAGGTCTGATTTGAACCCCTGGCCGCCCGCTTGGAGGACTATAGCCTCCGTACATGGGGCGCACGCACTAACCACTAGGTTACTGGTACCCCATATGTAATATTTTTCTGGTGCTTGAGGATCGATAGGTTCCCTGTGCTACTCATCCAGACTGCAGCAAGAGCAGGAACAGACAGCTTTCAAAAGATCTTAAAAACATTTGAAAGATTTTTGAGTTTCCTTTGCAAACAAAGTGTTCACATGTATTTCTGAGGCAGATAAACGTTCCCTTCATTTTGTACCAAAAATGATTAAATGTCTCCTTTTTTAAATCACATACTGATAATTAATCTTGATCTAGAAATACAGTGATCGGACACAGTCTAATGTATGGACGGATTAGAAAAATTATAGTCTGACATGCATTAAGTGCACATGTCCGTTAAAAACCTTACTTCAAATCCCTTTTAACACATCCATATCAGTCCCCTTCTTCAAAGGCATTATGCTCCAGACCGCTCTTATCAACAGGATAAAGAAAAATGCCGTAATTACCAGATTGTAGAAGAAATGATTTGCATATTTTTAAGAATGTGTAAATCTCCTGCAAGGAATAAAAACAGTGTGTACACCAGGGGGCGCCACTAGATAGGAAATACTTGTATGAGAGTTCAACCTGGTTTAGAAAATGTAATATTACAGTTGGCATTTGGTGATAGAATTATTGGTTCCTTCGTCTTTGACTTTATTTGTGATGTCATTAAAAGTAAAACTGTTGTAAATCAACCTTTGAACTGAAACATGGACGTGTTTCATAAAAATACCGTCCTGTTTCTTGTTTAAATTCCTTTCTCAGACCTAATATGAAAGGGAAGAAAATGTTCTCAAGCGAATGGATTTAAGGAGATGTGCAGAACTATCTGAGCAGGGAAACTGGTCAGAAGGTTAAACTGAATGGAAACACCTCACTGGGAAAAAAAAGCCTGTTTTAAAAAAAAATTAATTTCTTTGTAATTTTTTGGTAAAAACATAAAATGAAATGATCAGATTAAAAGCAAAACTTGAATGTTAGATATTACAGACTGAATCCAAATACAACAGTTAAAACTCACTCAATCTTAACAACAAAATGATTAACTTATTACCTGACATCCACCACCAATCTCCTCCCATCATACTAACGAATGTTGTTTACTAATGACTATAAGGAACATTTTTAGGGCAGCTGTGGCTCAGTTAGTAGAGTCGTCGTCTCTCAACTGGAAGGTCGAGGGTTTGATCCCCAGCTCCTGCAGCCATGTGTCCGATGTGTCCTTGGGCAAGACACTTAACCCTGAATGGTCACTTTACACAGCAACCTCAGTGTGTGAATATGTATAATGCATCAATCACGATCAATCTCATGCTATTTTGTCCCTTCAGGCTCATCATAGATAGTCGTCCTCAGTGTCTCCCTGTAGTCTCAGTGATGTAAAAGAAGAACACTGCTGCATCTTTGAATGTCTCATTTCACTTTAACAAACTCTCAGACAGCTAAGCTGATGAGTCCAAAGTAATATCCACCTTATGACATCACACATTTACTTTTGTTACCATTCCTTTGAGCTGTTTTCAAAATAATTCAAAATAAAAGGCTAATACATTTTATTTTTCAATGCGAAATAATGGAATTTCAAACATGGGATTAGTCGTAATTAACTATTGAAATTTAGCGATTCATCGCAATTTAAGTTTTTCAGCCCTACTTGTATATACAAGATTTGAATTAAATCTTTACTTTTTTTAATAATGTAGCCAATTGGGGGGGATCCATATTTCATATTCCTACAAAAATCACTTGAAATGAATGTTTTATCAGGAGCATTAAACACTTAAACAGATCTACATGTCATCATCTCTTTAGGACAGAATTTCCCAACCTTGGGTTCACGACCCCACGTGGGTCGCATGGGATCCATATGGGGTCACCTGAAATATTTATCTATTGATCAATAAAAAATATATTGTACATTAAAATATATTGAACACAGGCTGCTGTGGGCCAAAGCCAATACCAAAAACAAGAAGCTTGCAGAGTCTCTGTCTATCTGTCATCCATTGTGCAGAAATGTCAACCCAGCCTTTCTTCCTCTGTCAACAATAATATGCACAAAAAGCCTAAATGTGCTCTCAAAATGAATGTTTACTTGCAACACAGTAGAAAAACTTCTAGCCTACACATGATTAAAACATTTTTCCTTAGCAAAAAAGCTGAATGTGTTTTGGATGTTTGGGGGTCGCCAGAGTTGTGTTTAGTCCAAGTGGGTTGACGAGCCATAAAAAAAGATTGGGAACCACTGCTTAAGGAGTTGAGAACCCCTGAATGCACCCCTGGTGAGACGGATTAACTAAAAGTGTCGGAGACAGTGAACGCATCATCATTTGGGCTAGGTGGTAGCTGGAAAGAAAAGGCGACTTCTGGTGGACAGCCCACTTCTTCATGTACACACACACACACACACACACACACACACTGACAGAGAGAGAGAGAGAGGGGTCGTAGAGAGTAAACACACAGCTTCTTGTTGGTCTCAAACAGCCTCCATGTAGCTTCACTCGGCGGTGTCAAAAGCTGCACGGGGGATTATGAGTGCAAACACCTGGGTGCGGCACACTTTAGAGGAAAAGCTCTCGCGTTGTCGGATGTCTTTTGTATTTCCTTGCTGAATTTCGTGGACATTTTGGATTTTTCTTAATGCTCTGTCCACTAAAAAGTCTTACAAATCCAGGAGCGGTTGTCGCCCTTCGTCTTCGCTTTCGATCGATTTTTTGATTTTATTTTTTTAAACGAACACCTGGAAGCTTCATGCTTTTATTGTGAAATCAACTGCGGGACGGAGACGTTGAACAACTTGAGGACGGCTCGCGCACATAGCTCGCGCAGTAGAATGTTCAGGGCCAGCAGTTATAAGTGGGGAACGTTAGCTCGCTGCTAACATTAGCACAAAAAAACCCATTGAACTACGCTTAAGAAAATCCTTAAGGAAAGCTAATGCCCTCTCCTCGAAACACCTTTTGGATAATTACACCCTGACAACCACCTGGACATCTAAAAGGGACACACTGACTCGACATTAATCAAGGTAAGTGTCTTTGTTTGCGCAAGTTCTTTATATGGGGCCCCATACAGCATGCTAACATAGCCGCTAGCATCAGCGCAGTATCGTTACAGGGTCCCATTCTGATGCTGTCCGACCCGAGTTTAACATTAAATTGAGGTTATTTTGACAATTAATCTACACTCATACAGCCCAATTTTAACGCTTCGAGTTTGTAAACGTGTAGTCATGTATCTGATTGACTATGATGGTGTTTTTCTGACGGTAACATGAGATTAAAGCAGCTGTCTGTTTTCGGTGTTTCACATCAACAGCTGTACATGGCAGACTGT
This sequence comes from Tautogolabrus adspersus, assembly GCA_020745685.1. Lineage (NCBI taxonomy): Eukaryota > Metazoa > Chordata > Actinopteri > Labriformes > Labridae > Tautogolabrus > Tautogolabrus adspersus. Next base: position 15,919,507 of record CM036549.1, on the reverse strand, counting down.
TTATGCCTCTTATCTATTCAGAGCCACTAGGCTGTCTCATAAATATGGCACAGCAGAGTGCATTTAATTGAAGAAGTAATCATTAACATGTTTATATTTTGCTATCATCCACATTATAACGTAAACAGCTGCAGTGCAACAGCAGCAGCAGTCGCATCTTTTGTTGCAGAGCACCTTCAGCGCTTCGACCGACGGACGGACGGAGGGATTAGGGCTCTGTACCCTCAACATATCGGCGTTTTCATTTTCTCACCATTTCACTAATCAGATTACTACCCCCCCCCCACACACACACACACACACACACACACACACACACACACTTAACTGCAATGTAATTTAATCCAGTTAAGATCGGACATATAGTAGATGTCGGAGCTAATCTCCTATAGGTTTGATTTTAGGATATTTCAGCAGGTCTATCCATGTTGTGTGTGTGACAGTTTTAATGGGAATTGTTGCCCTCGAAATATCTCAGGAAACCATGAAGCATACAATGTTCATGTGCAAAAAATAGCAAACCACCTGATTCTGAATGACATTCGTGGAAGATTTGTGGTTGAAACATACCAGGGACTGCAGGATGTTATGCATGCAATGTGGATCTTGTCAACCCTAAATTATTGCAGCTTTTGGACCCCATTTCAAAACAATTTAAGTTGTAAACTCAGTGACACATTTATGCATCTGTGTGGATTATCTGACAATACATTAAAGAAATAGTTATGATGTGATTCAGATGAACTAACATTTGAATGGAGCAAGATGGACTGCAGAAACTCTGCAGGCAGTAAGTAGACGTTGTCACCATGTCTGCACCATATGAGAAAAATATGCATTGTTCAATAACATTGTTAAACATTGCGATAAACAAAAATAAAGAGAGCATACTATAGCTTTAACTCAGTTTCTGTCCGTCTGCTGTTTTGCATGTTTTAAAGAACACTTGTTTGCACCATGTCCCTTCTAAATCCAAAAAACTGTAGCTGATTGATAGATTGGTAGAACTTTATTGTCAGACATGGTCTGAAATTTGTCTTGCATCACAGCAGCTCCATATGCAACATAAAAATTAAGACAAGATACAAAGATACAACTTTCAAACACCATACAAATATTCAGTGACCTTAAACTTGCTTTGATCTGGGATCCAGCTCCGCAGTCAATTTTAGGATTGATTGGTGAACGGAGGAGTGTTTCAGTTTTACCTTATTCAAAAGTGGGAGCCTGTATCTCCGGTTTGATGGTAATAGTTCATATTCTGTGTTTAGAGCGTGGTCAGGATCAGAGTCGATGCTGTTAGCCAGCCTTAACATGTTTTTATCGTACGCTGATTCATAAAGTCTCTGCATTGGTTGGCCTACAATAGCTTGAGGTCATCTCTGACTGAATCAAAATGGTTTAAAAATGTGGCCGTCATACACAGACTTCCAGACAACTGGTAAAATGTGAGATCTCTTGACTACATTATAAGTATTTCCTATCTTTTCTCTAAAATAAAGAAATATACATGTATTTTTTTGATATAATACAGGTCAGTATTGCTATATTGATTACTGCATCCTAAAAGAGAACAGTTGGAGTCGATGTTTTCACTTCAAACAGATGATATTAATATGTGGATCATTGAATCATACACCGATCTCTATCAGTATGTAGTAACACCTCTGATAAATGTCTTCCTGTCTTTTTATAACTTCAAACTGATGAACTGTTTTGTTATGTTGTCAAACACAGTAACTGACTCTGTCTTCCAAGGCAGTCTTTTCTGCGATAAACTGTAAACAAATACCAGTATACTAGGACAAATTTGGCCGTTGCAAGCAATTGTTGGTGGCCAATTATCCAGATGATCTTGTAAATCAGGTTTCCACGACCTTGGGGTCCAGACACCAAATGGAGTTGCATGGAATTCAAAAGAGGTCGTCTGACATTTTTATTTAGCGATCAATAAAAAAAATATTGTATAGTGCAGTGGTTAGTGCTGTTGCCTCACAGCGAGGAGGTTACTGGTTTGAATCCCCGTCTGACAGGAGCCTCTCTGTGTGGAGTTTTCATGTTCTCCCTGTGCATGCGTGGGTTTTCTCCGGGTACTCCGGCTTCCTCCACCAGTCCAAAGACATGCTCGTTAGGTTAACTGGTGTCTCGTAATTGTCAGTAGGTGTGAATGTGAGTGTGACTGGTTGTCTGTCTATATGTCAGCCCTGTGATTGACTGGCGACCAGTCCAGGGTGTACCTCGCCTTTGACCCAAAGACAGCTGGGATCGGCTCAGCCTCCTCGACCCCGAACTGGAAAAAGCAGTATAGAAAACGGATGGATGGATGTTGAAGGCAGGCTACTGTCAGCCATAGCCAATTCCAAAACAAGAAACTTGCAGAGGTATATGTCTGTCATCCTTTGCGTTGAAATGTCATCCCAGCCTTTCTTCCTCTTTACTCAATAACAAAGTCTGGGGGTCGCCAGAGTTTTGTGAAGTCAAAGTAGGGTCACAAGCCTTAAAAAGGTTGGGACCCATAGTTGTAGATTATCCAGTTATACGTATAATATTGACTGATGATGTGCATTATCTAACATTTAAAAGTTATGAGAGTTTGGGTTAACTTCATCCACGGCTGCAGCTTATGATTTTGTCATTTACTAGTCAACCTGTCAGTTATTTTCTTCATTATTAGAGAAGTTGTTTGGTCTACAAAATGTTTGAAAAAGGTGATTCATTTCTTGTTTTTTCCTCCCACAACCAAAGGATTTTTAATTTGATATCATATAGATGTAGCTGTGATGAAACCAGGAACAACGGCATTTTAGAAACTGGAAACAAACTAGAAGTCTGATGTGTTTTAACTTTAAAAAAAATAAAATAGCTTAACCATTCAATCAGCCCTGAACTAGTTGTTGTTTCCCATTCCTAGTTGTTGGCTCAAACTCTACAATCCACTTTGCATCATTCTTCCTCCCTCCTTTGATCATTTTCAACCAGAAGCAAACAATGTCATGCAAGGCTGATCGTCAGTATAATGCACTCTGTAATCTACAGAAACAGTCTTGCCACAGTGGTATGTGTTGATGTGTTGAAAGCCTACTTGTGTTTGGTGACCATTTCATGCCTGAAGTTATCCCTGTGTGATCATTTACAACAGAGCTTATCAAGAATGGAAGATAAGGTTTAGTCAGACAGAGGCCCTCAGCTGCACTGTTCCTTTTCTCAAACTGGTGCCAAAGTTGTGTTGTTACAGAAACACTTGCATAAGAGTTTGTTGTGTCTTGGACTCGAAAACAAAGCAATGGATTTTTATTTTAGGACTTTTGGGGGGCTTTTTATGCCATTCATTCAGAAATAGGACCGTGGGTAGAGTTAGAAACCGGGGAGAGAGAGAGAGAGAGGGGAATGACATGCGGGAAAGGAGCCACGGATCAGATTGGAACTTGGATCGCCTGTAGCCTCTGTACATGGGGCGCATACACTAACCACTATGCTTCTGGTGCCCCATATGTGTTTATTTTTTGTTGATATAACATTTTAAAGCTTGAAGATTGATAGGTGCCTTGTGCTACTCATCCGGGATGCAGCTAGAGCACAAACAGACAGCTTTGGGGCGCCCGCACCAATCACTACGCTACCGGCAAAGGATTTGAAGAAAAGTTGCAAAGGCATGTTCCCTTGTTGTCATTGTGTTTTATATAACTGTTACTGTGGCTTTGAAATGGTTATTTCAGTGTCCACAATGCCTCCATTGGGTTTTTTTATTTTCATACATCTATCATAATTGGACTTGAAGTAAAAATACCAATGGATAAAACCAAGTTAACCAAAGTTCAAGCCACATTTTGCTTTTTTTTAAAGCATCAAAGTGTCTTGTTGAGTGGGTTCAAACGCAGCTTGGTTCTCCCTGATGGGGATAACTTTAAAAGCCCAATGAAATGTTATCTTTACTTCCTTAAGATGATGTAATGCCCGTTGAAATGGGACACAGTCATGGTGATCATCCTGAACTGTGAACCTATGGGATATCAGTTGAATAGAAAACAGCTGGGGGTCAGGAGGGTGTGTTTGTGTCGTACCGTACGGCTGCTGAACTCGGAGCTCAGAGCAAACGCGGACTGTTTGCAGAGTACTGCGACTGTAAATGTGTTTGCCTATGGCAACATTTAGGTAAGATATCCTTTTAATATTTGTGATGTGATCATCTAAGTGCACTTCCCTGGAACTGGTTAAACGTGCCCTTTTAATCCTTCATGAACATAAAGAGATATATCCTAGAGCAGTTTGCAAACAATGACTTTCATGACGTGGCCTAAAGAACACATGCTGAATGTCTGAACACTCGCATAACGTTGCTGGAGAGGGACAATGCATCCTGAGAGTGGCCAAACTTGAGAAAATATGCTGTTCAGAAATGAGCCAATTACAATTTTGTCAGGGGGTGTGTCAGTTTGTATTTTGCTTGTTAAGGACTACAGTTTGCCAATGATTTGGGGGGAAAGGGAAAACACTGTCGGATGGCCATTTTTTATATTTGCAGAGATTAAACCAAATTAAGTTTAACTCGAGTTTCAGCTTTTATAGTTTGTAATAAGATCATCCTGAAAATACAATCGTAGTCTTCATTGCAGATGAATGTGTTTAGTCAACGTGCAGCTAAAAGGGTAAGCATGAGTAAAGATTTGATGTGGGGTTTTTTCTTTGTGTCTGGTTGATAGACTTTTGTTGTGTAAGCAGCCCTGCCCCCTCACTCTTAAAGCAGGTGCATGGAGAACAAGCTGTTGCATGTTAAGATTTTACTTTCTGTTCATGGCCTTATGAACGAGTCCTCGACTACTCGCTGACGATTACAGACCTCTCGGTGGTCCGCTATGTTTTCTGTGGTGTGTCCCTCATCAGGGCTGTATGTCTGTAGGACGGCGGTCTTTAAAGCCCAGTTCTGAATGAAGTGAGGAGTGATGGTAGAATATGACTCCATGGTTAGAGCTGTCCATGAGTGAGTCTGTTCTTCACATTTCTGCTGCATCTTATCCTCTCTCATAGCTGTTGTTAGCCCTGATGGTAACTTGTACTCCTGCTCCACAAACGCCATCAGCTCACAGAAGCTTTCTCCTTCCACAAAACTTAAAGGGATACTTCACCCATTTGCATTAAGCTTTGTATCATTAGAAACCTGGTAGTATTTTTGAATGGTCGTGCATCCCGCCCTCATTTTCCCCTGAGACAGGAAAGCTCCGTATTTCTTGTCTGAAAAGGAGCCTCCGGTGACGCAAAAATCTTCATTTTGCTTCATCGGAGGCTGCTGTGGTTAGAGGGGGTGAAACTACATTGCTAGTTCCTCATGTTTTCCACCCACTTAAGCTACAGACCTATTACAGATCAGTGGGTGGGACCTCACTGCCAGAATCTAAAAGCAACGTCCGCCATCTTGCTAGGAGGCTGCTGACCATCAGAAGTAACTAATGTCAGTCATACACATTCATACGCCTCAGATGAAGCAGCGGGAGCAATTCAGAGTTAAGTGTCTTGCCGAAGGACACATTGGACATGTGGCTGCAGGAACTGGGGTTCGAACACCCAACCTTCCAGTTGAGAGACGACGACTCTACCAAGTGAGCCACAGCCGCCCATGTGTCCCTAGAGAGTTACCGCAGCTGCAGTAAAGCAGTTGTTTTTGCCGTAATCCGGTCCAGCTCGACTAAACATGTCCAATCAGGCCATGGTCATGTTGGTTTCAGATAGAACTAACTAACAGATAATGCCGCTAAGTACCATCCTTGCTTCTTTGTTGTCAATTAAAATTCTCCAGAAACATGCACTACTTTTAAATGCTTCTTAGCCTTATCTTCAGCTTCCACACTGAGGTGGTAATATTTCTGGCTGTCCTATGCCTGTATGGTTAATTGAACTAACTTTTCTCCCCATGTAGTCATACAGTTTTACTTCTAGAAGTCATGTAGGTGAGGAGTTGGAGCCCACTCCTTCCAGTTCTGTTGTGTATCGCGTCTATTCCAGTTTGGCTTCTATAACAAAGCGAGTGGAGGATAAACATGGTGTTGTCATTTTTATGCAGCCTGCTCAACAGTGCTCCTCTACACACAGTTCACTTGAGTGTTTGAACTGGTGTGACGTCTTTGTTTAAGTAGTTAGTAAAATTCAGTGTTTGTACATGTTCTCCGACTGGTTTGGGAGTTTCCCTGTGCAGTGTTAATGGTTCACTTTGAGTCTTTCCATGACTTTTCAAGACATTTCTTCTGATCCTGGTGTGAAGAAGCGATCATCCATAAGAGTACAGAAACTTGATTTGGTTGAAGGCAGTGTGTCTTAAGTTTTTTTTTTTTTTCTGCAAATGTGGTTATGCAACAAACAAGTTCATGGGATTAGTCAGCCACCAAAAAAAACCCATCTTTAGCCGAACCATTGTCACTTCCAGGTAGAATAAAGGAAGAGCCGAGAGTGTGCAGGAATTCTTCCTATTTTTGAATCCCCAACAGTGACGCTGTTCCTAAGGGTAGATTAACCATGATAACTAACGCTGCGGCACAGCTAACTTGATCAGGAGCAGGCTAAATCGAGACTAGGGATGTCCCCGGCTGATATTTATAATTCATGGCAATGTTTCAGTCCCACTGACCTGACTCAGCGGGTATTAAAGGCACTGACACACCTCTTTGAACCAAATTTGTCTGCTCAGTGAGATACTGACTGTGGCTGCCCTTTAGGGCTGCAAGAAGCAATACATTTCCTTTTTTTATTAAAAGACTTGAAATTTTCTCTTAAAAGAAATCTTAAAAATGTAAGAAATCATTAAAAAAGTTGTGATTACTGTTTCCCAAAGATAGAGATGACATCCTGAAATATTGTGTTTCAACTAAAACCCAAATATTTTCAGCTAACTGTCATGAATGTAAAGAAATACTCAGCTTAAGAAAGCATCAATCAGAGATTTTTTTGTTATTATTCTATAAGATATAACAAAGACACCAGAACTACGACTAGAAGTATTTCATCATAAAAGAAGTGATGGATTAATAGGCTAATCATTGCAACGCACACACTTTATACAATACGAGGAACGTCTCTGGACCTGCAGCAATACTTGACCACCACTTTGTGATTTCATAATGATAAATCAAAGATATGAGCCCATGTTTATTGATCTTCTTTCCTGGTCTGTTGCTCAGTGGCCATTAAAGCGGGTTAACAAATAGCAGGTCTCGTACATTAACCGCTGTTCATATCAATATCGAATGAAAAGCCTGTTAAGTGCGAGAAAGGCCTTTGCTTACAATAGATGGATGGTTCTTAATGGGTTTTGAGAGTCTGTCTGGACCTCAGAGAAATGCAGACTTGCATCATAGTTTACAGCCTTTACTGTCAATTCAAACATACATCAGGGAATCCTGTTTCTCCCCAACGATGTGATCAACGATATGATCATATGTGCTCATAGAGCTTCGTCTAGTGTAGATTGGTCTTTATGCAGTCATAGAATCAGGCTGTAATACATTAAAACATTAGTAGAAGAACGTCTGCATTTGAAGAATTTCAAAAGACTTCATCACCAATGAGGCGAGACATGTTCTTAGACGTAAACCCTGCAAGAAATGGTCTGTTGTAACATCAGATATAGATAAGCCTCATATCTCTGCTGCTAGCAATCTGCAAACAATATAGCCCAACTGATTTTATTTGCAGAAGGCGGCTGGGCAATGCATTGTCTTCAGGCTGTCGCCACATGATAAGAAGGCTGAGCTTAACTGCATTAGGTTGGTCACAGAGTTCAACAATATATCCGCTTGAAATGTGACACATTGCCATATATTTTATCAGGCTTAAAGAAGACATAATGCAAAACTTGGCTAGTGCAAAGAATAAGGGCCGACGGCTACCTGATGTTTTTTTTGGGGGGAGGAAAGCGCCGGCTGTGCATTCGGGAGTGCTTGGATGAAGCGATTGTGCGTTGAGAATAAAACCACAACACGTGCATCTTGTTTCCGTGACAACAGTTTCTTGACAAAAAATATCTTTACGAAAAAAAAGAATGACGGCCGCGCTATCACGGCTCCAATTAGACATGAAGAAAGAAGGGTGTGGGTGCACGACAGGATCCGTAGGAGACAAAAAAACGAGAAATATCATGTATTTTGAAAAGAGCGCCGGGGAAAAGTTGAAAGATTGTCAAATAGAGCTACAGCTTTGAGCGGCCGCACGAAAAAGGCACTGCGCTCGGAAAAGGACGCTTGACTGGGCAACGACTGCCGCTGCAAACGCTCTCTCCTCATTGGAAACAATTGAACAAAGAAGCTGGCACTCAAAAAAAGCTTGCATGAAGAGTTTGTACACAGAGAAGATGAAAACAGATTCACTATGAGTAATAACTATGTGACATTTATACTGAAGTATATTGTAAGTCCAAATCAGTCTTTGAATTAATTTGTCTTCTAAATTTCAGCTGAATATTAAGAGAATTATACACACTGCGTCAGATAACATATCCTCAGAATTTCTTCATAAGGTTTGAGACAGTTAAAGGTTTCAGTTCAGCCATATTCATGTTCATTCATATTCACTGCAGAGCAACATGCAGCCAAAAATGTAGTCCATAAATATTATATAGCCTCTGTACTGCACTGTTTTTCTTATTGTTTTTTTATTCTTGTTTTATTTTTTAAAGGTCGCATATTCTCCTTCTACTTTTCAACCAGTTGAAATAAGTCTCAGAGCTCCCCATTTCCACAGACTCAAACCCGTTTAGACTTCTTATATTTAGTTCAGAATTAGTCTATTTTTTTTGTCGGTGTGGAGTTGATGGAATGCAGCACAAATCTGATCTGAATGCTTCATGTCCCTTGCATGCATCTGAAGTGACGGCTTGTGATCATATATATGTCCCTGCTCAGTCAACAATTTACGTCCCCTCTTATTTTGGCGGTCATTCTTTGCAAAACTTCCATTTCTCTCTTTGTGTCAGTCTGGAAGCAATCCGTCTTTTGTACGGTCCTTACAGAAAATCTACTATCAATGTTTCCCTGGATAACTTGTGGTAGGTTATTTTTACTTGCAATTGATAGCACAAAAATAAAACCTTCTTTCACTTACTATAAATATAATCAAATGTATTTCTAGTGCGGTCTAAATGATGCATATATCTGCAAATGTGGACATATGCAATGACCACCTCCTGTGGACGCCTGAGTCACTGAATCCACAGTATGTTTCACACTTCACACTTGTTTTTAGAGCTGCTAATTTGTAAAGAGATCCCCTGAGCTGCATTTTAGTGCATAATGTAACAGGCTGTATGAAGACATCTGGTTTTGTGTGCACAGTCATAGTGGTGGATTCTGTCTCATAAAGAAGCTCCATGTTTGGTTCTCAGTCGCTGCAGCGATTTTTAAACCCGGCTGAACGGGCACAGGCTGGTCGGCAGCACCTTGCTCACTGACCTTAATTCACCATGGCCTGGCAATGAAGTCATGTGACTGATTGTGTTTACATCTGCTGCCTAGTGCCTACCCTTGATGCTAAAGAGTCGTGTCCTTTCCTACTCTGATCCACAAGTATCTCCTTTCAGTGTTGATGTCATAATGAAACACACCTTTTACCTGCAGTGAGTGTAATAGTCTTTGTGTTTGTACAGTGATCTGTATTCGACAGCGGTCTGAAAACAAGCCAATTGGATCTGAGCTTACAGTGTTCTCCTGTGTCTTTATTAGCAGAGCAAAGGAACAGAGTGGCCAGGACAAGGAGCTGATATAACTTCTACTAATACATAATTATGCCAGTAATCAGAAATAATGACATTATTACCATAGAAGACAAAACAAACAACTCCATTATACTGCCCCATCTCTGTAATAGACTGCATAAAGACCATAAAACCCTGCTCTTTTTCACCAAGCCTCATTAGAGAGGCCAGTTTTTGATCATACTGCAATATTGTAAAACAGCCGAAGCACAGACCAACACAGGGCTGTCCATTCACCATTACATCACAGCCTTCTTTTCACACTGCGTAGAAACAAATGCCATGGGAGCTAGTTGCACTTTGCGTTGTGGGAAGCCTCAAAGATGCTAGATATCTAGTTAACCTACCAACAAAACAGCATTGAGGTCAGATGAGCATATCTAGGAAATGTTTGACACCACTCAAAAATTCAGAAGTTGACAAACTTGTGGACAAGTGGATACCTCTGGTGTTGAAAAATGAAGCCAATGCGGAAGTGTAAATAACTGCAGTTACTCGAATACCCAGCTTGAGGCCGCTCCAAGAGACCCGGAAGTCAAACACATCCCATTCAAAAGTGCTGTTTTTTACAGCAGAAATTAACAGGTTTACCGCCTATTACTCATCGTGTTTGATTTTATGGAGGTAACGAGTTATGCATAGTAAGATGGGCGATTTACGGTCAGGCGCGTAGGACTGTCCCGTTGAAGGAATTCCCACTGCAGTGATCCAGGGTGGCTTAATAGTGCAGTATGCGCCATTATCGTACAATCCCTTTTCTATTCATTTAGCGAATTGGTTTGTGAATCAGGGGGCGTCAACTGGCCCGCCAGCAGTAATATCTGGCGCACAAGATTGTTTGGATTGTGACCTTTTATTTATTTTATTATTTTCTTAAGAACAACACCATGATAATCAGCGCCACTTATAAGTCTCAGTTATATATCCATCAGTTGTCATTTCACTCAGAACTAGGATTTGAAGGCTGCTGTCCTACAGACACGCAGTATTGATTGATGAGCGGCACACCATAGAAAATGAGCAGGCCACCGGGAAGTCCTTGTCTATTATAGGCTATATCATTTTTACCATAAAAAGAATTCATCGGACAAGTGATCCAGTTCTCTTCCATGATGTAATGAAAGTACCTGAATATTGAAATTACTGCATATTCCCATCCCTACTTTGCAGAGAGGTGCTCCATATTAAGAATGAAAGCAGGAAGTAGTGACCTATATTTCACAGCTGATAAGCTGTCTTAATAAATCAACACACGTTTCCTGATACCGAAGAACCATCAGTCTTACTGTGCATAGGATGAAGAACTTCCTCAATGACAGAGCTCGTGTAAACAAGGCTCAAGGTGATTTCCTGTACCGCCTACTTTTCACAGCATACGGTTGCAGCAGTGACTGAGCTCTTGCTGCATAGGAGAAGAAGCTTTTGCTGTAGCTGCAATGCCCCCATCCCCCATTGTCAACAACACCCCCATTTTAAAATTTGACACTTCTCTTGCTTTACTGCAGCAAGTGACAGCGGGAACTTCTTTTGTTTGTCAAAGATTCACTCTCCCAAATAGATGAGATGAGGATAAAAAGGACCCAAGAGGAAGTGGAGCAGAAACTAATGAGTCAGTGCAGCTCAGTGTGTTCCCAGCTGATTGGGAGACCCTATGAATAAGTCAAAATTTCTCTTTCACCTCCCCTTTTTTCTTCAGTCTTTTCATCCCTCCCCTTTTCCCTCCTCTATAGCTCTATTGTTCTCGATGGAGATAGCGGAGGAATGATGCTATCTTTTAGCTGGTGCGGTGTGTCTCAGATCAGCTAGCAAGGCTAATGCTTTTGCAGGCATGCAGGGACAATACTCTTGTGATGTGCTCTGACATGAGGAGCAAGATTTTGTTGCTTTTCCAAGGCTGAGACTTGTTCAGGGTTTTTTTTTTTTTAAAGACGAGCTGGATGACCTCCATACAATAGACAGATTTCTGCAGAATGACAACATTTCGATTGTGCATTACAATAATTCTGCACAAGTGCTCCAGAAGTGTTTCTTCCTATGTCCTGAGGCAGGACTCACTGTGCACATAGGAGGAGCCTGGCTTTTCCCCCATATTCTTAACTTAATACATGCAGGCCCTGTTCAACAGCTCTCTCGAGTGTTTGCTGACAAATCCTTTCTATTCCGAACATACCCAACATTAGCATCCACACTTGCAAAGCCAATCCTCAGCCTGCATAAGTTAACATGATGAGAGAGAAAGAGGCTCTTTTGACCTAAATTTGACTGCTTATTATCATGCACCATGGAACATCTTACAGTAGCTTAATCTAATCCAATTAATCTGTTTTGACTTTGGCAAGATTTCCATCAATGCTTGGAAGGATTATCTAAAGATCAATACAGCACATTAGTTGCAAGAGACTGTAGTGTCACTATTAGTTTTTGATCCTGTCAGATTTCTGACCAGCCATGTTTAAATGCCAGTTAACAGCTGTTTTAATATTTCCATAATATGCAAAAAAGAAAGAAAGTTTGTTTGTTTATGTAAATCATGAGAATCAGATAGCAACCAAGTTTACAGCTTTATGTAAAGAGAAGCAGGAATTGACCCTTAAGCCCCATTCAGACTGCTCGTTTGAGGCGGGATTTTTACACCACTGTGGCGTCTCACCTTCACTATGAATGTCACAGGGGCATAATGGGGGGACGAAGTGATCCCACTTGAGTACCGCCTTTACAGATAGTAACAGAAGCCCATTTTAAAGTGCAACTCAGCTCCACCTTCATCATGCCTTAAGACATTCATATTGATTTCTCAACAGCGTAATATCGGCATCCCAGTCTGTGAATCCACCTTGTGTTTCCTCGTTGCAGAAGAGAGAGAGAGAGAGAGAGCAGCACAGCGGGAGCTCCACATACACTTTCAAAGGCGGCACAGAGGAGAGGTTCACTTCGTCCCCACAGTACGCTTTTGCGACTTTATGATTGAAGGTGAAATGTCACAGTTGGGGTAAATATGAGGCCTTGACACTGCAGTCTGAACAGGGCTAGAGGCATTTTAGGGGCGGGACGGGATAGGCGGAGCTGGCGACGCGGAGCCCCCGCTCTTTCTCTACACGTTGTGCTTCTGCAACGAGGTTACGCATTGTGAATTCACAGACTGGGGCACCAACATTATGCTGTTGCGGAATCAGTGAATGTACAAAGATGACGGAGCTTGTTACGGCGTTGTTGCAGAATTGCAGTTAAACTAAAAGAATTTCCCTAACACTGTCAAAAATGTATTTTTTAGGATACCAGTCTATCTTAAGCAGTTGAAGTTGTATTTTTTATGCTGGTGCTTATGTTGCATTTTTTCTTCTTTGTCCTTTTTTCATTAGATAAGCAAATTGTTGCTGTTGGATCTATCCTCTGCCATCCACTGGGATCCAGGCGCTTGAGTCCTAAATGACAAGGTATGTGAGGCAGCCCATTCATGTCATGTCATTTCCTATTGCTAGAATTTATTCACATCTTTATCATCCCAGGAACTCTACCCTGCAGGTTACACAGCCATTAGTTTGTGGTCTTATTTTGTGGTCTGGCCTTTGTTTTTAGCAGTTAAATAACACTTAACCTCAGCAATTAGAAGTACACTCAATCTGCCATGGGGTTTCTTTCTCTTTTTTGGATGTGGCTTTTGAGGAAACCCTGTCTCCCTGAACAGTTTTCTGATGTTTTTACGTCTTAACATTCGTCCAACTCTAACAAGAAACAACAAGAGGGCCCCACCCTGTTCTCTCCGAAGCCAAGGCACATGATACACCTGCCAAACAAGCTCTGTGTGCAGTCAGCATCCTATTTTGATATAAAACAGCAATAAGATTCACATGTGTAGAATCATGTTTTCTTTGAAATATGGCAAACACATCAACATGCATAAAATGAGAGGCCTTGAAGCAGGGTTAGAAATAAACACTCGCCAAGGGCCAAATGTGGCAGATTTTCCATTGGCGATTTAGGCCTAGTACACACGTATCCGGTATTTTTTGAAAATGTAGCTTTTTCTATACTTTTTTTGTTTACATGACATTAGTCCAATAGCAGACATAACCAAACTAGTGCTGGTATTGACATTGCTAACTGGACTTTTTACATGCTCACACAAACAAACACAGTTACTCTCCCACGGAGGTGACTACGGATGTCACTGCTGCTTCAAACAACACTCTCACAAAACAAACGCCAACGTCAGCAGTTTTGGACAAGACGTAATGGGACTTTTGTTTGGTGGGACAACTTTGTAAACGAAATGGTCATTGCAGAGGAATGGCGAGAACATTTTCCCATGTCAAGGACATCGTCTTTGACTTGGCATGGTCATGACAGCTGTAACAGTGCGTTTTTGCGTTGTCATGTGGACGAGGTCGTCGCTGTTTGTACGTCTGATCTTCGTGGGGCTGGACTGACACATACAAACATTATGCACGTACTACGCCAGCCGCCACTGATATACCAAACAAGACATCTACCCTGCTGCAACCAGTCTGCTGCTAGTGTTAACGTTAGACTAAGGTAATAGTTGTCAGCCAACTTTCCAGGCGATTAATTTATTGATTTCAGCTGGTTAGAAATCGGCTTGGCCGGTGGATGTTTTCATCTACCTGCCACTCTAGTCAGTGACTCAAAGTTGATTTTAGACCCTGGCTCTAAGGAATAAATTAACGGGAAAATGACGGCAGACCAGTTAAAAAACTCTAGAGTCAAAGTGAAATGAATACCTAAAGAGGAGGAAACAAAACTTAAAAGACAACTATTAAAGACTCCCCTAAGCAACAGCAGAAATTGGCATGACTCAGAGGTCAGTGTAATGTTTTACAGCTTAATATTCTCTCCTTTCATTTGTGATAGAAGTCCAACATGTACAGTTTAAATGATCCACAGTGTTTTATCTGAAAGATGCCTGACAGCTGCATTTTGGGTTGTAATTACAAATGTATCATCACTGAATATACAACCAAAGCTTCATGTCCCACCTCTGAAAACACTCACAATGTGATTACAGGTAACTACTGACCTGTGTTGGTTTTAGTTCTACTTTTAAAGTCGCTATCACAGCCGTACATGTAGTCAAACATGTGCTGCCCGGGTTACAACAAAGTGTCGCTGTGTTTCCACAACTGGATTACTTAATTCCTTCAATCTGGCCTGTGTGCTCTAAACATTGACTACAGATGACACATTTCTGGGCGTCTAGACGGTCTGCGTTAACCATAAAGTCAGTTTGTCTCGAGGACAATGTTGATGCACAAATCTTGTGACCTGAATAGTGAAGACAACAGAAGGCTTTACACGTCTTTCTCCTACTCCAGGCCTCCTCTTTGCTGACGGGAACAGGTTTATCTTTCAGCTGTGAAGGATTTTTTGAAGAGCAGGATTTCATCATTTACTTGTTTGACTTCTTGCCTTTTGCCCCAGCAGCTCTGTTTGCATAACTTTCACTCTGCTGCAGGCTTTGCATCAATCTACATTTGATACCTGGATCATAACCATGGTCAACATTCCTGTCTCTTTTCACAATAAGTTTGGCTCTTCTCTTCTTCAAAATCGAATTGCAAAACAAAAAGAAACGTAATGACTGTTAAAGGGCTCCATTAAGCACACCATCAGCCACATGATCAATACATGATGTCAGTTGAAAGACTGATACAGACCACCATTGATTCACATTAACAGTGGCTGTTTGCTGCGTTTAACAAGGCAGTAGGGACAAGTTGTGCCAGTTTAGAGACGGGCTGAAATCCTTTTTACATTGAAAATAATCAAACACGATAATTCCTTTTTTCATTCTTCAAAGAGGAATTTTCCTGCATTAAACAAAATGTACACAAGTTGCAGCAGATTACTGTCATATTTGATTTGAGATTAATTTAAAGTTACGTCACTTCTTCCGTCTTTGACATAGCACTGTTTTCTTTTTTATACTTTAATAGATATTCAAAAGGAAATATGGCAGACATTTTAAACAATGGGACATTTTTGTGTGGACTTTAAGGGCGCACTCACACTGGTCAAACGAATTGGACTTTAGGGGTGAAGCGTGCTTGGCACGGTTAGGATTGCCTAGTGTGAGTGCTCCGATCCGTGCTTTAGCATGGTACACTTTCTTGGCCCTGGCACGCTTGGAAGAGGTGTGCTTCAGCACGGTACAATTCATGCACGAGCACAAGAACGGGTACACAACGTGGACAGCCTTCATTATGGAGAAATCCCAGAGGGTTCTGGCTGTATCTGATCAAACATGACTCAAAATAAGACACAAAGTCAGTAAAATATCTGTCTTGTTCTCCTTGTTGTTCTCTGATGTGCAGACGCGGACCCGACAGCACGTCCCTTTTTTTGTCTATTGTTTTTCTCTAGTCTGCCTTTCTTGTAAACTATGCACACTTTATAACAACGTAAAGCCATGCATGTGTTGTTTTACCTCTTGTGCATAACGTCGTAATAAAACACATGCATGGCTTTACGTAATTATGAAGCGTGCTTAGTTTACAAGACGGGTGGACTCAAACGAATAAAAAAATGGACGCGTGGTCCAGTCTGCGTACGCACATCAGAGAACAACACAGAGAACATGACAGATACTGCACTGACTTTGTGGCTTATTTTGAGTCATTTTAGTCAGATACATCCAGAACACTTGGTGATTTCTCGATCTTTTGATAAACAGCTGTATCTTTTGATAAACAGTATTTACAGATGGAATCAACCATCCTTACACATGTGAGCTAATATCTAACCAGAACATCTAATTGATTATCCCATGACATGGCTGCAGCTGATGGTGCTATGAGCATGATTAGATCCTTTGAATTTTCCGGATGATGACGCACAGTATCTTGTGTTGCTTTGACAGCAATCCAGCTAATAACCGAGTGACTTAAAACCTGCTCTTACTGATTGTCAACGCACAGTTAGGGAACAACATCATTCATATTCATGGGGCAATGTTTATCTACCTGATAGATTAAAGGCCAATATTTATTCTCTTTGGGTATTGTTTGTTTTTTCCTCTACCAAGTCCAGAGGGAGAGAGAGTTTATGCCTCTATCTTTTTCATTGTTAACTTCTGTAAAATGAGCTTTGATGAACAGACTTTAAGACTTTAAAAAGGCATTGTTGGGGAGTTTTTTATCCATTTCCATTCTCTCCAGCAGGCAAACTGGGAGAATGAGGCAGTTGTCTGCATGGATACATGGCTCTGACCTAAATGTGTCTGACCTGGTTATTGAGACTTGGCAGAGAGCATCTCACTCCCTCTGTCTTTCTCACTCACTCACATGGACGAACAGACAAGCGATTGTTGCTGATATGTAACCCTGTATCCTGCTTTATCAGTGCAGCGTCACCCTTTAAACACCTCTGTCACTGAGAGAGGTTTTTAAGAATCTGTTAGTGACCAATACATGATCACATTTATTTTTGAAAACATTTAAGGTGGCTTGTTCATATTAAGTACAACTCAAAGCTAAAGTAAGATACTTACCTTCATTTTATGTTGATTACATTTAACATCGCTGTGCCCTTTATGCCTGAGTTGCTCGTTTACTGTACATTCCCCTGATTTCTCCCCATCCTGGCCATCTGTGTGAGCAGCATATATCATGAGCAGTTAGCCCTCCAGGTCCTCTCGAGCTCTGTGAGTTGGAAACGAGACGAGCGTCTTCGGTCTGTTGCGCTTTAACTCACTGTAAATTCATATCAGCAAAGTGAATTCACTTCACACACGTCGTATACTCCGAAAACCAACTCTTATAATAAAATAAGGGTGTAGAAGGGATTACCTTTCTCATCTCTGCGTCATATAAGCACAAATAACCATAGTGTCTATGTCTGTGTAGGTTCTCAGTCATCCAGGTCATGGTAAAGTTGCATTGTAGGTTGGTGAAAGATGGTCTCTCAGACCACCACCTCGGTGAAGAGATGGTTTTTCCACCTTGACATAGATGGCTTCTTTAAGACCCCTTTCACACCAATAGTCTTCCCTGTCCAAAATACACACTTTGTCATCATCAAAGGAGCTTCCTTTGTCATTCAGATGTAAATGGTCTGCAGAATCCTGTCCTAAAGAGCTGGCTCTCCTATGGCTATGCCATGCCTTTGTGTAGTGGTTGTTTAGTCTCTCCAATGTATAAATCCCTGCACTAGGGTCTATGTTTATGACTATTGCATGGTGACTGTTGCATAGTGCACCATGTAAAAATGGTACTAAAACAATCCAATTGTGAGTTTAAAAACGGTATAGGGGGAGATGGGATAAGATGCAGCCTTGCCGCTGAGGTGGAGGTCGGAGCAGGCTATGCATGAATGAGGACGGCGCTGGTTGAGGGGATGACACAGTCCGGAGGTGGTGGCTGGGCGTCAGGGACGTCAGGTGGTAGTAGTGCACGATCACCTCGCTGAAGGTTGCGGGAGCTCCATCTACTCGAGAGCCTGGCTTCTGCTGCCAGGACACGGCCTCCTGGCCTTCTAACACACTGAACAAGCAAAGTATTTCAAAGGCAACAGTGGACGTGCAAAATGTCACCACAAGGAGACACATTTTGTGTTTCTTTGCTGCTGCCATTGTGCACACTTGATTGAAGCAGCTGTCTGTTGTTTATACTCGTATTTTAAACAATTAATCGTTACAGGACAGCATTCTATCGTTAATGACAGGCTGTAAAGAGGCCTTTGCAGCTGCCGTACCATTAATGCTGGGGGTTATTTTTGCTGCTGGGGTTCTTGCCTGCGATAAAACAAATAGTAAGTGTGGCTAGATGCACCAGAATCTCAATGTTTTGATTGACTTTAGAAGTATAATATGGTTGAAAATGAACTATAGGGTGCTGCATTACGTCAGTGGTAGAGTCATTTTTATGTGAGAATCTATTGTTACAAAGAACCTGAAACTACTATCTAGACTCTGCTTTATAATCCTTATTGTGACTGCAACAGCGTTAATAAGAGCTAATGTCGCTGCTCGGGTCTCCTCTCTGCAGAAACACATCTCAGGGGCTTATATTTAACAGGATCTCATATTTAATTAAGAACTTACTGGCAGAAGGGATTATGGAGCAGGATACTATTTATAACCAGCAGGCCGGACTCTGTCCATGCCCTGGTTAGACCTTAATGAGGAAGAGAATGCTCTCCGTGTATCCTGGCTTGTAACAGCATGAGACCAAATGCACTGATTTAATATGTGTCTTTAACGAAATGTTGACCAAAAGCCATAAGACGTGACGTAAAAAAAAAAGACGCGGAAGTAGCGGATCGGACGGAGCAACAGAAACTGCTATATGATGCTATAATGAGAATATTTGCCTTGATATCAATGTTACGTGTAGTTCAACAGAATCACAATATGAACAAAAGAGTGGAGAAGAACATACTGGAGAACTGGAAACATAATGCAGCAGGTTAATTACGTGCACAGAGATCGTAGCGGTCGCAGGATATAAACGTCACCACCCTCTCCTACTGACTCGAGGTGAATTCTCCAGAGAATATCCTGCTGCGTTCTCACATCAGCTCACTCGGACTTGCTTCGGAAAAAATACTAGACGGAGAAACTCCGGGTGAAATCAAAATGAAAAATTCGGCTTTTTGAGTTCACACATGCAGCTCCTCCAGGAAATATCAGGAGTTTTTAGTAGTTTTCTGTTCGTGTGAAAGCCCTATAAGTATTATACAACACTTATCAAACTGTTCCAGCAGCTCAACAGATTATTTTTTTGTGTGTATCATAATGTCTTTAAAATGTACTGTAGGTTTGTAGCACTCTGTTTCCCCAAAGAACTCTTCAATATTTGTACACACATACAAGCAAGGACACTGAGCGATGAGTGAAGGGAGGCAGAAAGGACGGCATGCACATAGAAAGAAAAAGTGATGAGCAGAGTGCTTTTGCTGCAGGAGACTGGAGAGCTCACAGTTGATAAAGTAGCTCGTTCACTCGATAAGACAGCACTCTACTTTTTCTAGCGTCTGATACTGCTAACTCTCGTCAATAAACAAGGCTTTTCTCAATACCAGTGTTTCCCCTGATTCACATGGAATTCCAAGCAGGTGAAATTATTCAATTAGCCTGACTTGACGTACATATCATGGTGCTGTACTCATTAAGTGGGCTTCTCAGGAAAGGAAACCACTCTACTAAATAAGTATTTATACTGACAGAACCACATTTTAAACAATGACAGACATTTGCTAGTTTTCGTCCTGACTGAAAGAGTATGAAACGGAACAATTTTTCTGTCTTCATAACTTTTCTGTAATGTGGCAGTTTAGCCATCATGGCGACTGTAGTCCCCGGGCAGGTGAGTGACAGAACAGACACACCAGGTACGTTAAAACAGAGCAGCAACACAGTTTAACAGGAAATTTATAGGATGCTTCAAAGCAAAGACGGCAATAGCCTACATAGAAAATAGACTTAAATGGAATAACAATATTGTACATCTAGAAGCACATATAACCTGACGTCCCTGACTCCCAGCCACCACCATCGGACTGTGTCGTCCCCACAACCACCGCCATCCTCTTTCATGCACGGACTGCTTCGACCTCCACCTCAGCTTCAAGGAAGTGTGGACAACAGGAACGCGCGGAATACAAAGAAGAAATCCTTCCTGCATCTTATCCCATCTCCCCCCTATCCCATTTTCACTTTTCTTTGTAACATAACAAAGAGTAAGTCCTTTACCTGCTCTTTTCTAAAGCATCTTGAGATAACATTTATTAGGAATTGGCGCTATAGAAATAGTGATTGATTCATAGGACACTTAAAACACAAGACATGCATTAAAACAGGACAACAATACATCTAGTACAGCACATAAGATACCTAAAAGCAGGACATCGGAACACGAGACATAGGCCTACATTAGGGCGCTACAGCTTTGACATTCTTTGCATTGATACAGAAATTGATGATTGACGTCAGCTGTCAGTGACTGTGGTGAGCTTGTCTCACAGGATACCCAAATCAGCAGAATTGTAGACAGGAAGTGGCTTTCAGAGACTCAAGCAGGTAGTTCTTAAAATGCTCTGGTTGCAGGTCTGATTATAACATTTGATATGTGCAGTATTTAACATGCAACTACAACAGTGGCTCTCTTGGAGCAGGAGGATGCATGTGTTTATTGTTCAACACCTTCAATAAGTCGGTAATGCGCTTGTTCAGGTCAGTTGTGTATGCAGTGTATAGACTGGAAAGTAATTGTGAGTGATACACTGATTACAGTATTTGACTTATTCATAAATATATGCAGTTTTGATGATGCGTTTCCGATTTTCATGCGAAACATTCAAATGTAGACAATGAATTATGGTAGTTATGTCAGCTTACTACAATGCCACTAGTCATGCATAATATAAAGAGAACCTTTGATGTGTGGTAAGTAGGGGGGGTACAGAGAAGTCATGGTTCAGTTCAAACATCGGTTTTGAGGTCAGGGTTCAGCAGGAGTTTGGTACAGAAAATAAACGACAAAACGTTTTTATTCTAAGTTTCTCTAATTTATTAAAAAACGGAAACAGTGCAAGTTAAAGTTTGTTCCATCTAGTGCTGTTTAAAACTACCTGTGATAGTTGGTGCAGTCTGTAGTGAATTAAATATTAAACACAAAAGAGAGGAACCCAAAATGATGAACAAATAAAATTAATAGTATGTTTCAACCTTAAAGGAGTAATATGTAACTTTGACACCTAGTGTTTAAAATGAGTACTGCAGTCCAAATTCAAAACATTGGAGAGAGCTGTCTCCCCCCGCCCCCTCCTCTCTAGAGTCGAAGCTCACGCAGGTTGCCATGTGGTGGACACTGAAGCTTCAGTGTTCAGCCAGCTCTGCATCGGTCTGTAAACCTTTCTGCGTTCTAACCTCTCTCCATTTTTCAAAAGCATCTCCAATATTGCAGGTTGCGGGGACCTGCAATATTGTAATATTCCATCGCTGCAACACCTGTTGGTTTGACCTGGTAACTGGTCTCATATCTGGCAAACTGAGGGGCGTCCAAAACGGCCGTGTGGGGGTGCCTTAAAACCGCCTACCTTCTCTGGTCCAAACAAATCCAGACCATTCAGGACCAGAATCTAAAGTTAGAAGGAGGACAGACTGGCTGCTGCATTGTTGTCAGAGAAGCCAGCACTTCAACATAGCATGTTTCCTTAATGTCTGTCACTTTATCATTTTAGTTAGTAGATATCTTACATATTGGACCACATTTTTTATAATATGTATTAATCAATTAACAGTACTTAAATTGCCTTTGAAGAGTTGCTCTACATAATTCTCACACAATGACTTTTCAGTACTAAGAGGATTGTAGGACAGACTGTTAACAGCTTGCATGAAAGGTCAGAAGATAAACATGCTCATTAATCACCTCGTTGCATGATACAAAGGACCTAACCTTTTGGAAGCGGACGGTTTAATTCCCATTCTTTGTTGTTCTCTGGGGGATCCGTGACATCTCCGTAACCTCCAGAGCTGTGAAGGCCTGAACAAATGAAGTGAAAATAAGACAAGCGTTCATTTGCCCACGGCACATCCGTGTCTAAAGAAATAACATGGGAATTATTCATTAGAGTAATTATGATCTTCATCTCAAAGGGAATGGAAGTAAAGTCGCTCTAGATACAGAATATTTGAGATCCTCTCACCGTGAGGAGTGTACAGAGAGTAAAATAGAGAATAAACTGTACCCTGTTACATCTTAAGCTTATTTCAGGTAAGTGTTAAAGGTAAACAAACACTTTGTAGGCATACGAAAGCTCTTTAAAGGTGGAGTCAGTAGAAATGTTCATTGCAGCTTGTAAACACAACATTTAAACTGGGCCCCTCCACTTGGGCTCAACGCAACCAGAAGTTCACACCCCCTGCAGGACTTGGCATGTACGTTTTTGTCGCTGTAGAAAGCCAACTTAAGGTTCGGCCTCGTTTTGGAACGGGCTTTATCCACTTTGCGTTTAGCCTCACTATGATCATATTCTCTCTTCTTTGACGCTATCTCCACGCTGCCATATTCGCCAGTCTGAATAGCATCCAGTCGTTGAATTTGAGCCACTCCCAAACTCTCCTGTACGCTGTCGTTGGCGGACCAGGTCAACCAAAACATGGGGGACAGAGTCTCTGCTGACAGTCACTACCACACATGTATGGAGGCATAGAAGTGATGATTGAGGAGCATTACTTTAGTTTAAGTTTGTATTTTAGTTTTTAGGAAAATGCTACTGACTATCTTTAAAGGACAGCGGACCCTTTCAAGATGCTAAAGCCATTAAGCATCTCACTACACTGTAATGTTAACTTCATTTTTGTGCTTAGTTTAACTTGTTTAAAAATGTTGTCGGTTAAAGCAGAGTTTGCAGGTATGTTATGTTATGTTGATGTTGATGTTTTTTCAATTCAAAGCAACCCCTGTCTCCGATGCCACCCCACATGAGTCTTTCTACTTGTAAGCTGCAGGTTTTCAACAAACAAAAAGCTTTCAGCCTGACATGAAATCATTTCCTGCTTCTTTTCAAGTTTTTAAAAATCATCAGAAAAACTTGACTGGATGAAGGATTTTATTCAGCCAGTGAGCTTGATAAGGAGCAGCTCAGCTCTTGTACCCCCCTATTCCTACCACAAAATGTTGGAGAGAAAATCATGTGTGATGTGTAACTGCTTCAATCAGTTTAAATACTGTGTATGTTTGATTTGAAGAGGAAGAAAACTGCTACTAATTCAGCTCCTTGTGAATGATTAACACTGAAGGAATTCTGACCTAAAAACAAGCCATGGGCAGTTCAGCTCGCAGCCCCTCTCGACAGCCTGTCTCCACCAAAGATCAGAGTTAGAGAAACATCAGACTGCTTTATTTAGTTAGCTTAACATTTCTCATCACCAGCTGTGTTCATTGAAGAGAATATTTTAAGTAAAGCTCTGGAGTTGTTGATGACAACACTTGGGTTTGAGAGACGAGCACAAAGCAGAACTTGCTCTATCACAAACGTTTGGCCGTGCTGAGGCCGTGTAGCTTTACGTCATTGAATGTGGGAGGCTGCTTCGTTGATCACAGTGTGTGTTTATGGTGAATTCTGGAAGTTGTGAAACAGACAGTGGATTGACAGTGAGCAGATGTATTTTCCTCTGTGAATACTTAAGATACTTGAACTCTTAGTGTTAATCCAAGTATTTCAGCAGCAGTGTGTTCTGCACTTTATGACCTCCTTGTTGTTTTAATGAGCTCTCTGATACTTAACATGAAAACAACTGCAAACTGTTACAAAGATATAAAGGAGAGCTACAGCCTGCTTAGTAGATGAGGCTCAGTGGCCTTCTGCTGCAACAATGACACTGTTCTCTCCTGTTTTATCAGAGACGCATTACAAAGCCTTACTGAATCATATTCTGACATAAAGGAATGTGTGTAGGTTATATGTAAATGTTTAAATAGCTTCGAGTCTTGTGCTCGTGATGAGTTCAGTCTATCGGAGCCAGCCTGCTCAGAGTAGAACATTTGGAGGATGCTGTAAAAGGCACTTTGTCTTTGTCACAGATCAGATTACCTACCCTCATTTCTTCACGAATTCAAAGAAAACAATCATGGTTTTGTTTTCTATTGACATGCAAGACCACTGAGACCTAAGAGCGCCGGTGAGAACCAAAACCAGAGGGAGAGCAAAAACTGGAACTTCAGGTTCCACTGTGCCGCATACCCCCGCCACTGCGGATACTGACAACAGGGTTGTCTTTCGACTTATATCAGCTGTAATTCCAGCCGTCTGTTCCTGTTACTTGGGTTTTGCACTCACGGCTTGCTTACTATGTTTTGTTATCAAGCCCCGCTGTGGGGAAAATGCCAGAGGTTGTAAAATCAAATGGTGTGGATATGCGTCAAAAGCTGTCCTTTGGTTTGTGACCTTGGTTTGAAAGTTTGCACTGCAGCATGCAGACATTGCTCTGTTTGTCTTAGTCAGTTGCTGAACTGCTGTCCTCTTAACTCAATATCTCACTGCATTATTGAGAAGCAGCAGTTCTCCTGTTGTGCCAGCTGGAGTTGAATGTGATGCTGTTAATGAGGCGCCCAGAGGAAACACATCACTAGGGACTTTCTTGTACACAACTCGTTCTTGTAGAAATGTTCCCACCCACCTGATTCTCCACATACTTACACAAACATATTTTTTGGACAACCGTACTTTAAACATGTGAAGAATACATTTGATTGTATAATCGGCTCCTTGGCAGCAGCTGTCAATGGATAATGCAAACAAAATAATACAGTCAGCAGAGCTTGACAAATAATAATATAAGCAAAATAAATATGGGGGGTAAGCTACATGTGTGAAGTTTAGGTGAGGGGATGTGACAACGCAGCAGGAAATATTCAAGAAAGTTCATCACGAGCAAATGGGAGGGGATGATGGCGTTTATATCCTGCGACCTGTGCCCGACCAAAGACCGTATGCATGTTTATGGTGTCATCTCTGAGCACATGATGAAACTCCTTCATTAAGGTTTCTCTTTACCAGTATGTTCTTCGTGAATATGTCGAACTAGACATGGTCCCAATATACCTGGATATAAAGGCAAAAATTGTCATCGCCGGTGTCCCCTGAGGCAAGACATGATGTTAAAAAACATCGCGGCAGTGGCTGCCGTAGCAACAGAGTCCACTTTCGGAATATTTGCCTTTATGTCAATGCTACGTGTAGTTCAAAAGAATCGCACTATCAACAAAAGAACTGAGAAGAACATACTGGAAAACATGCGTGCAGACGTGCACAGAGATCGTAGCGGTCACATGCAGACAGTCTATGGTCGTGCACCGACCACAGGGAAAAAACGTCACCACCTCCTCCCACTCACTCGAGGTGAATTCTCCTGATTATATCCTGCTGCGTTCTCACATCAGCTGGCTGGCTGGAGAAACTCTGGGTGGAGTCCGAC
Source organism: Tautogolabrus adspersus (assembly GCA_020745685.1). Classification (NCBI taxonomy): domain Eukaryota; kingdom Metazoa; phylum Chordata; class Actinopteri; order Labriformes; family Labridae; genus Tautogolabrus; species Tautogolabrus adspersus. The sequence continues at coordinate 15,893,837 of CM036549.1, read as the reverse complement.
TGAAAAATTCAGCTGTTTGCGTTCACACATGCAGCTCACCCCCAAAAAAGTTTTTCAGGAGTTTTTGTGCAAGTGTGAAAGCAGCTTTAGCAATTCATGGACACTTGAAAAAAGCTACATTACATGCATACATTACCCAGGATACCACCTTTCTTTAAAGAGAGAGGCTTGGTAAGTAACCCTACAAATAGGTATAACAGATGTACAGACAAAAGCAGCCCCTTATAGAGTTCGAGGGTTTTTTCTTCAAATGAAAACATACTTCAGTAAGTAACGTTTTTCGACTGGATGATTATTTTGCGAATCCCAACAAGCAGCCTTTCTTGTCAGTAGAAATTACAGTGGGCTTCTTTGGGAAAGACCATGTTCCCATGTGAGAAGAGCCAGACCTACTGTATAGGAAGGGTAAGAGAACAACCCTATGGCCCGCTGGCGTTCCGCCCTGCATAGAGGAAGTGATTTTTTTTTCTTTCCGCTTCCTTCACAGACAGAAGCAGTTCAAGTATATCCCACAGGCTCTGCAGGCTTTTGTGTCTGTTTTTTCTCTCTTCCTGCATTGTTTTTGTTCCCTTAACCTCTAAAGTAAAATTTCAGCCTTGGCCCAGAAATCCTGTACCAGTCCCCTGCAATCTGGATCAAAAGCTCCTTTCATAAAGCCAGAGCTAGCCCCTACTAATCACATTCTGCTGTATCAACCAGACGAGTACTATTCTGCTATAAATAACGCAAGCTGCTTTGCTACTGTCGGATGCTGCACTTTCGTTTCCGCTTAACCGTTTACACACAGAAACATACATGCAAACACAGACACAACACCAACAGCAGTACATACTGCTTATAGACGTAAATGGGATTTTCTTCAGCCATATTCTTACATGCTTTGGGGTCTAAATGTGTATTATAATACTTTTGGAATTGGTCCCATATATCGCTTCAGCATGCAGAAAAACAACACGCTAATCTCGTAGAGCAAATTTGCCTGATTGTTTTTTTTGTTTTTTTTTTACCACTAACGGGGTCAGATTGTTATTAAATCTGTCTGACAACATTACAGCAATAATACTCACACAAATTGGACTTTTCATTGTAAGTAAAGAGAACTGTTGGCTATATTTTTCTCTGCACAGCCACCAGACCCCTTTGACAAAGAGAGTAATCATATCTGTTGGAGACGAGAGGACAAGACGAGACTACCCAACGCAGCACGACACAATTCATTGACACCTGTAGGGATATCTCTTGAACTTTATCGCTGCACAAATTAGGCTTACTCCCCATTAGTACTAACAGATTAAAACAATATAAACAAACAGCAATCCAGGCTATCCTCATGTAAACAGAAACACAAACCAATGGCAACCAGAATACAACATATCGCACATTAGAGCTATTGCAAATGTCCAGATAAATAAGTGCAAAACATAAGGAGCTAGCTAGTACATCCTCGGCAGGATGGTTTGTTTGCGTAGTGTTGGATCAGAGCTAAGCTTTTTAAAACACCAGTTAAAATACAATACAAAAAAGCATGCTGTTGATGCACTGGAATACGAGCAACTCCCATGTTTTGCAATGAAAATTTGCTGTTAGTGTTGATAGACTCGGGCTACTTTGGACAGAGCAATATAAAAAAGCTCCTTGAATTAGAAGAAGGTCTGTCTCCTTTGCGACCCTTTCTGTAATGTTGTTGACCACTTTGAATGATAAGCGATGCCAGTAAGTGGCAAAAACAAGCCCTCCACTAAGTAGACGTACTTTGATGAGGTGCATTTTCCAAAAGGATCCAGTGCAGCTAAAGCAATCTGCTGGAGCAGTACCAAAACTTTAGCAACTATCAGTCATTTAGATCCCAAAATATTCTCAAAGGGCTCAGATTTTAAAATACGGGAGTGCCCCCTTAGGCCCCGTTTCACCTCTTGTCTATTATTTCACGTTTTCACAAGGCTCCTCTGTTTGGTTATGGGTTTGAAAAAACCCAATTAGGTTGAGTAAATTGTTGGAATTTGGGTCTTTTTGAAGCTTAGACACATTACAACCTTCTAATTTGTTCCCAACACTTTCTAAACCAGAAGTAGGCCAGTGAGTGTTCGTTGGCCGCTGTGAAAGAACTCGGAGACCTTTGGAAACACACCCAGACATCTCAATCTCTGTCCGCCTCTCTCAGAGTTTCTTTTAATAACAGTTTGCCGTCTTTGACCCTTTTTTATCACCTTTTAGAGCTTTCTGCACAGCTCTTCTGTAATTTATCCATCGATACGAAGTGTTATTAGCAGTTTAGCAAGCTCAGCTGTTTGTTTTGTGTATGAATTCAGGGGTCGGAGAGCCAATCATACTCTTGACCGCAGTCTCTATAGCAACAGCACTGACCCAGGAGGCACTTAGGTTACAGGGAGAGGGGTTGTGACATGGAAGTGGTTTCCTGGCTCTCACTGGGAGAATAAAGTGGGAATCTGTGACTGGGTCTGCTCTGTTTAGGAAGCCACAGGGATCACTGCCAGGCAGCAGAGTCACATGTCCACCATTCACACATGCCCACGCATCTTGACATTTCTGAATAGATCCAGCCAGCGTTATTCAAGGCTTTTAACAATTTCACAGCCGTCAGTCCAAGCTCTTCCTAACATTTAAGTAAATGTTTTCCTTTGAATAAGTCGGCTAAGAAAGGAAATCTCAGCCAAGAGCTTAACATGTCTAGAAATCTCCACTGAATGGTTCTGAACTTTCTCCGTTCAGAAGTCAAGGGCTCCTGATGGACGGATGATCATTCCAGTAACATGTAGGTCAGTGGATAAGCTTATCTTTGTTGAAGGCAGTCCGGTTCTCATTAGTGTGCTGCCTTCCAGATTACTCTCGGGGGCTTCAGACAGCCAGCCTAGTAATGCCATCGCTGTCCTGCCTCTTTCCCTTCTTTCATTTTTCTTTGAAGGGAATCTTTCTGGTTTTTTAAGAAGAAAGTAAAAACGTTTTCATTGAAAAAGAGAGTCAACAATGGTATCCTATGTTCTCATAAAACAGGTAGAAGATGGATAAAACAGTGCAGTGTGCCACTCGAGTGCACAAAAAAGCGTAACGTTGTGCAGCAGAGCTTACATTATACAGTTTTATACATTATGCAAATGTAAGAGGAATTATGCATGGTTTATACATGTATCTGTTAATTTTGTTTACTGGGTATCACAGACTGCCAACCCAGTAGGAGTTGCTAAACTAAACTTTACCTCTTGTAAATAAAAAATATTCTTGAAGGAGTGGAGTCTCAATTTGGCAAAGCAGCTAACTCAGAAGGTTGTGATTCAGGGTCTGTTGTTGTTTACTTTTATCTTATTTGGAAAGTTGAGAACATTACAGCAAAGTTTTGTTTTAGGAAATGCGTGTGATGTCATAGTAGGCGGAGTCACTGCAGTTACAGCCAGTGAGTAGCAGAGCATGTACTGGTGTCAGGAGTCAGTTTAAAATAAGCTGTAAACGCTTTAAATCAGCTGAAAGGTGCCGCCTTTTCAGTATTTATTTCTTGACGATGTTCTTCGCTGGCAGTATAGATCATCAGCTTATGTTATCGTGTATGTTTTTAGAAACATTTGGGCGTTATGTTAATAAAGCCACAGGTCGAAGCCATGCAGTTACAGTAGTTCATACTGAATGCATCATATCGTGATGAATATAATCTGAACCCCTCTCCATTCTCCCTCCTCTCGTTTGTTTCGGGGAAATGTACGACCTTAAATTTCAGCAGATCCATCATACAGTAAGAGAATGATGATGACAAAGCATGTAAGTACAACGGATTGTGTTTCAATGCTTTGACATAAAATCCTGAAAAGTCTGATTAAGTTAACGCTGTAAGAGTTTTACAGCCAAAGAAAAAAAAGTTTAGTCCACTGATATTTATCACAAATTAAATGAAACCATTAAGCAAATGGATTACTGCAACATGGAGGAATAACTGGATCTCTACTCCCTGACTACGAAGGTGATTCACTTTCACATCCATCTGCGATTGAACCAGGTTAAGTGTGCCATAAATGTCATAAGTCACGTTTTCTGACCACACGTTAAATGTCCACGCTCCTCTGTGTCTTTGATAAACTGTCAGGATCTCTGTTGAGTCCAAATGTTCTTCATTTAAACAGATATTTGTCTGTTTCACTTTCACTTCCTTTCTCGGTGTCCCCTTTTCTTGTTTGTTTTTACAAAAACGTCAGCTCACTCTTTTCTTTTCTTTTTAGCAAACATTGCACAAACAAGATCTTTGGTATTCTAAATCTGTGGTTCTCAAAGTGGGGGTCGGACACTCAGAGGGGGGTCCCACGATGCCTTCCAAAAATGCCTTTCAAAAATACAAATTTGAAGTACATACACCCGTTATTGTGAAATTATACGAAAAAGTCAATAAACCTTAAGTAAGATTTGTGCTGAAATGGAAGTAATGGGTTAAAAAATCCTTAAATGTAAGTTTGCACATGACTGCAACAATATTGCATTTAGTGACTCTGAAATAATACAATTATTTTCAGGCTGCTGTGTTCTTTTGTGTTCTAATGCCAGTGTTTGGATAGGTCTGTTGGCACGTGCGGCTGTGCCCAATGTTTAATACTTAAACCTCTTCCAGGGACAGTGGGGGGTCCACTCTCTCTTGCACCCTTATTTTAGGGCTATTTTTATAACACAGACAGGAACTGGATCAAGTCATTGTTTGCTTTGGCAGTTGTTAAAAATGAAAATCGCTATCTAATCCTACAAATTCTCATACATCACCAAATACCTGCGACATCAAGCGACATTCCCAGCAGCCTCAGCTGTACTGATTGTATTTAATGCTCATTGTGTTCATTAGCATCTTAACATGCTTAACTGATTAAAATGAGCATGTCTTTATTGTCATGATGATGTTAGGATTTATAGCAACCCTGTCCCAAAGTACAGCCTCACAGAGCCATCAGTGTGGATGTGAACTCTCAGATCTGCTGTGTCGGACAGCCTGCATTCTCATTTTCTGCCCATTAAACATTATTACTCTGTAAACTGTGAGATTAAATTCTTCCACCAGCTTTAACATGTTCACTCAATGCAGTTTACTCTTCCTTGATCTGCTTTTGCTGCCGTCTAGTTAATCTTTCAAACCATATACATCTCTCCCTACAACATCTCTCTCGTCGTTGTATCTGCTCGTGCCCTGCCTGATTGCTTTTTCTTGCATAACTCTCAATAACCCACCACCACCCACTTTCTCCAACACACATCCCACTGCCTCTCCTCCCACTCCGGATCGCATGCGTCATTCATACGCTCAGCTCTTGTTACTCGGGGTGAACGGAGCCAAGCCCTCTGTCATCCCCTCTGGTGATAGACCAGATTACTCAGAGTATTTATACATGAGCTGCCTGCTGCTCGAGCAATGAGTGTGTGGGAGGCTGACAGCCTGTGGGTTGTGCTTACCTCATGTGAGAGTGGGTGTGTGCATACATGAAGCATTTTCTAATGAGCTGCAGATACAGGGATGGCTGACCGCTCAACTTTGCACTAAAGTTCTGTCAGGAAAACCTTGCTTTATCTCTAAAATCCAAAGTTAGTGAGTGCATTTTTTTCCCCGATTTTTGGTATTGAAACGAATCAAATTTGAAACATGTCGCAAACCTCTTCACCGCGCTGATAAAGGATGATCTCAGCTCTAAGTGTTTTTTACGCTGTCTTGATTTTATCAACACCCTGATGAAGAAGACAGCCGAAGGCCGTTGGTGATTACATCGTTGTGTGCAGATAGTTTGAATTTGATAGTCTTGCTGAAGCTCTCTGCAGCTCTCTGTGTGCACTCTCAGAGTAAGAAATAATAGTATCCCGACTGACGCCATTGGAAGCTATTAAGTCATATTTTGAGCATCTACAAAAATAGTCCCACCTACTTTGCACTCTGAAAGAGCATCTTTGCTTTGCACATGAAATAATAAGGACATCCGCATAAAAGAAGACCGTGGGTTGTACACAGTTGACCAAATTTCACAGGAAATCTTTCCTCGTAGCGAGATCTTACACAAACATGTGCTCACACACCCCCACACACAGTCTGCACTGAGAGTGCAGGTCAAGGCTATCACAATTTTACAGCCCAGTTATTCGGTCAGGATACACAGAGAGTTAAGGACTCTGAGATTATGAACTGTAGCAGCGCTCAGATTAAGACGAGGGGGAGGAAAAGTCACATTCTCTACATGCTCCGAGGAACAAAGCCTCTTTTGACCAGCACACATTCCATATTACATACTGTATGTGGTGAATACGACCGCCTTGACTTAACTTCAACGAAAGTATACTTAACTGTGGAACATAACAGACATGTTTAAACCTTCCCCACCTTCTTTATGTTAAGCTTTCAAAAAGATTGACAGCTGAAAAGATTGTCTTAATTTTTTATGTCGTTATTTGTCCGTAGAGAGAGTTTGGATCGTCAGGCACAAGGAATTCAAAAATGATTCATGGCCTACTTCTTTTTGCATTTTTATTCCCAGCTTCAATCCAACCGAGGATATAGCAAACCCAAGATATCAAACAGCTGCTCATTCTTCCCCTACCTATGGGAAACAGCTTTTTCCCACAAGGAAAAACACAGTAAAGGGGAAACTTGAAAATTAACATTTTATCTCAAGCTTTTCTGGGACGCTTCTCTGTTTTAGTGAAACTTTAAAAAAGGGAATACAATTCATATCCCTCTTTTCATTTTTTTGTATCAATTGTGCAGAGTACTCGCTCACTGCTCTGTCGAGGATCATCTGTTATCTACCTGCAAATGTGAGAGCATACCGGCAACACCGTACTTTAGAGGAAACAATAGAAGCGAGTGCGCATGAAGCAAACCCCCGGCTATTTTGAAAGGTCCTTCTGCAGAAGTGGCTCTGCCCTGAAGAGCGGTTGCACATGAACGGATGCTGCTGCAAAGCTTTTACTCCGTGAACGACTCAAACCAGGCTCTCTTTTTAACACCAGACTCTGAATTGGATTTTTTCAACAGCAGTTCCTAAAAATAAGAACCCTTGAACCAAACAATGAGTGTGTTTGCATGGACTTGAGTATCCTGGTTATGAGCCTTATCCCAGTTTGGATCACATTCAGGATCTGGCGTTTTGCACAGAGAAACCTGGTAATTCATATCCCTGTATACATGATGAATACTAGTGTCCTGGTTTATGATTACTGCATCTTATTTGCCCAGGCACCTGTGATGTTTATTTTTAACAACACAAACCGCTGCAATTTAGAAATCGGAGAAAAATGAGACCACTGTGACTTATTGCGGGCTTAGCACTATTAAATGCCAGCATTGTTGCAGATATGGTGTATCAACCTCATTTCAAGCAAAGGGAGAAGAGAGCTCCAGATGTAAGACACTCTCATGGACTGCACCATGTTTGTTTTGCTGAAACGTCACTTGGCATGAGGCCGCGTCTGTGCAGGTAGCCAACAGCTGTCCGGGCTATGGCGTATATATGCCAAAGTATCCCACTTTCTCTCTGAGTTCTCCAGGTAGCAAAATCAGATTTCTCAGAATCAGGATATGATGTTTAAATTCACAAACACTAAAACGGGATACTTAAAACAAACTGATCCAAACCGGGATACTCAAGTCCATGTAAACGCACTCAATGTCAGGTTAAAGGGAAACTCCAGTATTTATCAACACAGGTGTTAGTCAAATAGTTTAGTCCATTTTGACAGTTTATCACCAACCTCCAGTCTGGTGAATACAGACAACTGCAAGAACAAAGTGACTGGTGACAGCCGCCTACAGCTTTCCAAGAAAGCTTAAATTTGCAAGAAGTAGACCAGAAAAACACCGGAAGCAAACACCAAAAGCAGTGCCCTAAAACTCCCTGGATCTTTGGAAACAAACTGAATACTGTTGTAGAGCAATGAGCCACAACTGCTGCCACTAATCTAGCATGTAGGTATGAGGCTGAGTCTTTGTATCACAAATTCCATACAACCATCTCTGCGATAGACAAAATACGCCAAGTATGAAAATGTCTTTTTAAAGAAGGACTTGAGTCTGAAGGGGAAGTATTTGTGCGCACTTGGTGACAAAGGCCCCATATCCCTTTTCCCTTGTCAGGCTGCAAGGCAAAATCTTTTTTTTTTTGGCATATTCAGATTCATTTTAGGAAGTCTTCACAAAAAGAAACAAATTGGGTTCAAGCCACATTTGGAGCTATTTCACAGTGCGATTCAAATCAAACCCCTGCAGACGAGTCTCTATTTGAGAGATCTGGATTCCTGAGTGTCTGTTGCAATTTGAAAACCCGAAAAACAGAAGTTTATCAGAGCAGCGGAGCAGAAAATGTTGCTACTGGCCGCTGCACATGAGTTTGTCTGTTACAACAGAGGGGTCTGCACCGCAATTTGACAGTGTGATTGTTTTGAGGGCGGGATGATAGCTGTTGGGTTCTAATGATCTGCGTGGGAGAGCCATGCCACAAGAATACGTAGTCACAGACGTCTGGACCTCATAACCACAACAACCCACACAGAACGGTTGGTGATGTCTGGATGCATATATCTGATTGCTTACAAATAAAAAAATTGGGAATACATTTGACCCAGCCGTCAGTCTGAACAAAGTCATTGACTCTCCATCCTTGGTGTCTTTCCTTAAATGTCTGAGTGGTCAGTTTGTTGAACAGAATCAGTAATACGTTGCATTTACTTCATTTTTGTAGTTCGTTCGGTTTGTGAGTCATTGGGTCCATGTGTTCTTTGACACAGACTGCTGACAATTATCAGTCCTGTGGAAGGAAAGCAAATAACACGAGTAATTTCTGACAATTAAGGCTGCAGTCACATGGTTATGGATCAGATGCAAAGATTAGATATGAAGATCTGTGTGTGTGTATGTGTGTGTGCGTGTTTAAAGTGTGGTTTTTTTTGAACTGCACTAAAACGATTACATGTGTTACGTAGGAGGTGTAGAAGGTAAAAGGAAAGAAGCCATAAAAACATGCCCACCTCCTCAGCTCTTCCTGATCTTACTCCCTGTGCTTATCTCTGTGTTTTCCTTTCCCAGTGCCTGAGGATGTCCAAGCGGAGCTTTTTTGTTCGCCTGGTGCCATGCCGCTGCTTGCGGGGTGAGGAGGAGGCAGTAACATCGCTGGACTACTCCCACTGCAGCCTGGAGACTGTTCCTAAGGAGATCTTTAGCTTTGAGAAGACCCTGCAGGAACTCTACCTCGATGCCAACCAGATCGAGGAGCTGCCTAAAGTAAGTCATACACACTAATCTATGGAAACTTTGTGTCAATGCTCCACAGAAAACCTTTAAACCACATGAAAGCATTAGTCCTGAGGGTTAGAATATTGACTTTTTGCATTCATAACTTGTTCATCTCTCATGAAAAGCTTGCATTGTGTTCTTCATTCATATTCATTTTGGAAGAAGAGCCTTTGAATGATGCAACAAACAAACAATGCGGCCATTTAAACATTAATATCATGCAGTGTTCTTGGTAAACAATACACTTTTTGATAAAACTGTAACACTTGTTCTCTCTTTCCACCAGCAACTGTTTAACTGCCAGCTACTCCACCGGCTGAGCATGCCAGATAACGACGTAACGGTGTTGCCGTCAGCGATTGCAAACCTCATAAACCTCAGGGAGCTTGACGTCAGCAAAAACAGTAAGAAAAATGGCCGCTTAACTTGACTGTACTGTCTCTTCCTTCTCTTCAGATTCAGGTCAGATGTGTCTCTGACTGGCGGGGATTAAGAGTCATGTAAACCTGTTGCGTCAGATCATGTTGCAGAAACCTGAAAACTGACCACAGACACTCGTGTTTTGTGACCTGTGAAGTTCAGATGTGTCCTAGTTGTCCTGCTGTTGTCATGGCTACAAATGACGATAATCAAAAACTGAACTTGTCAAGCTAGACTTGCGTAACTGGTTCCATGTTTAGATTGCTTCAAAGATGTTCTGAGGTAAAATGTCACAGCGTGTCTCATTTACCGCACGTTACGTCACATGTGTGCTTGACTGTAAACTCCTGATGTGATGGATAAAGGAAGTAGACAAGTCCAGTCCTGTTATACACCAAACACTGTCTTCATAGCAAACACAGATGGAACTCTTACGAGCTGAATCTCACCATAGACTGTAGAACAAATGGACACCAAGTTGTTGTTTGTAATCTTCAATTTTGATACCTTGAGTTTTGGATTTTGTGCTCATCATCTGGAGAGCCCAGACAAAAAACAGCTGACCCTTCTTTATACCTTCTGACCATGTTATCTATTATAGTGCTTTTTACCTAATGTAGACGGCCCCTCCTGCACTTCACTTTGGCTTCTCTTGTCAGACATCGGAGGCTACATGCACTTCTCATACACCATGTCTTGTTTTTGCACAAACAGTGAGAATATCTGTACACGGTGCTCAGCTCATAGTTTCGTCACTGGGTGGGAAAAGTGACAGCGACTGTCAAAGTGTGACATTTACCTTCTTTGAAGATAAACATTTGCACTGTTCAACGTGACAGAGAGCTTCGTACTGGAAGTCCTTTTCAGGTTCGCCTGTTTGATGAGAACTTTCCGCTGTCAGCGGCGTCCTCGTCTTGACATTTAGAACAAAAAGCAGCTGCAAGGTGTCTGACAGCTCGCTGTTGTTACGCCAAGGTGGATGAAGAATCAAATCAGGTGTCTGTGCCGTTTTGAAAAACATCCTCTTGTTGCATATTATACAACATGTTGACAGTATTTTACCATTAACGTCACTGTTTGAGTTTATCTTTCAGTTAAACATTTTTAGAAAGTGTTTAAACTGCAGGAAGCCAGTGGTGGACAAAGTACACACCTTCATGACTCGAGTCAAAGTAGAGATCCTCCTGGTCAAGTAAGACTCCAACACAAGTGAAAGTTGCTGGAGTACTTGCTTTTCAAAATCTCTAAACATTGTTGTTCAGAATACCTGGGTGTACCTTCTGCTATGTTATGTTTATTTAGAGAACATTATTTACATTTACTCTCATGCTACAGATTTCCAGATTAGCAGCTCCAAAATAAACGAAACAATGAAAGAAACAACGTAAACTACCCGATGAGCAGGAAACATGTCAGCCAGGCTTTACTCAGTGACAAAACATTCACAATTTTGAGTGGGTGCAAGGCCTCTTGAACTCTGAACACTGTGCAGCATTATTCTTAGTCCGTTTGCTGCTAAAGCTCCCTTTCCTTTTTTAACCTCTCTGCAGCGGTGTTAGCACCAACTTAAACCAAAGCGTATCATTAAAAAAAGGTCCTCGGTGACAACTTCTCTGCGTTTGCTCTACTGTATGTTCAGCGTGCGACACAGAGCTACAGAAAGACCAGTCAGACAACAAACACGCAGAACTACACAGACCCAGTTAATCATCTTAAGAATCGATGAGTCCCCGGTGCACAGTCCTGCTAATCATTCAGGGAGCAGATAGAGCAGAAACATTACAACGGAAATTCATCAGCTGACGTCAGAGCAAAAGAAGCGAGTAAAGACAGCAGCTCAGTCTGTAAGGACTTGGGTCGGGAACCAGAGGGTCGCCACTTCAAGTGCTGGTATGGACTAAAGTATGGAAGTGGGTCTGATTGTTGGTTTTGTTAGCTGTTGTAGAAACTGGAGAGGTACCAGGTCACTTCCCGAGTACTGCAGAGGTGCCCTTGGGCAAGCAACGAACCCCCAACTACCCGTGAAGCAGCCCCACTGTCACATCTTAATGCATGTCTACAGGTCCTGTTTGTGCACGTGTGTCAGGCGTGCACAAACGTGCTTCACTAGCATGTCTCTCAATAACTTAGTGTAAACCAGGATTTCCCTTCGCGGATTAAAAAGTATTTAAAAACTGAGAACATTCATAGAAATTTAGTGGAGTCAAAAGTACAATATGTGTCTTTCAAATGTAGTGGAGTAAAAGTAAAAAGTTTCCCCCAAAAAAATACTCAAGTAAAGTACAGCTCCTCAAAAAATGTACTCAAGTACATTTGAGTTACTTTCCACTTCTTGGTTAACAGTATCAGATAGTTGATGGTCTCTGTATAACCCTGAAGCAAAGCAGAACAGAAAAGAAAAGAAGCGTGCACGCTCAGCAAAAAAGCATTTCATGGGAAAAGAAAGGTTAAAGGGTCGTTCTAATATAACTGGATGAGTGTGGAGACGGGCCAGATTAAACCAATGTGGAAGGCTGATGTTGTGTTTTCATGACCCAGAGCTTCATCTGCCCTGTTGACATTAAAAGACGCTTATCCTTCCGCACAAAAGCACTCTGCGCTGAGTGTTGTGGACACAAAACCAAGTGGGTGGAAATCAACCTTGAGACTCAGTCACATCTCATCTCATCTTGCCGTAAGCACATGATGCACATTAAGGACTATCACTCAGTGTTTGATTGTCCTCCTTGTTCCAGTGCTTCTCTTTTATATGACACCTTGAGCACTCACCTGTGTGGTTGTTACGAAAGGAAAGGTGCAGCAGAGCACACAATCCACCTGTGTTTGATATTCTAAAAGCTTCTCCTGCTAGGAAACGAGCTACAGCTTCTTTATCGCTCCTTTGTTTGGTGATGACAGGAGTCATTAGTGTTGAGACGGTCGAGATAAAACAACATGCAGGTACTGTATGCACAGAAACTTAACATTTTCCTTCTGTTTCCTTTTTCTGTTCAGGTATCCAGGAGTTTCCAGAAAACATAAAGAATTGCAAAGTCCTAGCTGTGGTAGAAGCAAGCGTGAATCCGATTTCTAAGTGAGTACTGCCAGCTCTCGTTTTCACCCAAAGTTCACTCCATTATGGCTCAAGGTTGAACAGTTCTCAGATTGCAGCAGCTCTTGTGAGCTTTTCTGTAAATGATGCGAGTCATGTTTCTGTTTATATTTAACCTTGAGTCTGTTTTACGTCACTGTGCACATGCACAAGATTCAGTTTTAAAATATTTCTCAAGCTATCTTGATTCCTTTTTCAATAAGTTTCTAATTAAACGCTGCTTTTTTTGAGGGTCTTAAGGGTTATTTTGTGTTGCACTGTCTGACTGATGGATTGATTTATGTGTTCACAGGCTCCCAGAAGGCTTCACCCAGCTCCTGAGTCTGACGCAGCTCTACCTGAACGATGCCTTCCTCGAGTTCTTACCCGCCAGCTTTGGCAGGTCAGTTTGTCCTGCTCTGGTCGGGGATTAGTATTATTCTCACAAACTGTGTGACACACTGAATGTTTAGTGAGAAGCCACGTGTTAGTAGCAGACTGGCTTTGACACTTACGATTGTTACGCCCCACCGTAAGGCGGCCCTAATGTGGCTAACAGCAACCCACACATTGACCCGATGAAGTGACATAAAACGCCTCAACAAAAGTTACAACCAAGGGATTTATTATTAACAGAATAAACCATTAAACAAAGAGCAACAAAAAAGTAGGTGATGAGTCGCTTCACCTGGGCAGGGCTGGAGACAACAGGAGGGGAGAAGGGACAAACAGCACAGAGAACAATATACAGCCGTAACACAAGGCTCTGACATCGCAGGGTTAATCTGATTTGGGGACTTCTGCATTGCTCAACTTTAATGAAAGTCTAATTATGAAGGACTCAAATCTTAGCTTTTCTGTAGTGTTCTTTTTAAAAGCATTGAATTGCATCAAATAAATTCCAAAAATACTAAAATGCAGCTTAGAAGTAATGACACATCTTGAAAAGGTAAAATCATCCAAGGAGATTTCCTCTCACTGTGTAATCCTCAGCAGGGCCAGGTGTTACGCTGACAAAATATTGATTATGATGTAAGACTCCCTTATGTCATCTCACTGCCAATTTCCACGTAGTCCGTATGCGCCGCTGTCCATCAGTGCCACACACTAAGGCGCCGTTTGCTGCCACAGTCAATGCTCCTGTTTTCACATCAAGCGCCGCAGTCAGTCTCCGGAGCGTGCCAGCAGCGCCACTTCGCTCTGCTCCATTTCAAAGACGCTGGGAGTCTATTTTCAACAGAGCTTGCTGCAAGCACACGTCAAGCTGGACAGGAGAGATCGAGCCAGACAGGAAGTCAGACAAGTTAATGCACAGAGCAAAAACAGGCCCCAAATATACAACAAAAAGAAAGACAAAGCAACATGTTCTCTGCAGGGTTTTTTTATTTTTTTTTTATTTGTGATCTTGTAGTTCTCCTGTGATTGTTGTGACCCTGTTAGTACGGCTGCTCATGCCTGCGCTCTGCTTTGCTCACGCTCCAGCAACGGACCCATTGGGGCTGGGTACATGCTGTCCGACAGAGCTAAACCGTGGCACTGACGGACACAGTGTGCACCTTAATAGTAGGGATGCATCGGTTCAACATCGGTATCTGCCGATGAACAAATAATGTGGCATGAACCAGATGTTTATATGTTGTGCCAAATCAGTTGAATGCTGACATCTAGTACAGAGAAGAGGTTTTTATTGGACATATGAAGTCACCTGTTGGACATACTCTGACCTATTTTCATTGTCGAAAAGTTCGGCATTGTCGGAGTCTGACACCAAAACAAGTCATGAAACAAACATCGGTATTGGCTCGGATTTTCCCAATCGGTGCGCAGAAATGGTTGTTAATCTTGTTTTCACAACTTGCTCTCACTGCTCCACATGAAGTAAAACAATCATTTGTTTTATCATCAATCATTTAACGGGCTTTTAAAGGTGATATAAACGTAAGCTTTCAAACAAAGTGACTAAATGAACTCAACATGATTATTGGACACATGCACATCTTTTTATTTTCTCAAAAGGCCAAACAAAAACCAGTTTCATCAAACCAGCAGCATCACTGACAGTCTTATTGTTTGTAGCTTAAACAACAATTAGTGTCGAGCTTCCTCATGACGCCGAGCATGTGACACAAGCTGCCAGTTTGTTGGACCCATAGGCCTTTTTTGTTTTTATCCTTAATGGTCGCCCTACTTTAGTGCAACATGAGTGGTCTTTTTGTTCGGGCGAATAACATGAACATAGCGCACTGTTTCATGTAGCTGGTTGGCAGCATCCGTGTTCACACAAGACTGCTGTGGGCTGTAATATGATGAAGGTTTGTTTAATTGGAATGACTTGATAAAAAATAGACAATTATTTGTGGAAACTCACTAATTGAACACAAATACTTCTTTAATGCTTTAAAACTTGCACAAAACTGATCTTGAGAGTTGTAATCACCATCAAAACCATCCTAAATATCAGGAGAATTCACCTCGAGCGAGTGGGAGGGGGCGGTGATATTTATTCCCTGTGATCGCTGCACGACCATAGACTGTCTGCACGCAACCTCTACGATCTCCGTGCTTTAATGAACTTGCTGCTTTCTGTTTCCTGTTCTCCAGTATGTTCTTCTCCACTCTTTAGTTCAGATTGTGATTCTGTTGAACTACACGTAGCATTGATAGAAAGACTAATATTGTCATTATAGCGTCGTATAGCGGACTCTGTTGCTTCGTCCGCCACTTCCGCGTCTTTCTTTTTACATCATGTTGCACGCCAAGAGACCTACGCCCCCCCTCCCGTCTGACAGGGACAGTCAGACCACCAGATCAGGAGGATTTCTGGAGCAGTCCTCCTGAAATGATGTAGAATTTGTTTGGAGCGCCTATGGGAAAACAGCTCCCATATTAGTGTAGTTTACATATTGAGTGTTGCACTTCTCATGATATTTACTTTTTTTACTTTGTTGCAGGTTGACGAAACTACAGATCTTGGAGCTGAGGGAGAACCAGTTAAAGATGTTGCCAAAGTAAGTCTTTTTTTACTTTACATATTAAAAACAGTAAAGACGGTATGTGCATTTGGTCTTCAATGTACTGACACGGTATCAGTTATGTTTGTGTAACAATGTAATCTGGATTGATTCAATCTGAAGATTTGACTATTTGTTCCAAATTCTCTCTGTTCTGCGTCACACTGAACGTCAATATCTCCCTATATAACGGACTCCGATACATTTGATTCTCACTCAGTCAGAGGACGGATAAAATCAGGGGTTTCCACAAGCGCCGTCTGTCCGCCAAACAGCCGTCTAATCACTTAATGACAGCTACTTCTTCCAATGTTGATTCTGATTAAGACGCTTCACTCACATATTTCTACCCGCTTTCCCCGTTCATTTAAGGAGCACTCGCCTCCGCTAAAATCATGACGAACATGAGAGGGATGCTACCCATCTTTGTCAATCCCAAAATATTCTTTAATGAATTTATTCCCTTAATTAAACAGTAATACTTAATACTTAATACTTTTGCACACTCATATAGGTGAAAACTTGATGCACAATATCTGTAGAAAAGGTCTATTTTTATTGGTGCTCAAGAACTCTCTTTTAAGTCCACCGTATTGGTAACCCCGGTGAATTTTTCTCGGCCTCCGAAAGCTTGTATTTATCTGGCTTTATGTCAACGACTCAAAACCCCAAAAACTTTCAGCGGGCAGGTCGAGAGTTTTCACTCTCACTTCCTTCTGATCTTCTTCCTCACAAACCCCTGCAGTGTCTCTGCTGCGTTCTCCAATCTGCTTCTTCTTTTTCTTCTTTTTTTTTTACAGTACATTCCCTCCCCACCCCTCTAACTGTAGTATTAAATTCCATGGTGTTACATAAGAGCCCCCTTTCTCTGGCTGCTTGCTGTGGCAGGTTTTATAATCCTCCGCCGAGACAGCGCTGAGGGTTATTTCACCATTTGAGAAGTGCCACTGGGAGACAAAAAACATCCAACAAATATTTGTGAAAGCTCCAGGTGATTG
Organism: Tautogolabrus adspersus; assembly: GCA_020745685.1. Taxonomy (NCBI): domain Eukaryota; kingdom Metazoa; phylum Chordata; class Actinopteri; order Labriformes; family Labridae; genus Tautogolabrus; species Tautogolabrus adspersus. Next base: position 15,877,085 of record CM036549.1, on the reverse strand, counting down.
TGGGAGAAGTTGCTTTCTCTTTCTGTCCTCTCTCACGCGTCGCTCGCTCTACTGTTCGTTTCATCTCCTTCCTGTCTTCTCAGCAAAACTGCATTTCCCTCTTTGCCTTTTTTGTCCTTCCTCCCTCAAGCTGGGTTTCTGTTATCACTCACTTTTCTTTTTCTTATTTTTCTCTGACTGACGGACGGACAGGGGTCTGCCTGTGCTGCAGATCCTCTCTCCCCGCTGTGTTTATGTGACAGAGGCCAGACCTGTTAAAGGCTTGAGCCCTGACAAAGAAAGGGACTAATGATCGGGAACGTTGCCAGAGCAACACACAAGCATTTCAGACATGTAAACAAATGTGTGCGTGCACAAAGGGGGTGCAGCAGAAGTCTTTTCATGGCTTCCACATAGACGCTGCAGCCTCTTTTCTCTCTCACATGCACGAAGCACATGCATGTACCAAAAGTTTCTCTGTTTTTTTAAAGTAGGATGCTGCGTTCCTCACAAGCAAGAGGTCAAAAGTTAGTGAAGGTAGTGTGAATTCACTCTGTAGACGAGCCAGCGCAGCTCCTTCTCACTTACCCCCTTCAGCTCACACGGTGGGGGTCGCTGGTGTTCGTGCCAACTTTGAGCAAAGAATGTGACAAAGTTGGAGTCAGCTCAAGAACATCCACATTAAAGTTTTCACATTGCAGCAAGTGCTTAGAGAAACACCAAAGGCTTTAAATCATATCTATGATTTAAGCTGCGTGTCTTACATTCTCCTTTTTATGAGGAGCAGCTACAAAACACAACAGACTCCACAGAAGTGTTGGTGGGCCTCTTCTTCTTTTTCCATCCCTCTGCTGAATCTCACTCGTGTCTTAAAGGTTCATGCCCGCTGTGAGAGGATCATCGAATCTGTTCCCAAACAAAACTCTGGACGTCTACATTTCATCTACACTGACGCTCCCTCTTGGTTGTAGTGTTTGTTTTGTTGAACTTGTGATCCCCTCTTAAACTTTTAGTACAAACAGCCATACTACTCGAAACGACAAGTAAAGGGGAACGTTTTTAAGATGTCACACCCAGTCTGCTGTGAAAGCTTTTGTGCCGTGTTTGTGGGATGAGGGGAGAAGTTTAGCTCGGTTAGAGTTCATGTTTTATGGTCTTAAGCATAGGAAGAATGCCTATAGCAGTGACTGTGGGATCATGCCTCCATATAAGGAATACATTTTACGTTCTGTAAACCATCCATTATAAGCGTGAGATGATGGTGTCATGCTGCATTCAGGTGCTCCCCGGGTTAGTCCCAGTATCTGAGTTGGGAAGTTGTTCTTCCAACTTCAGTGTGTTTACGTGATTTCAGTTCAGGGCACCTTACTTTTCCCAAGTTTCCGTGTTGTTGTTCCGACTTGAGCAGACGTTCATGTGCTTTTTACAACTCAGAATCTCGTTTTTCCGATGTGTCCGACAGCACATGAATGCACCATCAGTATTGATCGTAAATGCTTGAACCAATACAACCGTGTACCGTTTATTTCGGCTTAAACAGTAGTTATGGCAGCTTGGTTTGCAGCCTCTGAATCCCTGATGAGAGTCATTCTGGCCCTCACATATTAGGTACTTAGCCTGGTAGGATACAGTGACACAGCAAAAAGAGGCGACGGAGGTTTAACTCGAAGAAAAATAATAGCAGGCCCTCTAAACTGATGATTTTCAGTTTTAGAGGGCAGCCAAAGTTCATTTTGTCATGCATCTACTGCAGCGATTGAGGGTTCAATTTGTCTTTTTCAGCAGATTTGGAGACTAAAACACGCTCACTTGAGCTGCTAGGATCGATAAGCGCCCTACTCTGGTTATTAGCGACCAGTTTAAAAACATGAAATAAGAGTTAGAGCAGTTGACTAGTCCTGGTTTTTATCTGCTTGTTTACTTTCTAGCACAGAATGTGAGACTGTGACCTGAATGTGGGGGAGAGAAAATTCTTGAGCTGAGGCTTAGAGCTAGCATACGTCACTTTTTCCATTATTTAAAGCATATTTCTGTCATGCCTGAGCGCCTGAAGGTATTTATTTGCTTGTAAAATGATAAAGCAAAGTTAGAGAATGTATGCTGTTTAATATTTCACATGAAAACTGACAGTAAATTACTTTTTTTATGGCCTGCGTTTCGGAGCACGTTGCAAATGATCCTTGTTGTTTCTTTTGTCTGGAGGGGAAGGCGGTCAGTTTAGTGACACTTTCCTCTTGTAAAAACATTGCATATGTGATGCTGACTTGATGAACAGCTTTATGTATGTGGGAGTGATGTGATATCCCCGTCGATTTTTTAAAGATCTCACACCCTGTCTGTGTCCTGTTTGTCCACAGGAGCATGCATAAGCTCACACAGCTGGAGAGACTGGACCTGGGGAGTAATGAGTTCACTGAAGTGGTGAGTATCTGTCAGCCGCTTTGCTGATGCCCACGGCTTTCTACCTTTCTGCTGGTGACCTCACCTCCTCTGTCCTTAATCTGTCCCTTTTCCTTAACCTGAATTTTTTGAAATGGAAGGCATCTCTTTTAAAGGGTAGATCCTGTATTTTTAAGGTACACAAACATCTCGAACTCCAACAAAAAAAGTCCACTGAAAGATCTCTGACAGGTTTTTGACTAAAAACCAACAAAACGTTTCTCAAGGTATCTCCACTGAGATGTACCTAATACAGACCCCTGCGGGACCCCAACATAAAACGACACACAGGTATCACAAACAGTTGGTACGGGGTATGCAGTTTTTGATAACTCATCTGTTTTGATTTTATGAACAATACGTGTTATCCATAGTTAGGCGCATAGCCGACCTGATTGACAGGCAGGCGCGGTGTAAAGGTTTGTCAAGAGGCTTAAAAACCGCCTCAGCTCCAGCTCTCAACCTGTCGTTAGGTTGACTAAAACTTAGGAGCAGACAGCATTTCCAGCATGTAGACCGCCATTGTTGGAATTCTTAATAGACGCTGGTTGCTGTGCAGAGAAGGATATACCGTAGCAACCTTTCTAGGTTTGAAGAAGGGCCATCTCTGTTAGGATCCTGAACACTTTGAATAACAATCTGATCTAAAACTTTTAATGGGCGGCTGACTTTGATTCAATGCGTTCGCCTGCAGTGATACGCTGCGCGCTAAAAACAATTTTCTGTTGCATCTCAAACCCATTAGTCATTTAGACCAGAAATAATGCAGAAATATGGGCTCAGGTTAGAAAAGAAAAAACTAAACAGAACTCCTCTGTGAGCATACATAGAAAAAAGAGCTCATTTGTAATCATCGGAAGACGCAGCGTTAATTAAGACATCATAATCACATTCAGGGTAATAAATACATTTCCTCATGATTCATTTTTAGCTTGTTTTTGAGTGAAGCTCTTCTTACTGTCTCTATCTCTGCCCAGCAGGCTCACACACACATACACACACTCCTAGACACATAACCCTATCACTTATCCTCCTTCTTTCTCTCCACTTCCACAGCCTGAGGTGTTGGAGCAGCTGACCGGAATCAAGGAGCTGTGGATAGACGGGAACAGACTGACGTTTTTACCTGGGGTAACTATGACTACAATCCACTCCTGCACACACACACTCTCCGTAGCTGCTGCGCGAAACATCATCATAACATTATTTCCCTTGATTTTTAGTCTTCATGTCGGCTTAAATCTCCGTCAAACTGGGGTGCAGTCAGTTCGCATCAGACTGTCAGGCCTTTGAAAAAGCCAGCAGAAGAAGGAGCGCCAGTTTAGAAATGTTTCTCTCCCCGGATGACCACAATTAGACCGTTTTACAGGGAAAGGCGTACTTTTGGGTTTGCAGATGTCCCAGTTATAATTACCAAAAAAGGCAGTTGTGAAGTAATTATTTTCCTTGAGCATAATTAATTTATAACGATGTTTTGATAGTCAGAAAGTGTTAGTGTACCGGGGATTCAGTTTTTCATCCAAATGGCCAGCTTGTTTGTAACTGGGTCATAATTAAAGCATTTGTTCGGCTGCCAGCGCTGCAACAGCATCGGCTGTAATCACATTCTGGCCTTTTTTTAATAAGCCATAACGTGTGTGTGTGAATGCTGCAAATGTTTTCATTCGTGTATTAATGTGTGTTTTAAATGGAAAAGGTTACAATTTGACCAGTATTGTTACCTTTGTTTCTTAGAGCGCACTCACACCGGGCAAAGTCGTCCCGTACCGTGCTTAAGCCTGATTGCCCCCCCTCCCCATTCCCCCGCTGGCCTGCACTCACACTGCTCCAGGACTAACAGGGCCTGAGCACGGTTACCTCTTGTACACAACGTTGTAAACAACACATGCATTGTAACGTAATAATCAGGTGGCTTAGTTTAGATAGGCGTACTCGAGAAAAAAAAAGCCAACAACAACACGGAGGACATGACAGCTACTTTACTGACTTTGTGTCTTATTTTGAGTCATGTAAGTCAGATACAGACAGAACACTCTGGGATGTCTCCATAATGAAGGCTGTCCACGTTGTGTACCCGTGTTTGTGCTCATGCATGACCTGTACCGTGCCGAAGCACACCTCTTCCATGCGTGTCAGGGCCAAGGAATTGCTTAAGAATCGGAGCACTCACACTAGTCAAATGAACTGGACTGGGTGAAGCGTGCTTGGGCATGGTACGGATTGCCTAGTGTGAATGTGCCCTTAACCTTACACATAGCTTCTTTTACATCTGCATTCAACCAACACTGCTGCTGCATTCCATAATACTCAGAACTCGGGAAAAGTGCAATTGAACGGCCATTCAAGTCGGAATTCCAAATCAGAAACTCTGGCAAGATCCATGTAGACCGAGTCGGTGGAATTGACGTCGGAGGTTTATTTTCCCTGAGTTCCAAGAACAGTTGAACACAGCATTAGCACGGCACTCGTTTATCTTACACAATTTTGAGCTGTGTGGTATGTTTTATACGAGCAAGACGTAGAGCAGACACCGTTTCTCCTCACTTTGGTAGCTCATGTAGGTCCTCAGTACTTGCTTCTGATGCTCTGAGGCTAGCCGAACAAATACGTATAAGCTTCCTGCAGGCATCCATGTTTTCGCCAGCAGATGCACTTAGATTGGAAGTCGGAAAAAACTACGCAGAATTATTGACTTCCAACTTGCAATGGAACGCAGAATTCAGCTGTACTCTTGCCTTACGTTTTACGGGGATAAGTTACTATGAGGGAAACGTCCGTGTATTGATTGTGTGTGTCTATTGTTATTAAATCAGATGCTGGGGACGCTCAAACAGCTGGTGTACCTGGATGTTTCTAAGAACAACCTGGAGATGGTCGATGAGCAGATCTGCGGCTGTGAGAGTCTGCAGGACCTCCTGCTGTCCAACAACGGCCTCACACAGCTGCCAGGCTCCATCGGTAAATATTAAATTACACTCTCACACACACACTCACACACACACATGCACTCACACACACATTCACACACACACTCACACACGTCTCGTGGATGAAAACACATTATGAAACGCCTCTAAGCTCTCTTTAAAGTGCTGCCAGTGCATTTTTCTTCTGTGTCCATACCTGCTTAGTTTATGTAGAAATCTCCGTCTTGTAGATGACGTGACTGTAGATTTTTCTTCTCAGCTAAAAACACTATCATGTAAGACTCCGGGTGAAATGTGACTGTTTGCGTTCACACATACAGCTCCTCCTGCAAATATCAGGAGTTTTTCTGGAGTTTTCTGCTAGTGTGAAAGCAGTATGAGAGTGATTACTGCTCAAACTATTCAAGACTGAGCTATTATCCACCTTTGCATGTTTCTACAATGTCTACATTTGTATTCCAGGTCTATGTTCAGATATATGATCCAGTACTTACTTACTTTGTTTCATCCCTAAGGGGAGGAAAAGTATTGTCCGTGAGTACAGACCAAGCTAATGAAATCAGACGAGCCTTGATGCACAGTGCTTTAAAGCCAGGGTTGATTTCTGTATTGATGACGGTACGAATCAATCCAATTAAGTGCTGTAATGGATATCACTCTTTGTTGTGCAACAGTGAGTGATAATCACTAACTGCCCTGAGCTGCTCCCCTCTAACGCTCTCTCTCTCTCTCTCTCTCTCTCTCTCTCTCTCTCTCTCTCTCTCTCTCTCTCTCTTCTCCTCCCGCTTTTTAGGCTCTCTAAAGAAACTGACCGCACTGAAGGTGGATGAGAACCAGCTGATGTACTTGCCAGACTCCATCGGCGGGTGAGCATTAACAGCAGTCGCTTTAATATGAGCAGAATAAACCCGGAGATCAGTGGATTATTGTGGCATTCTCATCTGCCGTCCCACTGATCACATAAAACGTCTGTCTGGATAAATCACATATTCCCATTAAGCGTAATGTGTTCCAATGCTTTATTTGTTTTGGTCTAATGCCGATGATATTGAGTAACTTGATAATATCCATGATTATGGAGCATGAACCACCATAATTGAATGTCATGGTTCAGAGACATGTTGATTTATGGCGACAGTTTGAGCTTTGCTTTTATCGTGCCGTGTTCGATTGTAATCTCAAACCAGATGACCCTCCATCGCAGCACTGTCGGATTAAATCCTCCGTGGCTGTTCTCAGACTGATATTGTCTGATGCAGACAGGTGAATCCAGCACCCGACAGCTGCTGAGTCCAGGTCCACATCCTGACCCTGCGTCTGCTCTCAGTCGTCGTAGTCCAGCATAAAGATTAAGCTTGTGATTTAATCCAACGGTGCTTTCTTTTTCATCTGTCCACTCGCACGTTCACACAGCGACAAATCTACATGTAATAACAATTACGACGCTTTTATGTCCTCCATTGTTTCCAAACAACACACACCCTCGATTGTCCCGTATGCTAGAATGTGTCTCCTTGTGTAATTTGATACAGATTATGCGATAAAGCCTGCGGTTTAGCTTAATCCCATGCAAGGATTTCAGACTAAGCAAGCTGATATTTTTTTTTCATTCATTCTTAGCTGATTTGATTCAGCCCACTGTTCCTTGCACATTGTTGTTTTTGTCCATGTTATGTATTCAGCAGAGAGGGGTCAAATCCGCTGTTTTGGAGTTTGATGGTATTGTAGCACAGTAGCTGTCCCGCTAGTCGCAATCTGTTTGTGTTCGCCTGAATTCCCAGAATGCATTTGCATATTTCATTCAGCAGAAAGCCCCGGCGTCGATGCTCTTCTGTGTCAACATGGGCTCACTTTAAAAAATGTCACTGCATTGAATGATGTCCCATGAAGGTTTTAAAACGCATCTTTGTTGTTGTGAATGTCTCCCAGGGCTTCACTGTTACTTTAAGAAAATGGTCTCTTGAGCTGCTCTGGATTAAAGTCGACTGTATTTAAACTGCAGGGCGATTAAGGGAGTTTTATAGACATTTTTAAAGGTCTAAGCAGTGAGATGTGTAGTGACTGAAACGATAAAGTGGCCTTACTATATGATCAGCCATTAAGGAAACATGCTATGTTGAAGTGCTGGCTTCTCTGACAACAATGCAGCAGCCAGTCTGTCCTCCTTCTAACTTTAGATTCTGGTCCTGAATGGTCTGGATTTGTTTGGACCAGAGAAGGTAGGCGGTCTTGAGGCACCCCCACACGGCCGTTTTGGACGCCCCTCGGATTGCCAGATATGAGACGCCTGCATTTCTGGTATTGCCGCCGTTTCAAAAAAATCTGCAGAAGGAAGAAGAGGAATCAACTGCTGCTCGATATTTATCAACATAATTCGCTCCGTTTCAGTCGCCATGGTTTCCTTTACATAAACAAGCAGAGAATGTGGCGGAACCAGAAACTGGCGATATAACTATCATCGAAATTGCACTGTCAAGTAGCGTTTGTAGGCGGAGTACTGCAGAGCTACGCAGACACACCAACGCACAAGTACAATGTGCTCACAACGGTATAGGCCACTACAGTGTAGCTATGTTGTCGATTTGAAGCAGGAGTAAAAATCAGACTTTACAGTAGAAGAGATGGAAAGAGCCGGACAGAGAAATAGCACCAACAAATTAAAACATGTTCTACGTCATTCCGAAGAGATTGAAAGCTGTGTCTCTTAGTTTGTACTCTGTGTGTTTTAATTCCAACTCCTAATTTCTAAATCCTTCTGCGTCATCAGGCTGGCGTCCCTGGATGAGCTGGACTGCAGCTTCAACGAGATCGAGGCCTTGCCCTCCACCATCGGTCAGTGTGTCAGCATCCGCACGTTTGCTGCAGATCACAACTTCCTGGCCCAGCTCCCTCCTGAGGTGAGTGATTCACACTGACGTATATATATATGTGTGTGTGTGTGTGTGTTTTGTGTAGATGTGTTAAATGGTGTGTCTGTCAGCCTGCTCAGCTGTAACAGCTCGCCTTGTCAGCTCATGACTCAGAGTATTTGGTGTCTTCTCCTCACAGATGGGAAACTGGAAGAATGCAACCGTGCTCTTCCTGCATTCCAACAAGCTGGAGACTTTGCCCGAGGAGATGGGCGACATGCAGAAGCTGAAGGTCATAAATCTGAGCAACAACAAGTGAGTCCGGACCCGCAGTATTCATGCATAATAAGGGTCAAGTTTAAGGCCAAGGACGTATAATGTTGTTTTTTTTCTGCTGCTTTTATTGCCTCATGAAAGTAATTTTAAAGCAATGATCCCCTTCATTCACAGACTCCAGAGGGTTTTACTCTGTTTTCATAGACGTCAGCAAGTTTTCGAAAATGTTTACTGCAATTCCTGATTATGTTTTCTTGAGACATCATTGAGTCATCAAGAAAATATATTAATCGGCAGATAAACCCCCAGAAATAAAGATAAACATCAGCAGCAGCTTCTTTTAGAGTCTCTTTTTTGAAAGGCATTCCTGCAGGATTGCTGTCACTGTGTCACTAGGAAAGAGAAAAGATTACCTTGTCTCACATATACTGTTTTCACACTAGCAGAAATCTCCTGAAAACTCAGGATATTTCCCGGAGGAGCTATAAATATGTGAACTCAAACAGCCGAATTTTTCACTCAGATTTCACCCGGAGTTTTTTCACCCCGAGTATTTTTTCCGCAGCAAGTCCGAGTGGACTGATGTGAGAACGCTGCAGGATATTCTCCGGAGAATTCAGCCAATGGGAGGGTGCATAGAGTGTCTGCACGCGACCACTACGATCTCTGTGCACGTTATCTAACGGCTGCATTACATTTTCTGTTCGCCAGCATGTTCTTCTCCGCTCTTTTGTTGACAGTGTGATCCGTTGAACTACATGTAGCATCGATATAAAGGCAAATATTGTCATTAAAGCGTCGTGTAGCGGACGGATTGTTTTTTTGAGTCACGTCTTACCTCAGGAGACCCCCTGCCCCCCCCCCCCCGTCTGACAGGGATAGCCTTCCGCTGTGAGGTGCATGTGTGAACAACCAGGTTGGGAGAATATCCGGAGCAGACCTCCTGAAATTATCTAGATATTTTCAGGAGTGCAGATGTGAAAATGGCTTTACAAAAATGTCGGGGGTTTCCATTCCTGACGTCTCCACTGTGCCACATACACTGAAACACTGTTGCTACAACCGTAGAGCAACTAAATATTTTTAAAGAAAATTAAATATGGCTTCAGTGTCGCCTTGTATTAAACCCTTCCTGTTTTCAATTTTCCTCACACAATGGACGACAGAGTAGGGCTGGGCGATATGGACCAAAATGTGTATCTCGATATTTTTTTGCTAAACCACGATATTCGATATATATCTCGATATTTTCTTCTGTAAAAAAATAACAAAAACAAAATCAGTTCTAAGTCAAATCAACATGGGCCGAATGTTAAAAGTCACACAGGCACTTTTATTCACAGCCAGCTGCACAATAACATGAGATATTACAAAATAAATGACCTTTTTGTGAAATACAAAATACTTTAAAATAAAATACTCCTTAAATAAAATACATAATAAATGTTTGCTGTGTAAAAATATATACGCACAGCTGTGCAAATGATGTAAATGTAAACAGAGCAGACACAGAACAAAAATAACTCCTTGCTCTCAAAACATTTTTTTCAAAACAGGTACCAATTTCTTGTTAACTTGTGTGCAGCCCTGTACAAACATATTTGTGTTTTGTGCATCTGCACTTCAGCCAGCTCTCTTCTCTTTCTCCAACTGTAGGAGAAGCTGCTGACAACTCTCTTACACAGAGAAATTGCCCGGGTGATGCGGGCGTCATCCATACCATGTCCTGTAATACACAAATTGGAAAAATATATTTTAAAATCTCTTTCATTGTTTTATATGAAGATGCAAATACACTTTAATCTGTGTTTAATAAGGATGTAGTCCATATAATTAAACTACTGCTAAAATTGCTACACCTGTAGTCCCATTAGACCCAGAACTGGTATTGTAAACTAAACTATTTTTATAAAACCACCATTACATTTGTTAAACAGCTGTATATATTAAGATGTGTAAAATCTCAAATGATGTTTTAAAAGCATCTGTGTATTCTCTCAGCTGGCACTCTTCATTCATTTTCATAAACCTCAGTCTGACCACACACACGCAGGCGCACACACACGCACACACACACACACACACACACACACACACACACACACACACACACACTCACACACACACACACACACACACACACTCTCTTTCTCTGTGATAAGTTCTGTATGGAAATAACTTTAATGTACATTGCACTCACCAATGGCCAGATGAAGTCTGTGCCCAAAACACTGCATCCTCTGCCACTTGTTGAGTTGCACCGCCTTGACAACATTACTCCCGTTGTCGGTTGTTATAGCAACCAGTCCCTTCGGGTTGAGCTTCCAGCATGTGAGGGAATCCTTCAGAGCTTCAGCTATGTTCTCTCCAGTGTGATCTTGGGGGAAATAGCTGGTTTGGAGACAGGCACTTTTCATTTCCCACTCCTCCATAAAATGTACCGTCAAACTCATATATGGCTCGCAGGTCCTGCTGGACCACATATCGGTGGTCAGCGCAAAGTGAGACACGTTAGCAAGCCGGACGGAGAGGCTCTCTCTGACTTCAGTGTACATTTTCGGCAAAAGTTCTCTTGCAAAGTAACTACGACTAGGCAACTGGTACCTTGGGTCCAGGGCGTTTAGTAGCCGTTTAAAGCCGTCCTGTTCCACCGTTGCAACGGGGACCATGTCCTTAGCAATATGGTAGGCTACTGCTTTGGTAATCTCGCCCCACTTTTCACTTTTTCTTTCATAAGGCACAGCACGGGTCATTGACGCTTTCAGCGTGGTTTGTTTCGGTGGAGGGGGCCGCGAAGGTCTCAGGTTCTTGTTTGCAGCACGTAGTTTTACACACTCTTCGTGCTGAACTTTGTGGCGCTTTTCTAAATGGTGGAAGAGGTTCGTCGTGCTTGAACTTTTTGTTGCTACCTCTTTTCGGCACTCTCGACAATATACATTACTCTGCTGCTCGTCTGATATTTTAAACCCGAACCATCTCCAAATTATAGAGCCCGTACTTTTCTTTTTACTAACCAACTCCTCGTCGGTAGCGTTGCTCTCGTCTCTATCTGCCTCCATGATGTCTTGTTGTTGTGAGGGAGCGGGGGCGGGGTTGGTTTAGAGTTTCGCTCAGCGAGGGACAGAGTGGGAGAGAGGCGGGGCGGGGTTAAGAGGGACAGATAGTAAGAGGAGAAAAAGGCATACTGGCGGCTCTACGGAAGAAACTTTTAATGTTACGTGAACTATATCGATATTACGATATAGTCCTATGCTATATCTCCTTAAGTTAATATATCGATATTTATTAAAAACTCGATATATCGCCCAGCTCTACGACAGAGGCTTTTTAATCTCTTGTGAGTCTTTCAGGTTGTTGTTGTTTTTACAAGATGACTGAGTACCTGTGTTGTTTCTACTCTGCTGCAGGTTAAAGAATCTCCCGTACAGCTTCACTAAGCTGAACCAGATGACTGCGATGTGGCTGTCTGAAAATCAGGTAAGATCACATGTGTCATGTTTGAGAAAAGCTGCCGCTGAGTTCAGAGTCGTCAGATGCTTATTTGTTTTGATAGAGATGCTGTTTTGACAGATTGGGTACACCACAACATTCAGCGGTAAATCAATCCAACCAGACTTTCAGGGAAACACATTCAAAATGCAGCATAACCACTTCCAGGACATAAGATCTAAACACGATTCGGACTTCAGTGATACCCTCAACTCTACATTTTTAACGTGTCATGGATCCGTTCAAGGTTGCAACATGTAATCCTTACCGTAGTACAAGTTCTAGACAACACTATGGTAATCCAGACGAGCTTGGAAGAATCCCTGTAGCGTGCAAAGACGCAAATCTAAAAGGCAGGGATCAAGGTTCTTTAGATAAAGCAAAAGTAACAATACACACAACGCACATTCCTTATTTTGGCTTTGATAATGTTGAACGTAGTTAAGTGACTAAAAAAAACAGAGCGTGCAAGAGCTGTGATGGTTAAGCATTCTGGAGACGGTGAGTGAAGAGAGGGAGCAGCGATAAAGAGCACAATAAAAGGTGAACACTAGGAGATTTATTTCTGAGCTGTGAAATCAGTTTTCCCGCTTTGAGACCAGGACGCTAAAACATCCGGACTATCTGCTCCACCTTTCTTCTAAGTGCAGCGAGTACTTGAACAGTCAGAAATGTTCAGTGCTGCAAGTTCCATCCACAAAGTTCCTACAGAAAGCACTGCCCCCTGAAGCAGGGTTGAAACGATGTTCCCCCAGGTCTTAATTTAGGATCCTGGTCTCTGTGGTAAAAAAGAGGGGAATCCAGGAGTTCTCCAAAGGCCCCCAGTCCCTGGGGATCATTCCTGTGGTGGAAATGGAGCTAATCAGATGCACAAGGTGTACCCTCTAGTGTCTGAGCAGACAAACAAACAGCAGAGGACAGAGACAGAGAGTTTCACATGGTCACCATGTGTTTGAAATTACCTGACCAGGGGGCGCACACCTATGCACACTGAGAAGACGATACGATCGGCTTTATGTTCACCTAGAGGAAACTTGTGTTGGACTAGAGTGATGCACACATTTAGCTTACAATATAAACATGATACTGTCTGATACGATACGATATGCTATTGGAGGAAATTTGTTGTACTTGTGCGACACATAATTAGCTTTCTACAATATGAAAAGGATACAATGCGATATGCTGTATTGTCCTCTTGGGGACATTTTTGTTTAGATTGCTGCACACATTTAGCTTCCTACGATAGCCGAGTGTGAATGTGATGAGATGCGAAACAATACGTTTTGATACTGTAGACTTCATTGTCCCCTTGGGGAAATTTGTGCTGCTCACATGTAGCTACCTTCCATACGGTATGATACGATACGATGTAATAGGATACAGTACAATACACTTTATTGTCCCCTTGGGGAAATCTGTCTTGGACTCAAGTTATGCTCACGTTTAGCTGCATGCACCAATGAAAAGACAAAAGTATGAAAACACACAACAATCCACACGAAACAGAGAAGCAGGAACCAACAGCCACAGACATAAAAAAAATAAGAAGATAAAGATGGAGATCCCTGCACACTGTTAGTGTCCTGTCACTGATCATTGAAAACAAATATGTCTGTATATATTGGGTTACTTTTTCTGTACGAACAAAACATCTAATCTTCTGTGGCAGGACTTTTTTTGGTATTCAAAGTGGTGTCCATAACATTTATTTCTACCAGTAGTGACTCCAAGTTAAAGCCTTTATTATTGTGACGTCCTCAGCAGCAGAGAGATGAATGTTACCAGGCGAGATTGTGGTGCTTGAAATTTGGGCTTTTGCCTCGGCGACTGTGCATGTGGCCCCCGAGAGATAAGCCTATCAGAGGGGGAAACGTTGGATGGTGTGTGCTCAGGAAGTGGTTTAGAGCCCCATTTTGACGTAGATGCGTACGAGAAAAAGGAGGTCTTGAACTATTCATACGGAGCAGTGTAGTAAAAGTTTTAATGCGTTAAAAAGCAAAAGTAAAGCCGGAGCACGGCACACACAGCGGGACTCTGCAGTGTGCTGTTTGCTCTTTCAGGCTTATAAATATTTCCAAATTACAGTCTGTTGACTCTCAAAATCAATTATTCATGGCTTTTTTTTCCCCCCTCATCTCAGGCAGTCTATTGTGAGTCTCTGCTCAAATGCCTTCACAAATTGTTGCTGGAAAAAAAATGCAGCCGTTTCAGTACTCTGCAGGAAAGCCGTCTCCCCTCTCCTGGCCTCAAATCAGCTGCCTTTGAAATACAGAACACAATTTGAGGAGTTTCCGATCATCTCCACATCTCATCAGTATCCCATCTACTCCTTATTAACTGTAGCCCAACAACAACAACAGGATTTGTTTAAAGCCAATGCCAATCTGATGGCTCAAAAACTCTGATAATATGAGTAAATATATTAGCTTGACGACTAAAGAACACTTCAAGCTTTTGAAGCCAGTTTTGCTGCTTCTCTGTTCTCAAGTTTCTCGTCATTAATTGGCAGACATTTACCCAGACACTGACATATTATCATTGTCTTGACTGAGCAGGCTTTATCCATAAGAAGACGCTAAATAGGGCGCGGGATAGCCAAACGGTTATGACGTGCGCCACATGTATGGAGGCTGAAGTCCTCTTCGCAGCGGCTATGGGTTCGAATTCGACCTAGTCTCTTTGCTGAATGTCATCCCCCCGCTCTCTCCTCCCAACGTTTCCTGTCTCTCTTCAGCTGTCCTGTCTAATAAAGGCAAAAAGGCCCAAAAATAACTTGGGGGGGAAAAAAGACGCTGAGTAACAAGACGGCCAAAGTTTTTACAAAGCTCGCTGCAAGCAGAAGCGTCCAGTCAATTTCAAAATAAAACACAATATACATCTCTTTATCAACATTACGTCAAAACAGGCCCCAAACGAACAACGAATCATCCTCAGAAAGACAAAGCAACATGTTATTTGCACGCTTTTCTCTTTATTCCCGTGTGATCGTTTAGTTCTCCTGTGATGTGAGTACAGCTGCTCATGGCTGCGCTCACGCTCCAGAAACGGACCCAGTGAGGCAGGGCACGCCGTCCAACGGAGCAAAACCATAACCAAAAACCAAAACCATTGTTGCATTAACTTGCAAACAAACTCTGACACACCTCCTCGCTCTCTCTCCTCGGGTTGAAATATGACTGAAGAGCTGTAGTTTTATTTCAAGAAACTATCAACCATTTACAGAATGGAGATTGTATTGTTTCAATCACCTGAAGGGTCCAACATTTTGACAACCTTTAGTTTGATTGTCTCAGTATTTGTGCGATTAAGATGCTCCGTGTATATAAATAAGTTTGGCTCACTGATGATAAGGAGTGTTGTGTTACAGGCCACAAATAAAACCCAGAAGGAAAACCCCGTCAAAGAGAAGCTCATGGGTGGTTTGAGGAAAAAAAATAAAAAGTTATCTGGTGACGCTTTGGAAGAAAGTTGTCTGAAAAGAACTGTGGGAAATCAGGGTGACCACATTAGTTCGGTCAAAGCACGGTCGATTGCAAAAGACTGAACACTGAAACCTACTTTCTGTCTCTCACAGTCGAAGCCCCTGATCCCGCTCCAGAAAGAGGAGGATCCAGAGACGCACAAAACCGTGCTGACTAACTACATGTTCCCCCAGCAAACCAGGGCCGAGGACTGTGAGTACCCTGCATTCAACCAGACTTTCATTTCTCTCTTAGAGGTTAATCTGGCAGAGCATCAAGCTGCTAATGTTTCTGACCAAGCTCTCGTTGGATGAGCTAACACCAAGCACATGCGGCCTACGGCTGTGGCTCAGTTGGTGGAGTCGGTCGTCTCTCAGCCTAAATGTTGCTAAGTGCTCATTATAGATGAACGTTAGGTCTTTGCAACATAACAGTGAGTTACCTGCTCTTTTTGTATTCTAATGTTTCTGATGTTAAAAGACTGTCAATGAAATAGTACAGGGACGACCGTCTTTATCTTAGCAGTTTTAACCTTGCAGGTAACTTGCAAGGATTCCTGTATTCATATTGTATGAGCGATCTTGTTACCTGGAACACGAGCTCTCTTCTTCTTGTCCAGCATCTGTTAGTCCGGTTTGGATTCCTATTCCACCTGACACTCACACTGACCCCGTTGCATCTGAGCTTTAAAGTGATTAGTGGTTCAACATCGACATAGTTGGAATTGGGAACTTTTGTATCAACTGCTTTAATTTTGAAGAACACAAACTGTCGGATACGATGCCTGATATCGTACAGTACACAGCGTATCGACGTTAATGGCAATATCACGAAACAGTGATTGTTAAATTGCACAACAATCAAATAACAATACAATAAAGCGACATGTTCCACATAAATACAGCAGAAATCCAGTCTATCGTTTGTACATGTCTCTCTGAGTCATGACTGTCTACAATGAGAGAGAAGCTCGAGTCCCTCTGGCTTTGTTGTTGTCAGAGCCGTGTTTACATGGACGGGACGGCCGGCTCCTCCCCTTGTGTATAAAAGCTGTTTTAGTCAAGGACTAGAGAGAAGAAGAAGAACATACTCACTGCTTATTTGGATGTCATGCAAGAGTTTTTAGATCACGCTCATTATGTGTCAGTTTACATGCAATGTGAAGCTACGAGCTAACTAAAGAGCGCTAACATTAGCATGCTATCACAACAATGCAGGACACAGGTGATTGCAGCTCGAGCAAAGGACAGGTGTGTCCGCTTCTTGCTCTAAACTCCTTCATGCAAACGCGACTGGAAGGGGGTTGGAGGTGTGTCGCTGGAGGAGAGCGGAGGCTTCAGTATGTCCAAACAGCAGTTTGTTTTGGTTTCATGCTGGTGCTCAAGGGCGACATCTACTGGATCAGAAAGTCGCACTTTCCTCCTTTTAAGATATCTTATTAGCTGAAGAATACAAACTGCCCCTAAACAGGTGCAAAGTTTCAGGATTATTTACTGTAATTTGGTGTCAGTTTCACCTCTTATCACGAGTCATCTTTTAACTTCTTTTCAGCGCTGTCTAACGTTATGTCACTGTTGCCTTTTTCTTACTTTATCCCGCCGTCAATTTCTTCTATTGCGGACTTATTTCTGTTTTACGTTTCCATCATTGATGTCATAACGCCACCGTTAGGAGTCATGATGTAGGAACGCCGTGAGTCAAACTGGCAGAGAAAGCTGTTTAGTGTATCATTGCATCACATAAGTCAGGATGATACTAAACATCAACAGTTCGTCACACCCTAAAGTAAGCGAGGTGTTACTCCGTCATAAAATGTATCAGCACAAGTTAAAATCTGTGGGAGGATCCGTTCTCTGCTTACCATCTCACAGTGTTTGTTTTATGCCAGTTTCCATAGTTACTTACCGGGAATTTTTCCAAAACAGTTTTTATCTGTTTCCTTTTGTTTTCCTGAGAAGCTGGAATAAGTCACGACCCGACAGCAATGATTCTGTTTTACAACTTGTTGATATGGAGGCCACACACCAGGTGACTCATACTATCCAGTGTGCATCATCTCTCTCTCTCTCTCTCTCTCTCTCTCTCTCTCTCTCTCTCTCTCTCTCTCTCTCTCTCTGTTACACCCAGATCTCAAGATGTAGTCTGTTCTCAGCTGATGTTGTCTTGAAATGAACAATAATGTCTGCTTTCTTATACTGGCTAAAACCTTCTTATCAAAATTCAGTGAGGAAGTCACAGCTGTTTTGTTTTCCTGTAGTGTTTATGAGTATCTAAGTGAAGCTTTAAGAGCTTTTAACACAGGAAACCACACCGCCTCGTGCACACCTTCACAGCTTCCATCGGCTCCTTAAAGCACAGCAGATATTTTTGGCCGTGCTTCAGTATTAGTTTTTTTGTTCTGCAACAATCGTCAGACACAAAAGACCACAAATCGACACTTCCTGGATGTAATTTTCAAAACACTCTTGGCCTTGCTTCTCCTCTCCGGAGTCAAACAGGAGTGACATCAAAAAAACGGGGGTGACTTAGTCGTGGTAACTTATTTGAGAACGTTATGTGATGATATTTCTCATCCTTTTCTTTCTTATATCACGTTTATGTAAGTTTTCTGAATACTCTGTGGTATGACATCAAAGCACGAGGTTCAGACAATCACAGTTTTTCCATTTAATCCATTATTGTTCCAGTTTTTGTTTCAGGGCTTAACACCTGAATTTCAAGTTCCTCCACAGCTCCCTCCATTTGTTTGAACGCCTCGTGTTGTCTGTGCGCCACCCTGTGGTCAAAGTGAGACTTGCATGAATGATGCACAGTGGGGAACGAAGGTCAAAGCCTTAATTAAAAACTAACAAATAATTAACACCAGCTGCAGTTTACTTAGAGTGCACATTGCCCAGAGAGCCTCTGTTCACTTTTTCAGGTCAGTTAAGGAACAGAAACAGAAAAGCAAAGTGCCCAGATCACCACAAACGCTGTTTCACTCAAACATACACGCGCTATAACCTGGCTGAGGTAGCTACTTTTCAATGAGGGTTGTCATGTCATTTTTGACCTTGACACGATTCCAGTCAAATCAAAAAATATCGGTACCTTTTATTCCTTTATTGGAGAAACAGGACGGCGGATAGAAATCAGGGAGAGAGAGATTGGCGATTGACATGCGGGAAAGGAGCCATCAGCTGGATTTAAACCTAGACCCCCTGCTTCGATTACAACAGCCTCTGTACATGGGGAGCGCAAACTAACCACTTGCCATCACCCTTCGTCAGCTGTCAGATTATTTGTGTCCATGTGAACAAAGCTATACAAAGACAAAGTTTTGGCATAGATCTCTCTCTCTCTCCCTCTCTCTCTCCCTCTCTCTCTCTCTCTCTCTCTCTCTCTCTCTCTCTCTCTCTCTCTCTCTCTCTCTCTCTCTCTCTGGCTTAAATACAAGACTGAAGATCTGAGGTTTTGTTTTAAAGCTTTGGCACACTTTCGATACTTTGGATCATCATGGTATCGTTTTAAAATGTGGTTTCAAGAAGTACCGAAGCATCTCAAAATGTTGTCAACCTTAATCCAAACCAACGAAATCAGGAGAGGTTGGACACCAAAAGATTTCTTCTTTTTTTTTAATTGAAGGGATCTTTCTTTTCTCTGCTTTCGTTTCAGACATCCCCAACTCTGACTCGGAGAGCTTCAACCCCGCTCTGTGGGAGGAGCAGCGCAAACACCGAGCTCAGGTGGCCTTTGAGTGTGACGAGGACAAGGATGAGAGGGAAACACCCCCGAGGGTTCGTGTCAAACTGTTCGTTCAAATAATTAGGAAAGAGGAAGGACTGTGGTGGTGGCGTAGCTTTTAAGACTGCAGATAACAACCATCACTGATGGAGCAGATTTCTTGTGACAGCCTCTAATGTATGAGAAGTGTGTCTATACTACACTGAATGCACTTCATTCTTACATTTCCAACGCAGACATTTCTCCTCCTCTTGTCCCGCTTGTGTCTAAACTGTAACCAAAAGATTTTAACGGTACATTTGTGGGTATTTGAACTCTTCCAGGAGGGGAACCTGAAGCGCTATCCTACACCATACCCGGACGAGCTGAAGAACATGGTGAAGACGGCCCAGTCTGTAGCTCACAGGCTGAAGGAGGATGAGTCCGGCGATGAGTCGGGGAAAGACGCCAGACCGGTCGAGAGGAACCACATCGGAGTGCAAGACGTGGGAGTAAAGGTCAGCTTCAGCTTCATGAAATATTAAAGATATCGCTTTCACTTTCCATTATTGACTGCTTTGTTTCGATTCCCCTTTCACATTCCACATGTGCTACATCTGACCATCCGTACTGTTTTTGCACAGGTCATAGAGGCACCGTGTCCCAACGGCACGGCATCAGACATGGACCTACAACTATCCACAAACACAACCATCCCAAACACAACAACACTGGAATCAAGAGACACATCAGAGTCTTACAGCTCCCAGCGCGCCCCGCTCAAATCTTCAGAGGGCTCTATGATGAACCATGAAGACACACTCGAGGTAATCTGTCATTTAAAGCTTGCTTATTCTTCTTCTTTTTTTAAGTACAGTGCCCTCTACAGCTTTACCTGAAAACTGTCTTTGTCCTCAGGATTCTGAGGAGCTGTCTGATGAAGAGGAGATGAAAATTGCAGAGATGAGACCCCCTCTCATTGAGATCTCCATCAACCAGCCTAAAATAGTGACTTTAAGTAAGGACAAAAAAGGTAAACGTTTAGTTTAAGCCCTCTTTCAGCCGGTGGCTTCAGCTGCTTCTCAGTTCATTTCTCTCTGAAACAGAGAATGGGGTTGTGGTTAATCGTCAGACATTCTCCTATATCATGGTTATCACATTTATTTTAGCGTATGGTCACCGTAAATTAAATTCAGGTGGAGGATTTTTACTAACCGAAGTTGATTTCTCGTCTGATTTAGCTCCTCTCAACCAAGCCATCTTTATCCCCCTGAAGTAGACTCTTTCTGAGAGCAGTGGTTGAACAGCTTCATACTTTATGCTCCGTTGACAAACTGTCCTCCATCAGTCCGCCAAAAGCTGCAGGGTGTTGCTTTTTGTGCACTCACCTGTCGAAGGTGCTCAATCCACCACTGCCCTCTGCTAGAATGACCCCCTGAGACCTCTCCACTACAGGTTTAAAAGACCTCCTCCTGGCGGTCCATGGGTCCAGTTCTAGGGGCGTAAACAAGAACACGCCAAAGTTGTTCTAAGCTCCAAGTCCTGGCGATTAAATGGCTACAGGAATCAATCCGTCCATCAGGACTTCATCCAAACTGAGGCCCTTTTCACACATGCACCCCTGAAAATGTGTAGAAAATATCAGGACAGCCTGCCCCTGACATCTTGCTGAGTTGGACTTTAACATGTGTCCCTCACAGCAGGAGTTTTAACTCTACTTTATATCAACTCTCCTTGTAATTGGACGTCCTCACAGTATAAGACTAGAGTTGAAAAGAACTGAGTGGCGAGCAGAAGAGAGAATGAATCTGCTTCTTTACGTGCCGATAGATTGCAGCAGTCCCAGGATATAAACTTCTTCAACCCCGACCGTTGCTCACATTGAATTTTACTGAATACTGCCTGCTGCTAATAGACATCTGCTTACCCCGACTTTGACTTTGAGGGCTTGCAGGAAAAGTTCCAGATAAAGTCGGTTGAAAAATTCAGCTTCTTCTGTTCACACATGAAGCGAGTCCAGGCAGAACAAGCAGCTGACATTTCTAACTAAAGAAATACTTGGAACAGTTTGCCCGATCAGCTTTGTCAGAGAAAGACTCCTAAAATATGAACTTTTATAGGAATGCCTAAATAAACCGGAGTGGGGCTGTGCAGCGATTTAAGAGGGAAAATTGAAGTTGACAAGTGATAAGTAGATGAAGTACACTAACAGTGATATGTGTGATTCACAGATGATGCAGACTCTCTGCTGGATGAGACAGTGGCCAACAGCAACCAGAACAACAGTAACTGTTCATCTCCATCACGCATGTCTGACTCAGTGTCGCTGACCACAGACAGCAGTCAGGACAACTCTCTGTGCACCCCCGAGAGAGAGGCCAAGATGCCCTTCCTGCCAAAAACACGGTCAGTACCATTCTTTAACCGGTTTGAAATAAAGTGGAGTCTTTATTCAAAATCTTATGCACCAGTTTGTTCTGTGTTTTAGTCAAGAAGATGAGAATATGAACCAGCCGCCTAAAGACACCACCCCTCTCCTGCATAACGGCAACGGCTCGGAAACGTCCCTTCAAGCCCTTTTAAAAACCCAGCAGACCCCGCCAGAGAAAATGGGCGACTACGACCTCTCAATGGAAGCCAGACTGGCCTTCATCGAGAAGGGAATCAACAACGGCATGGGAGAAACCTACACCAAGTGGGACCAGATCAACATGAACGTGTCCAAGCTGCCGACCGACAACATGGTCCAGCTGGATGCGGTGGACAAAACCAAGAATGGTGCAATAACAAAAGAGGACTTTGAGAGTAAACAGGGTTTTAGCAATGAGCATTTTCTGAATGGAAACCAGCAGGTCAGTGACTGCATCAATAGCCAAGCGATGCGAGTGGAGACATCTGCTGGGCATGTGGCCTCGACAGGCATGACAGCCAGCAGTGACATGTCTCTGTCTCGCAGCACAGAGGAGCTGTCTCCAGAGAAAAGATGCTATCCCCCACAGGTGATGAAGTCTCACAGCGTTAGCAACATAGAATCGGGAGGGTTGAAGATTTACTCCTTCGACGGGGAGGGTGACACCTATGACGCAGCAGGGAGGATGGCAGGAGTTGGGCCAGGATCAGGAGCGCAGGGCCAAAGCATTGTCAGGAGCAAGTCAGCGAGTCAGTTACTAAACGACCAGTCTCTGCAGATCTACCCCAACTCCTCTGCATCCTCCTCAGACCTGCTCTCCTCCTCTAAGCCCCCTGCCAGCACCAGCAGATACCCGGTCTCCTCCAGCATGGCAATGGGCATCCCTCCCCCGCAGTACAACATCCAGTACACAAGCAGTGCTTCGCCTAAAGACGGCCTCTGGGCTCAGAGGACGCCCATGCCCCCTGAGCACCAAGGCTACCACCCTCCTCCTCCTCACTCTCTAGCCAACACCAACTACTCAAACCGTAATCAGGCCCCTCCATACCCTCTACAGCCCCAGCAGAGGGGGCCTCCAATGGGTCCCAAACCGCCTGGTGACATGTGGGCTATGGAGAGGCTTCATTCTACCGGTGGACAGGTTAGAAGCAGCACGCTGCAGAGGCAAAGCAGCACCGCCTCTACGGCTTCTATGGGCGACCCGAGGCGCATGCAGTTGCCTGAAGGGGAATACATGACATACAGGGACATTCACACCCTCGCCAGGGGGCCGCTAGCGATGAGCACGGCCATGCAGAGACCGCTCTCAGCCCGCACCTACAGCATTGATGTACCCGGAGCTTCCAGGCCTGTGAGCGCCAGGCCGCAGCCCCACGAGCTTCCAGAGAGGACCATGTCCGTCAGCGACTTTAACTACCAGCAGGGCAGCCCCAGCAAGAGGCCCAACGCAAGGGTGAAGTCTGAGCATTCACTGCTGGACGGGCCGGGGGGAGCAGGAGCAGGAAGGGTGCCAGCTGACTGGAGAGACCAAGTGATGCGGCACATCGAGGCCAAGAAAATGGAGAAGGTAAAAAGTGAATTGAAAACTGTGAATTGATGCTTAAATATCAAGTTTAGCAAAGTGTACTAACCCATCTGAATGCCAACGCATGTTTGTCTGTAAATGCTGTAAACCTCTTTGTTTTGTCTTCTATGTCGACACTCATTTGGCGGATTTGCATGACATTATGGTTTGGTGCTGGTTGTTTCATGTCGTCTCTCTGTTCAGAACGCGCTGTCTCGCTCCTATAATTCCAATAACTCTCCTCTGAGCTGGTCTCACCACGGCAGCTGTAGGGAAATGCATGCCAGCCAAGGCTCTCTCTTGTTTAGTACCAGGGACGGACAGCCCTACGGAGCTCTGGGCTTCTGTGTGAGTACTGAGTGAACCTGACGTTAGCTCCTGCAGCTCATACTAAGCCTGGGCTTCCTGTTCCTGCTAGTTTCACTCCCTGTAGAAGATTTAAAAAATGTTTCCTCCTCTCCTCTGTGTTGAGAAGTGACTCTCAGAAGCCATCTTTCACTTGTCCTTGTATGGGCAAATGAAAGTATGTCTCCCCTCTATGTCTGATTTCCTCACAACTGCAAACCTTTTTATAGTATGTGTGATGACTTATAAGTGATAAGTGTTGGATTTAACAGACTTTCTAGCACAGCTCCTCTTAGCGTTACGCAGACTGGCTTTTCTAAAAGGGGCGCTCTGATTGTTTTGTACCATCATCTAATTGGTTTTGTGGCTTTCCTCCCCCGCTTAATGAAAGAAGAAGAGAAATCTGACTTTAACAAATATACTCAACTGTTCATTTAACCCCAAACAGGTTTACCGCTGAACCAAATTACACTTCTCACTGAACATGTGCTAAAGTGAGTGACAGCGAAACAATATAAAAACAATAAGACTGCAAGGTTGCAGGATGAAATGTAGTATGAACCCATTTAGTGAATGTGCGGGATCGCCCGCAGGGATGCAAACTTTATGCATCAGTCAGCCCCCCCCCCCCCCCCAAAACACAAAAGTACACATCGGAAACTCTGGAAAGAATGAGGTGCCCGACTTGACATCATATTCGTCATCACATGGGGGCAAAGTATGTATATTGCACATCAACTTTGTGCTTTCTGATCTGAAATGACGTGAACACACTGAAGTCGGGAGAATGACTTCCATACTCGGAAACTGGGACCATCCGAGGAGCACATGAATGCAGCATAAAGAACACCTGAATTATGGGCCGTCTGTAGCCTAGTGGTTAGTGTGCGCGCCGCATGTACGGAGGCTGTTGTCCTCCAGGCGGTCAGCCCGGGCTCAAATTTGACCTGTGGCTCCTTTCCGGCATGTCATTCCACTCTCTCTCTCACTCCCTGATCTCCGACTCTGTCCAATGTCCTGTCTCTCAAATGGATGCACAAAAAGCCCCCCCCCCCCCCAAAAAAAAACAAACAAAAAAAACAAACCAGAATTATTCTTTAAGCCATTTGAGGTCTTAACTCGTCATGAAAGCCGACCTTACTTCATGTCCAAGTATTTAATGACATACGAGTGTCATGCATGGTACAAAACAGCCCCTTTTCATGGTCTCGGTGTGCAGAAACTAATCCTGTGATTGTAATGCATCTTTTCAAACCGTCGTTTTCTCCCCCTCCTTACTGCACTTTTAACTCTTCTCAATCATCTTCACTTCAGTTTTTCACCCCCTCATAACCTCTCACTTTTTATGTGGAGTTGAAAACGTGTTTGCTTACGGTAAGTTTGAAAAGTGTGCGTCTCAGTGAGTTAGAAAAGTGTATGTTAGAATCCGTAGAGTCCCCCCCCCATACTCAAGGTAACCTTTAAGATCAACTTTATCTCCCGGCTGTTATCGGGAATAACATGCTGCTTAGCGTCTGAATAGAAAGTAAGCAGAGTTTAATCAGAGTTTTTCATCATTTTAATCAGATGTCACCCTTCCCTCCTCCCATCCTGTGCAACACATCACTGCCCTAATGCCATTAGCAGACATGAAAAATGTTCATGTCAGTGTCTAATTGTCCGTCCAGGCTGATATGTCTCTGTAAGTGAGTTTTAGTGAGGTGAAGCAAGGGCACGGTGCTAATAATCATAACTTTCTCTCCTCTCAGGATGATGTGTTTGTTCCCCAAGGGCAGCAGAGTTACACCTTGGACCCCCACAGAAAAGTAGGTGTGATATAAACCAGGCATGTCATGAACTTGTATATGATGCTCATTGTGGTGTGTACCGCCAACCTGCCAAGAGACTACACATGGAAATAAGTCTATGGCTACAATCTGGCATTTTTACATGTTTATTTTCATTAATGTGCGCTGTCCCTAAGCGCCGGTAGCCTAGTGGAGCGTGCGACCCATTGTACAGAGGCTTTCGTCCTCCAAGCGGAGGGCCCAGGTTTGCTCTCTCCAATGTTTAGAGTTTTGACTGCAGTAGCCATTTTGAACACTAGGTGTCAGAGCTACATATTGCTCCTTTAATACAAAGTAAACCTGAGCATTACATTTTGTGCGTTTCCAAATCACATTTTGACTTTTCTCTGATTCAGCAAAGCTTTGAAGAGGTAAACATGTTAAAACATCAACATTAAAACCATCTTTTTTTTCATCACTGTGTTTTTGTCTCTCAGGTGCCTTTGATGAACGGTCAGATGGGCCCCTCTGCTCGTCCTCAGATGAGCCAGGCTCCCATGGCTCGCCACCCTTCCAGAGAGCAGCTCATTGATTATCTGATGCTCAAAGTTTCCCATCAGCCCCAGGGGCCCCCTCGCGTCCAGCACGACACAATGCAGCAAGAGGTGAACAATGGTGGATGTGTGAACTTAAATAAGAGTGGGATGTGCTTCATTGGCTTGGTTGTGGTTTTATTAAAGGAGTAGTTCAACATTTTGGTAAAAAATACGCCTTAAAGCTGTGTCTTTTATACCTTAAAATAGTAGTTTCATAGTCGGATCTAAAACGTTCAAAAGGGGTATTAATGTCTACCCCATTACCACAGATCTCTAATATGTGTCAGTAGTCTGTCTACAATAGAATAGAATAGAATAGAATATCCTTTATTGTCATTGAACACAGGTGTAGCAACGAGATTGGAACGGGAACTCACTTCCCACGGTGCAATAAAAAGTAAAAATAAGTATAAATATTATACATAAAAACAATAAAATCCGTGACGAGCTATTCACACACACACACACACACACACACACACACACACACACACACACACACACACACATACCCCCCAATGATGAGAAAAGTCCATCCTCTCTGTCCTTTGCCTGCTCCACTTTTCAAAAAAAGGTGTGCTCAAACAGGCCGTTTGTGATGTCATGAAGGGAAAATCTCCAAAGGGCAGTAACCCCTCCCCCAGGTGGGTGACACTCCCACAGCTAGGTGTTTGTTCTGCCCTCTGAGTCTGCCTTCTCACCGTAAACAATAGGACATGGAGCGAGAAAGACCGAGCCACCCGAGCCCTTCCAGAGAGGGGCGTGGTCAGACACAGCTCATTTACATTCAAAGCTACAGACACAGAAACAGTCTGTTCTGAGCAGGGCTGAAATAGAGGGGTTTATAGGCATGATCAAATACAGGATCAGAGTGGATTTAGAACAAGAAACTTCACACACATTTTTTGGGGAGCTCTGAGACTTATGAGGATGAAGAGGAGGAAACATTTGACCTTTAATGTTTGTATGAATTCAGCTTCCTTACCTTCTGCTGTGGTTTCTCGTGACTAATTTTTAATGTGTGAAAATGGTGTAATAAACTGTGCATGACGGTGAGTAAACGAAACTAATGAAAGTGTGTGGGTGTGTTTCAGATCCGTGTGAAACTGGAGAAGAATCCAGAGCTGGGTTTCAGTATATCAGGAGGAGTGGGAGGCCGGGGAAACCCCTTTCGTCCAGACGACTATGTAAATTAATATCTAATCCTCTGATACATACATAATGAAGCATCAATGCCTTATATTCTATTATTTCTTACTTATCAGCTTTTAACATGTGTATGTAATTGAATATCTCTGTGTTATTATTTCAGGGTATTTTTGTGACAAGGGTTCAACCTGAGGGGCCTGCATCCAAGATTCTTCAACCTGGAGATAAAATCCTTCAGGTACACTCCTGTTTGCTAAATTCCACCAGATGCGTGTTCGGTCCGTCTCCGCTCCGCTGCGACAGCAGAGCTGATCGTTTTTTTTACTTAAGTCCATGTGTGTGCTTCCACTGCGCTCCGTCCCAGATCCTTCCAAGCTCCGTCAGTCCGGAGCCCTCTGCAGCAGATACGCAAGGCTTCTATTCGTGCCGAACGCCGGAGCACGCCGCATCAACTCACCACAGAGCAGATCGAGTGGGACAGGAAGTCAGACACCGAAACAACATTAAAACATCCTGTTTATTTTCAGAATGAAACACTCCGTTTGACGGTTCAGAACAATGACCGTATGTGTGTTCGTTGTTGTTTTTATAAGGGTTATATACCACATGCATCGTATTATCTCGGGCTGTCGTGCTTGAATCTGTAATTACCGCATGGACTCCTGGGTCTCGGGACTCCAGCTGTCCAATAGTGTCGCTCCTTGCTGCACTCTGAGAACGCAGCCTGTAGGTGTTGACGGACGAGGGAGCACGGAGCGGAGCGGACACACAATGCACACATATATCTGGTGGAAGTTCTGCGTGATGAGAGCTTCAGAATATTATTCAAGGATTCTGTGATTTGTTAAAGGTTTGTTGCATTTTTCTCAATGTGAACAAAATAATAATCTCTATTTCTTTCTTTTTCTCTCTCTCTCTCTCTCTCTCTCTCTCTCTCTCTCTCTCTCTCAGGCGAATGGATACAGCTTTGTGAATATCGATCATGGGAACGCAGTGTCCCTGCTGAAGACATTTCCAAACACTGTGGATTTGACTATCATAAGAGAAATGCAAGCATAGACTTCCACTGACTTCTGAAGACAAGGGCGGGGACACAAGAAGAGAGACAAACGGATGACATGATGTTGACTCTCATATTTTTATACACAGAGGAGACTGGTCTGTCGATACCTGTAAGGACTATTTATAGGAGGGATCTTTATAGCCTTGAGTGAAAGGGGAAAACCACTGAATGTAGTGGATCGAAGCGAGACGGTGACGGCGGCATAACCTCTGCAAGTACGAGTCCTCAAAAGGCCATCACTGTGGTATCTATATTTTTATACAGAAGAAGCTGAAAACATGACCTGAAGCAAATAGTTACTGTGGTCTCTGTACAGATCATCTTTTTTTTTTTAAGTCCAAATCACATAAGTCCTTTATCATGAATTAGGTTTTTATTTCTGCAGATCATGAGTTGACCACTAGGGGGCAGGGCTCCCTCTATTCTTCATACAGTTTGCCTTTTTTTTTAACTTTTTATTTAAGATGTTGAAACCGTTTTCTGGTCTGCTACGCGATCATATTCGGAGGACGATGTTACGTGATTTTCCTGTGGAGACGAATGTCGATCGAGGAGCGGTTTGATTCTGTTTGTTTTTCTTTTAGAAGAGAGATTATTTGTTTTCTCTTCTTGTAAAATCAGAAAGCTGAGAAGAGGAAATCATCCACACACCACCCCACCATTGCTGATCACTCTCCAGTGCACAGACACTTCTGTCCTCACAGCATCCGCTCGGCATATCACCTCACCGGACCGCTCCCTGCGCCGTGTGTGGACGCAGAAAAAATCCTCGGGGAGAAACGCAGTCAGAGCGTGACCGTCGGACGAGACTGGAGAACGTAGCGGAAATCTTGAGAGGAAGAGGTGTCGGCTGTTTGCTCAGCCTTACTTGTTGCCAGTCAGAAGATTTTATTTTTAAATCAAAGGTTTGATATTTTGGGAAATGTTCTTGTTTGCATTAAATTACAGCGCAGCAAAGTGAAAATCAGTCATGATTCGTCATGACAACATTTATCTGTTTTACTTGCGAGGAGTCAAACTTTCCCGAAGACCGGAGGGTGCCTGGCGGCAAAGCACGAAGAAATCTGCACAAAAACCTTTTGAAGAAAAAGGTCAAACTGTCCGAGGGGCAGATTGTTTGATTTCCCGCCTTCTGTTACATCTATCAGTCGTCTCAGCCTCTCCGGTCCTTCCTCCTTCAGAAAGTGAAGACGAACATTTCCCAAAGTGTCGTGAGTTATTCCTTTTAGTGCAGAAAGATATGAGCGGATTTTTAGCAGTGATGCTAGCTAACCAAAGCAAGTTTAGAAACTGTGGTGAGAAGGACAAGGCGGGAGACGCCGTTAGAAAGATACTTGAGTACGATCATGAAACATTCACACGTGTTGTATTTTGTAAGGGCTTCATCGTAAGGGCGGCCAATGAGACGCGAGAGAGGGTTTCAACATCTTACATGGGAGAAGACCACCGTTTGCCTTTTTAATGTCTTTTTAAGTTTTATCATGTTTGTTTTTTTTTACTCATCACTATCCATCAGTTTTTAATTCTCTCTCTTTGCTGTACAG
The DNA here is from genome assembly GCA_020745685.1 of Tautogolabrus adspersus. Lineage (NCBI taxonomy): Eukaryota > Metazoa > Chordata > Actinopteri > Labriformes > Labridae > Tautogolabrus > Tautogolabrus adspersus. Next base: position 15,847,523 of record CM036549.1, on the reverse strand, counting down.
AGAGGCGAGTCGGGAGAAGCGAGTTGTTAAAGTGCCATAAGACCTTGAACTGTTTGAAAAAAAAGGGGGAGGAGCGTTCACCCCGGAGCCCAAGCAATATTCACATAATCACCATCGTCCAGCAGCGTAACGGCTTCAAAGCAATATTTAAAGCCTCATCGGATCACGTTTTTAAAAACAACACAGACACAAGCTTTTAGTAATCCCTGGTGATTTTACATGATTTTTATAATGTGAAAAGAATCTTTTTTTGTAATGAATTAGCACAGGAGATATAACTATGTATGGTAGTGCTAAAAAGAAAAGATCTCTGCATTGTGTAAAAGTGAATGTCTGTGTGTTTGCCCCGAGGACTTCTTCTTCTTCTTCTCTTTGTTGCTTTGATTTCCATAAATCCAGACCGATCATCCGAGCAACAAAAAGCCCCAAACATAAACGACATCTCAGAACGATCGTCGAAGAAATGTGAGAAGACAACATGTTAGAAAAAGGTGGTAGTTATACGCACATCATCACGTAGGTGCAGGGCCGTGCAAAATCAGCAGACTGAGGAAGGAGATCGGCCCCGCACACTTTGCTCAAAAGCCACAGAAAGTTTTAATTGATCACAACGTTTTGACTTCTTCTGATTATTTTTCACAGAAGACAAAATGGCACCGTGAACTTTTCATCCACTTGTAAATATCTTTTCAGTGACGACGTATTTCCAAAAAAAAAAGAACGGAAATGATACATTTCACATACCGATGAATGGCCCCATGAATTCAAAACCGCACGTTTGTGACCGCTAAATTATTCGGATGATATGTAAAAGGCTTTTATCCTGACACAGCGTTCTCTAAATGTCTCTACAGCGGATTGTTTGAACGTCTACTGTACTACTCCCTGATGTTTGAGCCATGTTTGTGCTCGTGGCACGCTCAAAACTAAACCTTGTAGTGATAGAAAACATTGAAAATGAAGGGCTTTATTGGCATGTTTCAGTGTCTACATGACTAATAGAGACAGGAAGTGAGGTCATCGCTCAAAAGACTATGGCTTCAAAACGTGCCGGCTGTTTCCATCGACGTATGTCGGCTGAAAAAGTTTGTTTATGGCATTAACAGGCTCAAACGGTTCTACTCAATGTTTGACAACATTAGGATGAAGTATTGGTGAAGAAAGAAACAGTTGTCATGTTGCTCTCGTTAAAGGAGCAGTATGTAACTCTGACACCTAGTGTTTAAAATGAGTACTGCAGCCCAAATTCAAAACATTGCAGAGAGCTGTCTCTCCCCCCCCCCCTCTCTAGAGTTGATGCTCACGCAGGTTGCCATGTGGTGGACACTGAAGCTTCAGTGTTTAGCCAGCTCTGCATCGGTCTGTAAACCTTTCTGCATTCTAACCTCTCTCCATTTTTCAAAAGCATCTCCAATATTGATCCTAGTTTGAGCACGTTTCTGCTCGTGGAGCTTATTAGAAACATGCAGAGGCTTTTTAGGTCGGTACAATCACTTCTATCTGAACCAGTTCTCTTGCCCGCTTCCATCGATGCAACACCTGTTGGTTTGACCTGATAACTGGTCTCATATCTGGCAAACCGAGGGGCGTCCAAAACGGTCGTGTTGGGGTGCCTTAAAACCGCCTACCTTCTCTGGTCCAAACAAATCCAGACCATTCAGGACCAGAATCTAAAGTTAGAAGGAGGACATACTGGCTGCTGCATTGTTGTCAGAGAAGCCAGCACTTCAACATAGCATGTTTCCTTAATGTCTGATCATATAATAAGGTCACTTTATCATTTCAGTCTCTACACATCTTACTGATTGATCCTTTAAAGCCGCCAGACTCCATTTGCAAAAGCATACATTTGATGGAAGAGAGCACTGAAGTTCCTTTGATCTTAGCAGGACTGCTAACTAACAGGTGAAGGCGGCGGTTGACCAGCAGCTCCCAGATTTTGTAAGGAATAATTACTGGTGTTGTGAATGAAATGTGGCGTCTTTGTAGAAAACAATGTAAAGATTATTTCTGACTTACAAAATGGCCGTTAGCTTGATTACATTTCCTGCATTGTCGTCAGAACCGTTTGAGCCTTTTAATGGTTTTATTGGAGTTCTTTCTCCCTAAAAATTGAACTTACCGAGCAATGCCAAAAATGTCCAACCTGTTCGTCATTTTAACTACTGAAATCACGTGAAATAGAGTCCTATGTTCTCAAATATAGACAGAAAATCCCTTAAAGATGTCCTTTTAAATAAAAAAAAAAGGTCTGTTTTCTAAAAACAAGCTGTAGTTTTTAAAATTGGTAGAACATTCAGAATAAAAAAAAAAGACTTTAAACATTGGAGTGTTTTTCACACATGAATTGTTGCTTGTATTTTTTGTTTTTAAATTTGTCTGTGATTTCTGTCCGCCTTTTTTAAAAGTAGGGTTTAAATCTTTCTTGGGTCGTGGTCACTTTATTTATACTCATGGGGGGGGGGGGGCCTGCAGTCTGACATCGTAGACAATCTTGGGAGATAAAAACATTTTTCACATTTTCTTCATTCACGTCGGTCTGCTTCTTGCGCTCCCGTACTGTTCTTATTTATTTAGCATTCTTCTTCTGTGGTTTTTAGACCTTACTAATCAAAATGTAAATACTCTAAAAAAAAAAAAAAAGACATTTGAGAAAGAAATGAATAACAGCATTAGTGACTTGCGATTGTAAAACCAGCAATAAATTGCAATGCAGAGGCGTCTGTTTTAATGTATAGCTTTTATTTCTAAGGTTTCTCTGGAGACGGCCACATTGAGATGATGATGATGATGAAGATGATTGATATGCATTTATCCTACATTCCAGATTTTGTACATAATTACCTGTTTCTGAAGTAACCTGTGGAAAATAAAACTAATGCTCTTTACCAACGATTGCTTGGTCTTCATTTGGTTTATCTGCAGACAGACAGTCCAAGGGAAAGGACAAGTGTGGGGCGGCTGTGGCTCAGTGGTAGAGTCGGTCGTCTCTCAACTGGAAGATCAGGGGTTCGATCCCCAGCTCCTGCAGCCACATGTCCGACGTGTCCTTGGGCAAGACACTTAACAAAAAGTTGCTCCCCCTGCTTCGTCAGCGGCGTGTGAATGTGTATGAATGGATTAGTTAATAGTAGTGTTGTAGTACTTGAAATCTCGAGACTACTTTTTGAGGGTATTGTTCCTGTCTTGGACTCCTGTCTTCCTGCAGTAATTCATTCATTCATACACATGCATACGCTGCCGATGAAGCAGTGGGAGCAATTCAGGGTTAAGTGTCTTGTCCAAGGACACATCGGACATGTTGCTGCAGGAGCTGGGGATCGAACCCTCGACCTTCCGGTTGAGGGGTGACTGACTACACCAAGTGAGCCACAGCTGCCCCGAAGTGTGTGATGGCATGAAGGATGATTAAAACCACCTTAACCTGCTGTATCTACCGTGATACTCACTTTTAACACAATTTCATTCAAATGAACCACAAAATATGAGGTTATTAAATGTTGGAAAACCACATTTGGTGCATGTCTTCTGCCCCCTGGTGAAATATCTGTGCACTGCATGTATGTAGTTTTCATCAGATCGATCGATAGATAGCCCATTTATTACGCCCAAGGCACTAATGCAGTGTCGTGCAGTCCAGCAGGGGGCGGTAGAGCGCTTCATACTTCATTGGAACAGCTTCTCTCACACAGAGAGGAAGCCGGTGAACCTCTCGCTCCGCTAGCTTGGATGTTCTGCCTCTAAAATTATCATTTTAAAAATAATACACCACTCTTAAAGATTGTAACCAGATTTATTAGTGTGCACAATGAGCGGAATACCGGGCACCGCAGTCGTCCAGGTCACCAACCTCTCCTCGGCCGTGAGCAGCGAGCAGATGCGCACTCTGTTCGGTTTCCTGGGAGACATCGAGGAGCTGCGGCTCTACCCGCCCGAGTAAGAGCAACCTCCGCCGGCGTGGTTAGCTAGGAAAATCCGAGGATGCGTGGCCTTGTATGCGGTCCACCAAACTCCTAAATCTAAGCACCAAAACGGGCGAAATAGAGAACTAACCAGCCTACATGTGTTCTTAATTCTTCCTTACAGCAATGGCCCTGTGTCTTTCTCATCCAAAGTGTGTTATATAAAGTATCGAGACCCCTCCAGTGTTGGAGTGGCGCAACATCTCACCAACACTGTGTTTGTTGACAGAGCTCTGATAGTGGTCCCATGTGCAGAAGGTGAGTGCAACATGTTTCATGTTATTATAATGCAATGCGTGAGTTGTCTCAGTGGACATGCAATGCCCCCCCCCCCCCCTTTTGAAACCAACTGTTTGGTGTTGTGGTTGAACTTTGAACCCTGGGTATTTTTGTTTTAATGGCGTCAGTGCGTGAACCGATTGTATCACTTTAATACAAATTATTCAGATAGTTGTTTTTTTTGCATACAGCACCCAGCCAAGGTTTGTTTTTGGTGTCACAAGGTGGTTTCTGCAAGTAAACATAGAGTGCATGTCATTTCATTCAAGGTTAACCCTCTAGACCCCTGCTGGATTTAACAATATTGATGCTGCATTCATTCACTGAAAACCCCGGAATATACGGTCTCTTTTCAAATAAAAAGATGTTCAATTTGATACTTCATATTTGGTGAAAACCCTTTGAACAGGAGAGCTTCTAAGAACCAGGAATAATACAAAAAAGAAGCAGCTTTTTGGAGGAGGGCAGGAGCGGATCTTGAGAAGGTCAGGAAATAGCCGAGGTACTCGTCTTTAGAAGAAAGGTAAAAATGAGAACACGATAAATCACAATTTAGCAGATTTCCGATTCCGATGTTTGTCCAACAGGTGACTTCATCGACCCAATAAAAAACCTTTTCTCTGAATCAGTAGTGAGGTGTACTAGATCTCAGCATTATATTGATACAACACAACAGATAAACATCGGCTACTGACGTTGCTTTATTATTTGCAGATGTGCCGATGTATGTCAACAGGGCCAATGATACCAACTTTAAGTTGATGCATCGTGCATCCTTCGTTGTTGTTTTAGTGCACACTCCCGCTGGGCAACCGTACCATGCCTAAAGACGCTTCACCCCCAAAGTCCAGTTTGTTTGACTCGTGTGAGTGCTCCACTTCCTTGGCCCTGGCACGCTTGGAAGAGGTGTGCTTCTGCACGGTACAATTAATGCACAAGCCCGGGAACGCAACGTGGAAAGCTGTCCATTATCAAGAAATCCCAGAGTGTTCTGTCTGTATCTGACTAACATGACTCAAAATAAGACACAAAGTCAGTAAAGTAGCTGTCATGTTCTTCGATGTGCGGACGCAAAAATAAATTCTCAAGTCCGCCTGTCTTGTAGACTAAGCACGCTTCATGATCAAGAGGTAACCGTGCTCAGGCCCGGTTAGTCCTGGAGCAGTGTGAGTGCAGGCCAGCGGGGGAATGGGGAGGGGGGACAATCATGCTTAAGCACGGTACGGGACAACTGGGCCTACATGTAAAATTTAAAGTCACGTGCAAACCAGCGATAAAAATCCCCAGTTTTCAACAAGGCAGAGTTTATTTCATGGTTCTAGTTGTTGATGACGACGTGAAGTATCTCCTGTACAAAACTTAGACTTACTTTGACGTGTGTCGATTAACTGGCAGTCTTTGAAAGTCGTGGGGTCTGGAGGGCTAATCTCCCTCGTAATCTCTGGACGATGTAGGTTGTGTATTTCCATAAATCAGTTATCATTACTATCTCATGTTTCCTGGAAATCACAAAACAAGTCGATGGTAGCACAGCTAACTCAAAACCATTTTCTCTCTTGTCATTTTTGGAGCTCATTTCCTTTAACCCCCTCCCCCACCCACCACCCTTTTTTTTGGTGCCACTGTTGTTTCCATGTGTACAGTCAGAACAGAAAGAAATGCTATCACCTCTAACCTGATGCTTTTGTCCACGTGACTTGGTGCTGGATGGCTACTGAGTTTATTAATTTGGTTTTGTATGTTTTTTCTGTGTGATTATGTGTGCATATCAGATGACTAGACTGGCCCAGCTGTTACACTACACTAGCCTGAGTCAGGCATTGTTTTCCAAGCCACTATCCCCGATCGGGCCAACGCAGCCTTCAAGGGGGGGATGTGACCAGGAGAATAGCCCGCTGAACCTTCCAAGATGGACACCTTGTCTCTTTTTATTTCTTTTTCTTTTTCTTTTTGGTTTGTTTCCTTTCATACTCTCCCATGTTGTCCACTTTCTCCTGTCTCTACCCAGAAACTACAGTATTGCTTATCTCTAGCGTTGTGTTTATATTTGTTATTTTGGTTTGTTGTTTTGATTATTGTCCAACCCCCACCCCCCTCTCTCTTTCCGCTACAGCTGCAGCTTGTGTGTGATTGAATTCTGTCCAGGTTGCTACGGCATACCGCTGGTGGGATGTGTATCACACATGGGAAGCTAGGAGGATCACTAACACTTTACTCTCTTGTCACCTACTCCAGTTGACATAGTGAGGGGCTAGACGCTCTGAAAGTGAGACCCAGTAATGCAAACTTTACCTCTTAAAAAACGATACACCTGTAAGATTCTACTTGCACTTTTCATCTGTGCTAAAAAAGATCCGTTTCAAACTTGGATGTTCGCTCACAGTTCAGCTCTGATGTGGATGTTTAATACTGTCACAGACATTCTTCTTTCAACATTATTGTTTTTAAAACTTCGTTACACATGAATGAACGCTCTGCGTCGTTGTTCCTTCTGAGAATATTTCTTTAAAGGTCACATATTATACAAAAACACACTTCATCATATTTCTCTAACACTAATATGTGTCTCTAGTCTGTCTACAAACCCCCCAATGATGAGAAAAGTCCATCCTCTCCGTCTTTTGCCTGCTCCACTTTTCAGAAAATGTGTGCTCAAACAGGCCGTTTGGAGATTTTCCCTTCATGACATCACAAAGGGCAGTAACCCCTCCCCAGGTGGGAGACACTCCCACAGCTAGGTGTTTGTTCTGCCCTCTGAGTCCGCCTTCTCACCGTAAACAATAGACTGGCACAGGAATGAGTCCTAAAACCCGGAAGTGAGTTAGCATTTTAGCGCCATGGGTTCCTAACTCTAAAAGTCAATGGGGATTTTGAATGGGTTTGTGGTTAGACGCCTGAAATAAGGTCTGTGGTTCACACAAGCTTAAGAGATGTTAGGCGTTTTGTTAGACGAGATAAACTACGTTAGATAAGACCCCAACTTGTGAATTTTAAAGTTTTTACGCGTACTAAAAACGGCGGTTGCTAACAAGTGGCTAAATGAGACTACAGTGGTTGTCGGGGACATTAAACGTCATCACGCCGGGAACTCTCTCACTAGTCCGCCTTACAGCCTCTAGTCATGTTTTTCAGTGCTCTTGCAAATATTCGGTTAATAAACAACTTATTAAGCTACGGTTTCACTAGCTTGTCAAAACCGCTGATTACATCGGTGAAGTATAACGGTAGTGACGTTAAAATCAACCGACCGTGGTGTAGTTCGCTTGTAGCATAACGTTAGCTTTTTACTTCTCTCGGCTGGATTAACGCTTCAAACTTCACAAATGTGGTGTTCATTTGTAAAGATTATCCTGCTGAACAAAACGCTTATGCATCAGAAACGTGTGTTAGCCACAGAGCTTATTTTCTGCAATTATCCAAAATCCAATGCAAAAATCCCATAGGCGAATTATCGTTGGAACCCATGGCGATGCTACTTCCGGGTTGGCCTACAAAAATACGTCATCACTTTTCCAGTCTATAGGGCATGGACAGAGAAAGCCCGAGCCACCCAAGCCCTTCCAGAGAGGGGCGAAGTCAGACACAGCTCATTTACATTTAAAGCTACAGACACAGAAACAGCCTGTTCTTGTTGAAGAGGAGGATGATATATGACCTTTAAAGCAGCAGAACTGTTAGATGCGTTCTCATGCAGTAATGTTGTAAACGTAGCCGTCTCTTCTTGAAGTGAAGCAGCAGATTTCATTTGTTAAGAGTCGAAATGAGAAAAAACGTCCTAATTGGTTGTTTTTTTTTGTAGCTAAGTGTTGGCTAACATTTCCTACAGTTCCTAAAATTGTTGTTCTTCTCTGTATCTGATGTCCTGTGTGCTATTAGTGATGCAGCCAATGGGGGTTGTCTTGTGTTGCACAACTTTCCAACACTGCGAAACGATCGCCCCCTCCCCCTCCCCCACGGAAACGCGCCCATGCTTGATATCGTATGGTTCATGACCAATATGTTTCCAGTACAGGTGACCCATGCATCAAAGTGTTGACTCATTCTCTGCATTGTGTTTTTTTTTCTCTTTCTTTTCTTGATTTATGAAAAGAGACACAGGACAAATCAACATTTCTGAACAGTTAACTTTAAATAACTTGAGTCTGACTGAACAGAAAAGTTAAATCAGAGTTAGGATGCTCGGTCTCCGTGAGTAGACAGTAGAAGTCTTGTAGGCTGTTTGGGGAAGTGTATGCTCTCTTTCTCTCTAGAATACTGTGGGCTTATTGTGCAGACATAGAGGAGACAGAGAGACGACTCCTTCTATTGCCTTCACTAATATCTGCCTCTTGTCCTGCAGGGAAGATACCGGAGGAGGCCAAGGCCTTGTCTCTTTTGGCGCCCGCTGCCCCAGTACCCAGTCTGATTCCTGGTGGGGGACTGCTACCGATTCCTACTCCCGCCCCGCTGCAGAATGTGAGTCAGAAACACGAGTCCCAATCCCATACCAGAGTTTAATTACTAACCTGTCTTCCTCACTGTGAGGCGGGGAGTCATTCATGTGTAAGGCAGCGTCAGGTTTTCCTAAAATTGAGATCACGATTATGAAACACGATTACTCAATGATTTTACAACATCTGGATTTCATGCATTTATCCAACCTAAACACTTTGATACTCGTAACGCTTTGAAAAACGAGCAATGGTGAAAATAAATACTGTAAAATCCGGTCTAGAAGACATTTATACCTATTTTTTCGTCCAAAAAGTGCACTGTGTTTTATACCCCGGTGCGACCAATATACCAGACAAGCACGCCATCATCCCCCCAAGTGCATCCTACAACCATCACACACTGCCTGTGTCCTGACATGGTTGAAAATTAATCCTCATTCATTGTGTATCGCGAGCTGATTGCACGCTGTGCTGGGAAACATAGCAACACAGACCAATCTGACTGCGTGACTTTTTATCATCTTTTCTCCGTCATTAGGTCATAAAAATTCCTGATATTTCCCGGATGAGCTGTATATGTGAACGCAAACTGCCGAATTTTTCTCTCAGACTACACCCGGAGTTTCTCCTCCAGCCTCCTCGTATATACTCTGCAGAAAGTCAGAGTGAGCTGATGTGAGAACGCAGCAGGATATAATCAGGAGAATTCACCTCGAGCCAGTTGGAGGGGGAGTGGCGAAATGATCTAGATCTAGCTGATGTAAAAACGGCTCTAAATTAAAGTCAGCGAGTCACCTGAGGAGGTGAGCAGCGCGGCTGGCGGGCTCTGGGTCTGGGGGCAACATCACAACTTTCACCGTACGCTGGGCGCTGAACCACCGTAGTGTAGCGAAAACAGACATAACTAAAAGAGTGACGCAGCTGTACAAAAACAGCACGTCGTGGACTTCGCTGAACACGATAACACATGACAAAACAACCACAAGAAGTCACGTAAACAGCCTGACTCTTTGTACCCGTCATGTGAGCTAAATAAAAGTAAACGTCACTGTGTTTGTTTTATTCCTGCAGCTGAACCTTCCTGTAGTGAATCGGCTCGCAGCTGTCCTGGAACCCACAGCGTCATCCCTCGCTCAGCCCCCGCTCATGGGAAACGTGGATCCCTCAAAGATCGATGAGATCAGGAGGACCGTGTATGTCGGCAACTTGAACTCACAGGTAACAGCGATTACATCGTGAGGTCGATTATCCAAAGTACCCATGTTCACTGTCCGGTGAGTGTACACGGCCAGGAGTCGTTAATCAATCGATTTTAAAACTAAAGATCGTTCTTCTCTTCACAGACGACCATGGCGGAGCAGCTGTTGGAGTTCTTCAAGCAGGTGGGAGACGTAAAGTTTGTGCGCATGGCCGGAGACGAGACTCAGCCGACACGCTTCGCCTTCGTGGAGTTTGTGGATCAGGAGTCTGTGAACAGAGCTCTGACCTTCAATGGAGTCATGTTCGGAGACCGGCCCCTGAAGTATGTGTTTCCTTTTATGAAATCATATCGAGGAGCGGTACAGTCAAGACTTTAGAAATAAAGAAATATTAAATGAGTTGTTTTACTTTTTTCAGGGTGAATCATTCCAACAACGCCATCGTAAAACCTCCTGAGCTGACGCCGCAGGCTGCTGCTAAGGAACTAGAAAGTGTGATGAAGCGGGTGAGGGAAGCCCAGTCCACCATCGCTGCTGCCATAGAGCCGGGTACGACCATTCAAACGTCTGTCAGTGTTTCAGTAATGAGAGAATGAAGTTATGTCTGGTTCTGATGCTGACACTGCTGCTTTCACTCCAGCCGATATAGAGAAGCGCTCATCTAGTCGATCCAGACGTCCACGCCGCTCCCGCTCACGCTCCCGTTCACACTCGAGAACACACAGGAAAAGGTCCCGATCGAAACACAGGTGCAGAAACTAAACGCTAAGTCTCTCATGATTCACTTGCTTGACGGTGTAACGCTGTGATTCGTTTTCGTAGCAGCTCGATGAATTTTTCCCACCCCTTCTGTTTGAGCAGACCGCCACAGAAGTCATGGCCGAGGAACGACTCCCACAGTTCCAGAGGCGGCCACAAGAGGCGCTCACGTTCCAAAGACAGGAGACACAGTCGCAGTCGTTCGAGGTAAAGAAAACAAAAACAATGCATTAAATGAAACATCTTCAAATGATTTCTCTTTACTTTGAAACAACCCCTACACATGCTCAGTTCCCCAAGGTCGTCTTATCAGCGTTTTAAAGGTCACATATTCTCCTCGTCTTCAACACACAAGTCTCAGAGCTAAATCCACTCTGATCCTGTATTTGATCATGTCTATAAACCCCTCTATTTCAGCCCTGCTCAGAACAGGCTGTTTCTGTGTCTGTAGCTTTAAATGTAAATGAGCTGTGTCTGACCCAACCCTCTCTGGAAGGGCTTGGGTGGCTCGGGCTCGCTCCATGCCCTATTGTTTATGTTGAGAAGGCAGACTCAGAGGGCAGAACAAACACCTAGCTGTGGGAGTGTCACCCACCTGGGGGAGGGGTTACTGCCCTTTGTGATGTCATGACGGGAAAATCTCCAAACGGCCTGTTCGAGCACACATTTTCTGAAAAGTGGAGCAGGCAGAAGACGGAGAGGATGGACTTTTCTCATCATTGGGGGGTTTGGAGACAGACTAGGGACACATATTAGAGTTAGAGAAACATGGTGAAGAGGATTTTGTATAATATGTGACCTTTAAGGTTTAAAAAACGACTTCTTTACGTGTTGCCCTCTCTCGTATCGTACTGTGTTTTTTTGAAGAGTCATTGCAACTGCTTTAAAAATGTGACGTTTTAACCAAAGGATGGGTTTGCTAGAGTCAGTATGTGTTCATGGATGTGTTAGTAATTATTTTAAACTGTGTTCTCTTCTTCTTCTATCTTTATTGTAGTGCTGCAGGGCCCCCCAGGAACAGAGACCTCGGTTTCAGTGGGTCCTAAAATTAAAGGATAAATAAAAATAAGGATACAAGATTCATGATGTTTATTATCACACTGAATGTGGGTACAGACGTGTGAAAAATGTTTATTGGGTCGCCTCCTTGCAGATTGTTTTCATCTGAATCTCATTTCTGGGTTTTGGACCCTTTTTGGATCTTTAATGTTTTTGTGTCTTTGATGTAAAACCTTAAGAAGCTCTACTTGCCTCTTAATAAAACGTCTTTATTTCATTATGTGTGTTGTCATCAGGGGCCACAAGAGGAGAAGCAAAGAGCGCTCCAGGAGCCCTCGGAGGAAAGTCAGATCTCCCTCACCGAAAAGGTAAATCATCCCTTCATGACTCCAGTTGTTGTCACATGTTTAAAGGAAGAATGAGCGACATGTTACACATGAATAAATCAGAAATCAAGTCTATCCTGTGTAAATGTCCCTCTGAGTCATTTTATTGAGAGGACAGAGAATGGAGTGATAAGAGTGGGGAATGACACGCAGGAAAGGAGCCGCAGGTCTGACTCGAACAATAGCATATGTTAATCGCCTCCGCCCGTCCCTCACTCCCAACAGTACCGCCATCCTCGTCAACACCCTGGTTACATCCCGCATTGACTATTGCAACTCCCTTCTCTTTGGTCTCCCTCTCAAGTCCATCCATAAACTTCAACTGGTCCAGAACTCCGCAGCTCGCATCATCTCCAAAACCCCCTCCATTAATCACATCACTCCTGTCCTTCAGCAGCTTCATTGGCTCCCGGTTAAATATCGCATCAACTTCAAGATTCTGCTCCTCACCTTCAAGGCCATCCATAACCTCGCTCCTCTGTACCTCTCTGAACTCCTGCACATCATCACGCCAACCCGCACTCTCAGGTCTTCTTCTTCCATTCAACTCACTGCACCACCCTCACGCCTGTCCACCATGGGGTCCAGAGCTTTCAGTCGATCTGCCCCGCACCTCTGGAACTCCCTCCCACCACACATCCGTAACATCGACTCTCTCTCCATGTTTAAATCTAATCTCAAAACACATCTTTTTAAACTGGCATACTCGGTCTGATCATTCCCTCCCGGTCTGTTAAATTCACTACATCTTGTACATTTGTCTTGTTAATGTTAATTTTATTGATGTGTTGTTACTTTGTTGTTTTTATATCTGCTTTGTAAGGTGACCTTGAGTGTTTTGAAAGGCGCCTTTAAATAAAATTTATTATTATTATTATATGTACATTAGGTGCGCGACATAACCGCTAGGCCATCAGGCTCCCTGCTCCTACGCCTTAAACACTAAAAAATGACACTTTTCTTTTTTAATACAGAAAATAAGAATCAGAGTCAAAGATATAAAAACAGTAGGAACCAGTTACAGACGGTTTTGTGATGCTCTATATCATCAGGGGTTCCCACCCTGAGCCGCCCCCCCCCCCCCCAGGACCCACATGAAAAAAAGGGATACATGGCTTTCAAAAACTAACATCAATTTGATTTGTTTTCATTGATTCATTGGGGGGGTCTGGACCCAAGGTTGGGAACCAATCTTTGTGTATCAGTCATGTTGCTCCTTCAATATTGTGATGACTTTCTGTTCATCAGTTCGTTTGTTTTGCGTGTCGTCTTTCAGAGGTAAGAAAGACAAGAGGAGGGAGCGCAGCAGGGACAGGAAGGAACGCTCCACGTCCAGGAAGAGGAGCCGCAAAGACGAGGACAAGATAAAGAGCAAGACCCGAACGATGAAGGTACTGAAGCTTTCACCTCCTCCCTCACATTAAACTCCCCTGTGTGTTCGGTAGCCTGATGATTTAATGAGCCGAGCTGTGTCACACTTTGAGACCGCTCAGGTGTGCTGTAAGATATTTACTGTCAGCGTGGCTCCTTCCTGCTTTTTTTCCTGTGTAACGCCACAGGAAGTTGTTACCGCTGACCTTCTTCCTTCCTTTATTGTTAGAGAGATTGTCCACCTCTTCATGGTTACGTGTGCTCTAATGTTTCATGCGATTGTTGCTCTTGCTCTTCAGTTGGATAGAGACTATGACAGAGAGGAAAGAGAAGACTTTGGAAGCGACAGAGAGGACTCGGTCGGACTCGGCGAGGACATGACATCGTCACCTTGCCACAAGCACAACGGCAGCTACAAGACTCGCCACGAGGAGCATGCGTAGACAGCGAGTGACTATTTACAGCAGCACCGTGGAAACTGATCCATCAGACGATCACGACGCCCACCAGGTGGGTATGGATGAACACATGAACACGGGAGTTTTCCCAGCATCATCATCATCTTCTCCAGTTGTACAACCTGATTTTTACAGCAACACAAGGATCGTGGTTGACGACTCATTTTTGATACCCCACCTTAAGGCCAGGTGAGCACTCGGTACAGCACAGATAACCTCAGCGTCCAGTTCAGCTGCAGATTTCTGAGTTTACAGGAAGTTCATGTGGAACAGCGGGCTCAGAGAGAAGCAGAAAACACGACTCGCTCACAGTAACTTTACAATCACAGCTTTTCAAACACTGGGTTCCTTTCAAGACGGTCATATTGGATTACATCAGTTAACAAAAAAACAGATATTGTGTCCACCTTTCGTATCTATTCTCTCTCTATATACTAACACTGTATTCAAAACACTCCTGCAGATTATGAAGTGTGCACGCCTGGACGAGCTGCACAGCCTCTCAGGAGGACAAACCTGCTTCACTCCCAGACACGAACACACAGAGTCAAGAGTCACCTCGCTCTGCAGCAATTTGAAACAAGATTTCAGTTTATCTTTGTGTGTGCGTGCATTTATTTCACCTCATTTAAAAAACTAAACAAAAACAAATCTCTCCAGAGGGAGTCGGCAAAACACTCCAGGTCTAAAAATCCTGTATTTGTTGGAATGATTTGAAGTTTCCAAGTCATACTTGCACATGTGAAAATTAAGTTAATAGCAATAGCAATATATTTGTTATAAAATGTGGAATCTTTACACAATGTCCGTCTAATCTTTTAGATTAAGACATTTTAAAATGTCTGAACAATTGGTATCAAAAAGTATGGCAGTAAATAACATTTTGACAATCTCATCTTGAAGTGTATCGTGCCTCAGTTGAATTTTTTTAACAGATGAATAAAAAAAAGTACTTCATGAAAAGTAATGATTGAAGAATAATCAGGCCATTCTCACGCTTTTGGGTTAAAGGAAGAATGTGAAACTTTTTGATCCAGTAGATGTCGCCCGTGAGCACCAGCATGAAACCAAAACAAACTGCTTGTTTGGCCACACCTCCTCCATACTGAAGCCTCCGCTCTCCTTCAGCGACACACCTCCAACCCCTCTCCACTCACGTTCACATGAAGGAGTCAAGTGCAAGCAGCGGACCAAATCGTCCTTTGCTTGAGCTGCAATCACCTGTGTCCTGCATTGTTGTGTTAGCATGCTAATGTTAGCGCTCTTTAGTTAGCTCGTAGCTTCACATTGCACATAAACTGACACAGAATGACCGTGATCTAAAAACTCTTACGTGACATCCAAGAAATAAGCAGTGACTATGTTCTTCTTCTTCTCTCTAGTTCTTGACTAAAACAGCTTTTATACACAAGGGGAGGAGCCGGCCGTCCCGTCCATGTAAACACGGCTCTGACAACAACACAGCCAGCGGGACTCGAGCTTCTCACTCATTGTAGACAGTCATGACTCAGAGAGACATTTACACAGGATAGACTTGACTTCTGCTGCATTTATGTGGAACATGTAACACATTCTTCCTTTAAGCATCTTCTGCACACTAGCGTGCAAAATCAAGTCAAAGCTCATACCTTCTAATCAGTAAACAAGTTTTTTATCTGATGTCTTAATCAACACCTTATAATGTAAAAAGATAAACATGCCTCTCTGTAAACGAGGTCTCGTAGTCTCGTAAGGTGTAAAGATCCGCCTTTCCTTTATTCTGCTGCTGCTGCTTTGGTGTTGCTGCAGCTACTTCCCATATTCTGCTGTCCACTGAGTCAAACGAGGCCAAAAGAGTTTATTATTCTGCCCCCCACGTCTCAGTTTTAAAACACTTAACATGTTATCTGCTGATGCCAAAATGCTCATCTGACCTTTCTGTGGGGGGACAAGACGATTTACCCGGTCAGTGAAGTGTCCTTTTTTTTTTGTGTGCCATTTTTCCCCCGTCGTGTGGAAGCTGGAGCGCTGTTTTATTACTTCTTGTGCTGTAATTATGAGACTGCAGAATCTTCTACTGGGTTTTTTTCTGAACCTGTTGCTAATACATTTTTAGAGAGAAGAAGAAAGACTCATCTCTCACGTGGTCGACGTTTGAACATGGTTTGACTTCTGGTTTTTTGTTAAGCTTGTACATTTACTTGACATTTCAGAGCATCATGTTTTCCTTCATGTTTTTTGTCGTAATGCTGTGAGATAAAAATATATATATATTAACTGTGTAATGAAACAATGCAGGCCTGAACTTTAGTGCCCGACCGATGTGGGACTTTCACGGGCCGATACCGATGTTAGGCATTAGAAAAAATATCAGGTACCGATATCTCTCTTTGCGCTATCTTCGATCTATAGAGATAGATATACAAACGTTACTTTCATCCTCTCCTGGTTGGACTAATGCAACTCCCTCTCCACAGGTATAACTCAGCCCTCAGCATCACGTCTACAATCGGTACAAAATTCAGCAGCTAGGTTGTTATCAAAGCTACGTCGTCATTTCCACATTGCTCTAATTCGTATCTTCCTTCATTGGCTTCCAGTTCCGTTCAGAATCAATTTCAAAATGTTACTAATAGGGCCCGACTGATACGGGATTTTCGCGGCTGATACCGATATCTACATTGGGGAGAGTAAAAGTCCAATACCGATATATCGGCCGATATCTTTCCTAGATCCATCTTCGCTCTGTAAGGCCGTTATGAAACACGTGTGGAAAAGATCTATAATGAAGACAAGATGGTCACTCGACTGGAAAGTAACTGTGCATGTACGTGCGTCACTGCTCGACACTCTGGAGAGTGATGATGTTTGTTGTAATCCACATAGCGCCCTCTGCTGGTGTCAGAGAAGTGCTAGTGTAATGCAATGATACACAAAATTAAATGCTGTTTGACTGGTGAATAAATCGGCGCGTATCACAGATAAAAATTGGCCGATAACGATAGTCACTTGATTCGCTGATATCGGCCGACATATCGGCTGGCTGATTTATCGGTCGGGCTCTACGATGCTGTAAATGACGGTTGCGTGCAAAAATGTCTTCTGACGGCTCACAAAGAAAGAGAGATGCAAATGAAGCTCTAATTGCAGTCTGGACGAAGCTCAACAGAATTTAAAAGGTCAAACTACCGCATGGAAGCCCAGAAGGGTCAAAAAGTGCCTGGACTAAGATTGTACAGAATATTCTAATAAAACACGGAGACTTATTTACAGATGCAACTTGGATTTATTGTCAATAATGTTTAATATTTGAGATGTTATATCAAAGTATCGTAGGCTGTCATAAGTGAGTGATAGAATAAAATGAACATTGTTGGTACTTGCGTGTTTTCTTTAAAACATTTAAAACCAGTTTTTTTGGTGTTTCAGTTTGCAGTAATGTGATTGTGTTCAAATATTTGTGCAAACTAGCCCCGAGATCGAGATAAACGAGCTTTAAGCCGGTCGTGTTTTAAAGCTTTACTGAAAGAAAAGAGACTCGAGCTGTTTGCACACATGCACTCCTGAAAATAGTTCGAGAATTTCAGGACAATCTTCCCAGAGTTGCTCATTCACACACGCCCCTCGCCGCGTGAAGTTTTCCCTGTCGGATGGGAGGGGTGGAGGGAGGCGCGAGGCTGAAGATGTCAAGAGTCCGACACTATAGTGACATGTTTTACTTTTACGTTAATGCTATGAAAAATTGGATGTATTCACAGGATCAACAACTGAGTGGAAAATATATACGGGCACGCAGAGAAGATTGTAAAGCAACTTTAGACTCGTGCACGAAGATCAAACTGCTCAATTTATCTAAAAGTCGTCCACTCCACCTGCCCACTCGCTGTGAATTTTCCCGAATATTTCCTTCTGTGTGTGCACAGCGGCTCACCCAGACTTCACTTCGACTACAAAATGTAACTAGGTTGCTGGCAGGAAAAAGACGAGGTTAAAGAGTCGTACGTTTGCAAAACTTTCGGGACATTTTCAGGAGTTTTATACATGTGTGAAATCAGCTTTAAAGACTTTATGACTTCGCCAAATTCCACTTCTATGGCTTTTACGAAACTAGATGTTCGTCTTTTTTCTTTTTTTTTAGTTTCCTGCTCTTTTAGTGCTAACAAAGCTTCAGTCAGGAAGTGGTGAATCTGTAATAAAAGTTAAAACGGCATTACCAACACAACTGATAGTATGTTAAGAATTTTATTTTTTTATATCCATGTATCTGCTATGTAAGGTTTGGACTGTAAAAACACTCGTTCATGGTTGTGCTCCTGGACGCTTGGGCACTGGGTATCTGCTTTTGGGACTTTTTGGGTTAAAGGTTTGGTGAAGATCTGTTTGAAGAGCTTGGATGTTTGTTTGTGATCCTCTTTGAATCTTATCAAAACTTCTGATATGGTTCCAAAAATAATCAATAAAGAGACTCTTTACAAATATGTCGCATTAATGCCTACGTTGTGTCTGTAATGACTTAGTCACAGATATGGAAAGAGTACTCAAATATTCTACTCAAGTAAAGCACTCCTACTTCGATGAAATTTTACTTAAAGGGGACATATAGAAATCCACGTTGACAGTGTTTTTGAACATATATTTGGGTAACCTGAGTGTCTACTGACCCACAAAATGTGAAATAAACCCATCCAGTCCTTTGTTTGTGGTCTGCATAAGTCTTACAACACAGAGAAAAATGCTCCGTTTCAAATTTACTCTCCTTGTGACATCACAGTGGGATTCTGGTAAAAAAAATCCCCTCCCCTCCCCTGGTATCTCCACCCATGGACTCCACCACCAGCCTAGAGCAAAACTTTTGAGCAGGTCCGCCATTTTTATTCTCGCTAGCGAAGGAGTGATGTCTACCGGGAAAACTCAGGGGGGGCTCATTGCATTTAAAGAGACACACACACCAAAACGGGGCGTTCTGAGAGAGCTGGTTTATACAGGGTCACAAACCTCCTCTGCTGCTTGATTCATGTTATATTTTGACCAAAGCACAGCACAGATGTTTCATTTAGACCACAGGGGACTGTTTGAAAAGGGGGATATGTCCTCTTAAAGTAAAAGTTACTTACCCGTAGTTACTTTTCTTAACAACCGATCTCTCCTGTGTAGAGCAAACTGGCACGAGGATTCCGACTTCATCCGGAGTTTCAACCGCCATAGTTGGGCTTCAAAACACCTCTTTAGACACAAATGGGTGACATCACTGAGACTACGTCCAAGTTTTATTCAACCTATGGTGCCAACAAGGTACATTCAAAAGAACGTGGGTGTTGTGTAGGATGTCCTTGGATCAGTCAGTGGTCTACAGCATTAGTATTGGCTTGGCTTGCTGTAAAACATCCAACAAGATGAAACCAAAACATTACCAGATACCAGATAGTATCCTCAACTTTGGCCAACAGAAAACCAAAACTGAACAATTCCAACAACTCGAGTTGACTCAACCGATACCTCGCTGCAGAAAAGAGAAGTCATTTGGTAGAAAAACAATAGTCAGTGGTTTGAAGGATTCCCTGGTGGTTCTTGACTGTTCATACTCGGCAGTCCTGTTCCCAAATGTTTTTATGAAAGGTTAGACAAACCCTCATTGTCCAAGATGGGACTGGTACTAAATTGCCCCACATAGTCAAACCTTGACATCACCACGGTCAAGTCTGTATCCTCTGTCTCTCCTTCCATGGCTTTAGTAACGAATGAATTCGCTGGCACTGCTCGAGGCGTGACCTGCTGAAACATCTCTATTGTTGTATATCCTGACGGAAAAGCAAACGTGGAGCTCTGGAGGTCTGTCCTTGGGATGTCCGAGTTTGTTTCTGCTGTGATATCAGGAAGGTTATCGTCAGTGGTGTCACATGGGATCCAATCGCAAGTCGTTCCTGATTCGTCCTCCTGGTCCTCCAAGGCGTGTAGAAGCGGTAATGTTGAAGGTGATGTGCAATCAGGAATCATCTCCTCTCTCTCAACTATCTGGAGAGAGCTTGTTTCCCATTCTTCTACTTTCAGAGGGCTGATTGACTCGAGAAGTTCCTGAATGAAGAAAAAACAGAAACTTCAGTTCAACTAAAAAGATTGCTAAAGGTGAAATAAAGAAATTTTACACTAAAATAATGAAAAATGGGAAAGTTATCAAAGCTAGAGAAATCCTTAATTTTATAGTTGTAATAGGACGTGTCTTTTGTGGCGACCATGGTGACAGAGCCGCCATGACAGACACGACATGTTTATCGTTGGCATGGAAACAGCGCATGTTACATCAAAGGCCGCTGCATAAGGTACTACTACTGCTACTGAAAGCTGCCGTACTGTTGCTGTATGTGCTGCTGTGATAAAAAACGTCACGTAAATTGTACTCGGACACATTAGCTCGTCTGTAAACATATTCTCTTCCTCAGGTCGGTTTCACCCGTTCGTCTCGACTACGGTCAACTCGGCGTTCATTTTCATCGGGGGGAAGCAGAGACAATCACTCCCATGATTCCCCCCAGCATCGTAGTCATCTTATGTTATCGTTTTGATTGAGAGCCCCCTGGTGGGGGAATTTACTGTGCGTTTAAAGGACCACTTTAAAAACCATCAAAGACGTATTTCTAGATCTATTTGAGGTTCAATTGTCATGTTTCTAAGGCATTACATTTGACATGCATACAACATTTATAATGACTTAAAGGTAAAATATGCTTTTATTTTAGAAAAAGAGTGAAGTCTAACTCCCTCTAGGCTCTAAGCTCTGTGTTCATACAGGACGCTAATTTCAGCTTCTTTATCTTTTGCTCAGAGGCTCTACATGTTTCATTCACATGAACCCCTCCATTAACCGTTAACCCTCTGCTGCCACGCGGTAGACAGCCCTGCCCACTCAGGTAGACTACTACTGTAAGTACAGGTACGTCGCATGAGTGCAACTCAAGGAGAATTAACAGACTTTCCAAACCGAAGAAAATACTTTTTTTTGGAATAAGATCTGAATCAATTTTGAGCTGTATTTCTGACAGGAGATCAGTCGTAGAAAGTGCTGCACTTAGTCGGAGCCATAGATGGGGTAACTAGATGAACGCTGAGGGAGGGGTGGAGGAGGAGGGGGAAGCGATGCGCTGAAGGGACACTTTGGTTTGGTTTGATAGACTGATGCAACATCTACTGGACATCTACTCTGAATGATGCGTATCATACCTTTAATGTATTTTTCTTCTGCTGCGTACACTTACCAATTCACGTGGTCCTGCCATTTTCTGCATTGCATGACTCTCTCCAGGGTTGGGTACGCTTGGCCACAGAAGGAGTTTTGCTCTAGATAAAGTAGGTAGTGAAGAGTTGAGTTAATTTTAAAGTAGAAGGATATTTATGGTTAATTGCGGACTTCTTCATCAATATACTCGTAGCCCTTTTCAGACTGCTAAAGTGCCGTAACTAAGCTCAGCTGTCATCACGTCTTGTTCATTCATATTGTTTCTGTGAGGGGGTAACATTGGTGTCCCAGTCTGTGAATTCACATTGCGTTTGACACAGTTACATCGCGCCTACCTTTCAATCATGTCAGTAATGTGCCTAACTATGGATAACACGTTTTGTTTTCCAAATCAAAACGGAGCCGTTCACCCCCAAAAAAATCTCCCCCCCCCCCCCCCGTACAGTGTGTGCCAGTGATGATAATAACTAATCAGACCTATTTCGTTCTTTTTTACCAGGCTGTAAACATGTTTATTTATGCTGTAAAAACAGCGTTTTTGCTGGTCATGCATCTGTGACCTCCGGTGTTCCTGGAGCCAGCCTCAAGCAGACGCTCGACATACTGCAGGAGTTTGCACATCCGCATTGGCCTCCTTTTGAGGTTGCCGCTTGGTCGCGGCTTGAACCGGCAGTCTGAACAGGGCTAACAGGGCTAACAACAAAGAGTAGGGTACCTTTTTATTATCTGAGATCCGAATATCAGCACAGTGGCCAGAACTACAAAAACTGTGATAAAGCTGAAAAAAGAATACTCTAGGAAAGTGGGAACAAAGCAGAAAAAAAACATGTTGGTTTGTGTTTACTTGAAAAAAATGTCATTTATAAAAAAATCTGGTTCATGGCTGAAAAAGGGTTCAAAAGTTGTATGACAGATATTTACCTTTGTTGTTTGTATTAAAGAGGATTTCAGAGCTCAGCACGCCTTCTCCTGCCTCGGTGAAACCGGAGAGCTGGACTTTGTATGCAGTTCCACTTTCTAGGTCCTCCAGTTCATAGGTGTTAAATGCTGGATCCAGTGTTATATCTGCAATGATCAAAGAGCGACATTTCTCCTCATGTAACAACATTTCTCCTCAACATATTCAAAACATTTGAACCAGTTCAACAGATCAGTTGCTAATGCTGTGGCGGTGGCGGTTATGTTTAACACGCGATGTCTGCGTCCCATCAGTCAGTAAAATTTCAGCGATAAGATGGAAAACGCCTCTTTCTAAAAGAACCAATAAATCAAATTCATTCATAATTGCATTATTATGACCTATACATTTGCCAGTCAGTAGGCGAAGCTCCAAATAGTTTGGCTTCACTTTTATACAGTCTACTTTAGCAGGTTGTTAACGACACAAAAAGAAGATTTATGTTGGAAGTCACAATTTCAAGTACTTAAAAATTTGCAAGCAAACTCCTGCACAGTCTAACTTGCAATGCTTTTGTCTGAACACATTGCCAGTTTGTTGATTACATGTAAGACAGAGTGCATTACTTTCCTATGCACCTGTCCCGCCTCTGACGGGGCAAATAGTCAATCACAGTTTAGGATTTTTGGGGTGGCCAATCAGATTTCTAGGAGGGCCCATGCCCCCCTCTCTGGACACGCCCCTGTACATTAGATACAGTTTTGAGTGAATTATACTAACTTCTCTCCACACTTGTCTCCATGTGGTAGTACTCGGTGTAGTGGATGATGTAACCCAACAGGAAACCTCTGATGTCCTCCTCCGGGATGGGCGACCACTGAAGCACTGCTGAATGAAGGGTCACATTGAAGCTGCTCACGTTTGTAGGAGCGCTGACGGGAGCTTTAGGAGATCAATGCCAAGAAGTCAGACTTTCACATTATGGATAGGGTAAGAAGAAACATGCAGGATTGCTCTTGATGTTGAATATGAATTGTTATATTAAGGCATGCACCACATATCTTATCAACCGTTTAGAAAGATCGCCATGAAATTCTCCGCCAACATGGATCGGCCCCAGAGAATAGATTCTAATGAACTTGTATAGTAGAGATCATAAACTTGGTACTTACTTCCCTCCATGAAGTAGAACTGTGTAGTCCCATAGGTGCTCTCACTGTTGTTGATATGCTTCATGTTACAGGTGTCCTTATTTGGACGTGTGTGCAGAGTGACGCTGTATCTCTTGTAGGGCTCCAAAGGCTCTGCTTGTCAAAAATAACCAGAAAAATCATTTTACAAGAAGGTCAGGAAGCTCTTAGCACAGGTGCATCCACACATTTAACTTCCTCTGTTTTATCACAAGTTAACTAGTTGTTTTTTCATGATCTTTACTGATTATCCACGTTATCTCAGGCAGGAAGATGAGACGTCAAGACACACTCAACGATAGATTTGTACAGTAGTTCTAAAATTAGCTGACTGACTCCAAGGCTACAGATTTTTCTAAGGCGATAAAGTCGCTGTGATCATTTCCTGAACCGAAGGTTACCCAACCTTCACAGCGCAGAAAGCCTTTATTGTCAGTAAATATAGTGCAACGAAATGAAACAGCTTCTCCTGATCCCTGCGGTCAGTCAACAACAACACACAGGTTCTCACATTAGGCAATCCGTACCGAGCCCAAGCACGTTTGACCCCTAAAGTCCAGTTCATTTTTCTTCAAAACAGACTGAAAAAAGCAGAAGAGGAGCATGTAAACAAAATTTCAGGGACCACTGTGGCCCAAAATATGTGAAGATGTTACACACCTGGTAAAGGAGAAATAGTCTTGTTGTTGTTTTCATTCTGATAGAAGGACATGTACGCCGCTTTATTCCCCTTCTTCGCCCACTCCACGGAGTAGCAGACATAATTTTTGATGAGATCGTCTTTCCAATTGATTGTAAAAGATGTATTGCTGTGGACCTCCACATTCAGCTTCAGATCATCCATACCTGCAAGGACACGTGTAAAAAAACAACAACTTTGTAAAAACCTTTTTATTAATGATGATACTCTCTAAAACTTTGTCATGGTTTTATAAAAATGTGCACAAGTAAGTACTCACTGGACTTGTCTTCCCGTTGTGGTATAATCTGGCTCACACCTGGGGAGGAGCTAGCGTTGTTGAAAGCGCTAATGTTGAGATAATAAGCTGAATAAGAGAGAATCAGTCGGATTGTAGGCTTAGTGGTGGTCATCCGCTCACACGGTTCTTCTCCTGATGCTTTCCAAATGGTCACATGGTATCTATCATTCGGCTCTTTGGAAGGAAACTAAAATAAAAGGGTAATTTTAGTTTTTCAGGAACAGGGATATGTGTTTCTTGCGGATGTAAACGTGTAAAATTACCGTCCATCTTAAAGAAAGCAGCCGTTTTCCTGTTGTGTTGGCAATATCCGTATCTCCAAGATGTACAACGACAGGCTGTGATGTCAGTTCTGTAAAATGCAGGGAAATATGGCATTTCAGCTTCAGCTTCTTCAAATCTATTGTTTTTAAAGGCATGATAAGTTGGAGTTTCCCACGCATATTGTTACCCTACGATTCCCACCCCCACTCACCGTTACCCTACGCTTCCCACTCCCACTCATCGTTACTCTACGATTCCCGACCCCACTCATCGTTACAGTACGATTCCCACCCCCACGCATCGTTACCAGTGGTGTGCAGTGCCCTCTTGGGAGCCAAAACGTGCGCTAAAGTGCCCTCCTGGTTGGTAAAACACACCAAACTGGAAAAAACACACTAAACTGCCCCCCTGGCTGGTTAAAACATGATAAACTGCCCTCTTGGGTGGCAAAAACGCATGCTAAAGTGCCCTCCTGGTTGGCAAAATACCACTGCCATCTTGGGTTGCAAAAACGTGCGCTAAAGTGCCCTCTTTGGAGGAAAAATCAAGTGCTAAAGTGACCTCTTGGGAGGAAAAATCGTGTGCTAAAGTGACCTCTTGGGAGGCAAAAACGCGTGCTAAAGTGTCCTCCTGTATGTGCCCTTTTTTTTCTTTTCGCCCCTGCCCTTCAAAAAGTCTGTGCACGCCATTGATCGTTACCCTACGATTCCCACCCATCGTTACCCTACGATTCCCGAGCATTGTTACCCTACGATTCCCAACCCCCTGCATTGTTACCCTACGATTCCCACACATCGTTACCCTACGATTCCCAACCCCCTGCATTGTTACCCTACGATTCCCAACCCCCTGCATTGTTACCCTACGATTCCCACACATCGTTACCCTACGATTCCCACCCCCCTGCATTGTTACCCTACGATTCCCACCCCTAATGATAAGTCAGACTCTCTATCTCATCACCATCAACACCAAAGATAGGAGCTGCTTTAGGTAGTTTAAAGAATAAAGAATAAAGCAAACTGACCTGCTGGAACAGTGTAGACTTCACTCCATACACACTGCGAGCACTTAGCATTTGTGACACACTGAATCTGTACGTTGTAGTCCAATGATAAGGTTAGATTCTCCACCTTACATCTCGCTCCTTTGTTGCATCGAAGAAGTGGCTGTTAAAAAAAATATGTTTCGTATAATTTTTGACTTTATTACAAAACACAAAAATATTGTGTTGCACTTTAGGCGATCATGTGATGCTACCCTTAAAATGTTTTCGCTTCAGTAGAAGAAATGAATGCACTCACAAGAAGAAGACATCTTTAAAATTAATAACTTCAGTTTAGAAATGTAAACATGTTTTCTTTATGAGCACACAAACCTTTTATCCTACATGTAGTTGAATATTTACCTCGCTCCATATCGGGCTGCTTCGTGCTTTATATCTGACGGAGTAATTCAATATAACCGTTCTGTCCCTCTGTAGCCAGCTCACATTCAGAGCAAGTCCTCCAGAGTGGCGGCTGAACGTCACATTATATGGAGGAGCACATCGCACTGAATTACAGGGAAAAATATATACTTGTTTATTCAGGTCAGAAGGTTTTTCACATAAAAAAGACGATAGTAATGTTTTTATACTCACGTATTGCTCCTGGAGAAGCGCTGAAAACTGCTTTTGTGCAATTCGTCGACTCGCTGTTTTCAAAAACGTCGACTGTCATGTTGTGACTTTCAAACAATTTAATACTTTTAGAGAATTCAGTGATGTTGAAGTGAGCTCTGCAACGCTTTTCGCCTCTAGAGAGGGAAATGTTTTGAAAGAACAAGATGTTAAAAGTCATTAAAAGTTCTGAAATTCATTAAAGCTCCTATGAGGATTTTTTTTATTGGTTATGAAACAGACTGAAATTATAATGATGCCTCTATGTGAGGTACAAAAAGCAAACAAGACCATTAAAGGTGCTATATGAAACTTTCGAAAAATGGCCGTCAGGCGAACTGCACCAGCAACCCGTTGCTCGATCTCCCTCGCGTGCTCCTCATACGTGCTCATATATACACAAACGAGCATCAACATCGCCCCTGAAACACTGGATATTTACCGGCATAATGTTTACAGAGGAGGTAAGTGGTCATACACATGTGAGAGTCTGTGAAGGAGTCTGTGTGTCTCATTCTCCATCCTACAAACGACAGTCTCGGCAGGCACTGCCTGAGAGCAGGAGTGTGTGATGAGTTTGTCCGCCTGTGAGAGCTCCTAGGACGGATATAAGTGTGTTGAAGGCGGCCTCTGGCTGTGCAGGTGAAGACCGGGAGTGTGTGATGAGTTTGTAGTTTGTACTGTTGATTTCTGTAAGCGGAGCGGAGTGAGGAGGACGTTAAGACGTAAATAAAATGACACTGCCTGGAGCTTTCGCGGAAAGTCGGACCCGGGGAAAATTGTATACAGGCAACACAGATAGACAGTGAACATCTACTTTTTTACATCAGTTAAACATTCGCTTATTAATGGGCGATAAAAAACGACTTATACATGTTAAAAGTATCATATATATGCAACTTGTAGCTACAGTATATATAAATCGTTAGGCAATTTGCCTGACGGCCATGCGGCATCCCGTCAAACGCAGTATTTTTTGAAAGTTACATATAGCCCCTTTAACAACAAGTTTGTTTTTGTTACAACGCTCAGACTTTCCAAACACGGAGACTGGGACCGTCCGAGGAGTTTGTGGATCTTACTGTCGTACGATGAGCGTGTACGTGTTTATCGATGAACCGTTTCCAGGTTTCCACTGGCAGATTTTAGAGCCGAGGGAGTGATGTTGACCAAAACAATCTAAAGCATGGACTCCACCTGAAAGAGTTAACGATACACAGTAGTACATGTGAGTAGTGATCAAATCGAATCTGATTTCAAAGAAGATGATTCAAACTGAGTGAGCGAAATGCTTCCCTACCCGGTTGAATCTCACAGTGCTCATACTTTGAAGAAAGGTTAATTGACCTGCAGTTCACTGGAACATGATAAAAGAAAAATATGGTGGAAACTAGATCATGATGCTACTTCATATCTGTACAACTATTACTCTCTCTTGTTCAGCGGCAGCATGCTGATAAATCATCCTAAATGTGGTGACATAAAGCAAAATAATCGTACGTACCTGAAGATGCTTGAACACAAGAGAAGAGGGGAGCGCAGTAAGCCAGGATCAGACCTTCGATATGAACAACAGAGAGGTAACTTTAGGAAAGATCTGCGTCAGACAGTAGACGATATAACAGAAACACTTTTTAAAGGTAGAATGTGCTACTTTTTGATCCAGTAGATGTCGCCCTTGAGCACCAGCATGAAACCAAAACAAACTGCTGTTTGGCGACACCTCCTCCATACTGAATCCTCCGCTCTCCTCCAGCGACACACCTCCAACCGCCCTCCACTCACGTTTGCTCAAAGGAGTTTGTCTCCAGCTGCATTGTTGTGTTAGCATGCTAATGTTAGCGCTCTTTAGTTAGCTCCTAGCTTCACATTGCATGTAAATTGACACAGAATGACCGTGATCTAAAAACGCTTACTTGACATCCAAATAATCAGTGAGTATGTTCTTCTTCTTTTCTCTTGTCCTTGACTAAAACAGCTTTTGGTAAGACTTTACTTTACAGGTTCGCAAATTTCGTCATAATTAGGTGATAATTAGACGATAATTACCCCCCGAATTTCATGACAATTGGGTGAAAATTAGCACTTCACTTATTTGAAATAATGCCCGAATTTAATTGTAAGCAATAATGATTACAGCTTTTGGTAATAAATGACTGAGATCAGCTTTATATGATTAACCAAAAAAAGATTAACACTGGAACTCCTAGAAAACTAAATGAACTCAGCTGTCATTCTAACTCAGACATTTATTTAATGAATCCTAAATCACATCAGCTGCTGTTGTTCACAAAGTCATATTGAAGATATTCTATGATTTTCTTCATGAAATTAATTATTTCAAAGAAGTTACGTGCTAATTTTCACCCAATTGTCATGAAATTCAGGGGTAATTTCAAAGAAATAATAAAAAAAAAGAAAAGAAAAGGAAAAACATTGCTGCATTACTTTGTTAATCTGAACTTATTTGTTATCCCTCTGGTTTTTCTACAGAGTCTTGCAAGGTTTAGGAAAGGGAATTTAAAAATCCATTCCCACGGTGTGAACTGTGTGCACAGTTTACAAATCCATGCGCATGCAGTTTAGGACAGGGCTTTTCAAACTGGAGCTCCCGACCCCCTGGGGGGTCACCAGTATGCTGGCAAAGTTTGGGAATCCCTGGTTTTGGAACAATGGTTTCGAAGATATTAAATAAGAGTGGGTGAGGGACACCAGTAGTTTAGTAGTCTAGTGGTTAGTGCGCGTCCCATGTTCAGAGGCTGTAGTCCTCATAGTGGGCGGCTCGGTTTCGAATCCGATCTGTGGCTCCTTTGCTGCATGTCAAGACCCAACCCCTCCCTCTCCATGATCTATTGTCCTGTCTCTAAAATAAAGGCATAAAAAACCCAGAAATAAACCTTTCAAAAAATAAAGAAAATAAGATTGGGTAAAATATATATATACATTTATTTTTCTGGAAAAAAAGTAAATAAAACACAAATTAAAAGGTTGAAGGTTTTAAAGAGTTTGTGTAATTCTCCTTTTTAGGACGAGAAGCTGAAGTAATTGTTCTTAATAGGACTGGGAGCATTCAGGTTTTCTTTCCAGTAAGTTTATTCTCTTCATAAACTTAAAGGTAAACTCCAGCACACTGTCTTACATGCAAACACACATTTATTGGCAAAGTTTAGGTACTGGACCTTTTTCTCCTGATGAAGGTCTAGTACCGACACGTTGCCGATAAATGTTTAATTCACTTGCTTACAAGAAATACAGAAATGAAAACCAAAAAAACAATCAATCAATCTTCTCAGTCCTAACGGGAAGTTTCATGCACTTCAGTTGCATGGGGCTGAAATTTGTCAAACTATTATTTTTAGTTAGAAAATTGTGCAGAACATTTTTTTGTCAACCAACTACAAAAAAACTTGGATTTGTTTTCCCCTCGTTTGTCACAGGGGTAGGTCAAACGGAGAAACTTAGCAAAACATTTTGCACCTTTGCTTACATCATAACAAAAAGGAGAGAGAGAGAGAGAGAGTCGATTGAGATCAAGGAGTGGATCACCAGGATCTTTCCCTTTAGGGCCTCCGTAGAAAATAGTTCCTATAATGAAATAATCCTGCACAGCCTTAACATGGATCTGTTTATGGATCCGATTCATCACAAGGAAAAGGAAACATCCCCGAGAATAACTTTGGCCTCATGTTTTCCTGTAAACATCGTTGAATATTTTTTTAAATAGTAACAAAGAGGGGAAACAAATGAAGAACTTACCGAGCATGGAAATATGTGAATGGCTAGTATATGAAGACCATATCAGGTGTGAAAAATCTAACTGAAATCTGCCAACCATGTTGCCTGAGACTGCCTGAAAGATTGAAACCAAGAGAGTGGGTTTAAAGAGCTCTCACACCACAAACTGCTACTATTCACATCACACACAGGGCACATGCATACACAAAGAGTGAATGAGGAGGAAACATTTTGGGGACTTATACTCTGGGTGAGGAGGGGCGGGAACACACGTTTTGTCACAGCTCAGAGGATTCATAGACTGACAACAAACTGACGGTAGAGTCCCCCCCTCGGAGTTTCTACTTCTTCTTTCCTCAAATAGACGTGCAGCTCTGTGATGAGTTCACAGACTCGCTTCAAAGAACAAGACCACTCTGGTGAGGAGATGCACGCTACATTCACAGAAAAACAATGACTGCAAAGAGGCTGGACTGGACTCATGATCTCTCCTTGTGTCTGAGCATTTACTGAAAGTGCTCAGGCTGTGTTACAGACATGATGTGACTCAGTGCATCAAAAACAGATTACCTTATCCCTCTGAAATGATCAGGAACTCTTCATGCTTTCAAAGAACTTTTTGTAAGTGTGACTTCACAGAAACAAATTGTGCCTTTCACTTTGAATCAGAGGAGGATGCGTTTGATTAAATTAATGTTTCAGACCACACATTTGAAGCTCTAGGTTGCTATGACTGTAAAGTTTCAGGGAAAGTAAGACACTTTGTTTTAAAATAAAAAGACCACTGTTGAGTTTTACTGTAAGCTATAAAAGGTTACTGTTCGGTCTGTGATTGTATTTTCTCTCAAGGTGCTGCTTCTCTGAGCACACCTGTGGCAACTTAGAAATCAGCAGATCTGCTGCTTGTCAACAGGCAAATGCTCTGGGCCCCAGACCAGCGGCCGAAAATGTGCAAACTTTTGCAATGACGGTTACCTTCCTAAGGGATTCCCATCTGGCAGCACTCACTGTTGTTGCCCTGCACAACGCTGGTTGGAGGGCCCCCAAATTGATTTTTGACTAGGGCCCCAACAGACTCTAGAATGGCCGATGGCAATCAGGGGCTGTAGGATAAAGAGCAGGAGGGAGGAGGCAGCCAGGGTCACAGGATTGTTATGTGCATGTGATAATTGGCAACAGACAGTAGAGCACAGCCTCATATCATGCAGACAATGCATACAGGAGAGACGAGTTATGATGTCATGTTTGCAGAAAATTAGACGAGTGGAAGCCAATGTGAGCAGCGTCTTAGAGTGGAGAATTAACAGACAAAAAAACACGAGACCGTTGGACAGTGCCTATGTTTTTGAATTCTTATCATGTTCACAACTTCTGCACTTTATCTGCCAACCAATTTGCATATTTGAATCATTGTTTGCTCTTAACGTATTGTTTGTGAACTGTTTCTTAATCATGTCAGGTTTATTATGACGTGTGCTGCTGTTGCCCTCTCGGCCAGGTCTCCCTTCTTCAGAGGCCGGCTGCAGAAGCACAGGACGTCACATACACATCGAATTAAAAAAGCAAGTTTACAGTTTACAACCTGGTTAAAAAAAACAAACAGGTCTGATTAGCTCATGCCTCAATCGGCACACACTGTACGGAGGGTGATTATTGAAGAGTCATCCGTTTAGATTTGATGAAGGATAAGAGTTATTCACAATAAGGCGTGTAGCTGACCTGTTGACAGGCAGGCGAGGTGTAACGGTTTGTCAGGAGGCTTAAAACCCGCCTCAGCTCCAGCTCTCAGCCTGTCCTTAGGTTAAGTTAGGCTGAGACAGCATTTCCAGCACAGAGACCGCCATGGATGGGACTCCAGCGCCCCCTGCAAGAACATACGGGTGACCTCACTTTGTCAGTTAATATTTACAGACTCTAAAATCACCGCTGATTGGATGCTCTGCCATCTCCAATAACAATAATGAGTTGTTTATTTCAAAGGTTTTTTAGGTCTGATTCCTTACTTTTAGTCTTTCAGTCTGTGCCAAAATAAAGAAGACTTGATGTGATACTTTGTGATACCACATGTTTGGAAACGATACAGTCTCTGTTTTTTTAAATAACTGATGTACATACAGACGCTTTAAAAAATACACCTACAGTTTTTTTGCCCAAAGCTGCTGCTAGCAAGTGACAGATCAGCTGGTGTCCATTCAGATTCACAGGTCTGTCTGTAACGGATGTTTCTCACGTCCTTTTTGCCGTCTCATAAAGAAGCAGAAGTTAAGTCTCTTACAGACAAACAAGAGAGCAGGGACCCTGTCTAAATTACACAAATGCAATGTTTAAGAACCAAGAGTTGACAATGCATTTGAACAATTTAGACCGTGTGCAGGAGGTTGGAATTGGAAATGGGGAGGCAATTTGGTTTGCAACAGAAGTCAACACAAGCAACACGCAGCACAAAGAGGTCAAAAAGCTCCAGCAACACGTCTTGTAGTATGAAGATCAACTTTATAAATAAATCAGACCGACGCCTTTTGGCTTGTGGCCTTCATCAGGGTCAGCGATGACTGATGATAAAGTTAATAAAGTTGATCTTCATACTACAAGATGTGTAGCTGGAGCTTTTCGACCTCTTTAACCATGGTAGTGGGTGAAGTGGTGCCAGAAAATCCCACTCTGCTTCTTCAACATGCAGCACAAAGAGAGAAATACATACATAAAAAACACAACTCCCATGGATGTCATCATGATGGACGTCATCATCATTTTCATGCACGGCCTGCTCCGACCTCCACCTCAGCGGCAAGGAAGTGTGGACAACAGGAATGCGAGGAATACAAAGGAGAAATCCTTCCTGCATATTATTCCATCTGCTCTTTTGAAAAGCGTTTGGAGATAACACTTGTGAATTGGTGCTATACAAATAATAATTGATTGATTGACGTTTGCTTGCAATCTTTGGTCAAAACACAACAACAGAAAAACAAGGCATTGCCGTATATTGGGTGTGTAGGACTTCTGTAGGTATCGAATCAGGTATTGATACCGTTTGAGTTACACTGGTATCGAAAGCTAAACTCTAGTATTGTGACAGCCGTATTTATCATAAACATTTTTGTTGCGTAATGTTCTGATGCATGGCTGCTCTTTGTTTGTCAGAGACTTCTCAGTCTCAACGCGTTCATCCTGCTTAAATAAAGGTTAGATTCAAAATACAGAGAGGTATGAACAAGTGTTTGTGACTTTTGAGAAGGAGAAGCTGTCGTGTGCTTTCTGCAGCGTGTTCCTCCTTCAGCGCTGAGCTCACAGGAAGCTCACTTCTCACCTCGCTGACTTCATTTTGAGGCCTGAAGAGCGTCATTAATGCTGTTTATCTCCTTCTTAATCTAAGCACCTCACACGAAGAAGCTGTAGAGCAAAGCTCAACTCAGCTTGTTTGTCGTACCCCGTCTCTTTTTCGTGCTGCCCATTTCGACGGCAGACGGAGGCGTTTACAGTTTTTAAATCAGGAGGACTAAAAGGATTCCAAAAGCAGTGATTAAACCTAAAAAAAGAACTTTTCAAAGAAATGAATTTCCGCTAAACAAGCACTTTGATGCCCACTCATGTTTTTCTACGTCTTAGGTAAATTTCCCCACTTTGACTCTTATCATCCCTGAGATCAGCTGAGGGCCGTAACTCCCTCTGGGCTCCGTGAGCTGAGAGCTGATGTGGGTTTTTACTCTCATGTTGTTTAGCTTTGATCACAACGTTTAGTTTTTTTTCTAAACGTTGACGTCTAAGATGAGAGAACAGTTTAAACAAAGATAAGCATCTCACTTTGGGGTTTGTCATGAGCAGGCGCCTGCAGCGCTAAATAAAATCTTCTTTCAAAGATCAACAGCTGAGGGAACATCTTTTAGATACCTTAATGTTGGTAGTTAAAGTAGATATATGACTAGTGGAGACAGAAATGGTTAATCAATTCTACTCATTGTGTGTTTGTGCGTACAGTCATCAGGCCACCCTCACAAAAGTCATAACCACAGCTGGGCCACGTACGTAGGTTAGAAAGTCTGGATCTGCCCCTGAGTAGGGCAACCTGACGCCTGAGAGTCGAGACCAGGGGCACAAGAACAAACAAACAAACAAACAGGAAAGCCCTTACAGCTGCTTCTGATCTTCTTGAAGCTTATCTCATCTGGACTGAGCAGTACGACTCGAGGGAATAAAAACAGGTTTATTTTTTAAGTGTTAGAGACATGCCCAAACGCCCCAGAGGGAATCATGCCATCGCTTATGAAAACTGACCTGTCAGCTGATTGACAGATTAATCTGCAGGACACATTATCAAACAAAAAGATGTCCTCTGGGTGTAGCTACACTGACAGCATATAGGCGTGGTGCTATTTCAACAACAAAAGTCAATAAGCACACTTTTATTTACGGCCTGGGATTCTCGAGGACGAATCTCAAATGTGTTTTAAAGTTGGTAAAATGAAGTTTTTCAAGGTGTGTAAGCTACAAATACAACTTCTCTTGTTAATTCGTCCTTTGTTTTACATGGTAGTGTATTCAGGCCCGGTTCTATGAGGGTGCAAAAGGATGCACTGCACCCTCATTTTAAATTTCGCCGTTTCACTTCCCTCCCTCCTGGACATCTACAGCCATAGGCGTAGATTTAGGGGGGGACGCAGGGGATGTGTCCCCCCCCAATATTTAGAAAAGGTAGATTTGTCCCCCCCAATATTTAGAAAGATTTTATTAAAAGGTCGAAAAAAGAGGTAATGAAAACCATTTCGGGGGGCTCAAATCATTTATATATCCTTCTGACCTGTAAATACGTTTCCCAATCATTTCAGACACCCCTATAGTGGACCATACCATCTTAACCTTGCCGCACAGTCACACGCGCATGCACAGGCACGTTACTCTCGCTCACGCTTGGTCAATGGATCAGGTCCGGTCAGGTTAGGAGTCGTGGTTTTATACAGTCTATGGTCGCGGGCGCAGACAGTGACAAGACAAAGCAAGAGCAACAGGTTGGTGTTTGCATTAGTGTCCCATTAACTGTATAGAGGTCAATTGAAGTGCAATAAACACGGACAATATCCGACCGCATTTTCTCCAATTTGATCGTTAAAATGAAACCTTCTCAGGGTCCGAAATGATCACGTGCAGCAGTCAGAGATATACACGTCCACTAACCAGCAGGCTGATTATATTAAGTTTACAATATTGTCAAAGCTAAATCAGGAGAAAACTTGTTTTGAGCATTAATAATTCATTCTTCTCTGATGGACTTTTGTTTTTAGTCTGTAATGTTGTAATGCAGGGGGGGTTTAGAGGGGAGCAGGAGGGGGGGTCTGGGAACTACTGCCTACAAATAATACTAAAAACAAAGGCCAGCAAATATATATTTTTTACAATTTCTCAATTTCCTGATCTGATGACATGATTGAATCTGTGACTTTAATTTGTTATTGATTAAACAGAAAGTTATGAACAATACAGTTGAATAATTAGGCTAATAATAATTAATAATAATAATAATAATAATTTCCTATACATAGTAAAGAAATTTCCGCCATAAATTAATTCAGAAAAAGCAGAAATTGTTGCATAAAAATTCACCAGAATGCAGGATATGAAGTGTTTGACGCTCAAAATTCTCTGGGGGGGAACCCCCAGACCCCCCGCTGAAAATGTGTCCCCCCCAATGTTGAATCTAAACCTACGCCCTTGTCTACAGCACCCGCCTCACCCGCAAAGCATCCAGCATTGTGTGCGACCCAGCCATCCATCACACAGACTCTTCAGCCTCCTGGTACCGGTACGGCACTGGAGCCTCCGAGCCAGCTCCCCCAGACTAATGAACAGTCTCATCCACCAAGCTGTCAGGAAGCTGAACTCTCTCCCCTCTCCTCCACCTCCTGACCCCCTCAGCTCTGGATGTTGAACCTCCTCCACTCGTCTTGGAGCACTCCTCTCTCTTACTCTCTCTGTCCTTGCAAGCCTTGAGCAGCTATGTCGACCTTTAGGGCAGAAAATTGAGTGTGAGCTAAGTGAAATAGCAGGCCAGCTGTCCTGTTTGTGATGTGCAGTAATTGCAGATGTTTGTGCAAGTGCGCCCTCTAGTGCACAACCTGAGCAATGTGGGATGATAAGGCTTTGGCACACGGGGAAACGATGCATGCAGAGATACGGATGATTAATTGTGCAGCATGAAGAGATGCTGGCAGACACAGATAGTCGATGCCAACTCTGGCTTTTCTGAGAAATGTATAAATTGCAATATTTGTACAGCAAGAGTGAGGAAAACATTTCTGAGAAACAAAGCTATAGATATTTTTATCATCAGGCTGCCTATGGGTGGGGTTTATTTAAATAAACAGATGTTGTCCTTGAGTAACACCAGATCATCATTGATAACGATGCACATTAAAACAATAAAAGTTAAAATATTCCGTATGCAGAATGGATAACTTTCAGAGAGCAACACCTCTGAGACGCCAAAGATGCTAAAAACTGTAATTTTAAAGAATTTAGCTCTTGATGGTCACAGTTTATAACACTGTAGACTCAAAATATGGGTCTTGTTAAAAAAAAAAACTGGACCTGGTAAAAGCAAAAACTAAATAAATTAGAGTGAGACATTTTGGCATTCAGCCGACAGAATAAAGTCAAGATTTCAACATTATTGCTGTATGATTCATAAGCTGTGGATCAGTGGTTAGAGTCGGTTGTCTCTCATCCGGGAGGTCGGGGGTTCGATCCCCAGCTCTCAGCTCCATCTGCTTTGTCAGCGGCGTGTGAATGTGTATGAATGGATGAGTTACTTCTGATGGACTCTTTACACAGCAGCCTCTATCATCAGTGTGTGAATGTGTAGGTGTTGCATGCGGTGTGAAAGAGCTTTGAGTAGTCAGAAGAATAGAAAAGAAATATACAAGCTCAACCTCCATTTACCATTTAGAGTACTTTTCTTTGTCGGCATGGTTGGCCTAGCGGTTACGTTGTACCCCATGTAAGGAGGCTGTAGTTCTCAAGGCGGGTGGACCTCGCTCTAGTCCGACCTGCGGCTCCTTTCCTGCATGTCAATCCCCACCAGACTTCCTCCTCTATCCACTGTCCTGTCAAAATAAAGGCATAA
The DNA here is from genome assembly GCA_020745685.1 of Tautogolabrus adspersus. Classification (NCBI taxonomy): domain Eukaryota; kingdom Metazoa; phylum Chordata; class Actinopteri; order Labriformes; family Labridae; genus Tautogolabrus; species Tautogolabrus adspersus. The sequence goes on along the minus strand of CM036549.1, from coordinate 15,810,623 downwards.
AAAGGTACAACCTGATTTCAAAGATTTAATGTATTCCATCCGAGAGCTTTAATCCTGTTAGATTCACTTTTGAACAACTGGCCCAGATAATGATCCTGTTATCACAGAAAAACCAGCGATGTGATCTCGAGATAATAAAGTAGGCCCTGAGTTCAAAAGTAATCCAACAGGATTTAAAGGGATGGGATTAATCTTGAAAAGCATTGCGCAAACAAATCAACATTTTTACGAGATTGTTGACATTTTTTAAACTATACTTTACATAATTTTTCTTCATTAAATATTTCACCAAAAAGCATCGTTCTCAAATAGTAAAGATGTAATCCACAGCAGCTGTGAGGATCTTTCAGTTTTGTGTGAACCTTGGCGCCCCCTGAGGACAGGTAACGTATTTTGAAGTCCCCTTTAAAGCACTCGTTATCCGGATTTGGTGGTCCTTAAAAGTCTATACCTGGATCCGGGTGATCCCATCCATTCTTTCTCTGAACTACCAGGACAAAAAGTGAGCTGGATGACGTCATCCTTCAATTTTTTTCTGGATTAAACCTTTTGAACAACCGGGACATAAGGATCTCAAGAAAACCACCTGAAGGGGCGACCGTAACCTAGTGGTTAGTGCGTGTGCCCCATGTACAGAGGTTGCCTGTAATCCTCTGGGCAGGCACCTTTCCCACATGACATTCCTCCCTCACTCTCTCTCTCTCTCTCTCTCTCTCTCTCTCTCTCTCTCTCTCTCTGCCCCTGATTTCTGACTCTATCCCCCGTCCTATCTCTACAATAAAGGCATTCAAAGCCCCAAAATAACCCCTTAAATGACTTGTTATCGTGGAAAAGTAGTCATTGAAATTGATTTCCTCTTAACTTAAAACTCTTTTTTTCTATTTGCCATATTCAAAATGAAGTCAACTTTCTCCCTCGTTTGATTTATATTTCCTCACATCAGTCACTCATACTGACGGCTCGACTTTACTTTGACTGAATCCTCTAAAATAAAAGATAAACTCTCTTATTTCTTCCATTTTTCTTCAGGCTTGGCAGAAGGATGTTTGATTTGTAAACTCTTCAGTCCAAACACAGAGGTGCTGACGCTGATTGTGCCTCTTTATCTGTAAAAACTTTTCTCATAGCCATAAATACTCCAACTTAAAACATCCTAACCAGGTCAGAAGCTCTTACTTTTCCACCCCTGCTAATGTCTGACCATCACAAAATGATTAAAAGTGCCTTTATTTGTTTGGCTATAGCAGGGCTCTGATTGGCCCGCCCCCGCAGGTTGTGGGCGGGGTTTATTTTGGGCTGCATGCGGCTGCACTAGTGTGTGTGCAGAAGTGTGTAGTGACAGCAGCATGGACTCACGCTGCTGGGAAAGTAATGAGCGAGAGAGAATACAAAGACGTGAAGAGGTGAGCTCAGCCTGACGTCCACATCGACACCAAACACGGGTGATGATATTTTAACATCGATATCACAGACTTTCCACAGCGTCGTGACTTTTGTTTTTCCACTCAGTCCAAAAAGTGCTCGCGACTACTAACGACAATGAGTTCCCAGGACTGGACAGGTGCGTTGACAGGTTAATTAAAAGGCTCATTTAAAGCCCTGGAATTGTTGATATTTATTAATGGTTACATAAAAAATGGAGGAGGAACATTTTCTGGAGCGTGTGAGCGGTGGAAGTGTGTCGTCGTTTGGTTCAGACACCTTGTCCGAGGGGGAAGAAATGTCGCCTGTCACAGTGGACATTAAAGTTTCTGCAGAAGAAGAAGAGAATGATGAAGAAGAAATCCAGTGCAGGGAAACAGGGTACGACAAGGAGGAGGCAGCAGCAGGGGATGAAGAAAGTGAAGGAGAAGACGAGGACGAAAAGGTAAACACTCAAACTGCTTCAACAGATAAGGGTTCAGATTTGAAGGTGTGTTTTCAGAGGAGCCTACAATGTGTTGGTTCAGGAGAATTACTGTGTTAACTAAAGGCTGTGTCGGTGATCTCTGTTAATACAAAGTCAACTCATTGTTTTTGTGCTGTCAAAAAGAATCGTGCATGCTGGGGAGCTCATGTTTCACATATCATGAAGTCAGTGAAGTCAAACTGTGAGCTGCTGTTTGACTTTATACATTCTGCTTTCCCCCTTTCTCTGTGATGAGTCAAAGCCTAGCTGATGTCTAACATGAAAGGCATAGTGGTGCCTGAAGAAGTGGGCATACTCTTAATTTTTCTCCAAATTATTTTTTTAAGTGTCCCGTCCAGCAGAGGATAAACTGCCCCTGTTACCAAAGCTGCATTCATGTGGTGTCTTACAATGTGGTGGTCCTGAATGGTCTGGATTTGTTTGGCGGTTGAACAGAGAATGTAGGCGGTTTTAAGGCACCCCCCACACGGCCGTTTTGGACGCCCCTCGGTTTGCCAGATATGAGACCAGTTATCAGGTCAAACCAACAGGTGTTGCCGCGATGGAAGCGGGCAAGAGAACTGGTTCAGATAGAAGTGATTGTACCCGACCTAAAAAGCCTCTGCATGTTTCTAATAAGCTCCACGAGCAGAAACGTGCTCAAACTAGGATCAATATTGGAGATGCTTTTGAAAAATGGAGAGAGGTTAGAACGCAGAAAGGTTTACAGACCGATGCAGAGCTGGCTAAACACTGAAGCTTCAGTGTCCACCACATGGCAAGCTGCGTGAGAATGGACTCTAGAGAGAAGGGGGCGGGGGCAGACAGCTCTCTGCAATGTTTTGAATTTGGACTGCAGTACCAGTCCTAGCAACATGATAAATGTGTCACACAAGTTGGTACAACGATGTATTGCTGGTCTGATATTTTCTCCCACCCTTATTGTCAGGTAATGATGCACTGATCCAACTGTTTAATCTCCCATACCGATCTGATACCGAGGCTGTGGGTAAAGCCAAGGATTGGTCCGCTGTCACAAATACCTGATCTCGCTATTTGAGTCGGTATCGGACGGATATCCCGTTCCAGGATCGGATCGACACATCCCAAAGTGCAGAGTGAATTTCACCAGTGAGAAACAAGTCAGCTGATGATCCTGACACCACATCATGGTGATCATTTTATTATCATCATAAATATGGACACTCCTCTGTGGACAGGCAATCCTCCATGCATCGTGAGAAAGATCTTTGTCGCATCGACCGGCCTCTCTGGCAAGCAGACGAGATGGAATCATGTTTGTCCAAAGGACTCCAGTTTTTAGTTTTTTAAAGAGAAAGTAAAAGTCTCAGAGATGCACGATCCACTTTTTTTCAGTTCCAATCCGATTCCGATACATATGTACCGACACTGGTATTATGTGCAGACTACACATAGATGAAGAAAACCTGGCTTTGCATCGCATCGTGCTGGCTTCAAGTACAAACAGGAAGCAGCAGCAACTGTCAGGTTTTCAAATTACATCTTTTAAACTAAAGTGTAAGAAGTTGTACTTCCATCTCGTCTGAACGCCTTGATGATGACGATTTGTGGACACTTCTTACAGCTCAGTCTGAACGTACGTACGTGGCAGGGATACTGAATGTTTACCTCTCTGAATGAAATGTTCCTCAAAGGGAGCTACAAACTGGGGCTAGCCAAACTCCTCTCCTTTAGAGGAGCATGCTGTTATTGTGGTGTGTATTCAGGAAACAGATGTGGAAAAAAGAGGAAGTCAAAATTCATGTCTCAGCTTTTTTAATTTATACGACTCTTAACGAGACGCTTCTGCAGACTGGTTTGACTGGCTGGCATGAACACAATACAAACGCAGGGTGATGCTGTGCAAGGGTGTGTCTGAGGTTTCAAGCACCTACCTGACCTGTAAACATTTTCTAAATCATAATACCATCAGGCTGACTTCAGGCCGGAGGCGTGTCTGACTGTGTGAGGAGCAGAAACTTGTGCAACATTATCTCTCTCTGATTTGTTGGATGCACGTCAGCACAGGTTTGAAAATCAGGCCTCGACACAAGCTTTTTCATTAAGTTAAGAAAGCTACAGATATGTAACAGAAGTCATTGCATCTCAACCAATCAGTCAATCTTTATTTGTGTAACGCCAGTTCATATCAGATGTTATCTGCAGACACAAAAAGAGCCCGTCTAGACCGTTTTTATTTTCAAAGACGCAACATAAATCCACCCTGAGCACAGCATGACGAACTATTAATCACATTTTTTTTATCATATTGTGACGACGTTTCCAGCAGAACTTTTACTGTATCACCAGTATATATATGTCTTATGAGACTCTCCAGCGTGCCCCCCCCCCCCTGGTGTCAGTGTCATGTTTGCCAACACTGGTGCTTCACTTATTTAGTTTGCCTCAGTAACACTGCCACAGTCCATTAGCTTAATAGATCGAGGACTCTTATTTCCTTCTGACTCAAAGTTTGAACTAAAAAAGGATCTGCACACTCGATGAAAAGCTTTCTCACTCAGCATGCATACATTTCCCCTGTTGGATTGTGCTCTGGGTATAATGTGCATGCTTTGACCATTTCAGATGAAGCTCAAGCTCTCTGTGACCTTCCCTATCAGCAGGGAGGGGGTGGTTACATTTATTCCCTGTGATCGGTGCACGACCACAGATGGTGTGCACAATCTTCTTTTTATAGCGTCCTATAGTGGACTCTGTTGCATCGTCCAACACTTCTGCGTCACGTCTTACCTCAGGAGCCCCCCCCGCCCCTCTCCTGTCAGACAGGGATTGTCTCCTGCTGTGAGGTGCATGGGTGAACAGCCAGGTGAGGAGGATTTCAGGGGCAGAGCTCCTGAAATTATAAAGACATTTTCACGAGAGCATATGTGAAAACGGCTTTACATTATACGTATCATTTACCAAAACTTAGATCTCATCAAACAAACATCTAACAGACTTTGAAGCCAGTTTCAGACTTGGTATCAACATCAAATTAAACCAGAGAAGCATGTATTAATAGATCAACCCTGTGACCTTTTCTGCTGGTCTCTTTGAAATGTCATTTTAAACCCACTCACCCCTCGTACACAGAATCACAGCAGAAGAGATGTAATACGACCTGTAACACTGAGCTGAATAGACACGTCCCGGTCTCAAACACCACAAAGCAGGTCATCCCCCGCAGTGAGTAACCCTATCGGACTAATCAGGAGCCCCTGACCTCTGATCTATGCCTAAGTGCCATGGAGTTAAAGAAGGAAAGTCTTCAGAGAACTCGCATGACGTCACCCTTCCAGACTTAGCCCCCGTACTGAGTTTCAAGAAGCAAGAAGATTACTACGACGGCTTCGTGGCGTTTCCACGGCGTCTGTAAAGGTTTCTAAATCAGTCCAGTTTAGTGGACGGTGGCAGAGAAGGGGATTATCCCACACATAATCCTTATTCTTACTCACACGAGATAAAATAGCAGGAATCGATTTAAATAGAAAACATGCAATTCTTATGAATCGACAGAAACAGTGCTAAAACCAGTGGATGTGAACTGCTGTCGATCTTACTGTCAATCGCCACGTAGTCGGTGCACACTGCGTTCTGTCAGCGGGTCGATCTAGACTGGCAGCGTATTTAAAACGGAGCAGAGCATAGTGGCGCTGCTGGCACGCTCCGGAGACTGACCATGGCGGCCTGCTGTGGAAACAGGAGCATTGACTAGAGTGGCTGACCACGGCGCGCACATCAGTTAGTGAGGCCTTTTAGATGTGAGTTCTAGTCGATGCAGGATAGATAAAAAATTAGACACACCTCCCCAGAGACCAACGAGACCAGGCTTAGGTCCTTAAACACAAACAGCTCGTTGTGCTGGACCTGCAGTGAAATAGATGAAGATGTTTCATTTACACACACGTTTCTGTCAGTCAGCTTGATTCACCTTAAAGTGTAGTCGAGTTAATCCGAGTTAATCAGAAAACATGCAAGTCATATCATGGATTCAAACTGCTCCTCCCCTCGTACATGTTGGAACTCGACTCGTTCTGTTTGTGTTCGGAGCTTCAGCTTCATGCAGGACTTTTACAAATAGTCGTAAAAGTCCGATCATGTTTGCGAGTCTCACACTCTGCTTGCCAAAGCACACAGGCTGTCAGTGTGTTTATCAGCTGTGTGTGTATATGTTTCACTCCCCTCCCCCCCACCCTCATAATCATAAACCCTGTGTGTCACACCTTCTCCACCTCTCATGTTGGGTAAACACGACTGTGGGAACGGCTGCTGGTGGTTGTTTAATACCAACATTTCCTTTTTTGTTTCCTCACATTTGTATTAACTGCTGCAACAACACATGTTTTTTTCCCATAGAGGATGAGTTCAGGTTTCTCATCAAGTTTCAGCCTTAAACGTCACTCATAAGTGAGCGTTATGATAAGTTCTAAAATGCAAAGATCAGCCAACAGTTGTAACAATAATGATTAAATATCCTGAAGAGGATTTCTTTCTCTATCTTCCCACACGCCAGGTTTACTCTTCAGTCTTCATGATGACATCACGTGTGTGTGGTGTGGTGGTTACCTGATAATTACACGGATTATCTTCAGCACATGAACAACTTTCTCAGGGGTTGGGTTGAGAGGAAAATGCACGGCATGCACTGCAGAAACCACCTCTATTAAGGACCAGGATTTCACATGGTTAGTTTGTACAAAGCAGGTAGAACAAATATTTTTTAGAGGAGAGATGCAAAAATAATAATCTATGTGAAAACAACCGATTAAAAGACAGAAATGTTTGTCGTCAAAAATGGCCATTGACATTGACATGACATTTAAAATTCTGAAATTAGGGCGGAGCAAAATCATTTACAAATCGAAAATTCCTTGTGCAATAGTGACATCACCAATCAGGGATAGGATAAAGGAGTCACAGGAAGCTCAAGTCGGGGATCTTTCCTTGAATCAGATGCTACAGGGCTGCTAATGTAGAAATTCATCCGAAATGTTGGATGACGGTAAGGTTTGAGCCCCATACCTCCGTGTACAGGGCCCGGGATCCAGTCCGACCTGAGACTCCCGCATGTCATTCCACACTCTCTCTCCTGATTTCCTACTCTATCCACTGTCCTATTTAAATAAAGGCAGAAGCCTAAAACAAATATTTAAAAAAAAAAAAATGTTTGGGGGCATTAAAGTAACTCAAAAATAAGCCAAAAAGTTTATTTGTGAATTTTATGCAGAATGCGTCGCTCCTCCTGTTCTCTCTCCTCCTGCGCGTGTAAAGTGTTAGAGCCGCTGTCAGAGGGCTGGACTCAGTGTGTGATCATCCATTTGTCTTTATCGGTTACCCTGCAGCTTCTGTCAGTGTTCGATTTGTCTCCCGTGAGGCTGAAATAAAACAAAGAACGTGGACAAAACTTACGCCAGCTTGTCCTTTGGGTGTGTGTTACATTAAATGATGGACTGCATGAAATTATTTAACAAAAGATTCATGAACCAAAGAAAAATAACGAGTTCCCAAAAAGCGAAATCAAACATGCGAGAGTGCTGTAAGTCATCCCACATCCAAAGATAAACAGCAAACGGTCGTCTTCCCCTGTGGAGCCGTTTACTCCTCTCAGTGAGTAATGACTTTGTTCAAACGAGAGCTAACCATGTGTGACACTTGGCAACTCCGCAAACTGCATTAACCGGAGGATTAAAACGGCTCGACAGCTTTTTTAGATTAGAGCTGCTGTGTTTAGATTAGCAAGGCGCTCATTTATCACATGGAGGACGTGTTTGTTTGTTCGCTGTGGATACATTCAGCACGCGATGAAAGGACCGTGTCAGGATTCTGATGATAAAGAAGCGGGACTGTCATTTTAAATGAACACGTTTCAGACCACCTACTATACAACCCTTTAGTCTGTACCTCATCTGTTCTCTCGGGAGTAACACACTTCTGTCTTTTCAGTGTGAAGGTTTGACTTTGTTCAGTTCAGCGCCACGTCAGGCTATATTTTACCTGCGAGATTAACGTTCATCAAAGTCGTCCATAAGCTCCTGTTTGGGCTCGTGGGGTGCTGGAGCCGATTCTAGCTGTCATTGGGCGAGAGGCGGGGTTCACCCGGGACTGTTCGCCAGTCAATCACAGGGCTGACATATAGAGACAGACAACCAGCCACACCTACGGGTATTTTAGAGTCACCAGTTAACCTAACGAGCATGTCTTTGGACTGTGGGAGGAAGCCGGAGTATCCGCATGCAAAAAGTGAACAATCTTCCAGAAACTGTCCAACCGGTTTTAAACCTGGGACCCTCTGGCTGTGTAGCAACAGCGCTAACCACTGCGCCATGCTCCTGCAGCCAGCCTCTAGTGGAAACTCGATGACCTGCAGGATTGTGCACTTCTGCATTGGCTTCATTTTTCAACAGCGGAGGTTGCCGCTTGGTTACATCCAGTGACAGTACAACATGTAGTTCATCCATGTTTTGGTTGTCTTTCTTACAGCACAGTACTCAGATTTGTTTCAGAGCATCACAGGAAAGAGAAACAGTAAACTCAAACAGTGTCGTCATTGGCATCAATCAGGACGCTTGTAGGGAAGTGATTCGTTCTGGGGATGGTTTTAAGGCTTGCCAACATGGTTGAATAATTTATCACACTTAAACAAAGTCCAACTCCAAATGTGTGTTTTTCTCTCTGTGGATGTGTTTGTGTTTAGGATGACATATTTCCTCCATCTCCCTCACCAACACACAAGGTTCACCCTGAGTACCAGCGAGCCTGTGAAGACAGTTATGTAATAAACAATCGTGCGGTCTGGAGGAGCTTGTTAAAGAGTGTGAAATAAACCCTGCATGATGTTGTCATTAAGAATATCACTGCGTGTGCTTTAGGACTGTAAGCGTAGAACGAGTCTGTGATGAGAGCGGGAGGTTTGGAGTTAAAGGGCACAGTCACACACACACACACACACAAACAAACACTGTCCATGCAGGTACAATTAAAGTCGGAGTCGTGGGAGGTGGGGTCAACCACACACTTATTTGTTGTTGGTTGAAGCTGTGACGTTTTGGATCATAATACACCAAAGCTGAAATACACACAAAGCAAAGATGTGAAGTTTCTTTGCAGCTACAGTTTAATGTTTTATTCCCAGCTTTATTCCCTCTTGTAAATGTCACATGTGTGAAAGACGGTATGTGGGCACTTCATCAATCAAGGAGTTACTTAAGACGCATTATTGGAAAAGCACCATGCAGGGTATTATGGGAGTTTTCCGCAAAACTCTAGATATGTTGGCCTTCGTACTAAAAGTTTGTTGTGCTAGAAGCACTCAGTTTGAATTACTCCATATGCTTAATATAAGTTTATATTTGAGATATTTTCGTAGAAAACAAAAGCCCTATTCAGATTGCCGACTGGGGCGGCTGTGGCTCAGTTGGTAGAGTTGGTCGTCTCTTAACCAGAAGGTCTGAACCCCAGCCCCTGCAGCTAAATTTCGGATGTGTCCTTGGGCAAGACACTTAACTCCACTATTCAGACTGCAGTTACAAGGCGCGATATTTACGCCTCTGTGAATGGAGGGCAAAGTGAGCCCTCGACTGTGCCACCTTTAGGAGTAGTAACAGAAGCGTTACAGGGGCGAGACAGGATTGGCAGAGCCAGCAGGGGAGTGTAGCTCCCGCTGTGCTGTGTTGTCTCCATAACGCAATGTAAATTCAGACCTGGAAATTGTACCCTCTAAAACCCAGGTCAAATCTGTCTCCTTTTCAGTTGACAAAGTTGACCAGAACATAAGTCCAGACCCTAATTTTGATTGGTTTGTGAAGGAGTAGTGAGTGCAGCGATACTCTTAAGGCTTTTTCAGCTAAAAGATCTGAGAGCGAAGCAACAACAAACTGCTGAGTCTGAGGACATTTTTGCACTTGGGGCGCTGAAAACGCTGCGCTGCATTGGTTCTGTAAAGACAATGGGCGCTGCCAGCCCCTCAAAGAGCAGTATTACCTTTGCCTTACTGATTGCTGTAAACAGTTAAAGGGTCAAACGTGGTCAGTGGTCTTGGCTTTGTTGGCTCTTGTTATGCAATTTATCGGAACAACTAACATAATGATCGAGTCAGGAAACTGTTCATTGTTTTATTAATGCATGGATGGAACGCTTCCCCTCAAGTCTGTGGAGGCACACATTTATCAGCTGTAAACTTCTAACTGGCCTCGGTTAGATCTCCTTCAGGGTTGTGTGAATGATCCAAACCTGAGATCTATCATGAGACATGTAGAGTATTTTATAAGGACAGGAATAGACAAGTGTATTTGCAGCCTGAAGCCATCTTCTCTGGATGACTGTGCTTGTTTGTTTGGGTGGAGCGTCGTCGTGCTTAATGTAAGAAAAACAATGAGTCAGATGGCACACAATGATGTCACTTGATCCTGCAGTGGGAAAAAAACTGATGGGAACTTTATGATTCAACCTTAGATTGTTCAATAAGGTTTGAAAATGATCATAAGGAGGTATTCACCAGAACTAAGTTGTTGACAGTCTTGTCTCCTTTAAACCATCCGGCTCCACCTGTCATAATCCTTCAGTTTGTTCTGTGTCCTAAAGTTGGAGAGGCGACTTGTCACATGTTGTACTGATGCCAGCTTTTTGAGTATCAATATTTGCTTCAGTTTGACAATATTTAACTCTCCCTGCATGCTACGGGTCTGTTTCTGTGGCGTGCCCCTACATAAGCAGCAGTTTATTTAAGCAGGCAGCCTGTCAGGGTCGCACAGTGTGTTAGTTTATGCTTTGTAGCTAAGAGGATTAACACAATCTGGTTAAGACTCTTTTTCACTCCTGCGGTGGGCCGAGTCATTCCAGGATTTGATTTTTGACTCCTCGTTCCTGCCCTTTGTGTGCGTGCACTTCACAAATCAACACGGTGTACAATGACGGAGCTTTCAAAGTGATACGGGAGCAAAGTTAGAAAATGTCTCTGGGTCGGAATTTACCTTTGTGTCAGTGTTCTTCATCGGAGGGGTGCAAGGTAAGACACTCGGACAGCTGCTGTCGGGTTAGGTAACGAGGGGAATCAAGAGTTCCTGTAAATACTTTGATTAACGTAGTGTATTTGAATTCCTTCTGAACCATGATTACTACATGTGAACTTGCATGCGTATCACTCCATTAGCTATTTTATCTTTTAAACGTGGATTACTTTGAGCAGAGAGTAAATAAAACACCTTAGTTAAAGTGTGTAAAGGAGACAAAACACTATTTACCCCAATGAGGATGAATTAAAGCCTTGAGGTGAATCTGTGGAACATTAAACTCTGCAAGAAAACACATTTCATGTTCTTTTTCAAGATTAACATTTGGGCTTTTTGTGCCTTCATTGGAGAGATAGGGCAGTGGATAGAGTTGGAAATTAGGGCGAGAGAGAGAGAGTGAGGAATGACATGCGGGAAGGAGCCACAGGCCGGATTTGAACCCAGGCCGCCTGCTTTGAAGACTAGAGACTCTGTACATGGGGTGCACAAACTAACCACTGGGCCAGCAGCACCCCCAAAGGACTTTTAATGTTGAACTCTTGTAAATGAGATCTTCTAAAAAAAAAAAGGAAAGTTTGTGGTTGGCTGGTGAGACCAATCTAAACTGAAGTGCGTTGAACCACAGGTCAAAGATAGATTTAAGAAAAATATCGGCCAATATATCGGTATTGGTTGTTTTCCTCTCCCTAATATCGGTATCGGTCTGGCCCTATTTAACACTGTCTAGAACTGTTAGCTCTGCACGCTGTAATTACAACACCTTCAGTAAATAGTGAGAGATGTTGGAAGGAGAGAAGGCCTTTAACTCTTTACTGGAGATATCTCTTTAAGATGCATCAATAAAAGATACTTTACTGAATCTGGAAAACTTTGACCTGCAGAATGAAGCTTTTCACAAATTAGATCGCTGATCATGGTGAGTGTTTGATCCATTGTTTAATCAGAGACAGTTTGGTACGGGCTCAATCAATCAATCATTATTTGTATAGCGCCAATTAATAACAAGTGTTATCTCGAGACGCTTTACAAAAGAGCATATTGTATAAGCTGCAGGAAGGCTTTCTTCTTTGTATTCTTCGAGTTCCTGTTGTCCACGTCCAAGTATCGACAGTGGTACTGAGAAATAATTGGACACTTAAGGAGTCTTGATAATGGTATCCTTGTCTCTAAAATTAACCCTCCCCAACCCTAACCGTGATTGAAGTTTAAAATTCCAGTTTCGTGACACTCTGAGTCGTCGTGTTTCTGATGCTCGCTGCAGAACTAATTTCCTTCAGCATAATAAGGCAATGAAAGTTGAATGACTTGACCTCTTCTTATATTTAGTTTTTGAAGGCAGAAGTCTTAGATACCGACATAGGCGTAGAATTGCGTATGGACCGTATGGACGTGTCCATACCAATCTCAAACTATGGCTGAAATGTCCACACCAATATTAAGGTTGAAGGGAAAAAAAGGCGCCTCATGCGGCACACAAAGGGTTAAATCCTTTCCCACTTCGGCACCGCCTCCCAAATACGTCTTTGAGACAGGTCTGTTTTTTGATTGGCCTAGCTCCCTGTAAGCTGTCGAAGTTGTTTCGCTTGCAGGCTTTGCCAGTGTTGACGAGAGGGAGGTCGATACTGTTAGCGTGCGACACATGTCCGAGGACGTCGGGCAAGAAAAGAAAGGTGGAAGACATTAGAAGATATTGCACAAAACAAAGTGTAAGTCACCTGAGGAAAATAGTCCCCCCTCATAGGCTACCGCTAATGAATGCAAAACATTGTTTCCAACCGTTTTCTCACTCTTAATGGCGATTGATATGTTACTTTGTCAGGTGACAGGAGAAGCAACACAGCCGTCCCCATTATCAGACAGCGGTGGAGTGGCAGGGTCATAGCAGCAGGTGAACTTGAATAAGGACATGGTGGTTAATTTAATTTTAAGTGTTAGCAAGTTGTAATATTAAAAGTAGGCCTAGTGAATACTACTTATCTTCTAGATTTGAGTCGTGCTGTGTCACTGCTCATAGCATCAATATTTTATTTATCAGGTGGCAGAGGAAGAGGCCAGGTTGTAGCTCATCTAGGGAATATTCAGGGCTACAGGTAAACTTGACATGGTGCTATACTAAATGTTTTGCTGCATATGTTTGACTGCTTATGTACAGTAGGTAATGCATCGTACAAAGTTATTGTCAGGCTGGCATCGTGTGTTATTTCATTAGGGTGCTGTATACAATTTTTCTCCCACGGCGGCGCGTAGTGGGGGGGGGCCATGTCCCCACCATTGTCAAAATCAAACCTACACCCTTGGATACCGATCATGACCAAACTGTCATCAGCTGTCCTCAGGCTCCCCGAGTCTCACTGCTGCTCTAGATTGAATGAAATGCATGCATCCGTACTTTAAGGGGCTCAGCTTGAATGCAATCAAAACACACATTTCTCTGAAAGGATGAGGGAGTGCATGATTCAATTCAGGCTGAAGACTTCTTAAAATGGTCAATTTGACCAAACTGGCCGAGGGAAGAACTTGTGTTTTCTTAACTTGAGATGATGTCAACAGGAAGCTGAATTCCCCTGAGAGAGCACACACAGTTCAAATACTGCAGAAGGGACAGAGTCAGCATTAGGAGAAATATAACGAGCCCGCCTCTTGACTGAAACGTGTAAAGTTAAGATCACACAGTTATTTGGAATGAGCCGTAACACTTCTATGTGTGCTGTTTGACTCGGGAGTAAACACAAAGATCCTCCGAGTGCTAGAGACGAGAGATCCAGGCCCGACTGGAATTCGGGGGAGAGTTGAAGCAGACAGATGTTGGGTGACAAGGTCGGCCAGAAGAAAGTTTGTTCTGCTGCTGATGACCCTGAGAAAAAGACTGATGAACGTGCTCTCCATCTCACGAGTTCATGGCACAGAGTTCACTCATATGTAAGCATCGCAGGACGTATGTAAACACTGCTTTTGTTTGTTTAAGGGGTCGGAAATATGTTTACTGAAATTACGACAATTTCCCTCCTCTTATGAATTCCTTCTACCAGTTGATCCTTTTGCTTACACCCTTCCCTCCCAAGCCGTGATTGTCCAGTAATGTCTAAGCAACCATGACAAGGCCTGTCGAGCTTTAAGTGTCTTCACATGCCAAAGTGGTGAGACAGGAGTGTGAAACTGAATACAGACGTGACTTCTACTGATGGGATATTCCCAGCTGACTCACTTCCTAGTCTGTTAAACGCAAACTTAAATTCTGTTTAACCCAAAAGTGACACTCAGAAAACAGTCAAAGATTTAGCACAATTTATTCAAAATTGTCGGCTGGTAAATTATGTGATTTGGTTTCCCGAGCGTGGCTGACGTGTTAGCACCGCCGGTCCCTCCTACAGCTGAACGTCCACATTCCCGTGATAAATGTGGTTACACATTGCTCTGGTCAATATGCCAGTTTAACCTAAAACAGCCTGCATACAATTTTACCTCCATTTTCTTGATCAAAAGACTGCCAAAGGGCGCTGCTCCTACGAGATGCTATCTGTTCCCTGTGCTTGTTTACATCCAGTTAGTAGAGCGAGGAGAGCAGAACCGCTAACCGGAGCTACTAGCAGTGTATGACTACAGACCCAGCTAGTGGTGGGCGACTGTGTTGCAGATTTAGCACACCGTTTGAACAGCATTGAAGGCGAAAATATAAATAATAATTAGTTTCACTGACTGGTAACTGTGGTAGCGACTTGGGGGGTGATGAAGTTGAACTGTTTAGTCGACTAAACTCGCACTTCCCAAAGGACAGCAACTCTATGCGGTTGCACAGACTTGTCGATGAGTCGACTTTACAGCTGTGTGATGATGCTTCACGCCTGATGTCGACTAATCGCTTATCAGGTTAGAAAATCTAAGACTGTGATTGAACACATCTATGACAGTGAGTTTTTTTCTTTCCCAAGTTTGACTTTGTGCACTCACTTATATGGGCGTAGTAGCTCACGTGTTATTGTTGCAAACTTCACAGATGTTGTAACCTGCTCTTTCTTTATCTGTTAACGGTCTTCTTTCAGCAGTATACGCATTACCTTTTGCAAATACACATGTTTGCTGTATGCAAAGCATTCCCTTCGCCATGACTGTCGACTTAAAGGAACCTGCTTTGAATGTTACTTTTAAACTTTCCTGTTTAATAAATGGAAATGAAATGAAAAACTTCTGAAGTCTAGCACCTTACACTGGTTATCGTCTTTCAGTTAGGATGGAACAACAATGGATGGATAATTTCCCCGTCATAAATCTTCCTTAATGTATTATGTGGTTCAGTCAGAGAGAGTGATGAGGGATGACACAGAGTTAAAGCTTTATTCAAAACATGAAAGACTCGTTTTGGAAAACAAGGCGTGCATTGTTGCTCATTTTCACTTTCGGCTGCTGCCGGCTGGATTTCTGTAAACAGATAAGACGATGATGCATCGATTTTTAATCCCGCCCCTAAAAGTTTAACATCAAACAAGTCAATGAGAACTCATTATTGTTGAACACTGTTTAGACCTCTTCCCTAAGGCCTACTTTCTTGTTACATCAAAATGACAACACACTCTTTGAAAACACAAAATGGTACATAGTTGAGCAGCTAAACTTCAATTCATTTCTCATCATATTTACAATACTCTGACTTAAGCCCGGCATACACGCTACGATTTCAGGCCGATTTAGACCCGATTTTTGAGTCTCATTTTGAAGCTGGGACGAATTGTAGCCCGCTCGCCTGACTTTGGTCGTGTACTGAACACTGAGGCACGTCGGCTGAACACCGCTTGATCAGCTGCTCCCGATCAGTCGGATGACTTTCTGACACGTTTGAGATTTTTGTCGTACGCCTGCACATAATCGCACAGTGTGAGCAGAGCCACGAGCGGAGTCCCAGACTCCAGGACTTTTTGGCCCCTGATTTGACCTGCACCAACTGACAGCCAACGTCTGAAAGCATATCAATCATGAGCTCTGATTGTGCATTGGGAACTATTCAGTCGTAAAGTGCGAGCTGACATTCTGCCACGACTTCTCTACGATCATACAGTCAGTGTAAGTCGGGCTTTACTCCGTACTCTGCAACGCACGGATAATGCTGTAATGTTTGAAACCACTCCGCAGATCATTTAACCTGTTTGTCCAAGTATGAAGTACACTGTTAGAAGATGTGTGTTTTGGGGTGCCATTGGCTTAGTGGTTTGTTTGTACGCCTCATGTGCAGAGGCTGCGATCCTCAAGGCGGGCAGCCAGGGTTCAAGTCCAACCTGTAGCTCCTTTCCTGCATGTCGTTGCCCACTCTCTCTCTCCCTGATTCCAGACTCTATCCACCGTCCTGGTTCTCTAATGAAGGCATACAAAATGGAAAGGAGGGAAATTCTCTTTTTGAGTTTGAAGGGATTTTTTTTGAAAGAAGCTTCTCGTAGTTTCTCAGTTAAGTCATAGATGTGTCTAAATTGTGAAAGTCATGATATGATGAAACAAATCGTTCAGTTTTTGTCTAGAAAAGGATATGACAGAGAAACAATGACAGGGAGAGGGATGAGTGAAACAAAGGGCAGCAGCAGTTAGGTGTATGTATGGGTGCTCTCTTCCTGTTTTACTCTTGTTGTGTCTTAGCAACCAAAGCATGAGAGACTAAAAACACTTTGTTCCCACTTGGTAAAGGTCTCTTTCATCAATCCCAGTGAAATGATAAACAACACTTCCTCACAATCCTTCAAAGAGAATTAATATCCTGCGGTGTGAATACGTTTGCTCCTTCTACCTTCAAACAAAAGCTTTACATTTATTGTTTCATGTGGAGATCACGACTCGACCTCTTCACCTTTAGTGATGCAAAACCTTTCCATTCAGCGACGTATGCGATATTATAATCAATGCATGGCTGATGAAAGGAGCAGGGTAAATACTGTGCTTCCACTTGTGTTGTTTTCACAGTTGAGCCTCGTGGTCTTGTATTTAAAACCACATGTGAGTAGCTCAGAGTTTTCTTTGGCGTGGGCTCTTGCAGTATTTATGACTCGACCTCTGGGGCGGTGACCCGTGTGCGTTTTTGTTTTTTCTGCTCTTTCATCGTTGCATTTGCCCGTGTAGGATATACAACTCTTCCTGCTCCTCTGTCCCTTTGTTTCTCTGTTTGTTTGGGGAGCTGAAATTATACCTGTGTGTGTGTGTGTGTGTGTGTGTGTGTGCGCGCCAGTATAGAAACGTTGTCTTTTATCTGTGGTGGAGTTTGAGTCATTGAAGTCGTGGTTCGTTAAGGGCGACAGCAGGAGTGACGCTTGTACTGAGTGTTTACTCTGCTTCCTGTTCTTTAAGTATTTTCATATTTGAAGAAGCAGAGGATTTTCTGGCACAACTTCACCAATGTGCATGAAGAGTGAAATGCTTAGAAGAGGTCAAAATGCTCCAGCAACACTTGTAGTACGAAGATCAACTTTCTAAACAAATTAGACCGACATGTTTCAGCTTGTGGCCTTCATCAGGGTCAGTATTTGCATATTTAAAATAGGGTCAGTTAGGGCGTCGGATAGCTTAGCGGTTATGTCACACGCCCCATGTGCACAGGCTACAGTCCTAGTCAGAGGGACTGTGGTTAGAATCAGACCATGTCCCTTTGCTGCATGCCATCCCCCATTCTCTCCTCCCGACATCTCCTGTCTCTCTTCAGCTGTCCTGTCTACAATGGCCCAAAAAAATAACACACAAACATGTTAAGATGCCAGGTTATAGTCTTAGGCTATGTCTCGCCTCTAAGTCTCAACAGGTGGATGATGCACACGTATACATACATAACCTTCCAAAACACAGGTCACACAACAATGCAATGCATGCACTTCTTGGCAGGGATGCATTTTTCAGCATAACACCGGTATGTTAAAGCACAGATATCGTTCTGCCTGTTTCAGACGTAGTTGGTCTTTACAGGTCGGACTACAAACAGAAACCTGAACACTTCACCTGCTGAAAATCTTGCCCGCTGTGTACAGACTCAGATGTCGAGTCTGTAAATACAGATTACTGAAGGTGCCACTCTGATATCACCCTCAGGAGCTGGTGAAGGAGAGTGAACATTGGACTTGGAATACAGGCAATAAAACATGACTTGAAATAAATAACGATGTTGCTCTGTAACTACAGGATGTGTCAATGATTCACTGTTTGCTACTTAGCTTGCACAAAGTGTTGCAGGTTGAGTCTATTAGTGATCTGTGTAATGCCTTGTGTTTGTGTTTCGATACAGTGGATTTTAAAGCGACACTCCCTGTCTGTTTGAGCGATCTTAAATATCTCAAAGTACAGCAGCATCAATAAATCCTGCAGGTCATGACCCTGATGAAGTGAGCTTGTGAGAGTCATGACTCTGATGAAGGATGACTGATCCCTAAGCACTTCCTGTTTCTGTTGTTCATGGCCTAACCTTCCATCTACCAGAAGCTCCGTTCTTTATGTCAAAATAAAAGCACGGTAGAATTCAAACAGGAAGTGAAGTACTCACAGCTAAAGACAGGACAAAATTTCAAGATAAAAAACCTAACCACATTTATTTTTGAATACGAAATTATGGAATTGCAAACACACGATTCGAAATGCGATTAATCAGGTTAAGACATTTGATTTCGTGACAGCCCTAATTGGAAATCATTAATATAATTCAAAGAGCTCAGGGTGCCAGATTGTGAAGTTTTGTGTTTAATTAAAGTGTTAAAACATGTGACTCAATGTTCTTAAAGATGAAGAGATCGTCTTTTCACACTTCACAGACAGATTACCGTCTGTCCTAACCTCCTTTATGTGTCTTACCTGTTTTCTGTCTGATCTCTGCTTTGACAACACACAAGGCTGTTGGTACTGTCCACTGTGTGTGAGGCTGAGGGTGGAAAAGAGGAGGTGGGAGGGGAGGAGGTCAGGTTTGACGCTGCTCTCGGGAGCTCTCTCTCTCTATCTGCGTGTCTGTGCCGGCAGCGATCAGGGAGGGAGGTATGGTAGGTGAAAGGGCAGAGGCTGCTGCCAAGAACTACAGTGCGTGTTTGCTCCCTGCTGCGCATACACACACAGCTAACGGCTCACTGAGAGCTTTACATGTAATCAAACAGGCATTTAAAGGGCTCACACCCTCTTTTAAAGTCGATGCAGATGTTCTGGACAGGCAGACATTCAGCGTACTCCTCCCTGATAACAGATCTACTTGAACCATCTTCTAAAATCTGATGCACATGGAGCAGGAAATATGGGATCACTGATTACAGTACAACATGATCTTCTATGATTGGCTGGTATTGATGGCCGAGCGGAGTCCAAAAAAATCAGATCAAACTGCAGCTTTGGCAGCCCTGCACAGTTTTCATTGGCTCACATTTCTGTTGTGGTGCATCCACAGAGTCAGGAGGAAGAAGGCGAAGGTTGCAAAGATTCCAGGCTGCACTGTTTATTTGTTGTGTGTTGGGTTGTCAGATTGAACTTTGTGTTACCTTAGTTGGTGTTCAACCCAGGCAGGAGAAAACACTGTTTTGTATTCATCAGTGAAGAATAAAAGAAGTCTCTTTATTTATCATTTTGCCTCAAGTCTGCCTGTTTGTCTCTTTCTGAAGTATGGCTGCAACAACAACAGTCATCCTACGCTTGAATATGTACCTCGTGGATGCCGTACCGAATGCTTCAATATTAAATTGAGAACTTTTGCATTTTTATTCTGAAGTATTGATTAATTGATACTCCATGTTTGCCTCATGAACAGATAAGTAAATGGAAAGACTTGCACTTTCCTGGACCGCAGACTTTGACCAAGAGCGACGATAAGAGAACCCGAAGGCTGATAATCTTATTTCAGACAAACACAGACATGTTGTATTACTTCTCTTATCAGAGGTTTTGAATAGCGCATGAACAAAAAGCCTTAAAGCTCCCACAATGAAGGTTCGGTTTGTGACAAATATGGCGATTCAAATGATTCAAAGTGCTTCACACACAACATCAAACTCATCCTGACAAAGGGAAAAAGAAACATTTGCCCCATTCAGACTGCCTTTTCAAGTGGCCATACATATCTAGCCCTGTGACGTTTCTCCTTCAAGCTGAATGTCAGGGAGACGTAATTGGGGACGTTCTGTGATCTCCCCTCTGTACCGTCTTCAGAGGTAGAAGTGTTGATGTTGCTTTAACCTTCATTTGCTGAAAGGTCACATATTCTCCTTTTCAACAAATAAGTCTCAGAGCTCCTCAAAACATGTGTGTGAAGTTTCTTGTTCTAAATCCACTCTGATCCTGTATTTGATCATGCCTATAAACCCCTCTATTTCAGCCCTGCTCAGAACAGGCTGTTTCTGTGTCTGTAGCTTTAAATGTTAATGAGCTGTGTCTGACCACGCCCCTCTCTGGAAGGGCTTGGGTGGCTCGGGCTTTCTCGCTCCATGCCCTATTGTTTACGGTGAGAAGGCAGACTTAGAGGGCAGAACAAACACAGCCCTTTGTGATGTCATGAAGGGAAAATCTCCAAACGGCCTGTTTGAGCACATATTTTCTGAAAAGTGGAGCAGGCAAAAGACGGAGAGGATGGACTTTTCTCATTATTGGGGGGTTTGTAGACAGACTAGAGACACACATTAGAGTTAGAGAAACATGGTGACGTGTGTTATGAATAATATATGACCTTTAAACATGCCTTAAATTACATCTTCACCTTTTTGTTAGAGTTGGTACTTCGTAAGAACTCGATTCAGATCTCTAGTAATGGAGTTAATTTACATTTGCTGAATCCTGATCGAATGCTGTGACAGGACTTCTGCTCGTGTTCTTTCGTAGAGTTTTAAGAGGTTACGTAACAGATCTGCTGCAGCCTTCTGCACATCATGACTGTCGTTACTCTGCATAGAAAAATAATCTCTTACTGTTATACCTCGATCTAAATGTAGCTGGAGTTTGTTTACTGTTTATGTAACGTGTGTTTGAACTGAATCTTAAGAAGCAGAAGATGCAAATGGACACTTATCACTTCATCTCGGCCTCATTCGTGGCTGCTGGCTGAATATCAGGCGGTGGGTGTCTGGATCACTTTGTGTTTACTGAGGTCGACTGTACCAGCTACAGAGTTGGAGGACGGCTGAATCGTGGTCAGACAATAGTTGCAAAACAAACTCTTGCAGGGTTGTCTTTTAGGGCGTTTTCACATTAGGCATGATTGTTTGGTACCATGCCCAAGCACGATGCCTCCCCTCTCCCCCGCTGGTCCGCGTTCACATTAGTAACACCGTTCCGTTCCTGGGTACACTTGCGTATGTACACAGTCCGATACAGCATATCGCAGTATGCACATAGTTGGTTTGCAAATCCGCCTAAAAGCAAAAAGAAGAAGAAGCAACCAAGGCAACCACGGGCTGAGTCCATCCTGCTACTTGTACATGTTGACGCCAACAACGACCCTCTCTCTGCTTCGGAATCTACCGTGCAGCTCAGAGGACAACACGGGCCTGTGCTGCATGAATACAACTTTTTTTGAAGCAACAGGTGCCGTTTAGAATTACGTTAACAGCGTTCCACATCATTGTTTTAGCATGGATGCATTCACATCTCCTGTGGACCGTACTCGAGTACACAGGAATCGTGCCCGAGACCACCTCTTCAAGCAGACTTGGGCACATTAGCCGAGCATGGTACGTTTATGTTCGGGACTTTGGGGTCAAGCGTTCTCGGGTCTCTAATATGAAAGAAACCACCCTTAATGTTGCAAACGTTCCTTTATTGAAGACACAAAGATTCTAGTGAGGAAACGGCTGTTCACTTCCTTCTCACCTCAAACATTTATCTGATCGTGTGTGACACTGTTGTGGAAACTTTTCATTCAGGCTTTTTTTTATTGTACTCTGAGCCCAGCAGGAGGTTATATAATAAAACAAACGTCTTCTGTGAACACAAGCAGCTCATTTCAAGTGTCCACTCCACATGTATGAGCCCTCTGAACGTAAACAGAGTCGCTGTCTGTGTTTAGACATGCACGGCTGAGGTGTGATGTATTAGTCCTCCTTACTGTTAACAGTTCACTGTTTTGTTTCCTGTCCTAATGTTCAGCCAGTTCTCCCTCCCAACGTGACAAATACAGCAGACTGTCTGTGAAACTTCCTTTAGAAATGCAACAATCTAGATACCCTTCAGTCATGTGGTCTGATTATGGTCCTCTGGCTTATTGTTGGTATACAAGGTTGACGATTGAGAAAGTCTACTTTATTTGGTGGTCAGGGGGAAAATGGCTGACTCATTTCTCATTTGAAACATACACAGTATACTGTCATACAGGAAGCCAGACCTCCTGTGTCAAAAGGGGTTGTATGTGGGCTTGTATAATCAGTAGTAAGGCCATGTTTACACATCAACAATGTCAGCTAATAACAGTAACCCTTTGTGGCGTTTGGCTGTTTGCACAACAACACAACAGCGTTTTGGGTGCCTGAAAACGTAAAGTTTTGAATACGGATTCCAGAGTGCAAACTTTTGAAACGGCATACGATCTATGTGGTAAAAAAACGTATGAAACCATTTAAAACACAAAAACAAACACACATATGGTCATTGATGTATTTTCGGCAATTCGTGTTCGGTCCGTCTCCGCTGCCTTAACGGAGCGAACACGCATCTGGTGGGATTTAGGCTTCAGGTTTTCATATGTTGAAGTCAAAGGGTGCTGACCACGCTGCTGTGATTTAAGAGTTTAGACTGAGAACATGTTACAGGTTATTTCCCAGCACTTTACAGGATACATGCAGAGAAACTTCTCCTCCTGCAGTCAAAGTTATTTTACTTTGGAGAAAAGATAATGAGCAGTGCTGCAGAGCTCTGTCATGTCTAGGTCATGAGATCTTCAGCATCTCTCTGTGCTTATATCTGCAATCAGTCGCTCCAAGACTCTTAGATCACAGGATGATTAAGACTATCTGATACTGAAGACCAACTTTGATGCAGGGAAACTCTGATTTGCTCAGACACGACCAAAGTGCTGATTTCAGCAGAAACAATCAGATAAATCAGCCACCATTTCTTTTTTTGTCTTCAGTCTGGGTCGAGTCACTCTCGCCCTTCATGTGTGCATTCTCTGAGAGGTCAGGGCGCCCTCCAAAGAATCGCTCTCAGTTGTCCTTAATAGCATCAAGGTCATGAATCATCTCAGAAAGCAGAGGGTATTTCCTTCCACTAAGCCGTGGATATCTTTGTGTTCTCAGGGAGGGCCTCTTCCTCACCGCCGGCCATTGTTGTGAGGTCTGAGCTTCTCGCAAAGGTCATTATCTTCTGACAGTACAATAGACTGGTTCTCCCTGTGGTGAAGTCTAATCTACTGTGTTGTATGTGTTTCAAACGGACCATTTCTTTGTTGCAGACAGATTGGCTCTTCTCTCTAGAGCCTTCCCTAAACATGCATCTTATTTTAGATACTTTATTGATCCCTGAGGAGAATCCAATCCAATCCAATCTGACTGTCTTTAAAAAGCACATTTAAACTAAACAAAAGTTGACCAACGTGCTGCACAATCAAACTCCATAAAACACAGACGAGGTAAAAATAGACATAAAAAGTGTTAAGAAGGGGTAAAAGGAATAAAAGTTAACTCTCGAGCAGAGCCAAAAGCCGAGGCATGGAAGTGCGTTTTACGGTTTGATTTAAAAACAAACGATGTTGGGGACAGACCAACATGTGGAGGCAAAGCGTTCCAGAGCTTTTACTGAAAAGGCTTGGTCGCCGCTTGAGCTTCAACCTCGACCCTGGGACAGTCAGAAGCGACATGTTGATCTGAGTGATGAAAGACGGGTTTTAAAAGGTCAGAGGTCAGGTATTGAGACATCACACACATGCTTTAGGCCTGAAATACACACATGCACAAACGGAACATATGGACATGCATAGTTCTCTAGGAAGTGATCTGCCACCTTTCCAGCAACCAGACTGACGTCCATGTTGGTCCATACTGAGATTTGAATCAGTGACTCTCCGGTTCCCAACCCAAGTCCCTACGGACTGAGCTACTGCAGCCCCTTTACAAACGATCTCTGACAATATTTCTGCCGATCGGAGCTGTCATTGGTCGAGAGGCGGGGTTACACACTGGATTGTTGGCCAGTCACCTACGGGCAATGTAGAGTCACATCTACATAGAAGCTCCAGATAATGGTCTATTTCTTAAACTATGAAGACACAACAGCCCTGGGTGTGGCAGCCTTATAAGTCTTGGATCATGAAACTGACTCACAAACTTATTTTTGTTTGCTAAACATTATTTGAGGAAAGTCCTGGAAATCCCCACACTAAATCCCCTGGGAAATTTCATTTCTAGATTTGCAGCTTTATTTTCAAAGTGGTGTAGAAATCATTCCGCCTTCATGGAAAGTTGATTTTGATGTTTTTGTTTTGATCAAACTTGAGTCTCCAGAGACTCCCAAACTCATCTGTCTCAATTTTATCTTTCGTAAGACTTTAATGCAAAGAATTCTGTGATCCACTTCTTGACAACAAAGACTATTTTTGTGGTTTTTATTGTTGAGAAGGACAGTGGATAGAGTCGCAAGCTTTGGGAGAGAGTGGGGAAGGACATGCGCTGAAGTCCTCGAGTGTCGAAGTCTTACCTGGGGCACCCGCTTCGAGGACTATAGCCTCTGTAGCCCCTCAAAACCGCTAGGCTCTCCAGCACCCCTTATTTTTATTTTATACAAGAATCATTCTCACATTTCTCAGCTCCCTTCACTTAGGCAGGAAAGGTTGGCATTTTGGAGGGAATTCAAGGAATGTACTGTGTTTTGTTTCTCCTGCACAGAACTAAAGTAAAGTGGAGACCTGTAGGAGAGTTTATCTTGACGACGTGTTGAAAGTGTCACGATTACAGATGCTCGTTACTGCAGTTGTATTGTCTCTCCCTGCAACCTGCAAAACTGATGCATTGACCAAATGGTGCAAAATATGTCTTGAGCATTTTATATAACTTCTTAACAACGCATGCATCCTTCTGGTATGCTACCATGAAGCTTCATTACGTAGCAGCAGCAGCAGATCTCCCCGAGCTGTCTCAAAGTACGTAAAACATTAAAGGAATGTATGCAACACTGGTCCTTACAGTTGTGAAAACAACCTTTACATATTGGAAAAGCATTTTTTAACTCACAGAATTTTTTCCTCCATCTCTTCCTCCAGTACGACCACATCCTCTACCCCCCCTCCTCCTGCCTCAGAAAGTCCAGTAACCCCGAGCTGACGTTTGGATTAAGTCCTGCTCTCAAGTTCAAACGGCATCTCAGTGAGGATGGGATGAACGTCCGCAGAAGGAGCCTCGGGGGAGGTCTCACAGGTAAACGTTTTATATGTGGTGCTCCTGTCTTAGGTTAGTATCAGTATTTGATCTGCTTTAGACAGATTGATTCTTTAGTGAGTACAGTAACTGATTCTCCACTATCGGATTTCTACTGTGGGCTTTTGAAAGTTGCTTCTACACCAGCTTCCTTTTTGATTGACTTTTATTTTCTTTATTTCAAATTCCGAACCCTCATGGTTTATAAAATATTTATTTAGATTTTTTTTTGGCTTTTGTCTTTATTAAAGGAGCAATATGTAACTCTGACACCTAGTGTTTAAAATGGGTACTGCAGTCTAAACATTGCAGAGAGCTGTCTCCCCCGCCCCCTCCTCTCTAGAGTGGATGCTCACGCAGGTTGCCATGTGGTGGACACTGAAGCTTCAGTGTTTAGCCAGCTCTGCATCGGTCTGTAAACCTTTCTGCGTTCTAACCTCTCTCCATTTTTCAAAAGCATCTCCAATATTGATCCTAGTTTGAGCACGTTTCTGCTCGTGGAGCTTATTAGAAACATGCAGAGGCTTTTTAGGTCGGGTACAATCACTTCTATCTGAACCAGTTCTCTTGCCCGCTTCCATCGCTGCAACACCTGTTGGTTTGACCTGATAACTGGTCTCATATCTGGCAAACAGAGGGGCGTCCAAAACGGCCGTGTGGGGGTGCCTTAAAACCGCCTACCTTCTCTGGTCCAAACAAATCCAGACCATTCAGGACCAGAATCTAAAGTTAGAAGGAGGACATACTGGCTGCTGCATTGTTGTCAGAGAAGCCAGCACTTCAACATAGCATGTTTCCTTAATGTCTGATCATATAGTAAGGTCACTTTATCATTTCAGTCTCTACACATCTTACTGATTGGACCTTTAAACTTCAAAGCAATTTAAAAGGGCTTGAAAATGTATAACCAGAAGGTTACTCAAAATAACCAGGGTAATCCACAGACCCTGCGGTGAAAAGTATTTGGGCATTTCCCTCATTTGTGGAGGAAAAAGTTCCCTCTATTAGACTTGAGGTAAAAACTCCTCTTCCCCGAATGTGTAACTGTTGTTTTATCTTGCGAGCAGCGATAAACACCATCTGTTAGTAAAAACGGACTCTGAGCAGAGATCTGGTGAAGGAACAATGACAAACAATGGCAGAGTCACCGTTGGCAGGAAATCATTAAAAAGTGCATCAGAGGGAAGTTTGTAAAGCCAACAGGATGAGATCATCTTTAAACAGAAGAGCTGAGACCCAAATGTTACAGAACCGAAAGTCCTCCAGACCTGAACAACATCAACTTATCGTTTCAAGATCAGGTTTTTATCCACTTCAGGTTTTCTAAAAGTCCTGAAAACATATTTCTCCAGTAGGTTCTTATCGTGAACAATTGAGTGCTACAGAAACATCGTTTTTTTCGCAGTTGGAAATGTCACCAAATTATCATGGTGAAAAAAATCTGTGAAGACTGGTGTTTAGAGTCGGCACAGTGAGCTCTAAAGACAGAGGGATTACGCCGACTAGGCTGGTCACTTTTTCAATAAAATAACTTTGAACAAATTTAGAACATGACACGATTGGAATGGAAAAACTTTATTGCCCCAGAGGGGCAATTTGGTTTGCAACAGAGGTCCATACAGGCAACACACATCCTTAAAACAGCACAAAGACATAAATACATACTTATAAAACATAAATACCATGGATGTCATCATGATGGACGTGAGTGAGATAAGAGACACAAAGACCAACAGTCCATTAGTATAAGAGTACTGACAACAATACCTACAGCTTGTTTAGAAACCCAACTGCTGGGGAGGACAGATATCTGAAGGGACAAACGACCTCAGGTATCTGTTTGATTTGGCCATCCTAACATAAGTGAACCTCCTACCTGCTGGCAGAAGTCTAAACTCTGCATGCAGAGGGTGCTGAGGGTTTACCAGGATGGCCTTTGCCATGACTTGATTGTGATTGAGTGCGGCTCTCCTTTATTTACAATAATACCGGCTGAAGAGAACACCCGTTTGAGTGCTCAGACGTTCCTGGTCCACCTAAATATTTGCGAGCCAGCTTGGAGAGTTGCGGGTTTGTAATGACCTTGTGTCTCTCCACCAGAGAAAGTAGTCTCCATCATGTAAGATTCCAACTCCTGAATGGCGCCCCCGTTGCTTTTGTAAACGTCAAGAGTGCATGCAATGGTCAGGTTACACTGAAAGCGCCCTCTGCTGGATCAAATTTGAAACTACTTCAGACAGCCTGACGCACTGATTGGCTCATTACAGTTCAAACTTTCTCCCCCAGGTTCGAATGAATTTTCGAATTTAAAGTGACAGCCCTAAGTCAGACATTCATTTACTGATCTACTGATTTGAAACTTTGCCCATGTTCAGTATGAATATCCTACATCGTAAAAGTACATCTTCCTCTAGTATTTGTCCAAGGTGGATGGAAATATAAAATAGGTTTAGAAATTCTACAAACACACCAGGTCTCTTGAAAAGCAAGAACCTGAAAAGGGAATTACCTACCGACTTCAGTGGTCTTCCCCAATCAGCAACCTCCAATGTTGAAAAGTGAAGCCAATGCAGAAATCCAAAAATCTGCAGTTCCTTCAGTGTCCACTTGAGGCTGTCTTTACCATTAGGTCCCATTTTAAAATGCCAATTTTGACAGCAGAAATAAACATGTTTACAGCCTGTTTAAAGAAATAATTTGATATCTATAGCTCATTTCTTTAGTGGTGTACTCTGTATGGGGACAATTGTAATTATAAGCCATCCGTTTTGATTTTATGAAGCCTAAAGGACCTTTCAGATAGGACGTGGTGTGCGCTGCATTTGCCGAGGGGTAGGGCGCAGAGCAGAATCATTGACGCAATTTGCTAGCAGCTAGGTGACCGAAACAATAGTCTCTAAAATAGCTACTTTTTGGATCCAGAGTATGTTTGTATCTGTCCACTATTCAGTAGAAAGCCCTGATCGTTCTTCTGCTGAGGAGGAGGAGAAGAGCAGCACAGAAGAACAGAGTGTGTGTTCATGAGATCCTCAGGGCACGACAGGATGTGGGAGAGTTTAGGCTCTTCCAGGAGCTGCAGCTCTATAACTGCTGCTGCACGAACACAACACACATTTCTGCTGCTGTTTTAAACACACCTGGTACGTATGTCTTTACAAACTAGAGCTCTCTCTCCAATGTCCTGGTAGGTATGTAAACCTGAGCTCAGGAAAGTGTGACCACGTTTGTTGCGATCTGATCTTCCCTTCTATTTGACGTCCGGAGGTGACTTCACTGAGCGCTGCGCCCTAGTTGAAATTTGTTTTTACTTCAGCGCATCACATGAGACCTGGCTGCGCTAAGCCTGGTGGGGCGCAGAAAAGCTCTTGTGCAGAGCAACACATAGACAATGAATGGGCTTGACAGCGGTGCGCAGCACTGATTGCGTCCTATCTGAAAAGCCCTTGGAAGTTATTCGTACATTTGCTTAATCAGGGTGTGGCTCTGATGACGGACAGTAGGGCGCATTGTTGCCATTTCTTCAGGAGGCTAGAGGCCTGCTTTTACTCCACCTTTCCAACATGGTGACCTCCATCGTTGGGCTTTAAAACTCCTCTCCAAGAACCAATCGATGACATCACTGGTACTACGTCCATGTTTCATACAGTCTATTGTTCTCCCATGATGAAGGCTTCAAAAGTTTAAGATTGCTGTTGATGAAAAAGTTTCATGTCTATAAATATAAGTAAGTGCAGGAGCTATGGCTCCCACAGCGCTCGATTTCATCAAGAGATCCCATGAAATAAGAGAAACGATGTCAGCAGCATCCTGGATGAGCCTGTTCCTGTGATGAGGAATGTGTAAAGTCAGCAGAAAGATCCTCCTGTAGGATTTAAGTTTTAACTCAGCAGCTTGGCAGCAAATCCTTCAGTGTAGACTTGGAGAATACAAACGACCTGACCAGAGTAGTTTTAGTAGGAATTGATTTCTGAAGGACTAATGGATGTCCAGGATTCTTTAACAAGGGATCCCTAACAGTTGGATATATAATAAAGAGAGGAGCATACAGTTTATTTCTGCCTCTGGTTAGAAGAGAGCGTGTGTGGATCACGAATATGAATAAATATCTGTTTATCAATGACAGATATACGACTCTTCTCTAAGAACAGAAGCTGTTTGTCTGTTTTATGGATCTCATTTCCACTTCTTTGTATGTGGAGGACTTTCCCCTCACTGATTATGATGTCGACCTTTTCACACACAATAAAAGATTGACTGATGTGTTTTCATCAGAGGGACCTTTGAATGAGTTCATTAGCCTTTCCTAATGAGTCTGCTAAGATGAATAAACAAACATGAACCTGAAGCAGGTCAGCTCATATCACCATGACTGTGCTGTGATGTTCATGTTTCTTTTTAAAACTAGGAGATGAAGGAGAATTGTTATGGGTTAGGGTTAGGGCCGTACTCATATTTTCTTCCGCCAATGTCAAAAGCAAGCTAAAAGCAACTTGCTAGCTAGCACTGGCTAACAAAGCCTGAGTGATGTCACCCATCTGTCACAGCCGGAGGCTCATCGGAGACAGCCACTATGTTGGAAATGCTGTCTCAGCCTAACTTTCAGTCAAACTAACGACAGGCTGAGAGCTGGAGCTGAGGCAGGTTTTAAGCCTCTTGACGAATCGTTACATCGCGCCCACCTGTCAATCAGGTCAGCTATACACGTAACTATGGATAACATATCTTTCCTAAAATCTAAATGGATGCGTTATAAAAAAGTTCAC
This sequence comes from Tautogolabrus adspersus, assembly GCA_020745685.1. Classification (NCBI taxonomy): domain Eukaryota; kingdom Metazoa; phylum Chordata; class Actinopteri; order Labriformes; family Labridae; genus Tautogolabrus; species Tautogolabrus adspersus. Next base: position 15,780,619 of record CM036549.1, on the reverse strand, counting down.
CCCCCCGTACAGTGTGAGCTAAGCAGACCTATTAGTTTTTTTGAACCAGGCTGTAAACATGTTAATTTCTGCTGTAAATACCGACATTTATGGGTCGTAAGTTAAAACTGAAAAAAGAAAAAAATGGGTTCTTGATTGGAATTTCCATTTTTGTTCTCTGTCGGAGAATGGTACAGTGTCAAATGAATACAGTCTCATTGGTTTTCGACACAGAGCTTGGCACAAGTTGCTAATGAATCCAAAGCCTTCAGAGGTTGACAGGATGACATGACCTTGTTTAAAAAAATTTCTGATGGATGAAACCCGGCCCAAGCGGAGGAATGACAGAGTTTGTGGTGAGTTTTGATTCCTCTTATTTCATGAGGTGTTTTTAATCCTGGAGCAGAGTGCTCTGACCTTACACATACCTGTGTTGGATGTGAAACTCTTTTCCCATACGTCCGGATACCGGCCCTCTTTAGAGTGTTGATGAGTGTCTGATGAGAGATTTCCTTTATGCCGGGATGTGATGAAAACGTTTGCCAGTAAGGAAGGAAAGTCCACCATTTTTCCTCCTCATCCTGTTTGGTTGCTTTTCAGTAACTCTGTAACCAGGCAGTGATTTCAGCACGGTGCATTGTCATGTACTCAGTGTTTGTTATGTAACGGTCTTCTTGCTCATTCTCTCTGAAGTGGAGGAGAGAATAAGAAAGTTCTGTTGTCTTTACTACATTTCTTGAATATGTGCCATCTGCAGAGGAGTGAGAAAGGAAACAAAGTCAACTCTAAAACAGTGAGACATTTCAAAATGTTGAAGCCCAAAGGAGCCAAATGATACCGTTTTGTATGACAGAGCTACCGTTAGGGCGTGTAAGGACATGAAACCTGTACTAAATGAACATTTTCTGTACCCAACAACATTTAAAGTAAACTTTAAACCTGCTGTGAGGAACGTTCGATCTCAGCAAAGAGTCAAGTCTGCGGCTGGGCTCATAAAGGAGTTACAATAGAGGAAAGCAACATGCCTGCTTTTCCCAAGTTTTATCCTCTCACTGTAGAAACAAAAGAGAAAACACATGAGGATTACAATCAACCTCCTGCACCCTAGAAGAGTACGACATTCGACCAGTGGTTCTCAACTGGTCTAACTTCAGGATCCACTACCAACCCCTTCATGAAAAGTCGGTAGGCTACCAAAAAAACTCAAGGCGGGAAACCCAGGGAGCGGGATCTGAAAGACAGAGGCTGTGCCCGAAATCACTCCCTCAATCCCTCCTCCCTTCTCTCTCTATAGTGAGTTAAATGTAGAGGGCTATATAGTGCACTCACTCAGCAAAGTTGAAAAACATTTCGGACTCTACTCGCTCACTCGCCAGCCGCTGACAGTGACGTCGTTGTCGCGCAACGAAAACGTGCAGCTTAACAACATGTGATTACAGGGATACTGCAGCTGCGTCAGGTCATATGGATTTAACTCGGTCCCTTTACGTCTTCAGGTAGTCTTCTTACACCAGCAGTTCTTTTTCTGTGTCGGGATCATTAATCCTCTCCTGAGTGTTCACATGACCAGAGGGTGGAAACACCTGTGAGCAGCCCCACCTGCAGAAATGTCTGGGCCCCTGAAAGTTCCAGTGAATGGGTCCTCCCAGGATATAAATCAACGTACGATCATTCGATCAGTAGTGTTAGCGCTAGCCCTTCTGGCTAACATTAGCTCCCTCTGCCTGCCTCCCATCAGCCTTTTGGAGCCGACTGAAATAAGTTTGTTAACAAGTTCTTGTTGGGGTCACATGCTGGAGCCTGCTCCCTTCTTACTTCTTCTTTCTTTTCTGGCATCCTGACTTCTTTGTGCTCGTCCTGAAATGCAGCGTAACTGGCATAACAGTCAAGTTCTCTGGGCTCGCTTACATCGGTAACTTTAAAAAAAAAAAAAGCTTCATATCATTTAAGAAGAGAGGTTTGACACAGGCTTCATTTTACTGAAGCAACAAGAAAAACAATGTCTGTTTTTGTTGCTTTAAGAAGTCATGGTGAGCTTTTTTTGTTTTTGAAACAGATTCCAGGCTGAGGGTGCGGAATACCCAAACGCCCTTTTTCCCAGTTTCTGTCCGAGCGTTTGGGACAGAGAACATAAAGAATACTGTCCGGTAAAAAAATACAATACAATGTGGTCAGTGTCTCTCTTAAAATTAGGAAGGACCATGTTTTGTTTTAGCTAACCTCCTCCATGGGCCCCCTCCTCATGGTGGTGCAAAAAGTTCTGCTGAGGCGGCATAAATTCAATTGTAATCTACATCTTGGATTTGTGTGATGGTATGTGAGGAGTACACACTGCAGAGCAAAGTGGATATGATGACAAAAAGAAGCATTTAGTGCCCTCTAGCTGTCGGACCTCGGAGATGAAAATGTAGATTTTCTTTGAGTGTTGTAAAAAATCTTGAAAGAGAATTCCTCTTGATATTTAGACTTTGAGTCGGATCTATCGGCTTCTCTTCTCTGTAGACTTTGTCTCTTTGACTATGTAATGTTGGGAATTATCGGTGATCTCTTAATGGGCTTTCCCTCCCTCTGGCCTCATTTAACCCCTCGACATCCGGTCTGTGTGTGCAGGATCAGGTGGCTTCATGTGTTTACTCTTAACACGAGCAGACAGCTACGATTGTCTTATGTTACTACTCTGACATTTGACCCTGTTAACTACAGATACTTATAGGTCGGGGGGGGGGGGCGGGACAAAGTGACACAGAGAGCAACAGCAGTATGACGAAGCTGCAGGGCGGATAAAACGCAGACAACAAAGTCATTCTAAAATCTTTGAAAGGAAAAGTACAGAAGTCGTTTATGGTATTAACAGTATCCATCACAGAGGTGAACGCCCCCCCCCCCTTCAGACTCAGTTTGTCACATGAGATTGTTGTGTGAGTGTGTAAGCGGTTATTTTAGGATGTATTGGCTGCACCTAGTAAGAACTGCTTTACATAAGTCAGTTGGTAGTAGGCCTGCATGCTGTGAAAAACAAACGTGTGATTTATGCAGTTAAATATTCTGATAATGATATAGTTCTAGAAATACACATGATGAGTGCATATTAGCAATAACTCACAGTTTATATGTCTATCTGCTGTTCTTAAAGGTACAGTATGCAACATTTTCAACATGAATATAGCAGATGTCAAATAGTGTTGAACAATGACTTTTTTAAAAGAGCCTCCCTCTGTGCTTGTTATTCTCAGCTCTGTGTTCACACTAGGTATGTAAAGATTAATCGTAAAATCGTGATGAGTCGATTCAAAGGTGTCATGGTTCACATCGGTACTCTGAAAAATGAATCTCAATAATATGGTGAACGTCAGCAGCTGTAGAGCTCTCTTAATTGGCATCAATCACACCGAGGTGTTTTTCAAATATTAGTCTAGAATAAACCACCATATTCACCGTCATGGCCACTGTGTCATTCTCTGGAAACAAATCTAAACGTGGTCTCTCATTGGCTGGTTGGAGGAGGCATACAGCAATGAGTTATTTATTCAGGTTTGTTTTTCTCCTTCACTTCGGTCCCCAAAGTCTGAACTTAACTTGGAATGTCGTCAAGTGTGCTGCGACATCTGCTTGAAAACAGTTTCAAAATCCATCTGATCTCACAGGATGCATCTGAAGTGATTTTAAATGACTTTAAAGCCTCCACATCTGGCTGCAGATGTGTGTTTTCTATGATGATGTATGTTTTTTTGTCATCCTCTGATTCTGTAATTTGTGCAGACACTAAAAAGAGATGTTTGATCTCAAAGGAGATTCACTCCTGGTTGGATCAAGGATCATTCCTCCTCTAATTTTACCTCAACATCTTGACAGGATTATCGGGGGAAATCACTCTTTGGATTAAAGTGTTCACTGATCCTCGTCTTGTTTCTGCAGGAAAATACCTTCTGTTACCCACAAACCCTCAGCAGACACAGACGTCAGCTGAGATCTCCAACCTGGTCCGGATGTGTTCCGGGAACCTCGGAAAGTCCGACCCCTCCCTCACCTCCAGCCTGGTGAGTTCTCCCTAAGTACACGACAACACGATAATAATAATAATAATAATACATTTTATTTATGGGCGCCTTTCATGACACTCAAGGTCACCTTACAAAAGTAAAAACAACACAATCAAACATGAACACAATCAACCACATAAAAAAAACAGCAACAGTAAGGAGGGCGTGGTCAGACAGAGTGAGCTAATCTAAAAAGGTGAGTTTTGAGCTGTGATTTGAAGGTGGGGAGAGAGTTAATGTCACGGATGGATTGTGGGAGAGAGTTCCAGAGACGGGGGGCTGTGCGGCTGAAGGCTCGGGACCCCATGGATGAAAGGCGGAAAGGAGGTGTGGTGAGGAGCATGGAGGAGGCAGAGCGGAGGGTCCGGGAGGGTGTGTAGGTGTGAAGGAGATCAGAGAGGTACGGAGGTGCGAGATTATGGAGAGCTTTGAAGGTGAGAAGGAGAATTTTAAAATCAATGCGGTATTTGACAGGGAGCCAGTGAAGTTGTTGAAGGACACGAGTGATGTGGTCTGTGGAGGGGGTTCTGGTGATGATCCGGGCAGCTGAGTTCTGGACCAGTTGAAGTTTATGGAGTAGCTTGAGAGGTAGACCGGAGAGGAGAGAGTTGCATTAATCTATACGGGAAGTGACCAGGGTATTGACAAGGATGGCGGTGCTGCTGGGTGTGAGAGACGGGCGGAGACGGTTGATGTTGCGCAGGTTGATGTGGTTCTGATTTCAGGGGTTTGGTTTCAGGGGTTTGGTTGAAACAACAGCTGCTCTTTGTGTTCTTCAATGAACCAGTTAAGGTAAAAAAAAAGGAAATTATTCTAAAAAGGTAAACTCGCCTAGTGTTTAAAATGGGTACTGCAGTCCAAATTCTAAACATTGTAGAGAGCTGTCTCCCCTCGCCCCTTCCTCTCTAGAGTTGATGCTCACGCAGGTTGCCATGTGGTGGACACTGAAGCTTCAGTGTTTAGCCAGCTCTGAATCGGTCTGTAAACCTTTCTGCGTTCTAACCTCTCTCCATTTTTCAAAAGCATCTCCAATATTGATCCTAGTTTGAGCACGTTTCTGCTCGTGGAGCTTATTAGAAACATGCCGATATTATTCAGAACAGATTGAGACGTAACGTTGGGCTGTATCGTTATCTGTGTCGTCGTTGTCTCGTGTTCAGCAGCTTTACTGGTTGCAGAAAGTCGTCTTAACCCGAGTTATGTTTCAGGTTTGATACAAAGAAGTTACAAATCAAACTATGAATGAATTGAAGTTTTTTTATCTTTTAGAAAGAGGCGTTTTCCTTCTAATCACAGTAATGACGTGGAAAAATAGACGATCAGTGGTGGTCTTGACCGGTCTTAATTTAAAATCTGGAGTCCGCCCAGTCTGAGACGGAGACAAGACCGAGTCAAAATGCTTTTGATTCCGAGACGAGACCTTCAAAAAGTGGTCTCGAGCACGGTCTTTAGGACGCGTACAAACATCACTTTGGTTCATTATTTGTGTTTATATAAGGTCAAATAAGATTGAACCTATGTTTGTTTTGACTTTCTGTTCTGTGTGAAGTAGCTTCCCTCGTGTTCAATGAAGAACATGTTTGTTCTGTTATTGTCTCTCATCTGTCACTGCTGCACCGTTATAAAGCTCCTCACAGCTGTGTTTGAAAACACTTTACAAATGCTTTTATTCCTAAGGATACAAATCACGGCAAGTCACTCAGCATCAGAGCTCACTTTTTCAAGGACGATTCAAATACTGAGAACGTTAGAGAAAAGCTTAAAGAAAGAAGTCGTTAAAAATGATTTGAAAGTAAAACAGTGATAAAGCAGAGGTGACCTTCATCGTGCTCCTCTGCTCCCTCTGATGACACTGACAGATAAACGCTGATGTGGTGATCTCATTGTCTGAGCGCTGAGATACAATCAGACGCAGAGTTTAATCCAATGCTGCTGAGCTATGACTCATCCCCCGCGCACGCTCGCTATCAGTCACAGAAAAGGTTAATGTGATAAAAAAGCAGGTTTTTTGTGTGACAGTCAATATGTTTATTTGTGTTTGTGTGTGGGTGCTGTAAGAGTTACTGTTTTATTTTAGTCACTGACACTCGACTCATAAATAGGACACGGTAACCTGAACGAGAGGAGGATGAATCATGACATCATAGTGACCCTGTTTGCCCTCATAAACACGATGACACTAATGCACCGTTTGAACACGATGATTGTCTTTTAAAGGCATTTAAAGGTGCAGTAACGTAACTTTAAACACACCTTTGAAGACTTTAATGTCTTTAAATCTGAGTACTGGATCTTTTCAGGACCAAATGTTTAAACTTATTCCGTCCACTGGAGGGCGCTGGTGCCTCTTCAGTGTTTCAAAGCTGAACATGTGTATCCTTGAGCTTATAAAAGCCACAAATTAATCCCTGTGGTTACTGTGCCCTGCAGACTGGATAAACACAAGGTTTCCTCCAACATAATTGTCCTCCGGTGGATTAGCCTTCCAGCCGGGTGTTGATTCAATTTGAATTTCACAATTTGATGACACTTAAAGACCTTTGTCTTTGACTGCATTTTAGTGTATTTGTGTCCAAGAATAATGCTCCCCTGATCCCTTTAGGCCTTTATTATCTTGCAAAGCATCACAGGAAGGTTAGGATTGAGTGTGTTGCTCAAGGACGCTCAGCAGTGAGGATGGAAATCTGTTAACACGTGCAGATCTTCCTTTCTGAGACCCTCTAGACAACGAGAAGAAAATACATTTGTTAGTCGTTGTGATAGATGTGCATCGATATACGTTGACTTTTCTTTCTTGCTGAACATGAGGAGTGTTTTACAGAAGTGCACTCGAGGTAACTCTGACCGTAATAGGAAAGTATCTGCACTCTGAGGTGTGACTGTGAAGGTCACAGCGACTCAGGAGTCTTTCTCTCAGACTTCATTCAGTAAATGGGACCGCAGAGATTGAGAGGTAGCAGAAATTGCGCTTGTTGCTAAGGAATGGCTTTGGGGTGCAATGCACGCCCACGCTGGCTGCATCGTGTGCCCGCTCATAAGACTGCCACCTCTAAAAAAAAAAAAGTATGAGATGTCATTTTTCATCCGCTGAAAAGTGAGGAAATTTTCACTGTGCTGATCGATGGTCGTGTAAGTCTTCTTCTTCTCTCATGGTTTTCCTGCAGAACTTTAAGTCAGAGCTACATGATGTATAAGCACTGCCTAATGTGAGAAAAAGATTCATAATTTCCATGGCAACGAGTCACAATGAGTGATAGGATTGACAGCATTAGGTTTTCATCAGAAAGCGCTTCTTACGTGTGTAGAGGACAAAACCAGCACAGATTAGACATAACACCTTTGTCCACAGGGGGCGCCAGAAGCGACACAAAATGCGAGTTAGAGTGTTTTCACATCTGCACTCGTGAAAATGTCTAGAAAGTTTCAGGCTGGCTGCCCCTGGTGTCTTCCTCAGTTAGTTGGCAGCCCTGCTAAAGTCAAGCTTAAGAGACCAATCTGAAGGCCCCGCTCGGTTCAGGCAGAGTTACTGCCAATTTCCACGAACTTTGTGCGCTCCGCTTCTGGAACGTGAGCGCAGCAGACGCAGCCATGAGCATCTGTGATGTGTGTACATGTACACACCTCATAGGAGAACTACAAGATCACAGGAGAACTACAAGATCACGCAGGAATAAAGAGAAAAACGTCCACATGTTGCTTTGTCTTTCTAAGGATGATTTAAGGATAAGGATAAGGATAAACTTTATTGATTTGATTTGTTTTTCATTCGATGTCTGTTCTGACGTAATGTTGATTAAGTGATGGAAAATACGACCGTGAGTCTGAACATTGTGTTTTATTTTGAAATTGACCAGACGCTCTGTGTGTTTCCTTGTCTGACTTCCTGCCCGGGTCGGTCTATTCTGTCCAGCTTGATGCTGCTTTGAACACAGTTAGTTTCAGCCCTGTTGTGTAATCTCTGTGAGTAAAAGGCTCACAATGCAACAAGTTGAACCGCATCCTGCACCCTTATAAAGTGCTATTAGTTTGAACTGATGCCTGAATAAATTACATTTAACGATTAATTGACACTTTGAATGCTGAAGGACGAGTTAAGAGTACAACTCTGGTGATGCAGTCTGCTTTAAAGACTCCCCACACTCATTTGAATACATACAGTATGAACTCAAATATCTTAAGGGACAATCTTTATGTTTCTGTTGTACGCAGCTCAGTTGTTGTCTCGTCCTGATTCTTATTCTTGATGCTGTTAGCTCGCCCCCCGGAGACTCTGTGGTTGTTTTCCATGAGAAAACGAGATTCTGCTCAGATATTGTCCTGTGTAGACACGAGCTGAATGAAGGATGTGGGGCCTCATCTTTTTGGAGTCTGATGCAGGGACACCTCAGGGGTCCGTCCACAGCCGCTGTGTTCTCCTGCCTGCAGAATGAGCTCAGAAAGGACCGTGAGTTGGTTGACCTTGGAGAGCGGAGCGAAAAAGAACACCTCGGCTTCCAGACTCTGAATGGAAGACGAGAGGTGGTGTGTTTGTTGTCTCTCCGATTTTTTTGTTAGAAAGTACTGGCATCAATGATAAGGACTTTTGTTTGATAATAAAAGGATCCATGGACATTTCCTGTGTGCTGCGGCGCTGCAAAGAAATGCCTGTGTTCTACAGGCAGAGTGGCCTTTGTCATAATGATGGTTATATGACTGGAAAGCAGATTAGACCCTGGCCTTAGTGACAGTGAATGAATGGAGGGCAGCCAGCACACACACTCACACACACACACACACACACACACACACACACACACACACACACACACACACACACACACACACACTGTGGAGCTGCATTTCATGTGCTGAGCAATTCTAACCACGGTCACATTTGGCAGATATATCCGTGTCCAGAGAGCTTTTTATTGGCTGTTAGCTTGAGGTCCTGCTTGAAATGTGTGAGGTTCAGGTTCGGACTCTGCTGCTGTTTTGTTTAAAAAAAAAAGAGAGAGCACTGTTAAAAGATTAGGACAAGGGCTGAAAACTCTGAAAGCTCTCATCTCAAAGATCTTTTATATTCAACTTCAGTCTGAGAAGAAGAGCATGTCAGCTGTTACAGCCTGGTACAAAAAACCATTTGGTTCTGTTTAGGTACTGTCTGCATCGGCACACAAAGTATGGGGGTTGAATTTTATTTTATAGCTCACCCGTTTATATGAGTGGCCTACTGGCGTGACTGATCGGACTGCAAGCCGCCATGTTGTACCTATTTGTCAGGTGGCTTAAGGCCCGCCCTCAGCTCCAGCTCTGAGCCTCGTGTTAAATTGATTGAAAGTATTTCCAATATGGCAGCCGACATCGATGGGCCTCCAAACATTCCTTCAGAAACCATTAGGTGACGTCTCTCACTCCTCATTTCCACATACTCTGTACGCGTTGCGGTCCATCAGCGCCTCGCTCCATCTCCTATTGTTTACGGTGAGAAGGCAGACTCAGAGGGCAGAACAAACACCTAGCTGTGGGAGTGTCGCCCACCTGGGGGAGGGGCTACTTCCCTTTGTGATGTCATGAAGGGAAAATCTCCAAACGGCCTGTTTGAGCACACATTTTCTGAAAAGTGGAGCAGGCAAAAGACGGAGAGGATGGACTTTTCTCATCATTGGGGGGTTTGTAGACAGACTAGGGACACATATTAGTGTTAGAGGAACATGGTGACGTGGATTTAGCATAATGTGTGACCTTTAAAACAACGTTTTCCAGGGTGAATGTGCAACAATATGGTTAAGTTGTCTCTTAAGAAAGGATACAAAAATGTGAACGGCTGTTTTTAAGAGTAAAGTGGAATGTGATTTCCTCCCTTGTGTCTGGTTTCTGTTCCTTCCTCGAGTCTTTCAGTCTCCTGCGGTTCGTCTCCTCTTTGCCTCACAGGACTCCTGTTATTGCTTTTTTTGTGTGTGTGCCATTCCTTCCCTCCTTCATGCTCTCCCATCATGCCCCTGGGTGTGCATGGCTCTTTGACAAGCGTGGCACATCCTTCTTGACTGTGATGCTCTTTGGCAGAAAATCATTACTTCACCTCTGGTGTGATATGGAGATAAGACCGTCATAATCCTGATGTTGGGCCTTTGTGGACCCTCATTCTCCCTCATAATTGTAGTCCCAGATGTCCTTTACTGATACCGTTGTTGTGGTTGTGGTGCAGAAAAGGAAAACACTGCAGAGTATGTGTACGACATCATGAGGTATGTGGACAGAAAAAATAATCACGTTTTGAACAAATATCATGGATTTTTCTGCCAACACAGAACAGAGGGTTTTTAATATCCAGCCCAACTTTGATGTTAGAAATACTATTATCCAGCCTGGGCAGCGACTTTCTAACAAAAGACTGGAGGATAAGCTGCTCCGATGCTCTTTATTGATCTGTTTGTCTTTTGACTCCGTCCCCCTTCCTGGCTGCACGACTCCACCTTCAGTTTCTGCTGTCATCTTTCTGTTTTAAATAATTATTTGTTTTAGTTTTGTAGTTTGTAAATCTCTCGAAGCTTTGCTGTGTGAAAAAGAGGAAATCATTTGTATCTCACCTGTGTTCAAAGTCTATGTGTTGTAAATGTAAGCCAGTTAAAAACAAGAAAAAATAAGTAAATGGATGCAGCAGCAGGATGGTATCTGCTCAGATACTAATGTGTTCATTTCGTCTGAAATTGAAGGTCAAACAACTTTTGAGATAAGAAGTGTCGATTTCCAAACATGGATCTGTTAGTTTGTTCAACAGCAGCTGAGATGGTACACCTGACACCTCTCAGTTCTGTTCTAATGACAAAGTGCACACATCAAGTCACGCGTCAGTTTGTGTAGTTTGTGAAAAGGACTAATCTTTCACTTCAATTTTAAGGCTAACTGCTTATCATCTAGTAACAAGAGATGTGTGTTGGCATTTCTGCAACATTAAAGGTCCACTATTCTGCAAAATCCACGTCACCATGTTTCTCCAACACTAATATGTGTCCCTAGTCTGTCTACAAACCCCCCAATGATGAGAAAAGTCCATCCTCTCCGTCCTTTGCCTGCTCCACTTTTTAGAAAATGTGTGCTCAAACAGGCCGTTTGGAGATTTTCCCTTCATGACATCACAAAGGGCTGTAACCCCTCCCCCAGGTGGGTGACACTCCCACAGCTAGGTGTTTGTTCTGCCCTCTGAGTCCGCCTTCTCACCGTAAACAATAGGACATGGAGGGAGAAAGCCCGAGCCACCCAAGCCCTACCAGAGAGGGGCGTGGTCTGACACAGTTCATTTACATTTAAAGCTACAGACACAGAAATAGCCTGTTCTGAGCAGGGCTGAAATAGAGGGGTTTATAGGCATGATCAAATACAGGATCAGAGTGGATTTAGAACAAGAAACTTCACACACATGTTTTGGGAGCTCTGACACTTATTTACACTGAAGAGGAGGAGAATATGTGACCTTTAAGACACTCCCCGACAGGTCTGTCACCATACAAGAATTTTAAACTTCTGTACCAAAAAGTCAAAATGAAACAATATTGATACCACGGCAACAAACATATAAGTATTAGTCACCCAATGTTGAGCAATGTCTCGTTTTTTATTGACCAAAAGTTTCATCAAACTCCTGCACACTGTAAGTTTCACAAAAACATCGGCAACAATTTAGGTACCAGAATGCGTCGTTATGAGAGGCTCTCTCTCTCTTATGTTTCTCTTTCAGTCAGACGTTCCTGTGTTTCTCAGGATAACTTCAGAAACATTGAAGCTTCACACGCAGCAGAACTGCATCTGTGCGTTATTTGACAGTAAACTTGTGCATGTCATATGAATAAAACTGTCAGTTGCTGTTGACATTGAGCCCCAGTCGTCTGCTCTGCTTGAGATGCAATTTTCTCTGCTCTATAAGACTCACATGTGACGGCATTATGCACAGTGTGACTTTGTTTCTGCAAAACTCAGGGAAATAAATTGAAAAGAAAGCCTGTTGGATTTACCAAGACGGCTGCAGCTGATGTCATTTTCCTCGTATAAAAGGCATACATTTACATGACTATTCCAATTTATTTCAAGTGGAGAAACATGCAGGGGATGGAGGTTGATGCATTGCATATGTTGGCTCCTCCTGGTTTCTATTTTTACGTTTGTTTCCAAGGTTAAAGGACCTCCTCGTCCATTTGGATGCATGCTCTGCGGGGCTTTATCATGGCTTTATATTCTCTCTCCTCTGGCTTTGGACAGATGGATTCTTGGCTCTGCTCTGTATGGAGGGAATTGACTCTTTGTTTGCTTAGCGCTCTCTTCACATGCCGTGTCCCTCCTCTGAGCCTTACATCTGCAGGTCGCCTCTCTGTCAGATAAGCTCAGGGCCGAGCAGAGGCTGCGGGTCACTCAATCAGCCCTCTCTGCATGCTTTCAGTGCCCGCTCTCCCTTTTTTCTCCAAAGGCGAAGGAAACAACCTCAGCTGCCCACCTGCCAGGAGGAAATGAGTCACAGACAACCCCTGGACTTTACCCAGAGGGCTTTTCTGTGGCTGTGCTTCAAGGCCAGAGACGCAGACTGTGTTCTCTCAGAGCTGCTTCCTGAACACACTCGAAGAAGATCTTTATTTTCTCAAATGTGCTCATGATTTTTAGCTATAATGGCTATTTCCAGAAATGTACAAACTAGTATATTATTGTTGTATTTGTATGATTATTATTTCTGTATTATTTAGTTACTATGAAGTCTTTGAGTGTCCAGATTTTCTTTAAGCTCAATATACAGCAATAACCGCTGAGACTAAACAGATCATGTCGTAGTCGAAAATAATAATCCTTAACTAAAACTCATGCAGACTAAGAAGCAAGCCTGTCCTAAAAGCATGCGTCACGAGCCAGCATCATCGACGAAAACTAGTTTGAGTCTATTGTTTCGTATTGGAGTGTCCTAACTGCCCACGACCAGTTTCTGTTTTCCTCTTCGTCGCTCCCGTAGACTGACGAGGAATGAGGAAGGAGAGGACACTCGCTTCTCTCCCTTTAAAGAGCTCGTTAGCTTGTTTTACAAGGTGGAGATAACGGTGCATTAATGATATCCACATCCGTGATTTGATTTGACTTTGACTTGTGTCAACAACACCGGAGAAAAACTTTATTCGGCGAGTGTCTTCAAAACACAGCACCACACTTCAGTTTGTCCACCTTCAATACAAAAGCACCAGATGTCAAAGTGTTCGTAAGAGAAACTGTAATTCACAGAGCAGAGAATGAAATAACGGATGCAGAGCGGACAGCGAGCGTGCGGTCGTGCGCGATGCGACACAATATCGTTGCGTGCTGTTAGAACACGGTGTAATGCTCACAGTGAATTTGACACACTGCTGAGCCAAAAAAAAGTGTCACAAACTCTTTTCACACTGCACTGCTGACAGTCTGCCCCCTGAAATCTACCTGAGTTCTTTCACACATGTCCCTCGCAACAGCAACACTTCCCTGATGTTTCCCTGAAACATTTTCAAGATGGTGGAGTCCGACACTATGATGAGGGTTTTTACTTTGTATAGATCCTATAAATATTTGATGTAATCACAGTATAAATAAACGAGGACATCCTGCAGTGAATAAGACAAACGACCCCTCCCCTGTGCCCCTTCAGCTCGTCCTCTTCGCTGTCAGTCCAGTGTGGGCTTTTCTTAATTGTTCTTTAACCAGTGACAGACGGAGCAATGACTCGAGACAAGTCACTCGAACAGAAGAGGGTTCTTTAATTCCCTCAGGTGGTCTGCAGGGCTTTGTTCAAGCTGAAAAAGATGACGACTGTAATCCTCGGCCTCGGAGGTTTTAAGGGGTTTATTTAAAAAAGAAAAGAAACGGGGCTGATTAGCAGAGAGCGCAGACTCTCTTATCAACACAGCAGCACAAATGACTGTCAGCACAGCCTCTGCAACACTCAATCAGCTTTCTGCTGCACAGGTTTGACAAAGGCAGAAGTTGATGTCGTGGTTACCTGTCTCCACAAGCCTGTGCTCCTCCTCCTCCTCCAGCCGCTGTAGTAGTGGTTCTCTGTCATTCATAGCCGTACTCTCAGAGAGAAATCATTTGAGCTCGGCTGGAGATGAGGAGAAAGGAAGGGGGCCCACTTAATATTCACAGAGCACCACCACAGTGAATGGAAATGAGAAAGAGAGGGTGAAAAAAGAGAAGGGGGGGGGGCATAGAAAACACAGACTTTAACAGAATGCAAAATTTGCAGGAGAGAATTGGCAGCGTGGCAGCGGAAACAACTTATTTTTTCAAATGCTAATAATTCAGGAAGGTGTGGGGACATGGAGTTAGCGAGTGTGAAGATCTGTGGTCACTCGCTGACTGCCTCAAAAAACTCATTTCCGCACGGAGCCGTAAGAGAGAGAAGCAGCGCATGAAATTGTTGGAAATTGACACAGGATATGTAGTCGTATATATTACAGGTTTTTGCGGGCGACTCGGGGTTGATTTCAGCATGATAATGAGTCCGTATCGGCTTGTTTGGAATGAAGAGAAGCTTTTTCTACACACAGATTGGCCCACACAGCAGGTTTTCAAGCCCGAGGAAATTTGGCTGGGAATAGTAATAATGCATTAATGTTGTCAAAGCTGAGAGTCTCATTAAAGAATCCAAACAGCCACACGTCATGACCAGCACAGGGCGGTAAAATGTGTTTGAGTTGCCTCAGAATCATTTCCTGCCGTCCGGTTACATTTCTTTACGTTGGTGGCTGAAGGTGAGCTGCTTTGTTATCCCCATCATAATTAGCCGTTAGCTTATCTCTATTAACAGGTGGTTCATGTGAGTGTGGGCTCTGTAGGCCAGGTAAAAGTTTTTTCCTTTAAAGTGTTCTGCCGTCCAATCACATTACAGCAAACTTTGGCTGTAATGACAATGGGCTCGATTTGTGGCCAAATCCCACTTCCAACAATAGAGCAAAGTCCAGATTTTTCTGATGGTTCTCAGGATTTTCTTGGAGGAAGAAGATCGGCCCGCACACTTGCTCAAATGCCACATACATTTTTAATCATCACAGCGTTTTGTCCAGAGTTCTTCTTCAGGTGATCATTTTCCTGCTGATTTTACACTGACCTTCACCTACGTGATGTGCGTGTAACGACCTCCTTCTTCTGAGGATTCTCTTGCCAGATCTTCCTGCTGTGTGAAGTGTCATAAGAGTGACAAAGGTGGTAGTTAACCGGCTTGTATGGATTTCAGTTTTAAAGCTCCTGTGAGGAATGTTTGGTTTGTGTTAATTTTGGCGCCCCCTCTGGACAAAAGCAGCACATATTACCTCTTTGCTGATTTTGTCCTGTTCATTTTTAAATGTTCATCTCATCCTGCACATTGTATCGCATCTTGAGAATCTTTGCATGGAAAATGTTTCTGCAACAAGCTGTTAATCCCAGTTAGTCTCTTTAACTGCAATGAGCCCCCACTGAGTTTTCCCAGTAGACATCACTCCTTCGCTAGTGAGAATAAAAATGGCGGACCTGCTCAAAAGTTTTGCTCTAGGCTGGGGGTGGAGTCCATGGGGGGAGATACCAGGGGAGGGGAGGGGAGGGGATTTTTTTACCACAATCCCACTGTGACATCACAAGGAGAGCACATTTGAAAGGAGCATTTTTCTCTGTGTTGTAAGACTTATGCAGACCACAAACAGGACTGGATGGGTTTATTTCACATTGTGTGGGTCGGTAGACACTCAGGTTACCCAAATATATGTTCAAAAACACTGTACAAGTGGATTTTTCATAATATGTCCCCTTTAAGGTCTCTGTGAGAAACAGCATGTCCTCCTCTTCATCACACTTTCTGTTCTCTTCTTCTCTTCTACATTACACTTTTATGGTCTCAGCCTTCAGGTGTGCATTTTGCACACTTTATGTGACGGAATAAGAGCGGTGAGGGTCTGCTGGCCTCTCCGCTTGCTGCATACAGGATGCCAGATTCATTGTGTTGAGGTTTGAGCAGAACAATGCAGGGAAGGATATCCTCTCATTTTCATGGTCACCTCGGGTTCCAAAAAAGCGTGGCTGCACAGAGAAATGAGTCTTGGGGCTCCCACTCGTCCTCAGTCCCCCCCTTACCCTCCGCTTCTCCCCTCCTACTCACCCCCACCCGTTGCTACGCTAAATAATACCTGCCTATCCTCTCTCTCACCCTCCGCCTTTCCTCTCTCTATCTCTCTCTTTCTATCTCTCTCCTTCACTCCTGAAGTTACAGAGGAGAGGTGGTGTCAGCTGACCACCCCCCTCCAATCAGATAAGTTCTGATGGAAGTGTTTAGCAGCTGCTAAGATCAGATTTAGCCTGAAGGAGGGAGGGAGGGAAGGAGGGGAGGGAGGGAGGGAGGAGAGGACGGAGCGAGCAGGAGGCTGCAACCAGTCAGTGCAGCGTGGATATGCGCCGGTAGGGAGGCATGATAAGACGGGGCTCTGTACCATGGACGAGTCCAGCATTCTGAGGAGACGCGGGCTACAGGTAGGCGAGCAGACGTGTGTGGAGCTGTATGTGCGCGCTGCCGGGTGACTTTGTACTGTATGTGCATGTGTGCCTTGAGGAGCTCTAGGATTGTTCTTTTTTTAACAGAACAAAGTCAGGACTTTGAGATCTTTGAAGACGTGTTGATGTGCTCCGGTGTTCAGCGTGTGAGGGAATCTTATCGGCAGATTGTACAGATATTTCTCACAACATGTACTCAGGATTGAGACATCACTGAGTGAAAACAGGCAGCACATGTTTGCTTCTTTTTTACTCATTATGAAACACTTGTTTGTCTTTGATTTGTGTCACTTTTTATTTGTCTCATCTCATCTGTGTGTGCCGGCCGGCAGGTGAAATAAGAGCTTTGCTGTCATGCAGCTGGATTGATTTAATCTCATGAAGGGCTTTCCTCATCTTTATTGACTTTTTATGATGATGAAGCATCCAGTCAGGCATCTACCTTTCTGTCAGAAACCCCTCAATGAGCTACAAGCAGGAGAAGCAGGATAACAGCGTTTCAAAAGGTATTCCTATTCAGATGAATCCTGCCTGTTTCTGCCATCAAACAAGCGATAACTGAGAGGGGAAAGGTAGGACAGAGTGTTCTGAAATAGTATTTTAATCGCAGACCTTTCACACATTAATCACTTCCTGCCGCCGAGCTGACAAACTCTGCAGTAGGTGTTACAGTGAGGCGTAAATTGGGCTTAATTTATAATTTGAGCTTTCTCTCGTTTGGGCTGCTTACACACTAAACTGATGACAAATATGACCCCCCCCCCTTCTTTTTTAAAATTCAGCTCAAACTGCTGTGTGTGTCTGGAATCACAAACTAACTGTGATCCGATGTGTGAGTCATTTGTTTTAATTAGGCTGATGAATTAGACCGTGCTCCAACGTTAATTTCATTGTGAACAAAGGGACGTTTGGCTCGTTTCTCCTCTCTAATGTTTGATTAGTTTTGAACACATTTGGAGAAATTCTCCGAGATGTTGTGTTAATGTGTTTCTCTGTGATTAAGAGTCTTACAGAACGTTAGACGGCTGAAAAAGCTGACCTTCACTTCACGCTCTTTGAATTTTCTTTCAGAACACTTTGAATGATTTTCTCTTGAGAAACCATTTACACTTTTTGTAATTAAGTTTATCAAAAAAGCTTCCAAACAGTCATTTTTATGCACAGTTGCCCTAATCTCCCTCCTCCTTTGTTGGACACCGGCACCCTCTCCCTCGCTGCCTCCTGTACACACACACACACACACACACACACACACACACACACACACACACACACACACACACACACACACACACACACACACACACACACACACACACACCAGCTACCCGAAACACAACGGCGGCTCCTGTACGCGCTCTAACTTTCCCATTCAAAAGGAAACACGGAACTTAGTTTGTCTGGCAAATGAATGCAGCCGGCGAGGCTCCACAGTTTCCCATTCATCTCCAGAACAGGAAGGGATGACATCATCAAGTTGGCTGTTTTTTTTTTTAAGTTGAATGAATAGTAACGACTGGACTTCTTGCAGCACGGGGGGGGGGGGTCTGTGTTTTTGGCTGTAAGGGAAAATGCTGCCATATTTAAATTTTTAAATTTAACATTGATGTTATTTTGCTATATTATATATTTATATGTTATGTTATATTTTTGTTGAGTAAAAATGTTCGTAAAAGTTTTGCTTGGATTTTGATGGAGCTGCATCATCTTTTTGGTTTGGTTTAACCTGTTGATCTTTAATAAAGTTTGATACATTTTTAGTTCTCTATATTTCGCAGCCACCATTATGGAAATGCTGTCTCACCCTAACTTTCAGTCAACCTAACGACAGGCTGAGAGCTGGAGCTGAGGCGGGTTTTAAGTCCCCTGACAAACCGTTACACCGCGCCCGCCTGTCATTCAGGTCAGCTACACGCCTAACTATGGATAACACGTATTGTTCATTAAATAAACAAGAATATAAAGACCAAATATTTGACACATGAACATTTGTGTTGTTGGAAATAATTTTGGTAAGTAAAAGCTAAAAGTGTCAAAACCTCGGATTGATCTTTCATCGTGGAGAACAAGAAGAGTCGGCTTCAGTGTTCATGTTGATGCCTAATGACTGTGACAGAGCACACCGTTTATTTTTAGATTTGATGAAACCATAGCAGACTGACAAACAACACGCAGGAGAATTATTACCTCCCACCGTCAGAGCCATTAATGAGTTCTCTCTAAATAAAGTGCACAGCTCGGTTCAGTTTAAATGTCTGTCAGCATTAAGGGAAGCGAGTGCTCGCTTGTCTGGAGACAAATAAAAAAGAGTTATGATTCGAGTATATACAATAAAGTGTTGTGTATTCTGTTTTGTTAATACAAAGTTTTCATTCTCAAGGATCTTATGTTCTGTTGTAGGAGGAAAAGTAGGATTACCGTAAAATCTAGAATATAAGTCACACCAGTATATAAAATGCAGTCTGTTTTTTTTTTTTGGGGGGGGGGGGTTCCCAGAGAGACAGTGGATTAGTCATGTAAATTATACTTGGATACATTAGCTCGTAACATATTCTCTTCCTCAGGTCGGTTTCACCCGGTTGTCTCGACTGTGGTCAACTCGGAGTTCGTTTGCATCGGAGTTGGGGTGGAGTAGCAGTGAGAATCACTCCCATGATTCCCCGCCAGCCTCGACGTCATCTTTTGGTTTTGATTGAGAGCCCCCTGGTGGGGGAATTCTGTGCGTTTAAAAAGCCATGTTTAACCATCATTGGACTTTCTAATGTTTATCAATGTTTACAGTCTTTATCTACCGCAGTTTTAAAACACACCTTCAAAATATTAAATAACGGACAAAAGTTGAAGGCGTGTTGAAGGTCTGAGAGGATTAGTCTCACTTGTTTGTTTCCAGGTTTGCGAATACGTCTCCTCATTATATAAAATCTGTTGGGCTTGCATCGATTTGAATGATGCTCGTAGCATCTCTGCACGTCCTTCATCTTAATTAGCGGCAGCCTGTCAGAAGCTGCTGCACTGCATTGTGAGCTTTACTATTCTTATGAGATCTCTCATCATAAAAGGCGAGTGTGGTGACGTCTTTAAGAGTCATTTTGTGTGAAGTGTTGTGAGACAGCTGGTGAGCGAAGAGGCCGTCTGATAGAACATGATGGTGCAGCAGCAGAGAGGACGCTAACATGCACGTTTTGACCCCTAACTGTTCTTCTATATTGAATCCACATGAGAGGCGCGACATTGAGAGATTGTTTTTGTGCTAATTTCATATCAGAGTCCCACTTTAGTGAAGCATCAGAGGAAAGCTCCCACGTAAGAAGGACGAGCTTTCTTTAGCTGCAGGAGGTGAACAGCCTCTCTGCTGAAGTGTCCTTCTGCAACATGCTCCTGCTGCTCTCTGATTGGTGCAGAGAAAAAAGGTTAGATTAAGAGAGAGTTCTCCTTTTATCACTAAATGAAAAGCTGGTTATTATAAATCAAATTGAATGCATATAATGATGGTGAATACTTGAGGTGGTCAAACAGAAGAGTTGGACATTTTTGTCCTTATTTTACTATTTGAGATATTTGAATCACCACAAAAGTCTTAGCAATAGTGTGTAAAAAAAACAGTTTCAGACGTGATTTCCATGATCCAGTGAAAAGGGGGACACGTTAAAGGAAGAATGTGATATGTTACATAAATATATCAGTAATCAAGTCTATCCTGTGTAAATTTCTCTCTGAGTCATGACTGTCTACAATGAGGGAGAAGCTCGAGTCCCGCTGGCTGTGTTGTTGTCAGAGCCGTGTTTACATGGACGGGATGGCCGGCTCCTCCCCTTGTGTATAAAAGCTGTTTTAGTCAAGGACTAGAGAGAAGAAGAAGAACATACTCACTGATTATTTGGATGTCACGTAAGAGTTTTTAGATCACGCTCATTCTGTGTCAGTTTACATGCAATGTGAAGCTGTAGTTCCTCGAGTGTCCACTTGGGGGTGGCTCCAGAACTCCTGGAAGTCACATACACACCCATTCAAAAATGCTCGTTTTTACAGCAGAAATTCACATGTTCACAGCCTGGTTCAAAAAATGATTTTGATCTGATTAGTTATTGTCCTCATCGGCACACACTGTACGGGGGGTGAATGTTTTGATAACTGATTCATTTAGATTTTGTGAACAATACGTGTTATCCGTAGTTAGGCGCGTAAGTTACCTGATTGACAGGCGGGCGCGGTGTTACGGTTTGTCAAGAGGCTTAAAACCCGCCTCAGCTCTCAGCCTGTCGTTAGGTTCACTGAAAGTTAGGGTGAGACAGATGGGTGATGTCACTTAGGAATCATCCTTTAATATTTACAGTCTATGGTGTGGTCTAGAAATGAACCTTTGTTCACATATGTCTTGGTAATAGTAGGAAGAGCAGTGTGGTTAAATCATGTACAGTAGCAGCCTCTGCTGTGGATCCCAAGAGTCACCTTCTTTCTGCTTTGATAGCAGATTTATGTTGCATAAAGACTATTTATATCACAGTTTCAGAGCACAAGGGATCAAGGAATCTTTTTGTCTCTTAGTTTTACTCCAGGGATTCCCATGCTGATGTCGACAGTATGCACAGTACGTGGATGCAGTTGATTCTGCAGGCGGGAAAACAGTGCAAGGGAGATGAACTGTCCTTAAGCATGTTGGTGAGGAATGTAGGGCGTCCTCCTCGTCATCACGCCTTTCACTCGGTGATGAAAGAGAAGGAGACAGAATGCTGATGATTCTGCAGAAAACAACTTTTGAACCCCCTCCTAATCCTCCGAGAGGCATTTCATCAGCCTCACCTTTACCTGGGCTGGCATAGACAGGAAGTGGACGAATGAAGGTCAAGGATATTTGTTTTAGAACCTGACATATACAGCAGCTCTCCTGTGGACGCTGAAGTAATGGATCATTGGTCATGCCTTTGAGACTTGAGGCCTGTACTACAGTACAAAGCAGGATTTGCAGTTAGCGAGTTAACTTCAGGGTTACCTCTGGGTTTTCAGTCCTAAGACGCTTTATACAGACAAATGCAATATTTTCTCCAGAAACAGTTTTTGGATGAAGAAGAGAGGCTGTTTGTTCCTCTTCTTCTTCTGGCCCTGGTTTTTATATCTGTGGTGTTTTAGATGTTGGAAAAAAATAGACTCCCAATTTCAGGATGTGTTGTCTTAGGTTGCTGTCATGTACTTATAAAGCTTGTAAACCATTTTGTAACAGATTCTTTGACTGAGTTAAACTTCTGGCACTTGTTGTAAGTAACTCCACAGTTTCAGTCGTTACTGATCCGTCTGTTCAAACTGGACCGGCGTCTTCAGTAGCCGCCGCTTCTCTGTCTCCAGCTGTTCATCCCGTCTGTCGCCTGAGTTTGAACATCACTTCTGTCATTTACATTTGCTCCCATCAAACTTGAACAGGCAGCAGTCCACATTAAACATCACTTAATTATTCTTTAGCTGCAGCATCAACAGTATGTGTTAGTTATTTTGTTAACTCAATAACAACCAGTGGTAGATGTGAAACAAGACAATCTGTAAAAGCAGTGGCTTGTGAACACAGAAAAACAGAAATATAATCACAATCAGTTCATTTTGTTGTCAAAGGTCACATATTCTCCTCCTCTTCAACCAGTGTAAATAAGTCTCAGAGCTCCACAAAACATGTATGTGAAGTTTCTTGTTCTAAATCCACTCTGATCCTGTATTTCATCATGCCTATAAACCCCTCTATTTAAGCCCTGCTCAGAACAGGCTGTTTCTGTGTCTGTAGCTTTAAATGTAAATGAGCTGTGTCTGACCACGCCCCTCTCTGGAAGTGCTCGGGTGGCTCAGGCTATCTTGCACCATGCCCTATTGTTTACGGTGAGAAGGCAGACTCAGAGGGCAGAACAAACACCTAGCTGTGGGAGTATCACCCACCTGGGGGAGGGGTTACTGCCCTTTGTGATGTCATGAAGGGAAAACCTCCAAACTGCCTGTTTGAGCACACATTTTCTGAAAAGTGGAGCAGGCAAAAGACAGAGAGGATGGACTTTTCTCATCATTGGGGGGTTTGTACACAGACTAGGCAACTTGGAATTTCCGACTTCCTTGATTTAATGGAACGCACCATTATTAACTGCGTATAATGATGGTGAATACTTGAGGTGGTCAAACAGAAGAGTTGGACATTTTTGTCCTTATTTTACTATTTGAGATATTTGAATCACTACAAAAGTCTTAGCAATAGTGTGTAAAAAAACACTTTCAGACGTGATTTCCATGATCCAGTGAAAAGGGGGACACGTTAAAGGAAGAATGCGATATGTTACATAAATATATCAGTAATCAAGTCTATCCTGTGTAAATGTCTCTCTGAGTCATGACTGTCTACAATGAGGGAGAAGCTCGAGTCCCGCTGGCTGTGTTGTTGTCAGAGCCGTGTTTACATGGACGGGACGGCCGGCTCCTCCCCTTGTGTATAAAAGCTGTTTTAGTCAAGGACGAGAGAGAAGAAGAAGAACAACTCACTGAATATTTGGATGTCACGCAAGCGTTTTTAGATCACAGTAAGATGGATGCTAAGATGGAACAAAATGTAACTTGCTCAACTGAAACTTAAAATAGTAGAAATATGCTTCAGGGACTTTTTGTTGCTTTTTTCCTGTTGAGCTGAATTCATATCGAAAACCGTGACCTCCGTGCCCCATCACACCCCTAACACTATACAGTATATGTCATTGTCAATTTTTAATGGCAACGGTGGGTGATGAATGTTCTCTCCCACAAGTTATACTCTAACCCTTGTTGGTTTCCCAAAGTGCTCCCTGAGCTGGGGTGCCAGAAGCATAGTGGCTAGTTCACACGCCCCATGTACGGAGGCTAAAGTCCTCCAAGCAGACGGCTCGGATTCGAATCCAACCTGTGGCTCCTTTCCTTCATGTCATTTCTCTCTCTCTCTCTCTCTCTCTCTCTCTCTCTCTCTCTCTCTCTCTCTCTCTCTCTCTGTCTCTCTCTCTCTCTCTCTCCAACTCTATCCACTGTCCTATCTTTACAATAAAGGCACAAAAAGCCCAAAATAAGTTTTTAAAGTGCTCCCTGAGCTTTATATACTTCATCCGCCTCACGCTTCCTACGTCCTCTGACGGTATTATATTATGTGGTCGACGCTCTAATCTACATGGTCAGAAATAAGTCCAGATAATATCTCCATTGTAATGTGTCTAAATGTGGAGTTTTTGAGTAACAAGTGGTGCGACTTGGCTGCATGTGTGATTCTTCATTATATTTTGGCTTCAAGGCTCCATTGTCTTGGCATCTGAATGAACTCCTCATTAAAATAGAGACATCACCGAATTAGAAGACGGTTACGCTCGCCGCCGGTCTTCAGATTAATTGTTTCACTTTACAACTTTGGACAAGGCAGCAGATTAAGCTTTTATGACAGCTCACATCCTGCTACACGGAGAAATGTGGATGCCAAACAGATTGAATCAGCGAAGCTTTCTAACAGTCCGTGTGTGCTTTGTTGTTGAATCTTCGCCTGCTGGCGTAGAAATCAATACCTTTCAGATCAGGCCGGGCACAATGGTGGAAAATATCACTTCAGACGGGAGGTTTGGCTTCACTGCTGCAGGTGTCCGGGTTAATCAATCAGCTGCTTACTTTTAGTTTGGGTTTAATCAAAATCCAGGTGACCGAGTGTTTCTTTAATGCCCAGACTATTTGTTTTCTACTTAAAGTCAATGTATGCACTTTGAGACAATCTTCTATCAGTCCTTTAATGTACTATCTGTCTACATGCTTTAGTGCACGTGTTGTGGGCAGATAACCACCTTCATTGATCTCTCTGACCTCTCCTGATCTCCACTCGAGCCCTGTGACTTTGAAGAAGCGTTTAGATTAGACGAGGCTGAGATTTAATTCTGAGTAATGTCTTTAATTAGGACCCTGTTGTTTTTATTCCCACGGCTGTTCGAAGGTCAGCTGAGGGTCAAGTTTATTGATGTAGCTCAATGTGCACGGTGGTGCAATGGTTAGCACTGTTGCCTCACAGCGAGGACGTTCCTGGTTTGAATCCCCGTCTGACAGGAGCCTCTCTGTGTGGAGTTTGCATGTTCTCGCCGTGCATGTGTGGGTCCTCTCCGGGTACTCCGGCTTCCTCCCACAGTCCAAAGACATGCTCGTTAGGTTAACTGGTGACTCTAAGTTGTCCGTAGGTGTGAATGTGAGTGTGGCTGGTTGTCTGTCTGTATATGTCAGCCCTGTGATTGACTGGCGAACAGTCCAGGGTGTAACCCCGCCTCTCACCCAATGACAGCAGGGATCGGCTCCAGTCCCTGCGACCCTGAACGGGAAAAGCGGTCTAAGATACTGGATGGATAAATGAATTATGAGCTCGATTGCTTCAAGCACAAAAAGAGCTGGACAAAAACATTTATCATTTTCAATGTTATGTTATAAGTTATCCAATAGCATCTGTTTGTTCGTCATGTTTAGCATGATGCTACGTCTTTTTGAAGTCACTTAGGGTGGTTTCACACTAGAGACCCGGGCCCGGATCTGAGTACGCTTGACCTGAAAGTCCGGTTCATTTGTTCAGTGTGAACACAACGTACTCGTACTCGGGTACTGTGCTCGTGTCCACTTGAAGAGGTGGTCTTTTTCTTTTTCATGTGTACTCGAGTAAGGTCCGCGGGAGGTGTGAATGCAACCGTGCTCAAACAAGGAAGTGGACCGCTGTATGACGTAGTTCTAAACGGCTCCTGTCGCTTCAAAAAACGTTGTATCCACGCAGCACGGGACTGTTTCATCCTCTGAACTGCACGGTAGATGTGGAAGTAGGAAGAGGGTCGTTGTTGACGTCTTAGAAATAATAAACATCCACAGTTAGCAGGATGGACTCAGTCTGTGAGTGTTTGTCGTGGTTGCTTCTTCTTCTTTCTGCTTCTTGGTGGATTTGCAAACCAACAATGTGCATACTGCCACCTGCTGTATCAGACTGTAAAAACGCAAGTGTACTCGGTCACGGAACAACGTTACTAATGTGAACGCAGACCAGCGGAGGGAGGGGAGGAATCGTGCTCGGGCACGGTACTAAACAATCGTGCCTAATGTGAAAACGCCCTTACTATTCAAAGTACCCGAGGGTCTTTTTCAGGTCCCGTTGATGCCTCTGATAGTTGGTTATCAAACAGTCACAGTTTAGTTTTAGAGTGCATCCCTTAATTTTAATTTTGAGGGTTCGACCCATGCATCTTCCCAAACACCACCCCAACAGAAATGTATTTCTTTTTACGCCGTGTCAGCTGTCCTCCCAGTTCTTAGAGAGCTTGAAGTTGCTTATAAGTAAAGAGGACTCATTACAGTTTGGTGAAGCCTGGTTTGTATCAAACAGGCGCTTAAGGACATCCTGAGTGTCTGCATGAGACGCCAAAGGGCTGTGACAAAGCGTTGCTATTTAACAACCCGGGAATGAGAACTGGCTGCATAAACACACCCACCCACACATGCCCAGAGAAAGAGAGAGGGCGCACATCCCGACTCATAACTACAACAAACTGATCTGAATCCAGCAGCAACAGGAAGGGACGAACCGGAGGGAGCGTCCAGGATGTTTATTTGATACTATCCTAAAGATTCATGTAAGAATGGGTCTTTTTCTGCCAGTCAGCAGCACACCACAGTCAAAGCAAGCATATGTTTGATCTTGAAATGTATGAAAATCCAAAATAAATCAAGGGGAATTATTAATGGACCATTAGACACAGGCCTTTTTACAGGAGCAGCCCCACAGCTTTGATGTGGCGACTAGAAGAAGGAAAGTTGTTGCCAGCAGTCGTGATTTGACACTTGGCCCCGTGGGACAGTAAACTATCTGAGGATCGTTGTGTCACAATTGTTTTATCTGAAGCAACGAGAAGATTACCAGATAAACAAATGATTAAACCGATTTGTTTTCCTGATGGACAACTTGTAAAGATGAAAGGTTTTCATGTCATCACTTTCATGAGGTTTTACCTGTTTGACAGCTTTTCATCTTGAGTTTTAAAAAGGTGCTTTTAAGCTGCTCATTTTAATCTTGCATGTAAAAAAAATGCTAAACTTAAAGGAGTAATATGTAACTCTGACACCTAGTGTTTAAAATGGGTAATGTAGTCCAAATTCAAACATTGGAGAGAGCTGTCTCCCCCCCCCCTCTCTAAAGTCGATCCTCATGCAGGTTGCCATGTGGTGGACACTGAAGCTTCAGTGTTTAGCCAGCTCTGCATCGGTCTGTAAACCTTTCTGCGTTCTAACCTCTCTCCATTTTTCAAAAGCATCTCCAATATTGATCCTAGTTTGAGCACGTTTCTGCTCGTGGAGCTTATTAGAAACATGCAGAGGCTTTTTAGGTCAGGTACAATCACTTCTATCTGAACCAGTTCTCTTGCCCTCTTCCATCGCTGCAACATCTGTTGGTTTGACCTGATAACTGGTCTCATATCTGGCAAACCGAGGGGCGTCCAAAACGGCCGTGTGGGGGTGCCTTAAAACCGCCTACCTTCTCTGGTCCAAACAAACCCAGACCATTCAGGACCAGAATCTAAAGTTAGAAGGAGGACATACTGGCTGCTGCATTGTCAGAGAAGCCAGCACTTCAACATAGCATGTTTCCTTAATGTCTGATCATATAGTAAGGTCACTTTATCATTTCACTCACTACACATATTACTGATTCGTCCTTTACATTTTTTCAGACATACATTTTTACACAGAACTCACGCCTCAAGGTGCTCTAGAAATCCTATTCCAACTTAAACCCTTGAACCAGACACTGACTGAAAAGACTGATTCAGGTTATTGAGTATTTAAATTACTCATTTAGGAGACGAGCTGATCCAACAATGCCCCTTTTTAAATAATTAATTTAAGAAAAAAACGGCATGAACAACCTTTAACGAGGGGTGTTGCTCATAAAATATGTAACGACATCAAATACATTTTTAAACAGTTTTGATTTTGATTAATACCCACAGAGATAGAAAAAAAGATATGCAAAAGGAGTATTACAAGAACACGTCCCATGAGGATCTCTAGCTGAATTAATTCCTCGGCCTGGTCTCGGTGCCGTTGGTATTCCAGCGGTGTGAATCAGTGTTTGACCGTGACATTGGCCCGCAGCTCAGGCCGCTCTCGGAGAAGAGAAATGTCTGTGAGGGATAACAAAGCGAGAGGTGAAGACCAAGGTGACAAAAAAAGTCCTGAAACAAAATATCGACTCAGTTTTTGTTTTGAAGACTTACATGAACTCAAATATTTCCAACAGTTATCAAAGACAGAGAAATCCTTAATTTTAGAGTTGTAACGGGACCTGTCTTGTCCGACATGACAGAGCCGCCATTACAGACACAACAGGTTTATCGTTGCCATGGAAACATGAAACAGATGTTACGTCATAGGCCGCTGCATGAGGAAGGGTGAGCTGCTCCTGAAAGCTGCCGTACTGTTGCTGTATGTGCTGCTGTGATAAAAACGTCATGTAAATTATACTCGGATACATTAGCTCGTCTGTAAACATTTTCTCTTCCTCAGGTCGGTTTCACCCGGTCGTCTTGACTACGGTTAACTCAGAGTTCGTTTTCATCGGGGGTGGGGGGAAGTAGCAGAGCGAATCACTCCCATGATTCTTTTGTTATTGTTTTGAATGAGAGCCCCCTGGTGGAGGAATTTACACACTGTGCCTTTAAAGGACACCAGAACTTTGATCACGTCTGATTGACAGCTATTGTACTGTTTTTTTTTAAGGTCGTTCACTCGCTCATCCTGCGTTCTTTCTGGGCGTAATTTTGATCTCTTTCTGAAGGCTCTGAATTTCTGGAGTAAAGGTTTTGTTGGATCTTTTCAAATCAGCCATTGTTTGTCCTTTTCTTTTGGTGTTCATTTCTGTTCTGTCAGGGCGGCTTTATTTATTCTAGGAGGATAAATCCACACTTTAGTGAAAGGGAGAGCTCCAGTTTGTATGCATCTCAGCGCTGCGCTTCATTAAAACCATGTCACATGGCGCACTTTGAATACGCTCGCCGTCTGGAATAGCCCTCTCTCTCTCTCTGTCTCTCAATTTTTCAATTCAATTTCAATTCTCTCTCTCTCTCTCTCTCTCTCTCTCTCTCTCTCTCTCTCTCTATCTCTGTGTCTTCCCCCCCCCCCTCTCTCTCTCTCTGTCTCTCTCCCCCCTCTCTCTCTCCCTCTCTCTCTCTCTCTCTCCCTCTGTCTCTCCCTCTCTCTCTCTCTCTCTCTCTCTCTCTCTCTCTCTCTCTCTCTCTCTCTCTCTCTCTCTGTGCACACGCTCTGCTTACTCAGAAAGCTGTCAAAGTGTCAGGCATCAAACGCATAAATAAGCAACTCATTACAAGACATTCATTTCACTTCATGTAAATGTTTCCCCGAGGCACGCACTGATTTGACATGAAAAAGTGTCTTTTTCTATGAATTATCATCATCATGTTTAGCTTTCAAATAAGTGTTTGCCTTATCACAGGCTTCACACTGTTCTTTGCTCCTCTGTCATAGGTAGATATATGCCATCATTGAAAGTAATTTCCTGCTGGTAATTAGCGTTGTGTGAGCCGTGGTCATGTCTCTCAAGGAAACTCCATGCCCTTGGTGTTCTGTAGGCAGCGGGGGAAGCTCGACATTAAGCCCTAATTGATAGCAAAGGGAGAGTGGGGCTTAGCACATTTTCTGCTGACTGGAGCAGCCGATACACATCAAGTCAATGTCCTCGCTGCGTGAGACAAAGGACCTCGCCCATATCAGGTTGTTTCAGGACATCTAATGATCAAATTGGGGGGATTTGTAGCCCCCAAACAAAACTTAAGCCTGGTTATTTATTTGTGCTGTTTCACACCAAGTGGAGAAAGTAATGTGAGCTGCAGAGGTTTGCATTTGTTTGCATCACTCGGCTAATATAAAATAGCACAGGGGAATGTTGTAAACGGTGATAAAACAACCTGCGTCTGTGCGAGGCAGCGCTGTAATTAAACAAACGGCTGTGTTAACCCTCAGGTGGATACGCTGATGTGTACACGGCGTGCTGCTCTGTCACTGTGGCTCGTGTTGGATCGCATGCTTTTCCTTCCATCGTGTGGCAGCGACGCATCAACAGATGCTGCAGCTGTTGGAGCAGCTCTGATGTATTTTACTTGTTTGTTCCTGGCAGCTGTCAAAGAAATATGAAAGTGTTTTTAATGAAATGTGTGATTTGATTTCCATGAAGGAGCACAGCAGACTTCCAGGTGTTCTCTCTACTCGTTACTGAAGCCTCAAACAAGTTCTCTCTCTCCGTATGTGACTAAAGTCGACTTTCTTAAAGGCACAGAAGAGATTTCTAAAAGTGTGCGGCGTTCAAACAAACCATGTTTAAAAAGAGAAACGCTTTAAGGCAGCATGCTGTCCACCTGCTGTGTGCTGAAGTTTACTAAAGTTAACAGTCTGACCGTTAAACCAAAGAGGTGCATCTTAAATATACTTACAGCAGCTTGTAGGTGTGCTTTAGGAGGATTCCTCACTGATGTTACAGGCAGCACAACGTTCTCCATGGCGTCTCCAACTTTTTCATGCCTGTCACTTGTGCTGCGTGGATGTATTAAAGAAGTGGAGCCCCTTTAATTCTTAAGCTGCTCCGTGGCGCATGAAGCAAAAAAGTCTGACTTCCGCGTGTGACAGTACCAAGATCTTCTGCGTGACTGGGCCCATAGAGCGTGCGCACTTAGACGTGCAGTCCCGTGGCTCTCATCTGTGTTCATTATGTTTACAAAAATTCAGTTTAAATTGCAAAGGAATGAATAAGAACATGTTTTCACTTTATCACTTTTCTCTTTTCTTTTACAGAAGGAGCTGAGTCTTCCCAGAAGAGGCAGTTTGTAAGTACACACGCCTTCTTTTACGTTCTCTTCTGAAAACACAAACTGTGTTTTGATTGGTTAGTTTTTACACTGAAAACAGTTTTCCCATCAGTTCAGTTCCATGTTGCTCATACAACAGTTAGTCCCAACCAAGCAATCTGATTGGACGAGGCACTCCATGAGGGATGATAAACAGCTCAACAGTGCGGTTCTCGAAGAAAAAGTCTGCTTCATTTTCTCCATAGTGGATTTGATTATTCGCCATGTCATAACCATCGCAGGTAGACTGACCACGAGCTACCTGAATGTGAACAATGATTTATGCTCCTGTAGGAGAAACAAGTTCGTATGATATCAACCTAATTTTAAGAACAACACGGTTTATTCACGATATCGGGGTAAAAAACTACACTACCCACAATCAGAGTGTCACAGCGACGTCTCTGACTGAAGATCGACTTTATTAATCCCTCGAGGAGAAATTCAATAGTGCTCAGGAAGTGAAGTGGCACCCCTTCAGCTACCAGACCAATTTCCAGACATGGTCCGCACCTGGACTTGAAGCGGCGACCCTCCAGTTCCCAATCCAAGTCCCTGCAGACTGTGCTACTGCCGATTGGTGGAGCGCGCTGTTACCATGGCAAAATAGTTGCAAACTGTAGACTTGATCACTGCCGAAGGTCAGTTTTGAAGTAGAATGATATTTTTCAGTTTTGACGACTGCTGTCATGAGAGAACATTTCTAACGGTCCTCGTCATGTCGTCCTTCTCTGCTTTGTGGTTTATTACCAGTCAAACTATTAAGCCAGTAAAAGCCATATAAGACGCCCCGGATATCGATTTTGTTTCTCTTTGCTACAATGAATGGTTGAAGAGAAATATTTACCCATGACACCTTGCTGCTCCTCGCTGGCCTCTCACCAGAGGGGGCACCTGCTGTAATAGAGGTGAGCCGTTACTAACAGGCTCCTGTGAGACTGCAGCACTTTATATTTAGTGCCAGAGCCTCGATGGACTCCATGGACCGTGGTTAGCAAAGTTATTGTAAATGGACGTGAGCTTGTGTGGTGCTTTTACACCGCAGGTCACACGTACACGTTCACACTGTGATGGTAGAGTGACCATCATTAACTCATCCACGCAAATACATTCATACGCTGCCAACGAAGCAGCGGGAGAAACTTGGGGTTAAGTGTCTAACCCAAGGCCACATCGGACATGTGGCTGCAGGAGCTGGAGATCAAACCCCCGACCTTCCGGTTGAGAGACGACTGACTCTGACACTGAGCCACAGCAGTCATAGTTATAGTAATTCACATTACTCATGAATTTAAATAAGTTTGAACTAATTTGTGGCTTAGAAAATGAGAATAAACGATCGACAAATTTCAAAATATAATGCATTATATCTACATCTACAGGACAGTGGATAGAGTCAGAAATCAGGAAGAGGGGCGCTGGTGGTGCAGTGGTCCTCCATGCGGGTAGCCCGGGTTCGAATCCGACCAGTGGCTCCTTTCCTGCACCTCGTTCCCCACTCTCTTTCCCTGGTTTCCGACTCTGTCCACTTTCCTATCTCTACGAAAAGCCCCAAAAAGAAATGTTTAAAAAGACAAAGGAGAGAGAGAGAGTGGGAGCCACAGGTCAGATTCAAACCTGGGCCGCCCGCTTGGAGGACTGAAGCCTCCATACATGGGGGCACACGTGTTTACCACTAGGCTTCGGCGCCCCCTACATTTACTTTTTTCTGTGTTTTAGCATTAGTCTGTGATTGTCCTGTCACTCTCATGAAGGGGTAAAATGTTGATGCAAGAGTCCAATAGGGAACTGCTGGAATTAAAAGCACAAATCTTTTGATGATTATATGCCTAATCTGGGACGTCCCGACTTCTCTACACGTACTGATCCTCTCATCACAATAAGAACAAACTGCTGGAAAAGGACCGTAACCCTTCAGAGTGTTTGTAAAAATGCAGAGCTCAGACATCTCTCTGAGTTTTCCCAGTGACAGGGAGCCATCTGCTGAACATTCGATGTCATTAACTGGCTGCTTGCTGTCAACACGTTAGTTAATCACCAGCGTTTGCCTTTTCCACACACTCTCCACATCTTGGCTTGACGGTTTATTTATCATTGCGACATCTTTTCCACAGCTGCCAGAGTGATGATGACCCTTTTCAGACCGTCTCATATGTGCAGCCTATTTATAGTTTGACCTTCATAACTGGAAGTCTTCTGTTGGCTCCGATTAAAACGCTGCAAATCAATCATTTGTTTGTGTTGGCAGCACAAGGAGCACACATCGGATCTGTGGACAAATATGTTGGATCTTATTCATATTTCTATTTCTCGCCATCAGCACTGAAAAGCAGCCGGTCGCAGTTTGTGAACGACTCCATCAGCTGCTTTTCAAATATAGCAAAGAGGAACTGTTGACTGAAGGTTCTGTTACAGGGACCCTTTAAAGGGGGTACTCACTTCAACAGATGTTGAGCTTATGAGCTCCATCACCGGAAGATGACGTTGACAAAATGCTTCAGAAGAGATTAACTTGGCTTTTTGTGTCATTGTGTGACAGGCTAAAGAAATGAGCGCTACCAGGTTTCATTGTCCGTTGAACTAGTTTTGCAGTACTCAAAATCGGTCTCGGTCTCAAGAACACTTTTTGAAGGTCTCGTTCTCGTCTCGGAATCGAAAGCATTTTCACTCAGCCTTGTCTCGGTCTCAGACTGGGAAGAGTCTGGATTTTAAATTAAGACCGGTCAAGACCACCACTGATCGGCTCTTTCTCATGTCATTACTGTGATTAGAAGGAAAACGCCTCTTTGTAAAATAACCGAAACTTAAATTCATTTGTAGTTTGATTTTTATTCCCCGGTTACGGCCGCAACCTTCCCGGTGTTACAGTCTAAGTGAGAGACACGCCCCCTGCACACAAGATGATGATTTTTCAGTGATATTTATGTTCTTGTTCTTGTCTTGGTCTCAGATTCCTCACCAGCCTCGACTTCATCTTTTGTCATTGTTTTGATTGAGAGCCCCCTGGTGGCAGAATTTACGTACTGTGTTTATTAGAGCTTTCTGCATGTTTCAGCCGGGCATTTAAACATTTATCATGAAGACACTTTGAGTGTGAACACTGAACACGTACTGTATTTCTCTTGGCAGCTTATGAAAAAAAAACTGCAGATATTTGAGTGACAAAATGACTCTGTGGTTTCCTCAACAGATGATTTTTAAAGTTTCAAACACGCTGGCCCACAGTCGTCAGCAGCATGTTGCAGCTGACTCGTTAAAGATTTAAAGAGCGGCTCGTCTTGCTGTCACTTTGATAAATATCTCGTGTGTAACTCCTTGTGTTCGGCCTCAGCAGCGAAACCAGCACATCGACTTCTCGGCAGAATCCCTCTGCCTCCAAAAAATCACTTAAAGTCTCTCTCTCTTCAGAGGGTGCACCGCTCTCCTCACATGAACTCTCTGCGCTCTCTGATGAAGAAAATATATCACTGGGCTCGTCCTACTTTGCTCCTGCAATCATTTCCTTTATCCACTGCGACTTCTAGTGCCAGGTCTCTAAGTATTTTCTAACAAAATCTCGACTGAATAGAGAAATGTGCATGTAGAGTTGATGTTAAAATACAGGGTTTCATTGTGTGTCAAAAGAGTAACTGTCTACGTCCTCTCAGTGGCTCTAAGAAGCAGTCAGAGTGCCGGTGCAGAGATCGATGGGGCTCTTTTAGTAATAACGTGATTTCAAATGAATTCCAGCTGAACAAAAGAAGCTCCTCTGCACACTGAGCTGTTCGACAATGAACATTTTTCTCATCACAGGTTCTCTGACAGTTTTATGTTATTATAAAAAAAACCTTGTTGAGTCAGCCACGTCTAACAGAATCCACAAAAATCTCTCTGACAATGAAAACAAATCAGTCCAGGTCTGAGGGCAGAGCTGTCCGATCATGCTTTAAATTAAGGTCACAATATTCACCATTAACTCGTTGCTAATTAGCTAATTAGTTGCATACTGGCTGCTTATTAGTCATTAGGCGTCATCTTTCTAGGAACTGTTGGAACCCTCCCCCGCTGTTTTATTGTTTCTGCACTGCAGGAACTATAAACTATTTTAGTTCCAAGAACCCCGTTTACAGGGAACCTTTTTAGCTCCTGGGTCAGGTACTCTCCCAGCTCCATGGCGGTGTGAATGCAGACAGAAAAAAGTCCCCATGGTGTGTAGCTCTCAGGGAACTCCCTAGTGGATAGTTCCTCTTCAAAACGTCCCCAGAACTGTTTAGTCTGAAAAC
Organism: Tautogolabrus adspersus; assembly: GCA_020745685.1. Lineage (NCBI taxonomy): Eukaryota > Metazoa > Chordata > Actinopteri > Labriformes > Labridae > Tautogolabrus > Tautogolabrus adspersus. The sequence goes on along the minus strand of CM036549.1, from coordinate 15,745,936 downwards.
ACAACTATCCACCAAGGAATTCCCTGAGAACTACACACCATGAGGACTTTTTGTCCAAAGTCCATCCTCTGCGTCCTTTGCCTGCTCCACTTTTCAGAAAATGTGTGCTCAAGCAGGCCGTTTGGAGATTTTCCCTTCATGACATCATAAAGGGCAGTAACCCCTCCCCCAGGTGGGTGACACTCCCACAGCTAGGTGTTTGTTCTGCCCTCTGAGTCTGCCTTCTCACTGTAAACAATAGGGCATGGAGCGAGAATGCTTTAAGTGTACAATACAGTACAGAACAAAATGGGTGAAACTCTAATACTCCTGGATTTGAGAGGACTTCAACATATTGCATGTCTTATACTTCTTTATTAATGTATGTTACGCGTCTTATTTTGAATCATTTTTGCTTCACTGCCTTTTCTAAGACCCATCCAAGGGCAGAGGTTATTACCTCAGCGGCCTCACATAGCTGGGGTTATGCCTCGTTGACTTTCAGAAGAAGGAGAGAAAGTTCTTCGTGCAGGGAGGGTCCGGCACTGTTCACTGACATGAAGTCATGGGTCACAGGTTTCAGCTTCTGCAGCTCACAGGCTCTTGAATTAACCAGGCCTCCTTTGATTGTTAGATTTTTATCCTACTGAGTTCAGTTCACACTGAAAGCTGCTTTAAAAGATGAAAGATTAAAACACCTGATCTTTCCCCGACTGCACACCTGACGATTCTTTTTACAGACTCTTGACCTGCTTTTATCGAGGAACAACTCGGCCTCTTCTCGTGCTCCAGTTCCCCGCCTGCTGCTACTACAAGTCGTGTGCTTCATGCAGGGTTTGGTGTCGTCTGCAGGGACTGTTTGCTCCTCAAACACGCTCATACTGATAAAGAATTAATTTGCACTCTGGATGGAGTGTTGTCTCTGCAGCCTGCTTTCGGTACTTCTACCATCATTCAAGGTTTTGAGGGGTACTTCTAAACTTGTGGCCTTTGTTTTTTTTATGACAAACATGCACAAAAAATGAGTCCAGTAGTTTGCTCTGGATGGCAGCTATGAGACAGGCTGTAATGGCTGCAGTGTAATCCTCATCGAGTTCGTCCACTAACGTGTCTTTTTTTTTTTTGGCTCTGATTGTGATTCGAAATGTTAAACAACATAATAAAAGAAGATTTCTTTTTGTTATTCCGCGCCGGACTCCTGGAACAAGTTACAGCACCTGCTTGACATCACTGCACTTTGACCTTTTGGACATTTCAGGAAGTTGATTTTAACCCTCGGTTTCAAACGGCATGTTTTTTATTTGTAGTTTGTTGTCTGTCTTAAATTGCTTCTTTAATTAAACTTTATAGGGCCCGACCAATACAAGATTTTCTGGGCCGATACCGGATATTGATATTTCGGCCGATATCTTGTCTTGGATCTACCGTCGACCTGTAGAGATAGATACAGAATAGTTCAACACAATTACCACGTTGATCCCTCAGATGCAGTTATCAAACACTTGTGGATAAGATTTAAAATGAAGACAAGATGGTCACTCAACTGGAAAGTAACTGAGCATGTACGTGCATCACCGCTCGACACTCTGGAGGGTCATAATGTTTGTTGTAATCCATACAGCGCCCTCTGCTGGTGAAAGAGAACTGCTAGTGTAATACAATGAAACTCAAATGAAAAGCTATTGGCATGGTGAATAAATCGAGTGGTATTGGCTATAAAATTAGCCGATACCGATAGTCACTTGATATGCTGATATCGGCTGATATTATCGTCTGGCCGATTTATCGGTCGGGCTCGACTGAATATCATTGTAACTGAATATCATTGTGGTTGCATCCTCATTTTGAATAAAGGTTGATTGATTAAGTTAGAGGCTTACTATGCGACTGTTGCTGACTCTTTGCAAACATCCTTTTTCATTCAACTCATTTTATGTGCATCATTGTTAAATCACAGTATCTGGATCAGCCTCCTCTTGTGTCATGCAGTAGTTTATCCTTTGGACTATTTCCAAGGAGTGACTCATCGATTCATTTTGACCTATTAGGATCCTGTTTGCTTGGCAATCGAGCGTCTGTTACGATAAGTGTGGATGAAAAGCAACATGGGTGATTTTAGTGATGGTAATCTGTAGCTTCAGGGGTCTTTTAAGCCCCTGCAGGGGCTCAGACAAACTGGTGCATCATCATGTTTTATTACTGTAGTTTTCAGCCAGTCAGTCACTTGTGTGCTTCTCTAATCTCAGCACAAACACTCACTTTATTCTTCTTCTCCCTGCGATGTATGAAGCTACTCTAACTTATCTGTATTTATGTGATGTACTGTACAAAGAGGACTCACAGCCAGGTGTGAGGGCATCCTGCCTTGCAGCACTGACTGATGTGGACTGGCAGGTAGTGCTGCATTATGTTTTTTCCCTCTCGGAGATGACATCATCCCCGTGCTTGTGGTGACATTGCATCGTATGCTAGGTGCCTGGTGTTAGCCTCTGTGAAGGTGACTGCGTGTAAAGGGAGCAGACAGAATGTAGATTTAATTTATTGCATTAATTTCTGCTATGTAGCAAGTCACCAGCTGGTGGGGGAATATCTGCGACACTGGTGGTGCTGCTGGTGGTGGTAGGGTGGGGGTGGTGGTGGGGGGGTCACAAATGTGCATGCGTTTGAAAGAGCAGGGGGCGTGTACTAGGGGAGGGAACAAGGGGTATTGTCCTGCCTCCTTGCCCTCCGCAGGCAACTGAGGATTTCATTTGACAGCTTCAAGGTGGAACGTGGAAAGACCAAAACAAGAACACCAGGCCCCCTCTTTATTTTTTTACCCCCTCCTTCCTTTTTGTGAGGGGAGAGGGAAGCAGTCAGTCTCATCGCACTGTGGTGGCTGGGTTTGGCTCTTTGTCAGTGCAGGGAGGGGGGCTGGAGGCAGGCAGGCAGCGTGAATGCATATCATGACCACAATAGAGCAAACGAGCACAGTTCAGCCATGAAAGCCCAGCGGGAGAGGCTGAGAATTCCAGGGCTGACGCTAGAGTGAGTATTTTCCTCCGTTCTCCTGCAGCTCCATCTGTCTCTGTGTCATATTTGTTGCTGTCTTTCTCTGTTGCTCTCTAAGCTCTGTGCAGCGTTAGCATTAGCAGCAGCAGCAGCATCTGCAGCAGGAAGTCTAATGTCAAATCCTCCACGGCTAGGCAACAGTCGCTCACTGCTTGTGTGTGTACGAGTGTGTGTGTAATGTGTATGTTTACGCATTTATGTTTTCATTCACGTGTGTGTGATGAGAAGACAGATAAGCGAGTGCTGCAACATGCTTTATTTGTTGGTGTGACGGATGTACACTCTCACATGCAGGAAACACACACACACAGCCATAACACACCTAGGACGAGTGTTTGCTGGATGTGATCAATCAGCAGTGAGTCACTGTGTGTTTACATGGTCGCTTCTTCCTTCTATCACAGCCATTTGTTTGACACAATTCATTTTTTAGGTCACCGAGGCATTTGTCATGGTTCCCTCCGTTTGCGGCTTAAAAATCGAGAGTGCATAATTGGGCTCCTTGGAGTGACTCCATTAAATATGCTTTTAAAAAACTCAACGCAGATTTTATGAAACGGATATGCTCAACGTTTTTATATTTCCAACAAATGCATGAAAAGACCAAAACCAGCATCTTGCTTCCCTCTCCCGAGTGTGTTTCTGTTGTCACCACAAAGCCCACGGGTTCCTTCTGAAGATGTTAATCCTTTTAAATGGGTCACAAAAAATTCAAATGTACTCCCACTTCAAAGCAAGTACCTTCGTAAAAAGAGCTGCAATTTAAAGCAAATGTCTCCCAAATAAAACGGGAGATCCGCTCCGTTCAAGCTGATAACGATACATTTAGGTTGTGTCTAAAATCATTCAGTCATCGAGGACTGTTGATTTTTATAACGGGCGATAAACGTGGAGAAGGGGTCGTCACGATGCCAGAATTTTAAAATCAAATGACATGTATATCTAATTAGATACCATGGCAACATAAATAGACCACCAGGCCTCCAATGTTGGGACACTTCCTGTTTTTTGATGCCTAAAAATTGCAAGTAAACTCTTGCACATCGTCCAAATTTCACAATAACATTGGCTCTCCGTCTATTTGAAAGACAGAAACGTAACTTTTGCATCTCTAAGAGACGCTGAATGGACTTGAGGAATGTCTGCATTTGCCTTCTCTCTCTATCTCTCGCACTTTTAGAGTGGAGTCCCGGAACAGTGCTGTAATGTAGCTCCGCCTTCATTACGTCTTAGTGCATTCATAGTGATTCCGCAACAGCTTAATTTTGTTGTCCTAGTCTGTTGTGTTACATTGCGTCACAGAAGCACGCCGTGTAGAGAAACAATGGGAGCTCCAAATACACACACAGGCTCTGCCGGTCTCGTCTCGTCGATCCAGTCTCTCCCCTGTTACGCCTCTGTTAGTACCTCAGATGGCGGTACAGAGATAGGATCACTTTCCCCCCCCATTATGCCTCTGTGACATTCACAGTGAAGGCGAAACACAATCGAGGCTGTAGTCTCAATCCAGCCTTGAACGGCGGTCTGAATATCGGGCTCCTCTCTCATTCATTACTCTTGCCGTACCTTTTCTACTCTGATAATCCAGTGCACACGCCGACGCAGGAGTCTCATTCGTCAACTGAACTGTCAATCACGGTATCATCAAATTACTTTAAAGCTAAACTTCTTAGAAAACACGTGGGCATAAAACAGCGCAATAAGAGCTAACTTTATAGACTTTATAGACGGGAACAATGTTTTAGGAAAATCTATTGTGTATTCTGATTTCATATTTTGACCAATGTCCTTTCTGTTTACATGGAGGAGGTGTTCCTGATTGGCTGCAGTAACCTATACTGCAGCCAATCAGTAGGGGGAGCTCCAACAGTTTTGATTTCACCTTTGGGGAGCTGTCATGTCGTCCATCTTTTTATACAGTCTATGGCTGTTTTCAAAACCGCCTACTGGACTAGTAGTTCGTACTGATTTGTCCAAAAAGCAGTATGCCAAAAAATGGGAAATCCGCTGTATGCCAAAAATACATGCATCAGACCAGTCTCCCTCACTTACTGTTTCCCACCATGCAAAGCGCCAGGTCAGAGATCGAAATGACGGACAGCTGCGTCCATCATAACAGAGGAAATAATCAGACCAAATCACACAAAGATACCACCAGTTATCTTTGTTGATTCTCTAAATCATGAAAATCTAAATGAATCACTCGTCAGCTTTTTTTAGACTCTAAGTGGACGCTACACTGTAAGCGGTGTCTGACGTCAGCTGGGCTGTTGTTTACTTCCTCATTCAAAGACCGTCATGCGGTGTACGTGTGTCACCGCATGACACTCTGGAGGGTGATGATGTGTGTTGTAATCCATATAGATTGAGTAATATCGGCGCATTTCTGCGATAAAATAAACCGATACCGATAGTCACGGGATATGCTAATATCAGCCGATGTTATCGGCCGGCCGATTAATCGGTCGGGCTCTAACTAACATCAACAGCAGCCACGCTTATCCTTATGAGCAGGTCACTCAGTGCAGCAGTGTGGCTCACTGACATATCTTAAATAGTCTTCTTCATGCTTTAAGGAAAGGTCAAACTGTTTGTAACTCGATGGTAGGATCAGTGAGTTTTGGTCTTTTCATGTTCAAAAAACAGAGAAATGTAAAAGTCATCTCTCCGACTTGTCCTCTAAGAACGCTCTCTGGAGTGCCACTGCAGTAAAAGTTACTCACCTCTGTGTGACCTGACGCTCTGCAGTGCCACTTTAATCCGTGACATCATGGAGGTAAAATGAAAGTCTTTGGTGTGAGGAAACTCGCTAATCTTACCACAAGAACCCGGCGTAGATTGTGAAATTAGGTTAATCTGTAACTCCCCGGATAATCTGCAGCTAACGTGCATGTTTGTCTTTAAACTGAGTCGAAAATGAAACTGCGTATTGAAGTAAGACGACCCTCAAAATTAAGCAAACGTTGCACAACCACACAAATGCCTCGGGAAGCTCTTTGGGCTGTATTTAGTGTATCTGACAGGGCTTATTACTCTTCATGATGCTGCTGTCTTCATCGGGGAATGTGTCAGAGCTGCAGGTGGGTGTGGGGGGGGATGTTTCTGTCCTGTGTGTGATAAAAAGACAACTATTCACTCCACTCCATTTAACTTCCAGCCTCACTCCTCGAAGCTTGAGCCCCACTCCCACTAGCCCCTGCAGCCCGTGCAGCCCTCTGCACGCCTTTCATTTCTGGAGGTAAGCGACAGCTCTTAGGCCTGTTTTCTGTTTCGGGCCTGTTGGTGCATGTTTGAGTCCGTCTTATCTTCATACATCACTTGGCCTGAGCTCACAGTGTTCAGTTCGCCCTCCTAAAATCATGTGTGCCTTTGAAGTGACATTGAAAGAAGAGGACACGGTGCTTATATAAAACCTGGATGGTGTCACCCCCCCCCCCCCCCCAATCATCGTGCCCCTCTTTCTCCGCTCCAAGCTTTATGCTCCTCTTTCATGTGCTAAGTAGGATTTGTGGCGTTTGCACTACATCAAAGTGAAGACGGCTCTCGATGCGTCTGAATCCCGTCTGGATGGAATCATTTTTTATTCAAAAACAGCCGTTTGGATTCATCACTAATGGTTTCCAATCTGAGCTTTAAATCTTAGTGTTTAAAAATCTGTGTGCTGTTTGAGCTGCAGATTATTTCTTGAACATCGAGACTTCTATCCTCTCGTTGCTGATACGGTTATTTCTGCGGGCTTGATGTCCGAGATAACACCCAGCCCTCTCCTCGAACGTGTCCGCCCAGAAGCTGTGAAGCTGTGAAGCTGTTTTGTTCCTGGATGAGCTTCGTTTCAGTTTTCTCTTTCAAAGAGGTCATCGAGGTTGAAGCCATCTCGTTGTCGCTCGTTGCTGCTAACTAGTGTTTATGTAATTACTGTTTGGCTGGGTGAGAGGATAAAAAGGGACCCGTAACCTTTTGAAGAAAGGGCCGAGTGCAGTCGTTTCTTTTGCACATAAATTGTGTTTGTGGGATCAGAGGTAGTGCCAGTTATGATGCCTTTAGTTGTTTTTCCATTGTTTTCAATTCAACTCTTGTAAGAAGTGCGAAAAAGGCCAGGCCATGACACACCTCCTGGATCCACACACCGCTACACATATAATAACAAGTACAGGGATACATTTGTACGATACATGCATGCATGGACTTCATAAAACATGAATGTTGTTTTACTGAAGTCGGCCTTTGGTTTCTGAAGGAGCATTATGAAGCTCAACGCTGGTAGTCGCCATATTGGAAATGCTGATTCGACCTAATTTTCCCTAAAAGAGGTGGAGCTGAGGCGGGCCTTACGCCTACTGACAAGCAGCTACAAGGCGCCCAGGTTTCAGGTTTCAGGTTCAGGTTCCTTTGTACCCGTAGGTAGATTTGTGTTGCAGGTTTAACGAGCCAGCGTTACAGATGTAACAAAAACAACACGTTAGAGTTCAGTTCAGTTTTTAAGACATTAGAAATGGATCCCATGGCTTTGAAGCCAGCCTCTAGTGGACACATATGGAATTGCATTTATTTGTACTTCTGCTTTGGCTTGCATTTTTTCGACGATGGAGATTGTGGCTTATTAATGAACAATATAAGCATCTTTTATCACCTTAAACTTAAAGCATGGTGGGAGAAGCCTTCAATAAGTTCATTTATTTCACAAACTTATTTCACAGTCTGTCAGTAATCGTGAATCTTTTCTTAAAGCTACTACGCAGAGTGTTAAGGTGGGTATGAAACACACCCTTTTTTGACCCACAAAAGCAAAAGAGACCATCAGCCACAAGATTCATTATCGCCATATATTATTTTTTTAAATCCTGAAACTGTTTCTGTGTCTGTAGCTTTAAATGTAAATGAGCTGTGTCTGACCACGCCCCTCTCTGGAAGGGCTTGGGTGGCTCGGGCTTTCTCGCTCCATGCCCTATTGTTTACCGTGAGAAGGCAGACTCAGAGGGCAGAACAAACACCTAGCTGTGGGAGTGTCACCCACCTGGGGGAGGGGTTACTGCCCTTTGTGATGTCATGAAGGGAAAATCTCCAAATGGCCTGTTTGAGCACATATTTTCTGAAAAGTGGAGCAGTCAAAAAACGAAGAGGATGGACTTTTCTCATCATTGGGGGGTTTGTAGACGGACTAGAGACACTTATTAGTGTAAGAGAAACATGGTGAAGAGGATTTTACATCATATGTGACCTTTTACATTATCTATGTTTCCATCCAGGCACCCATACTGCGTCTTTCTTTCTTGACAGTAGTCCTAACCTCCTCAAAGATTTAGGCCTCCTCATATTGTAAATGTTATTTCTTTCTTACTCCACTCTTGGATGTTTTTCAAATGCACTGGTTTACTGTCAATTATTTCACCTTAAACAGGTTAGAATGTGATTTTCTAGCTAAAGTTTAAAGATAAGTAGATGTCTGCAGCAGCTTCTTTAAAACTCAATCCAAGTAGAAGTACATTTCTGAAGCCTTCAACAGAAAAAGTTCTTACATCTCGACACATTTCTGTGTTTATTGTAAAAGAAAGTCATCTAAAAGTCTATGATCTCTGCTTTTGAGACACATGTTGAAATGAAACTGTTGGAATAAAACTTTGAATTGTTTCCTGCCGCTCATTCAAACCCCTCCATTTGGACGTTTATTTTTTCTGTATCAATGAAAAGCATGAAACACCCACGCGTCACCTCTGATCTCCTCTTGTTCCGCTCGGCTTTCATACACAGTCAAGTGGAGCTCGCATTCAAGTGAGTCAGCTCCAAACAAGACTGGAGAGATGTTATTTTATTTACTGACAATTTTCAGTGTTTATTCCATCTTGTACCAAAACACACAGTTTGTTTTTTCAGTCCAGTTTTTTGTCCTGACCCAGAATTAAATGAAGCTTTCAGAAATTTGAAGAACAATTACTTATATTATTAATTTTACTGCAAATCTACATGTATCTATCCACAGATCAGTGACCTGCACTGGTCACACAAGGTGGTCGGTAAAGGTGTCGTCTTGAGCAGCTTGTTTAAGTTGGTTCTCAGCTGCGTTTGACTCACTGAAGTAGATCGTTACAGAACTACTTTCAGTCTGTACATAGTTTTTGCAATGCGTGTGTTAACATGGCTAACCCTAACCTGCAGTGTGTCCTCTGGTACTTTTCAAAGGGAGCTATGACTCTCCTAAAGCTCTTTGGAAAACGCTGACTTCCTTCTGCCTACTTGTCGCAGCAGGTCCTATTAGCATGGTAAGCTAGGCTAGCTAAGCACCAGTTGCAGCCCTGAGATTGATTTACACATTTACAGACAAATCATAGTTGCAAGTAGGGATGTAACAATTCACTCAACTCACGATACGATTCACGATACGATTCTCTCAAGATTTATTTTACAAAATGACCTGTGTGTGCGACCTTACTGCTTGGCCATCAGCGCCCCCAAAGTATCCAAAATGTTGAACAGCCTCATTGCAAACTGTGTCTACATCTCTGCGTCAGTGTGAGGACAGTAACCTGTATGTTGTCTCTGTGATGTCACTCTAGTTTCCTCTTCGTGCTGCTCTGTGCAGGTTTGACTTTGAACCTCGTGAACCATCATTTCTAATGTGGAGCGCAGAAACAGAGCAGAGCCATAATTAGAGTGAAGGCTGTCACACTGGCCTCTCTGCAGAGACACACACACGCACACACACACACACACACACACACACACACACACACACACACACACACACACACACACACACACACACACACACACACTCTTCATCATGAATAAAATGGTTTCTGATAACACTTTGTAACAGTCATGCTAGTCCTCCTCGTTTGTCGTTTTTGAGCTTTCCATTCCCCTCAACTCTCTGCTCTCCGTCAGTGATGGAATAATCTGCAGCATCCTGAAGGTCTTCAGCTCTGACTGAGCACTTCCTGTCTTACTGAGGTTCCTTCTTTTAACCACTTCCTGTTCTCTTTGACTGTTAGACCTGGGAAATAAATACAATCCCACTGTTAAGCCTTTCTCTCACATGCACCCTGAAAATTTCAAGAACATTTAGGACAGTCTGCCCCTGAAATCTTCCTGAGTTGTTCTTCAAACATGTCCTTCACAGCATGAAGAGTTTACTGTCTGAAAGAAGAGGTGAAGGGTCCCAGGAGGCAAGACATGGCATGAAAAGGACGTTCTTTGATAGCGGACTTAGCAGCAGGAATCACTGTGTAATGTTTCAACGTATCCATGATGGCGTACGAAGACACAGAGTCTGACACTACAGTATAATGACAGTTTTGCAGAGATGGTAAATGTGACCAAGACTTCATTTTTACTCATCGTGTATAGAAGCGTCGTTATAACAACCAGGAAATATTCACATTTTAATAATGGACCCAATTCAAAACCACATCAATCACTCAAGACTAATGCCAATTAATGAATGTGAACTGACTCTTTAAATCTGAGACCTCAGCCTGAGTTATTACCGTCCGTTCTTTTACCAATCTTTAATTCAAATAACCTTGTTGGAATCCAAGTCCCATCAGATTCGATCAAGTTACTGATCTTCAACATGTTACTCGCTGAGCGTAGCTCGATGGGTGTAACCGAAACAACTCTAAGCTCAATGATAGCAGATGAATGTCTTGATGCCGGTTGCGAAAGTGACATGTACGCCTCGCTCCATCAATCATGCAATTACAGCAACCACTCTCACACACACACACACACACACACACACACATGCACGCACGCACGCACGCACACACACACACACACACACACACACACACACACACACACACACACACACAGCTCTGTCATGTTTCTGTTTGCAGAGCTGAACTTTTCCATCTCTTGAATTAAAGTCATCCACACCCTTGTCCTGAGGTCGGGGTCTTTGTGATTGCACGTTGAATGTAACGCTCTAACCAATGAGGAGATGAGCCCGGGTTGTTCTTCTTCTACAGAATGTAATGGTTGAAAGAAAACCCAGAGAGGAGGAGATCGTGAATTAATGCTGTTAGACGCTCCGCTGTCCCTGTGAGAGAGCAAAAGAACCGACCTCTCCTCATCGTGACGTCAAAGATTGTGTTCACTTGATCTAAATATTCTCACATCACCCCTGAACTCTCACTGACAGCTGACAGAGATCCTGATACGATCGTTAGCTGACATTAACTAGCTAATGTTAGCTAATTAGCACTCAGCTTTGCTTTGATGACGATGAATTTCTTGCCCTTCACTTCACAAACGGTAGCATTATTAACCCAGACACATAAAAAAATACATCCAGCTGTCTGTACTTTTGTGGGCTTTGATTCCTGCAGCAGTAGAGCTGGGAACCTTTGGGTGCATCACGCCTCGATTCCGATTCTTGGGGTCATGTTTCGATTGAGAATCTATTTTCGATTCAAAACGATTCTGGGTTTATGATTCAAAGTCTATTTTTGAATTAGTCCATAATTCAGGATCTACTCCAGTCAGCTGTGAGACTGGCTGAATTTCTTGCAGCTCTATTTGGCATTCTACTGAGTTAAAGAGCTAGCCTTAGCTCTTAGCAGAGAGTGACTGATTGGCTAAAAAAATAAAATAAAATTGGACCCAACCTGTATGCAGCGGTGTAAGATAAAGGATTCTCCTAGATATGAGTCAACACCACCTCAGTGAAGTTCTGGCGAGGTTTATATTCATGAATAAGCAGCTGCCCCTTCCTTTAAGTATGATTTTCCCTGTCTTCATCTTTCACTCTGTGCAGGCTGCTGCGATCAGTTGACTCTGAACCTTCACACATACATGCAGGACTCACAAGTCGAATTCATCACTGACCTGACAAATCTCTGCTTCTGCGTGATCTGTATGTGCGTGATGCATGTGTGACTTCAGCTCTTCCAACCTTGTTTTTCTTTTTTCAACAAGGTCTGTCCAAAACGGTTATATAACCTTTAGTAAATCTGCAGTATATGCGTATTATAAAATTCAGATCTGCACGATTTTTAAGATTTAAGTTGTTTAATTTGCTGCTTCTTCGTTTGTAGAGGTCAAACAGAGAACGCGAGAAAGTTGAATGGATGACTTTGGGACTGTTTATCTCGTGAACAGCTGAGGGAAGAATTTCTGCAGCAGAAGAAGACATCCGTGCAGAAAGCTCATGATTTCCATTTCAAACACATCCTGCTTAATACACACTGACCCTCCGAACTTTTGGAGGGGTGCCAGTTTGTGCACAGCAGCATCTGCTGATGATGCAGCGCCCCTCTGTGTGCTAACCCCCCCTGCACAGGATGTGAAGTGGTATCTGCCTGTTACATGATATGAAGCATGTTAAGCGTTTGGGATAGAGAAGTCGGTCGCAGTGAGACGCTGAAACACAAAGTCAGCTGGTGATAGGTGTCACATCTTCGCTACAGTGGAGTCTGTCAACACCTGAGCTGGATCCCTCTCTCTGTCAGGACCCTCCGTGGATTACTGTTTTATCTGAGGACAGAGGAGGACAGCGTGTCCTCTCTGGCACTGTGTGTGCGTGTGTATGCCGCAGCTGGCTGCAGATGTGTCTGTGCAGAGGAAGTTTGGAACGAAGCAGCGCTGTTGTTGCAGGAGTGTTAGTCAGGACGGCTCTGTGGGTCGCATCCTCCTGAACCCTGAGAGCCCTCGCTATCCCTCCCCAGGTCTGCAGAAGCCCCCTCTGCATCTGCCCCTCTGGCATGACTCGGACGCAATGTCAGATTCGAGTCTGTGGACGGTCCTGTCAAATTTTAACATGCCGCATTTCTTCAGCGGAGCCCGTCTGCGTCGCTCTAAGAGGTAACTGTGAGATCAACTTAATGTCCTTTATTTTCTGCGGCCGGTTTTAAAGACAGAATCCTGTAAAAGTTTCAATCAGATACGGAGACTAGTCAGACAAACGTGAGTGGACACGTATAGTTCCTGCAGCTTGTTTTGTGTTTACAGTGGGTCACCATGAATAAGGAGCTGGGTGTTCCCTTCTCGTCCATTGTGTTTGATTCGCTTTGTGAGTCTAATTGAATGTTTGGCGTTGAGGGAGTTTCGTGTTACTTACACAGGATGTGTGCTTTCCTTCACGCCACCCCCCACTCATGAACATTTAGAGAATAGGAAATGCTGAATATTCTGTTTGTTACTTCTTTCTGTTGATGTTGGTGTTACACTTCTTTCCCGCCATCATTAACCGTCACTGCTTCGTCAAAGTCATGCTGCTGAGAGGATGCCGTTCTTGCATTGTGTGTTTTTTTCTTTCTTTGACTTCCCAACAACCTTCCTCACGTCTCCGAATCACAGAGGTTTGCTTGGTTCTTGTGATTCAGAGAGCAGACTGCTTTACAGCTTAAGCCACTTGATCCCAGTCGTTCGTATATGGTTTGAGTTGAGCCAGTATAACTCATATTTATTTTTAATCCCTGTCCTGACCCATTTCTATGGCACAGGAGCTTAGCAGGAGATACTGGCTGTTTTTGGACATCTTGCATTAGCGCATGATAACCTTTGAGTGATTTGTGTTTGTACTCGGGAAACTGAAGCGACACAAAGGAAGAGATCTCAGCCATGTTTTTCCGCCATAGGTCTTCAAATATCGATTTGAGTTGATGCAGATTTGAATAACATAGATTAGATTTTATTCTCGGATTATCAGTGATCCTCTGAACTGTCGAGAGAGAATCAACTGGAGGGGTTATCGGTGATTGTTTGAGAACTCACAGAAGGAATGAAATGTTGTGATTTTTTCTAATAAGCTGCTGATGCCGAGAGTGCAGGATGTCCTACGAGACAGTTGGATGTATGAACGCCTCCTTTAATACTGTGATGGTTATAAAAGTGATTTGGATGTGGACATTTTAAAGGGCTTTATCATCACGTGAAACATACGCTCACGTCGCCAAAACAAATAATTACAAAAATGAGATATGAAAGAAACAGAGCTGTGCAGGATTGTCATGTTTCTAAAGCGGATAAAATGTAAAGAATGTAAAAACGTTTGTTTTCCTAGCTTTTGATATTACTGACTCCTTTCACACTCGTATTTAAAGTGAATATCACAATATCAATGATCACTCTGTTAGCAAAACAAATTCCCTGTTGGGGACATTCTTCTACTCAGTGTTGTAGTCGAGACCACACTAACCGAGTCCAAAACATCCCCAAGACCAGAGTGCTCAGAGACCGAGACAAGACCAAGATATGTAGGGATCCAGACCGAGACAAGACCAAGACCATAAATATCACTGAATAATCTTCATTTTGTGTGCAGGGGGCGTGTCATTCACCGTAACACCGGGAAAGTTGCGGCTGTAACTTGACCAGTCTTGATTTAAAATCTGGAGTCCGCCCAGTCTGAGACCAAGACAAGACCGAGTAAAAAATGTTTCCATTCCGAGACGAGACAGAGACATTCAAAAACTGAGACCAAGACCGAACTCGAGTACTACAACACTACTTCTAGTCCCTTCTTGTAAATCCGTTTTTGTTTGGACCATTTTTGTCACTCGCTGTAAAGCTTTTTGATTTGTATGAAAGTTGCTGTATAACATTTATTATAAAATATATATAAATAAAGCTTGATTGATTGACGAGTTCAGCTTTGAGCTTCCATGGCAGCTTGTCAGCATGCCCCCTAGGAAAAACATAGCTGCCAGAGACGACACAGGAGGGGAGGGTATTTTTTTACCAGAATCCCACTGTGACATCACAAGGAGAGCACATTTGATACGGAGCATTTTTCTCTGTGTTGTAAGACTTATGCAGACCACAAACAAAGGACTGGATGGGTTTATTTCACATTTTGTGGGTCGGTAGACACTCAGGTTACCCAAATATAAAAAACACTGTACAAGTGGATTTTTCACAATATGTAAAATCAAGATATTAGACTTTGTGTTTGCAAACAGGGGTCGCTTCTTCAAGGTCATTACTGAGAACATGTTCATGATTATCCAAAACTCACCAATCTTTTAATGTTTTTACGATATACAATCCAGTGGATAGCATACTGTACAACACCAAACTAGATCATACCATACAAACCGATAAGATATCATACCATAAGACGCAGTGTGACACGATGGGATATGATCAATCAATCTTCATTTGTATAGCACCAATTCATAACAAATGTTATCTCAGTCACTTTACAAACAGAGCAGGTAAAAGACCGAACGTTAATCCATCATGAGCACGAAGCAACATGTAGCAAAGTCACAGTGGAGAGGAAGAACTTCCTCTAAGAGGCAGAGCCAGACTCATGATGAACAGCCGTCTGCCAACAGTGGATACAATACTGTAATAATAAGAGAGTGAGTTACATTCAATAGCTGTAGTAATGTCTGAATACTCAGAAGCTTCAGGATGTGAGAGCCTCCCTGCAGGTATTGAACACATTAATAAAGTGTTGATATGTAACGCTCTGCACGTGAAATTTAGAGCTCCGATAACAAACGCAAGATTTGTCCGAGCCTCGCTGCTGTGATCGATGTCACGTCCTCAGATGTGGAAAGCGTGTGCAGTGTCTCCGGTGGATAGTGGGAATGAAAGAGCGGCTTTGCTTTTAACCCAAGCAGCACGTTTTTTAAATGCTATTTATAGAGCTGCGTGTGTCGTAAGTCTGACTTTGAATTTGTCAGCCATGCAGCGGCAATTTCTGTGGCATGTGGCTTTGTCAGCTCACCTGACAGCTCTGACAGCAGAGGGAAAGAAAAGATTAATCATGACTTTTGTTGTTGACGAGGGTCAGGACCGGACATTTTTAGATTCAGAGACTTGTGAAATCAAATGTTTTTTCATCTATTTCTGCCTCTTCCTGCGCCCAAAATAAAATCTAAAAGCTGCATTTTAAGGATTGTTGTTGACAGATTGAGACTACTTAGTAATTACAGAGTTCTAGCAAATCTAGGTCAGTCTAAAAGATGACATGAACGCACGTTTGGAGGTAAAATATGTTAAACAGGATATGTGATGTTCTTCTAACTTTGATAAAGACATTGGCAGAATATTTTTAGCCGTAGAATAAAACCGATCCGTAGCTGCACTGGTGGAGATTTCATGTGTAGTGCAACAAAGGGATTGATGAGGTTGAGGGTTTTGCATATAAGCGAGACGAGTAAATCTCATATGGATCCGTTCCAGCGATCTCACACATCTGCAGTACAGCACACAACACTGGCCTACTTTCTCCCTATCATCTTCGCCCAGGGTTTCTTTATCCCTGCTTTAAAGCTTCACTATACAGAAGCACGTTTTTCTCTCCTCTCGCTGAGCCGTTCTGGACACAGAGGTGCCTAAAATACGAAGCTCAGCTTAGCATCAAACGTGATGAAGACGGCCTGTGTGCCATCGTCACCTGCAGAAAGTGATCCAGGAGAGCGGCGATGTGTCTCTGAGTGGCACTCGACTCTCTAATGGGACAAACAGAGCGAGAGGGTGAAGCAACAAGAGGCTTGATTGAGCCGGTGTGTTGGCTTAATCCACACAGAGAGGGTATAAATAGATCTCGTTAAATCTGATCCTCTTTGACCGAGCACCTGCGTACCAGATTTCACTCGACCCCTCATCGTCATGATAAATGATGCATGGCATGTTTACACACTCGCTCGCATGGGTTAGACCTACAAACCACTGGAGTAAACAAGGATCATCAGGATTTCAGTCAGAGCAGGGTTTCCCTCATGATTAAGAGGATGAATTAGGATTTATGTGTTACCAAAGGAGCATTAGCGGGACTAAACGGGCAGATTGAGAAACTTCTGCTGCCAGTTAGGCCGGGCATACGCTGTAAGATTGTGTAAAAGTCGTGATGCAATGTCGGCTCACACAGTACGAGTAAATCGTTTATGACGCACGATCAAAGCTAATGAATTGTGTGCTCACACTTTAAAGGTAGAGTCAGCAGCTTTTTCCTGAAAAATAAAACACAGACTACAAAAGTAATGTCACTCAATCATCCCTTCTGGGCCTCCGTACATGTGTGGTAGTGACTGTGTCTGCAGAGACCCTGTCCTCTGACTGGATTTTACTGGTCTGGTTTGTTTTGGTTGACTCGGGACACTTCTGGGCGGGGAGCTGGTGTGTTTCCTCCAGCCAATGACAGCGCAGCAGGTGATTTAAGGAGGGGATACAATTCAGTGATTGGACACGATTCAAACCGACAATATGAAGGATGTGGATGTGGAGAAAATATAATCACAGTGAGGCGACACACCGAGCAGATAAAGCTCGTTCCAAATGAGGGTGAACCTTGTGTTGGCTTTCACCTCTCCAGTGCTTTCTTTTCTTGTGCTTTTTTGTGGGGGGACTTCATCCACTGAGGGACTTTGAGTGTTTGAAAAGAACTACAGACTTATCTTCTGGACACCAGTTTTACAAACTGTTCATTTAGACCCCCAAAATTGTTCAAATGTGGCCCAAACTCTAGTAGTAGTAGTTTCTATCCTCTAAAACTTGATGTCAGATATCTCACTGGTGCTTGAGGGTAACTGTTGTCCCAAACATTCGTGTCAGATATTTCTCTGAAGCTTGAAGCTTTTTCTAACATTCGCACTTCCTAATTTGTTAGCATAAGAACGCTAAGCCATCATGTCTATTGAGTGGTTTATAATTTGTCCCTGCACAGTTGTTTGTCACCTCAATCATCACATTAACATGCGGCTAATTACTCATCAAATAAGCAGGAGCTAGCTGTCTTCTTCTGTGCAGTGATATTTGGGGTGCAATTGTGAAATCAATTCATCAGATTAGCTGAGAAATTGCCCGAAAAGTAATCAACACCAACATGAGCAGTGAAACCGTCCCCAGTCCCTGTGTGGATCCTAACACAGCGTACACTGGACTGAGTGGAAATCAGAGAGTGTGCTCCAAAGCCAGCCAAAGTTTAATACTGAAGTACATCATATCATGTGTTTTTTACAAGTACTGTAAAAGATGAATAGCTGAAACCAAAAACAGGAGATGCTTTTACAACTTAAATTCTTTCAGCATTTGACCTTTAGAGGTTTAATCTAACTGCTTTGGATATTCAGATATTTTATACATATTGGCTTTCAGAGCAGCAGAATTTCGGATCCTCTCAAAGTAAACACGCTATAAAATGTGACCTAACGTCTTCTAAAGCCTGTGAAGAAATTACTTTTGCGTAAAAAAGACAAACCCAATTGATCCAGCAGATATCTTGCAAGCTTTCAGAACTTGATTATTGTTTGTATTCAACATAGCCTTGTGCCAAAGCCAGACGACACGTTAAAAATATGATTATATCCGACAGACATAAGGTTTCTGGACCCATCGGCTCAGACAATCAATCAAGGCCACATCTGGGGCTCCTCACGACCTTACGAAAGACACTCTAGCATGTTGCATTCTGTCACATCAGTGATGTTGACCAACGAGACCACAGAGCGCTCTGCATGCACAAGAGTCACGGACGTAAAGAAACAAAATGGCGATGCCAAAGAAGAATGTTGAAGTTGGAGCTGTGAGACAGAGGAAAAGTTTGACAGGCTCTGGCATCAACAGTTTTTTCTTTACACTCTTCTTTCCCGGGTGTCTTCTAGCCATGACCGTCCTCCTTCCAACATCATCACGTCTGTCGTGATGATTCGATCTGGTAACATTGTGTAGTCTGCTATGTCTGTCATGGCAAAGATTTATGGCTCTGTAATCAACTAATCTGACACAGTGATGATTGTAACAGACAAAAAGATCGCGTAGTCTGACCTCCGCATTAGGCAAAGAAAATGGTGAGGACTGGTTGCTCAATGTGGTCAAAGTAAATTCAAAAATGTTAAAATGTGATATGGCTATTGTGAAACGGGAAAATGTGAAACAACAAGCCAAAAAGGGGAAAGCAGGAAGATCCAAGCATGGAAAATTTAACAAAGATGAAGGAAATACTTAAAGGCATTTAGTATAACGGCTATATATTTAAAAAGCCAATGTGTTTCCGACCATTGAGGTCTTCATCAGGGCTTGCAAACTGTACATCAAGGCTGTGGTGCATTCTTTTGGAGCATTGCATAAAGTGTCAGACTGATTTTGCACACCGTTTTCAGCTCCTGTAAAAAGTTGCCTGCCTCGTCACTCTTGCTGCTGTGACATTGAAGCTCTGAGGGCTCTGGCTCCTGAACAAACCGCTCCTCAGCGCTGTTGACAAAGAGATGAAGGACGCCGGCTCACGCTTTTCTGCAGCACTGCAGAAGCTCATGTGCATGTGATCGTTCTGTGCGATCAAAGCTGCGACATAGTGACTGACTGACACTTACTCCAACTCTGTCTTGTTCTTCTCTCCTCTGTCCCCTTTTTTTCTCTTCTGGCAGTGCAGAAAGAGAATTATTTCTGAAACCATACATTACAGCCTTTTTTAACGCTATAAATGCTCTTATTATCACCAAGTGTTTTCATATTTTTGTGACTTTTTTGTCTTGTACAAATTGGTCTCTAAACCTCCTCGGAGACACATTATAAAATAAAATGGAGAATGCTTCGTTAGTTTAAATGGAGGTGCTTAAAGTATTCCAGAAAAGGTCCCTTGCCTTTCAAATTTTATGAAATGACCCTTTAAATTTAAACTAAAGTGGGACCGAGTTTCTTCCTTGTGGAACACCGCAAAAAAATGATTTGGCTTTTGGAAAAATTGGCCTTAAAAAATGCTTGGTTTTGGTCTTCATGTTCCAGTTTTAAAATATTCATGTTCTGTGTGTTGAAAAATCTACACAAAATAGAAACTTTTCTGACACACCTCGCCTGACTGTTAGCTGTAAATGTGTTTTCTCATTGTCACTGCTGTGTACAAGTATCACTGGTGCTATACATCTCTATAAAGCTACGATGATTCCGACTGTGTAAACCATTTCAAGATCAAACCAACACAGCAGCCACAATCTACACATCTGTCAGACCACCGTCAAGTTAAACAAGTCTTTCCGTCTGAAGGTCTGCTGTACTCTTCGGGTCAAACTATTCAAACAAAAAACGTCCTGCTGCATCAGCAAGAGTCACCACAATCCAAATCCAGTAAAAGATTGAATCCAAACACATTACATCCATAAAGTTCCTCGGATTGCTTCCAAATCTCTGTTGCTGTTCCAGATTTTCAACTGTATTCTTTGTACTTATTTATGTACTCTGACATTTTGATTGACACCTGATTTGACAAATCAGGACCTTCCATTCATTGTTCCAAGGCTACTTTAGCCAATGAGAGCCTGAGTAGAAACAGGACTTTCTTTCTCTCCTCTTTGGCCGCATCAGGAGCAAATGAGGTCAGCTGACTGGAGTTGGTGAAATTGACGTTAACGGAAACTAAATTTTGGAAGTTAAATGTTTCGATAATAAATTAATTCCCACGTTAAAAATCAATGAAGAAATTAAGGCTGATAATTAACACTTAACGGATTACCAGATGTGTGCTCAGCTCTGTAAAATCTAAGAGCACAGCTGAACGAGCTTTATTCTCCACACACTAAAAGAAAAAATTACTTTTGGCACATTTCGCTTTATCATAAAAAGGGGAGAAACTTAAATTGAACGACATGTTGAAAAAGCCAGATGAAAATGCTTGAGCTCTCTGAGGAGGTTATGTAACAGGATGTCACTGAGTCTCTGACCTTGAAGGGAATTCATGCTCCATTATGTTTCTCTTCCTACGGCTTCTCACTGAAAAGTAAAAACCCAGGACTAATCGAAACATTGAACACTGAAGCTGCTTTTATGTTGAAGTAGGTTATATTTCTGTCAAGGTGAAAAGCTCGGCCACATCCATGAGTCAGTACTGTCCATCACAGTGTCTCCCTGTGAGTCTCAATCCTGTTTTAACATGTGAATATAGATCCTGCTTTCTGCACGACAGAATCAAGATGTCTCTTGTTTGCACACAGTCACATGTCCTCTAGTTATTACATTGAGGAGATTTTTTTAGTTATTTAAAGGTCCAATCAGTGAGATTTGTAGAGACTGAAATGATAAAGTGACCTTACTATATGATCAGACATTAAGGAAACATGCTATGTTGAAGTGCTGGCTTCTCTGACAACAATGCAGCAGCCAGTATGTCCTCCTTCTAAGTTTAGATTCTGGTCCTGAATGGTCTGGATTTGTTTGGACCAGAGAAGGTAGGCGGTTTTAAGGCACCCCCACACAGCCGTTTTGGATGCCCCTCGGTTTGCCAGATATGAGACCAGTTATCAGGTCAAACCAACAGGTGTTGCAGCGATGGAAGCGGGCAAGAGAACTGGTTCAGATAGAAGTGATTGTACCCGACCTAAAAAGCCTCTGCATGTTTCTAATAAGCTCCACGAGCAGAAACGCGCTCAAACTAGGATCAATATTGGAGATGCTTTTGAAAAATGGAGAGAGGTTAGAACGCAGAAAGGTTTACAGACCGATGCAGAGCTGGCTAAACACTGAAGCTTCAGTGTCCACCATATGGCAACCTGCGTCAGCATCCACTCTAGAGAGGAGGGGGCGGGGGGAGACAGCTCTCTGCAATGATTTGAATTTGGACTGCAGTAAAGTCTTGCTTAGTTCATAGAGATCCTTTACTCTACAGAGGACTTAGGACTCTGCAATTAGAGAATTTGAGTGCCAGCATTAGTATTTTTGCTCATTATGATGTAATGCTTTAAATCCCCTACATTTGTGTCAACTAAGCTAACAGGTTATGTAAGTAAATTACAGAAAAGGTTCATGAATGTTTTGGAAATTTGTCATAACCAATACTAAATCTGACTCATTTTTTCATTTTAAATTACGTCGAATTTAGGCTTCAAACATATCGCACAGCAATATAATTTACAGCTATACTGACATTTTAAATAATCTCAGTGTAAAGGCCGTTTGAAGGTTTCATCTGCAGCATCAAAAGTGGAGATTTTTGGTTGACCTGATTCGTATCTTGAAATGCCTCGTTCCTTTTTTTGTTCTCTGTTAACAGACCATTTACCTAAATGTAATGACGTTGCTGCAAACATTCAATGTCTTGGGGCTCCTGCTTTCAGAGTTATTGAAACAGGATTATGCATCCAGCAGCCTGCGGGAGGTTTTTATAGGGTTAGGACTTTAAGAGTTTGCAGCCAGTAATATGTAGTAAGTAAGTCTAACCTGATCGTTCTGTGGTTTGACTCTGAAAGTTTGGATTCTTCTAGCTTTAAATCAGGATATCTGTTGGTCCACTCTGCTAATATTTGACTTTCTGTTTTCACAGCTGCAGAACGAGCAACAGAAAAAGCCTGATAGGAAGCGGCCAATCTTCAGGTTTACCTCGACCCCACTCACCTCTGTCCTCTCTCACAGGTAAGAGTTCATAAACGTGCATGTTTTTGTTGATGTGCAGCGTAGCGGGACGTTGGTGCACACAGGACAGGATACGCAGTCCATTGTGTCGAGCAAAACGGAGTGACAACTCAGGGAAAGTCTGAAGATGTAAAATCATGCTCTGTTTTTCATCTTAAGAGCTTCAGATCAGAATGTTAGAACTCATCTGACACCCTCATGTGGTCTTGATTTGATTAAATGGATAAATATAAAGTTAACTTAAACTCATGATGAAGTTTACTGACCCTGAAAACTGAGGAGGCAGAAACTTAAAGGCCCAAAAGCCAAAAAAAGGACTCGTTAAACTTGTATTCTCCTTCCAGTCGTGATATCTTTCAGGTCACTTCTGTGTTGTTAAGGTGATAATCTCGCTGTGATCTGGTGGGTCGCAGGGCAGTGATTGTGCTGGCGGAGGAAGTGTTGGCCTGTAGAGAGGAAATGCACAGGAGCAGAAGGAGGCCAGGCCTCATTTACCACAGGGCGTTTTATTTCCTGCTATTGGTCAGCGGGCGCAGAGCTGCAAACTATCTGCACTGGATTTTATAAACTCTAACGAAGGAGCTCAAGTCTTTAAAATGGACTCAGAAAGCCGGAATAGTCTTTCCAATGAATGTGTTCAGCTATTAGATGACCTAACTCTGTGGCTCGGTCGTCATGTTGGTGCCAAAGGTAAGAGAAAACTTTTTAGTTCCATTCGCAGCATCGAGCCGAGTTCATTCCCTTATGCACCTGATTTAGAATAATTCGCCTGCTTTCTTTGGAGATTTTGTGTTTTTCTTGTATTTTTAGCTCTTGTCGCTGTGTTTAGACGTTCAAACCTTTATTCAGGATAATAAGAAATTGTAAACGCAGCATTAATATCCTGCACCATATGTCTCTCGGTAGATAATCAGGTGCAGTCTGATTCCCAAAGGACGAGGTTGTCGTCTTTAATTGGCTGTGATTCAAATTTCACTGCAATTAAGAAGCTGACATTCATCACTAACAAGAGTCACGGCCTCCTTCATTGTTCCCCAGTACGGAAAAAGGGCTCTGTCATCACAGGAGGGGGGGGGTTAATTAACTGTTGGGTCCCTCTCTCAGGGAGGGGTGTAATTATGCCTGATTAATGCTCGACCACAGGTTTGTTTGTACAGTGCAGCTGTGGAAACGTAACGGTTAATCAGTGCCATACAGAGGTCTCTAAAGTTGAATGTTCTTTAAAGCGCTGAAGCACGAAGCTTCTGGGATAGAATGACGTTAGTTAAAGGTGTAATATGTAACTTTTCACGCATATTAATCACTTTTCTTTTTTTTTTGCGGATACAAAAGCGGACAGTAAAATGATGAAAAAATGAGACGTTGACAGTCTCTTTCGGAAATACTTTATTAATCCCAGGGGGGACATTCGGTAGAAGCCTCTTTTCGATGGTAAATGGTAAATGGACTTTAGTTTGTTTAGTTCTTTTCTAGTCTTCTGACGACTCAAAGCGTTTTTACACCGCAGGTTACACCTACACATTCACACCTACACATTCACACACTGATGGTAGAGGCTGCTCTGTAAAGTGTCCATCAGAAGTAACTAATCACGTTCATACGCCGCTGACGAAGCAGCGGGAGCAACTTGGGGTTAAGGGTCTTGCCCAAGGACACATCAGACATGTGGCTGCAGGAGCTGGGGATCGAACCCCTGACCTTCCAGTTGAGAGACGACGACTCTAACCACTGATCTTGTGTCAGTCTCAGACTGGGCTCTTTTCGATGCCCCTCTTTCTGAAAGAACAAATAACTTCAGTTTATTCATAGTTTGATTTTTATCCCCGGTAGGGATGTAAAGATTAATCGTGAGGCAGTTAAAAATCGATTCAAAGCTGTCAAGGTTCACATCGATTCTCTGAAAAATGAATCGCAGTAACAGGGTCCGAAATCCACACCCGCCAAGCGCCAAATGCGGGTAGATTTTCCGTTTGTTGAGTACATTTCAGAGGGTTATCTGCCACAGGGCGGGTAAATATTTGACCAGAAAGTCATAAAAACTATGCTATGAGTATTAAGCACGTTTTATTTAGCTGCAGCCGGCTTTCCCTGCTCCTCTCTCTGCTGTCATGACTGAGAGCATCGCGGAGCACGCTGCCTGAGACACACCAATTTCAGCGCAAACGCACGCACACACATACACACACACACACAGCGCGCGCGCGCCCCTTTTAACTTAAAGTGCATCAGCACGTAGCCTACAGTTGATCCGTGATCCGTACGGACCGAGTCGGGAACATGTGATCCGGTCAAACGGTCGATTCGACTTTTCTCCGTTCACTCGTCTGCAGCTAACATAACGATAGCAACGTCCTCTCACCTGCTGTAGTCTCAGTCTGTGAACGTCTCCACTCAGACTCTGTGAAACAGCGCTGCGTTATAAACACTGCAGATATAGTGCGCGCTAAATGCACGCGCAGCAGGAGCAGTCAGAGATACACACACGTCTAATAAAGAACAGCCTGATTATATTGTATAAGTGTCTAATAATGTCAAAGCTAAATCAAGAGAACACTTGTTTTGTGGAATAATAATGTATTATTCTCTGAAGGATTTTAGTTTTTAGTCTGTAATGTTGTAATGCAGGGGGGTTCAGAGGGGAGCAGGGGGGGTCTGGGTATACCTATTTAAAAAATAAAGGCCAGCAAACATATTTTTTAATTTCTCAATTCCCTGATCTGATAAAATGATTGAATCTGTGACTTAAATCTGTGATTGATTCAACAGAACATAATGCCTTCTCAATTAAATGTACTGTAACAGATGTGTATGTGACACAAAAACCCTATTTGTTATTTCTGCCGTTAAAAAATATGTTTGACCAGTGAATTCTTTCATTCAAAAAGTAAAAAAGTTAATTTGGGACCCTGCATGTGATGAGTGTCAGCAGCTGTAGAGCAGAGGCGGTTGGTTGTAACAAGCAGGCGTTACTATGGCGGCTGTGAAGCCAAACTATACTAACAAACAGATTTGTAGCCCCGCTCACCCAAACGAGTGTAAGAGCCAAAGAGACTACGAGGTGCATTAGTGCTTTCATGAAAAAATTAAAGGAATCTTTTTTAGTTATAATTTTTCTTCAGTCTCATTTTGTAAAATAAATCGTGAAAGAATCGTATCGTGAACCCAGTATCGTGAATCGTATCGTATCGGGAGGTGAGTGAATCGTTACATCCCTAATCCCCGGTAACGGTCGCAAACTTCCCAGTGTTACGGTTTAAGTGAGTGACACATCGCTGCAGACAAGATAATGATTTTTCAGAGATATTTATGGTCTTGGTCTCGACTCGCTCTCGATCCCTAAATGTCGTGGTCTCTGAGCACTCTGGTCTCGGGTACGTCTTGGTCTCGACTACAACACTAGTTCATCTAGACGCGTTTTGTTGCTCACTCACTTCTCTATTTTGTTAAACTAGCAGCGTGACTTCTTAAAATATACTTTGAAAATAAACATCTTTGCCATGTTGTCTGCACAGCCATCAGTGTTTTTTTCAAGTCTTTGTTTTGCCTGTAGATTAAAATGTGAAATCTGTTCTGATTGAGTTGTTCGCTCGCAGCGTTGTCTTCCTTTTTAAATTCCTGTTTGTACCCTAACTCTATTTGTTTTTCTGTTTTTTCTTCTCGTTGCAGGAACGAGCCCCCAGGACAGTCCTCGTAACTTCTCTCCCAGTGCCTCTGCTCATTTCTCTTTTGCGCGAAGGTACGAAGGATCACAGATATTTACTCGATGTGCAGCTGAACGAGTCGGCTAATAAACACCAGAGGGACACTTATTGGATACACGAGATTAAATTCTCACATTGTGATTTGTTCTCTTGACTGCACACGTCTTATATTCGGCTTATTGAGTCTGTTTATGCTTTCAGAAGCAGCAGCAGTAAAACATATTTATTTGATTCCTCAGCGTATCATGTAATTCTGTATTTTTATTATCATCCACAGTCATTGCCACAGAGCAGACAGGTAATTTCATTTCAGGCCTGAATTTTCATAAACCCCTCATTTCCTCCACGTTGACTTTAAAGTTCACGACCTCCTGCATTAGTTCGTCTCATTTCACTTCATCCTGACGTCTCATTTCACGTCTTCATTTAGCTCCTTTATGGCTTCATTACTGCCCCGTGTCATTAAACTAACAAGAGAGAGACGTCCACACTCATCTGTAAACACAATCATTACGTTTTTAGGAGAATATTCACATGTTGTGAATACAAACATGGAAATGAAACACGTTACTCTGGTTTCTAAAAGACGATTTCCATATTTGTCTTTGTACAAAAACCCTGAAAAGCATCGTGAATAACTGGACGTGTTCATGTTCTGATCATTTCTGGACTGAACTGGTTTGACGATTCTCTGTTTTCCTTTTGTTTGTGACACAGGACTGATGGGCGCCGCTGGTCGTTGGCCTCTCTTCCCTCCTCCGGATATGGAACCAACACGCCGAGCTCCACGGTCTCTGTAAGCACCAAATATACGCACGCAGAGCGACTGAACAAACCAAGATAATCCATGTAGTTTAAACAGTGTTCATTTGGGTGACGAGGAATCATGACGAAAAGAAGCAAAAAAATAATGACACGAATGTTTAGTTTTTCTTAACGAGACAAGATGAGACTGAAATGATAGTGTGAGCCGTTGGTCATTAAAAATCCGTGATCTGTTCCCGGCTGCCTGTAAGCCCAAACAAGTAACGGATAGTTAAGGCGGTTCATTCGCCCCGGTGTGACAGCTGTCAGTCAAACGGTGGTGCGTACCGAACAACCGTACAGAGACAGTTTGAAAAGGAGGGTCTCAGTCCACTTTTTTCCAGACTTTGCTGCAGTTCGTTTGTAGTAAGAACACGAACCGACCTCGATCCGAGCTAACTGCAGGAAGTAACCACCACGCACCCTCTGTTCATCATCACTGAACACGTGTTAGCGACCACAGGCAGACCTGGCGGAGCTTCAGAAACAGTCTAGGTGGAGGAGCAGGTCCTGGTTCAGGAGGATTCATGTGCTCCTTCTTCTGAACTATCAGAACATCATCATGTTATTTTTGAGCTGCAGATGCGCCTCATTTTCAAACTTGAAACTGTAGGTAATTATGCAAAAATGGTACAAATGAGTCCATGATCCAGACCAGAGCAAACGACCATAGGTGTGAAAACGCCCTAAATATGCAACGTCCTCCCGGAGCTCTTTGTTGAACCAGTCAGGAATAAAAAACACAAGTAATAATCTAAAAGTCAATATATTTAATCGTACATATACAGCTTCTTTTAGCTTCCAAACATTCAAAAGAGAAGTTGTAGGTTTGATATTTGTCAGTTATGTTCGGATGAAGTCTCAGTCTTCACAGAATTGACAGGAGGGAGCGTCTCACAGCCTGAATCCATTCAGCGCTTGAAATACTCTGACAGCTCTGTTCATCAGCTGATTGCCTCCCAGCTAACTTCCAGCTCTCCGTGTGAAACTGACAGACATGAGACGATCACTTCATCTTCAAACAGATGCGCCGTCTTCTTCTTTGAAACACCAAGAAGGAACAGAACACTCCTTCATTTTATTTACATGTCAGAAAAAATCATGCAGAAAGTTTTCTTCTTCTTTATCTACAAATCCAGAGACGCTCACACGCAGAGAGCGAGCAGATTACTGAGCAGATCGATTGGTTAATTTACTGGTTAAGGCCCTGACACACCAAGGAGATCGACGGGACCCACGGTGAGCGCTCGGCGCCCTAGTTTTTGCGGTGTGTCCAGCTCTGTCGCTACTCGTCGGCCCCCGTCTGCCTTTTCTGGGTTGATGGTGAGAGGAATCTCTCTGATTGGCTGTTCTGAGGTTTCATTTAACTCCAGCTCTCGACACAGGTTCAGGAAAGCCCCTTGAGCCTGCCGCTGTAGTATCCATGCTTTCACCCATTAGTGCGGTTTCTCCTTATTTGTCGCCTCCGCCTCTTCTTTTCTTTGTCCACTAAATGACAGAGGGCTGACAACGCCAGTGCCGTTTTCAACTTTTTTCAGACATTATTCTCGATTAGTAGGCTACCTATAATACGAGTGGTGCGCGACAGCGGTGTGAAAATGGTCTTCTCGTATCATAACAACGGACTACCGCTGCCTGCTGGCATGGAGAGTTATTTCCCCTCACGCATGTGCAGAACGTACTTGGTGGTTGGCCGTCGGCTGTAGTCTTTGCGGTGTGTTCAAGGGCAACTTTTTGACCAAGACAAAAGGCGACGTGAGGCGACGCCAAAGGCGGCCTTCGTGGACACTAGTTCTTTGCCGTCTGTTTGGTGTGTCAGGGCCTTAACAGATGACACACTGAGAAAGCTTCAACTAAAGCTTCCTTCAGGTTGCCGGGATGTTTTTTGCAGCCTTTGCAAGATCCACAATACACAAAGAATTAATTATTCAGCCCTAATTAAAGCCATATAAATGAGGCTAACACAAGGCAGAAGGTTATTAAAACATAAACTGCTTAAGTCAGCAAGAAGCACAAATGAGCCGCTGAGGTTGAAATGAATTGACACAAGATAATAGCAACATTAGCTTAAGTTTTTAAAGACAAAAATGACAACGTTGATCGTCCTCCATATTTTTTTTCTTTGAAGTCAAGTTTGACCATGTCTGTGAAATCGTTACAATCAGCAGGTGTGTGGTCTCGCAGTTTGGCAGGACTGTCTAATGTGTGTGGTCTCCCACCTTTCTAAAACCAGTTTAGATTTGGAAATCGTCCAGTGTGTAGCCTGACATAGACACCAATAAAAAGTGGTGAATATCACGGTTTGGGTTAAATGGTCAAGTCAGCTCATCACTTTGTTCCCCTCGTTTCTTTCTCTTCTATCTCAGCACAGCGGGGCGGGACTTGGCAGATCTCTAATACGTGAATTAAAATCGCAGCCAGAACCCGAAATTTTCCGTTAGCATGCACATTTTTTTTTTTTATCCATTAAAGGAATTGTCGTCTTTTTTTTCTTTTCATGTTGAATATATATGTGTTTCATTTCCAGTCATCCTGTTCATCACAGGAGAAGCTGCACCAGCTGCCCTTCCAGCCCACGCCAGATGAACTGCACTTCCTCTCCAAGCACTTCTGCACCGAGAGCATCTCCGGGGACGAATGCCGCAGAGCCGCGGCCATGCGACCCCGCTCACGCAGTCTCAGGTACTGGAGTCACCTCAACACTAGATTCTTATCCTCACCTGGATACGCATGAAACTGGTGCTGACCCGAGTCCAATTTGTCTTTCAGCCCTGGAAGATCTCCATCGTGTTACGACCACGAGATTATTATGATGAATCACGTATACAAGGAGCGCTTTCCGAAGGTAATGAGCTGCTTTGCTGCATTAGTGTCTGGTCATTAATTATCTTGTGCATTACCAAACTGACACCTCCCCTTCCCTCTGTCTGCAGGCCACTGCTCAGATGGAGGAGAGGATTCAGGACATCATCCGCAGCAGCTCTCCGGAGAGCGTCCTCCCTCTGGCAGATGGCGTGCTCGGCTTTGCCCACCACCAGATAATTGAGCTGGCCCGTGACTGTCTGGAGAAGAGCCGGCTAGGACTCATCACCTCCAGCTACTTCTGCGAGCTCACTGATAAGCTGGAGAGGCTCGTTCAGGAGGTCAGTGCATTATGTACAGCAATATGTCTCATTTTATTTTAGAGAAATCACAGTGACATGTTACCTGTGCTAAACTCTGATCTTGAATGCTTCCTGTTTGGCTGCTGTGTAGTCGACAGAGAGATCGGAGAGCGAGGAGGTCAATTTCATCCGAGAGCTGGTGAAGAAGATCCTCATCGTCATAGCGCGACCCGCTCGACTGCTGGAGTGTCTGGTACGTTTCAAATCATCCAACAGCCTCTAACGACCCTGTGGGTTCACTCTTGTAATTGTTTTGGTGCCACTTGTGTTTTTTATTTACATTTCAATATCATCTCGGGTCTACTGGAGTGAGAGTTGAGCAGTGCAACTGTTTCTCGTTGCAACTGCTGAATATTTTAACCAAATGTAACTTTAAAGGTGAAAATATTGCATCTGTTGTGTTCACAGATGTTGTCACACTGCCCCAAAGTGACCAAAAAAAACAGTTATGTAAATAAGAAATACAAATGTATCCTCAAAGTGTGTGTTTGTGCTCTCAACAGGGAGGTCAGAAATTTGATTTCATGGATTTAAAATTGCATTAGAAGAGCAGAACCCTAACCCTAACCCAATATGTATGTTTTTCACCTTAAAATACAAGATTTAAAATCGATCTAATAGAACAATAACGTTTAACAGGGAGAATGGCGTCTCACCCATGTCCGCAGAGCGTCCCGGTTTTCTGTTTTCAGCAGCCAGTTAGCTGGTCTCTGTTCTGTTTGATACAACGGCTGAGGCTATGAGGATGGGGGCAGTAACAGATGAAGCTAAGAAGAGAGAAACAAGAAGAGAGAGTACATCGGCGAGCGCTTCACAAAACATTAGGCTGCAAGTATGCCGTCGAGCTGGCTATTTCAATACATTTTGTCATTTTGTGACAGTGCAGTTGCACTAAGAGACCTTTGGTGGGCACCAAAACACACCAAACCAATTTCCTCCTTAATATTGCTCTTAGCAAAGTGACCATTTAATCCAATCTATCTTGTAAATAACTTAAACTTCTACAATCTTAAAGGTCCAATAAGTGAGATCTGTAGTGACTGAGATGATAAAGTGACCTTACTATATGATCAGACATTAAGGAAACATGCTATGTTGAAGTGCTGGCTTCTCTGACAACAATGCAGCAGCCAGTATGTCCTCCTGCTAAGTTCAGATTCTGGTCCTGAATGGTCTGGATTTGTTTGGACCAGAGAAGGTAGGCGGTTTTAAGGCACCCCTTCACGGCCGTTTTGGACGCCCCTCGGTTTGCCAGATATGAGACCAGTTATCAGGTCAAACCAACAGGTGTTGCAGCGATGGAAGCGAGCAAGAGAACTGGTTCAGATAGAAGTGATTGTACCCGACCTAAAAAGCCTCTGCATGTTTCTAATAAGCTCCACGAGCAGAAACGTGCTCAAACTAGGATCAATATTGGAGATGCTTTTGAAAAATGGAGAGAGGTTAAAACGCAGAAAGGTTTACAGACCGATGCAGAGCTGGCTAAACACTGAAGCTTCAGTGTCCACCACATGGCAACCTGCGTGAGCATGGACTCTAGAGAAGAGGGGGGGGGGGGAGACAGCTCTCGCCAATGTTTGAATTTAGACTGAAGTACCCATTTTGAACACTAGGTGTCAGAGTTACATACTGCTCCTTTAGAACATAGTGACCATTTAATACCAGAGGCATCTATCTTGTAAATAACTTAACTTTCATCAAACTTCACAGAGATATTAAAGCATCCGTGTGTGTCTTGAGTCAGGGGGAAACAATGTACTTCCTGTTCTTAAACCTCTGACTTCTCGTCTTTAAACTTTGCATTGTCTCCTGAAACATCAGTCAACGCAGCATATTTACCGACGTGTTCCTCTGTGTCTGCAGGAGTTTGACCCGGAAGAGTTTTACCACCTTCTGGAGGCGGCTGAAGGACACGCTAAAGAGGGTCAGGGCATCAAAACGGACATCCCTCGTTACATCATCAGCCAGCTGGGACTCACGAGGGATCCTCTGGAAGGTAGAGGAAGGACACAGCTCATCATCAGTGATCATAAAATACAAACAAGTGCTCCAACATGACACACAGATAGCGTGACAAAATGAAATGATGCTGAATAATGAAGAAAGGTTAGTTTAATCCACGACGACTTCAAGTCAGCGACATGACGAGCACAGAAAATCACTGGTATCCAGTCTTTTTCTTTATGGTTTGTAAAGATTGGAGTATTTGCAATCTCTACCCCGGAAAATGGCCGCCATGTTGGATATGGTAAATGAAGCCGTGGAGGGAACTTCTCTTGACTAATGTCCTGAACAGACTGTCTTTCTAATGACCCTCCATCTCTCCAGATTCAGTAACAAACAACATTCATTATGACTAATTAGAAAGGAATGGCCTCCCCACAGACCTCACACAGATCCTCACAGGCGGCTCCGTCAGCCCATCTCGCCGTTCATTTCCCCCGAGTGTCTCCGGCGTTCTGTTTGCCCAGCGCCTCGTGTGCCCGAAGCAAAACCTACAAGAAAGGACAGATGTTAAATAGCAGAGGAAATGTGTTTACAGAGCCTCCGGAGACCCCCCCGCTGTGAAATCGCACACATGGACTCTGGTGTGGCTGCACACAAACACACCATCGAGACGCACGGTGGTTTATAATGAGCTCCCGTTCTGGATTGGTGATTTTCAAAGTGGGTGTTAGACATGTGTTTGTGTTGCCACATCTGATTTCCACCTCATTTATTTTCGATTCACATTAGCTCAGAGTCAGCACCTCGGGCATAATCGCTGAATAAAAGCTCAGAGTGCTGTTTGGTGCTTTCTTTATAGGTGCTGAATTCACAGCGTTTATGTTCACCTCGTTTCACAAACTGCTCTGCAGCACATGTTTCAAAGTTTAACATGGATTACAGATTCATCCGAATGTGTGTGCCGGAGACATACAAGATTTGACGCTGGTTAAATGCTGCATGCACAGCAGTGGACATGCATGCATCTTAAATCTCAAACTGTATAAGATAACAGAAATAAAAAAATTAAAGACTTTTTGATTAAACCTGCAGGACTTGTAGTTTTCCTCTCTGAATTTCCTTTGTTGTGTTTCTTTGTGCAGAAATCGCTCAGCTGACCAGCTGTGACAGCGGGATCGCAGAAACCCCAGAAACCGATGACTCCGTAAGCTCTTACAAACTGATTTCTCTATTGATCCATTCCGTCTTGTCTGCAGGTGTACATGCAAAGTAAAATTTTATCTTCTTGATTTGTTTTTTTGTTTTTAAGTATTCCTCTCTTTTCTCGCCCTCAGTCTCACAGCCTCAGCACAGCTCTGCGGTGCCGTCGTAAACCCTGTGAACTGGACTTTGAGATGACAAAACTCATCAGTAACGGCGCCTACGGGTAAGGACGTCTTATCCTCTACCAGACTCTATCAGCTCTGATAATAGATGCTCTGCACAAAAAGGAAGTCACTCCGAATTTATTGCCTCTTTCGCTCATTTTGTACGGACATTATGGCGAACAATTGAAAGTAAATCAGTGCTTTTGATCAACTTGTTCGTACAAGCAGAGCTGTTTTCTGACAAGTAATTTCCCCCTCTGATTGGTACACTGTTATTTCCACAGAGCTGTTTATCTGGTGCGACACAAAGAGACAAAGCAGCGGTTCGCAATGAAGAAGATCAACAAACAGAACCTGATTCTGAGGAATCAGATACAGCAGGCCTTTGTGGAGAGAGACATCCTCACCTTTGCCGAGAACCCTTTTGTGGTGTCCATGTACTGCTCCTTTGAGACCCGGCGACACCTGTGCATGGTCATGGAGTATGTTGAAGGTCAGCTGATTGGCTGTTTAAGTGCATAGTGCTGTGGCTAAAAGCTGTACGCTGTGAACAATGTCTCCTGTGTGTACGCTAACATCACTCCATTGATGTTCACAGGTGGAGACTGTGCCAACCTTTTGAAGAACATGGGTCCCCTGCCCGTGGATATGGCCAGGATGTACTTTGCAGAGACGGTGCTGGCTCTGGAGTATCTGCACAATTACGGCATCGTCCACAGGGACCTCAAACCGGACAAGTGAGACCTTCTCAGAGTTTACAGTCACTATAATCTGTTCACAGTGGTCGTTTACGCTAGGATTTAATGGTGTTTGGTGGTACTGGATTGGCTCTTGTGTTAGACCAATCAACGTACACTGACGTATGGACCAATCACAGTGCACTCACCTCACTCAAAGTCCCTCTTGTGCTGGAAGAGTAGCTACTCTGAAGCAGGAGCTAAAAAGGTTCCTCTGAAGGGGGTTCTAGGAACTAAAATAGTTCATAGTTCCTGCAGTGCCAATAGTTGTGTTTTCGGACCAAACAGTTCTAGGGACTTTTTGAAGAGTAACTACCCACTAGTAAGTTCCCTGAGAACTACACACCATGAGGACTTTTTTTATGTCTGCATTCGCACCACCATGGTACCGTCTCTGAAGCAGGAACTAAAAAAGCCCCGTTTCCGCCAAGAGATCCGGTTCAGTTCTGTTCGGTATGGTACCCATTTATTGGCGTTTCCACCGTCAAAAGTTGGGAATGGTACCAAAATAAGGGATCCGTACCGTCCTACTTTTTTGGTACCCTTCTGTTTGGGTGCAAAGGGTACCGATCTGGCCCTAAAGGGTCCCTTGTTTACTTTGTCCCTGTTCTTCTTCTTCGTTGAACTTAATTAATAGCGGGCTACACTGTGTTTGGCTGCTATGATGTCACACTATTACATAGCTGACGCAGCTATCTCCATCTGGCTTACACTCCGTTAACCAAATAAGGGTACGGTTGGGAAACGCAAGCAAGTTCAGGGTTTACCGTACCGAACTGTACCAAACTGTACTGAACCAAGCCGGACTGTTTGGTGGAAACGGGGTTAAAGGTTACTCTAAAGGGGGTTCTAGGAATATTAATAGTTAAATTCTATTTTTTTTATATTGTAATTTATTGTAATCTTCCTGTTCCTCTTCTTCTTCTTCCTCTCAGTCTCCTGGTAACATCAATGGGACACATAAAGCTGACAGATTTTGGGTTGTCCAAAGTCGGCCTGATGAACATGACCACCAACCTGTACGAGGGACACATAGAGAAAGACGCCAGGGAGTTCTCCGATAAGCAGGTTTTTGTTTTTCACCGTAGAGATGAAAAGTTTTGACATCTTATATTCTAGACTTCTCTCTTCACATTTTGTGTTTTTTATGCCTGTATAGGTGTGTGGAACGCCAGAGTACATCGCCCCAGAGGTGATACTGAGACAAGGCTACGGGAAGCCAGTGGACTGGTGGGCGATGGGCATTATCCTCTACGAGTTCCTCGTGGGCTGCGTGCCTTTTTTCGGAGACACACCGGAGGAGCTGTTTGGACAGGCCATCAGCGGTACGTGCTGCCTAACTGTCCTCTCACATTCTGATTAAAATCTTCGAGTGTCAGGTGACCGATCTTACTCGTGGATTTCCATGCTACTTTAAGCTAGCAATTGAAGTATTTTAAATACAGTGCATTTCATGGAATTATATGAAGAAACTAGTTGTTATTCATAATAAATTAGGAGATCTTTTATTGCTTTTTAAAAAAAATCTTATTGGATGTGCTCATTATTGCCCTGAAACATTGCTGCTTCTCAAACCTTTCAGGTTCATGTTTGGTCCTTAGCCACAGCTAGCCTTCAATGCTAACGGATTTCTTAACTAATTTTAAATACAGTTCATATCATGGAATTTAATTAGTTATTTATAAATTAATATATATGAGATCAACTTATTGGTTTTTCCATCTTCTCTGATGTTTTTATTGCCTGAAAAATAACCGCTTCTCAAATCTTACCGGTACATGTATGATCCTTCTGCTAACGGATCACTTTACTTTAAGCTAAGTAATTTCAGTGGATGAATTGTATTCATGAGATCAATTTATTTCCTTTTTGATCTTCTCTCATGTTTTTATTGCCTAAATAAATCATTGCTTCTCTGGTAGGCTACATGCATAATCCTTGGTCATCTGCTAACAGCTAGCCTTGAATGCTAACCTATTAATTTATTTTTTCCTCATTTGTTATTTCTAATTTTTCTTACTATGAGAAAATGTATTTCCATTTTTTTCTTCTCTGATGTTATTAGAGCCGATAAAATCACTGCTTTTCACATCTTACCTGTACATGTGTGATCCTTAGTCATCCGCTAGCAGCTAGCCTTGAATGCTAACAGATTCCCCTGCTACTTTAAGCTAGTAGTTGTGCAATTTTAAATTCAGAGCCTACTGTTTTTTTTTTTTTTATTGAGGAACCATTTGTGTTTTTTGCAATTAACCACATGTTAAACCCAGTCACTGCCTCATATTTTAATCTGATGTATTTGTTTTTATCGGCTTTTTATTTTTAACCTCAGTGCCTTATTTAACTGAATGGCTCTTATTTATTACTGTTAGCTTGTGAATGGCATTTTTCCAGACACATTTTATGTTGCTAAAGGTGGTTTGGTCAAAGTTCTGGCATGCAGATTCTGTCGGGTACAGAGAGATAATTCCCAAACGTCATTAGGATATAAATGAAACATTGAAATAGTGACCACATGGAATTGTCTGGTTTTGCATATTTCTCCGTGTTAATGAAGACGGAGATTTCCCTGAGGGCCTGAGCAAAACAGACGGCAGTAAGTGGATTCTGTTTGACTTTAGACCACGAGAAGTTTTAATACGATAATGATGTTAGTTTATTTTCTTTTGGTCTCATGGTGACAGCAGCACAGAGAACATCTCCACCCTTGGAATAAAAACAGAGCTTTTATCTTGTCAGTGTTGCGACTCAGATGAATTGTGTTATTAGCCGTCATTGGATAAAAGCCTTTTTCTGCGGCGTGGAAATGAATGGCATGCCGTGACTGATTTGGTATGCTCTCAATCACACTGTACCCAGCCTCGGAGATCCACTGGTAATTAAAGGGGCCTGAACATGCTGAATGCATGCCACTGTGGCCTCAGGCCGCACATACATATTCATAGCTCCCCGCCCAAATTTGATTAAAATGGGGGACAAACTGTGCACCGAGCAGACAATCAGCGTGCCACAGACAGGCTCTGCCCCCCATTCAGAGCTTATCCAGGAGGCTTTTCATTGAGACCTAGAGCGCATGTACATTGTCGCGTTCAGCAATATGCAAACATCTTAAAAGTAGCTTTGTTTTGTCGACTCTGCTGGTGAAACCGTTTTAAAGAAACACTGTGAGGGTTGTGAGCAGTCTCAGTGAAGTGAAATAGGCCTGAAGCGGGAAATATCAAACTCAGAATTAGAATACAGAGAAAAGATGCATACCTTAAAGCTTGTACTGATAATCTTATTGTTCTAATACACACGTTTAGCATTTTTAAATACAGATGCACATGCAGCAAGCGAGTAGGGAACTCCCTTTCAGAGTCTCCTAACATACATAGCAATCAGTCAAGCTCTTCCCCACTCTTTAACATCATATATTGTTGTTGTGTTTTGTATGCCACAGAACAGCAACATAACAGGTTTGACTGCAGGCAGCAACATTTGGTTGTGCTGCTCTCTCCGTTCTCTCCTGTGTGACCTTTTCCTGCAAAACTTTCCAATCAAGGCAAAACACAGAAAACAAAATCTTAAAAATGGCAGCAGTAATAATAATTCTATCCAGAAGTACATACATTTTGTGGCTGTGTCCCAAACTACGAGATGAAAAAATATATGCACATAAAAAAACCTGCTGTTTATCTCCTGCGCAAGAAAGTTGATATAATATCCTGAATCTTTTAAAGGTCACATATTATGCATAAATACACTTCACCATGTTTCTCTCTC
This sequence comes from Tautogolabrus adspersus, assembly GCA_020745685.1. NCBI lineage: Eukaryota > Metazoa > Chordata > Actinopteri > Labriformes > Labridae > Tautogolabrus > Tautogolabrus adspersus. The sequence continues at coordinate 15,708,134 of CM036549.1, read as the reverse complement.
ACTAATATGTGTCCCTAGTCTGTCTACAAACCCCCCAATGATGAGAAAAGTCCATCTTCTCTGTCTTTTGCCTGCTCCACTTTGCAGAAAATGTGTGCTCAAACAGGCCGTTTGGAGATTTTCCCTTCATGACATCACAAAGGGCAGTAACCCCTCCCCCAGGTGGGTGACATTCCCACAGCTAGGTGTTTGTTCTGCCCTCTGAGTCTGCCTTCTCACCGTAAACAATAGGGCATGGAGCGAGAAGGAGCGAGAAAGCCCGAGCCACCCGAGCCCTTCCAGAGAGGGGCGTGGTCAGACACAGCTCATTTACATTTAAAGCTACAGACACAGAAACAGCCTGTTCTGAGCAGGGCTGAAATAGAGGGGTTTATAGGCATGATCAAATACAGGATCAGAGTGGATTTAGAACAAGAAACTTCACACATGTTTTGGGGAGCTCTGAGACTTATTTAAACTTTTTTGAAAAGGAGGAGAATATGTGACCAATAGATTGAATATAAACATGGACAAAGCCTGAGTGACGTCACCCATTGGTTTCAGAAGGGCAGTTTTCAAGCCCATCAACGGCAAAGCCTGATGTTATTCCAAATCCAAAGGTCACAACATACTCACATGATTCAAACTGTTCATCTGTGTTGTGTTGTGTTGTGTTTGCAGATGAGATCAACTGGCCTGAAGGAGAGGACGCCCCTCCTCTGGACTCTCAGGAGCTCATCACCCTGCTCCTCAGACAGAATCCTCTGGAGAGGATGGGCACAGGTACAAACAAATACGTCGGGGTGCTGTGAAACTGCGCCTACTCGGGGCATCAAAAAAGGGACTTCAGGATGCATTGTATTGGAGGAACATTAGAAAAAATGTCAGAGGAGATAACGCCACACTAATTCGACCAAACAGTCTGAGATAGGCTGAAATAAATGCTAAAATAGTCTCTTCAATTAAGAAGTTAAAACGGTAGCAAACGTTTCAGTCCTTGACTACCACTGATGGTCGTACAGGTACAAACACACAGAGGACACAAACTGTGGCTCAGTTCAGTAACAGACCATCATAACTCCTCATGTGACCGTCGGTGCCACCTCAGCAGCGCTCATTATTCCAAGTCACCGGGGGGAGAAATTGAGGTCATCTAACCGCAGAGCACTTCATCCTGTGGCCTCCTCACCTCTTTCCCTTTGATCAATTGCCATTATTTCCTCAGCGGTGCATGAATCTAGTCCTATGCATGATCAGGCAGTACAAGCGGGGAGATGTGTGGCTGTAAAACTGGACGTGACCCGGGACAAAGGCTTTAAATCAAAGGAAGACATGTAGACGGTTCAGTCCAGGGACAGCCAGAGCCTCCTGCTAGTCCACCAAAGGTCACGAGCAGGAAATAGTTCTGCATAATTTATAGTCCTGATATCAGTTTGGTCTGCAGCCACAGGGGAAAAGGAAAACCTAGAGCAAGCACTTCTTCATCTCCGGTGTGTAACTGAAGCGCTTGTTGTCACAGGACAGTGTGTTCAATGTTGTCATAATAATTTGTTTTTGTATTTTCCTCACTGGGCTTCCTTCTGTTTGCAGGAGGAGCTGCTGAAGTCAAGCAGCATCAGTTTTTCCACAACCTGGACTGGAACAGCCTGCTGAGACAGAAGGCCGAGTTTATCCCTCAGCTCGAGTCTGAAGATGATACCAGCTACTTCGACAGTGAGTTCAACGCACGCACAAAGAAAATCACAAGAGGGGGTGATGATTTCAGCATCAATCTCTTAGTCAGGATGTTTGACTGTGTGTTTCAAGTGAAAATGTGAAAATAAATGTGTCATATATCTTGCATGTGTAGACTTGATTCTGATCGTGAAGCCTTGAAACTATCTGACATCTAAACCTCTGTTCATTCCCAGCTCGCTCGGAGAGATACCATCACCTGGAGACGGAGGAAGAGGACACAAACGATGAAGACTTCAACGTGGAGCTGCGGCAGTTCTCCTCGTGCTCTCACAGATTCTCAAAGGTTTGTCCTCAATCTCACCCCCCTCAAACCTCTCAGGTCTGGGGTCTCTCACATACACGTCATCAGGGATGTAAATGAGCCGATGCTCTCATCTGTCCTGCTGCTTTTCTCATGAGAAAGAAAGTACGAGTGTTCTGTATTTCTTATGGAAATGTATGTCTCCCGCCCCACACACACACTCACGCTCTCCGTTTACCCCTACGGTATTAAACATAGATTTCAGCTTTGCATATATTTTCCGCTTGCAAATCAGCTCTGTTTTTTTGTTGTCTTTCCTGGTAATGTGGGACACAATGCACACTACAGTGGAGCGAGCTGGGAGTCATTGTGCTGCATTGCAGTATGCTCCTCTCTCACATCAACATGGAGAGAAAGCAGCCGAATGTCTCCGAGGAGGTGTTGACATGTCGAAGTCTGCGTTAATACAGAAAGCACGGAGTCTTTACTCTTAAGTGCTAATGTTAAAAACCTCTTTATTATAAAGCATCACCTGCTGTCGCTGCATGTTTTTAGATATTTGAAAGTCAAAGTGCAGAAGAAGCATTAATACCCTGCACACAGTGAAGGTGAATCATACTCTGCGTGTGTTTTCAGGTGTACAGCAGTCTGGATTTGTCTCGTGGGCACCTGGAGGAGAAAGGAGAGACAGAGGGGAAGAAGAGCGAGAGCCCGCTGACGGTCGACTCTCTCAGCTGGACGCCAGACTTCCCTGAAATGTACGCACGACCATGACCTTTAGTCACTTCAGATCTTACTGACTGATACTTTAAAGCTATAAAGCCATATAATTAAAGCAACACAATCAATGATAAGAACATTATAAGACTATGAACGTCACAGGAAATAAAAACAAAATGAAGATGAAAAAGGATGAATAAAAGCAACGGAGGAAGGAGGACTTGAAGCACATTTTGCTGTCACAGGGAGTCGGCGACTCTTGATCTCATGAGACTCTGTGTTCTCTTCTCTCCTGCAGGCCGTCTCTGTCCCACTCCACAGACACAGACAGCGTGAATCAGGGCCCTCGCCCCAACTTGTTACCAAAGTTTGCCATCTCAGCAGAGAGTGAAGGAGACGAGACCTCCGGCCTCGGCGACCCCAGTAAGACCTCCTTCAGCATGGCAGAGCTCCCGCAGGACGAGCCGGACGCCACCACTCCAGGCAGCACACACAGCGGAGCCACGCTGTCCGGTACGAAGTTACACCCTTTCTAAAGCTTCTTATTATGTAACGCTACAATCATATGAGGGGTGGGACGAAATATTGATACAGAAATATATCGTCGTTGAGACTCGTCCTTACTCCATGTTTTCCTCATGTCATTTTTAGGAAGTTTCTCCGAACATCTGGACCAGCTGACACCCAGGGGTGAAGGGTTGGAGAGTCCCGACTGCACCAGTCACACCTCCACAGACCACCTGAGTCACACCAGCTCCCTTCGGCCTGAGAGCGCCGCAGAGAGGAGCGGGGCCGTGCCCAAAGTCCCAAAGTCCATCTCCACCGGGGCCCTGTCCCTCCTCATTCCTGGAGGTGAGTCCCAGAACAGCTCACACATATGCAGAACGATATGCACACTCCAAAGTCTGATCTCAACTAGGTTATTTTTGAAGGTTAAAGTATGTCAGAGCAACAACGTGACAAGAATTACAAAAAGAGCAACAGGCTTTGAACAAATCATGTGAAAGAGATGAAAGTGCACTATGTATCTGTGCAAAATTGGCCCGGCATGACACCTGCTGTGAGTCCCATTTTACAGAGTGGCTGCGGGCAAGTAGCCGAGTACGAGCCGCTAACAAGGAAAGAAAGCGTACAGGGTGGGAGTGAGAGGTCTTCGCTGCTGGGAGAGAAAATCCCATTAGCTTCACCCTCAGCAGGAGCAGCATGAATGAGCTTTAGAGCAACACCTCGCTATGACTGCAGGGACGCTCAAAGTCTCATTGATTCAATAAAACACTCTGCTCGGCTGGTGATTATCTCTTATTCTTGCAGATATCTTTGGGGTGTCTCCGCTGGCTAGCCCCCTGTCTCCGTACTCCCTCTCCTCGGATCCTTCCTCCAGAGACTCTTCTCCCAGCAGGGAGTCCTCCTCTCTCTGCACCAACAACCCACGGCAGCCCGTCATCATCCACAGCTCAGGGAAGAAGTTCGGCTTCACGCTCAGGGCCATCCGGGTGTACGCCTGTGAGGGGGACGTCTACACCGTCTACCACATGGTCTGGGTAAGGATACAATAAATCTGTTTGGTCCGATGAGCACAAACTTGGTTGAATTTGCTGGACTGATTGGAATAGGAGGTGGTTTTCTCAAGGTGTTCTTGGTTCTACCTTGACCTTGGACCCACCACCTGTAAGTATTCAGGTCTAGTTTTTGCTGTGGTCAATTGGGTCCGGGTCGGGTCCGCTTCAACTCAGTTACTTAAAGTTGACCTATTCTGCTGATCCCCGTTTTAAAACTCAGATATAGTGTTACAATGCTGGGTGTCCAAACTAAACGTGGTCAAAGTTTTGGATCATGAGGTAAATGTATGTTGGAGTAATCCCAGAATAAGTCTGCAGAGGGCGCTAAACGGGTTGTTCTGCAAATCACGCAATAGTTCCACGATATGAAACCAAGAGACCGCTTCAAGCCTCTACCTAAGTCAGTATATAGACCTCTTCTCCAAGCACAGGAGAGCAGCCCTCCCCTGGCAGCCCTGCAGTGTTCTGCCCCCCCCCAGAAAGGCTTCCAGAGAGCTGGCCAATCAGAGGAAATTGAATGAAATGGTGGGGGAGGTAGGCAGCAAAGGTTCAAACCAGCGGCCGCTGTGATGACTTAATAAAGTCTCCAAACACGGGGCGCGACATAACCGCTAGGCTTTGGATTGTCGCTGTGAAATCGGAGAAGTGTGATGCTGTTGTGTGTCCTCCTTCATTTATTTTGTCTCTTATCCGTTAAATAAAGATATGAAACCACAAAGCTGTCCCCCTTCTATTGGTACAAAGCTAAAGGACTCTTCTCTGTCCTCCTTTCGAACAACAAATCTGTCAAGTTAATGAGTCAGCTGTGTGCGTGCGTGCGTGCGTGCGTGCGTGCGTGCGTGCGTGCGTGCGTGCGTGCGTGCGTGCGTGCGTGCGTGCGTGCGTGCGTGCGTGCGTGCGTGCGTGCGTGCGTGACATTTTCTTTCCTTGTTTTGTTTGTAATGACTCATCACAATCTGGACTACAACACAGCACTGTATCATGTTTTTCTTCCCCTGGCATGGACCAAACTTTGATCAGACTTTGTCTTCCACAGAGCCGTTAAAACAAAACAAAAAAAGGTGATTTAAAAATGTTTTTGTTGTTTTTTTTACCAGAATGTGGAAGAAGGAGGACCTGCACACAAAGCGGGACTCAAAGCTGGAGACCTCATCACTCACGTGAACGGAGAACCGGTCCACGGTCTGGTCCACACTGAGGTGGTGGAGCTGCTGCTCAAGGTCAATGAGAAGACATGTTTGGTTTTTTAAACTGAAACTATAAGGGTCTCAATGATTTTATTTCCAATAACACTACAGTCGAGGTCATTACTCATGAGGTAAAATTTTGTTACGGATAATTCAGTGATTGTCCAGTTTTCAGACGTGTAAATGACATGTTTGAAAACTTCTTGTGTTTTATGTTTATCATTGTTTGTACATATTTGTTTTTGGTCTGTCTCCTTATTGGTAGGTTTTCTTTTCTTCTTTTTTTTAACAAGTCCAAAATAAAAAAACTCCAATTTAATTAGATTTGATCTTTCTTTCTTTCTTTCTTTCTTTCTTTCTTTCTTTCTTTCTTTCTTTCTTTCTTTCTTTCTTTCTTCCAGAGTGGCAGCAAAGTGACCATCTCCACGACCCCGTTTGAAAACACTTCGATTAAAACTGGTCCGGCTCGGAGGAACAGCTACAGGAGCAAGATGGTCCGGTGTGCCAAAAAGCCAAAGAAGGAGAAAACACCCGAGAGGTAAATGTCTCTGACAAAAGCTTGTTCTAGGGCGTTCACACTTTTAGAAAACTTCCTGAAGTTTTTAAGAGGAGTTGCATGTGTCAACGCAAACAGCTCAATGTTTCTCTCGGACTTCATCCGGAGTTTCTCCTCCATCCTCCTCGTATTTATTCTGCAGAAAGTCAGAGTGAGCTGATGTGAGAACGCAGCAGGATATAATCAGGAGAATTCACCTCGAGCGAGTGGGAGGGGGTGGTGACGTTTATTCCGTGTGATCGCTGCACGACCATAGACTGTCTGCACGCCACCTCTGTGATCTCCGTGCTCTAATGAACCTGCTGCATTCTGTTTCCTGTTCTCCAGTATGTTCTTCTCCACTCTTTAGTTCAGATTGTGATTCTGTTGAACTACACGTAGCATTGATATGAAGACAAATATTCTAATTACTGGATAGTCTCCAGCTGTGAGGTGCATAATGTGAACATCCAGATCAGGAGGATTTCAGGCGCTGTCCTCCTAAAATCATCTAGATATTTTCAGGAGTGCAGATGTGTAAACAGCTTTTGTTTTTCCAAAATGTGACCTCTTGTCGTGGATTTAATCTTCACTGTTCTAGTGATACAAATATATTTGATCCACGTGATATGCTGTTGAAATGGTCGAGACAATTGTCAATAAGCATGAACACTTTGGAACAATCTCCCATCTGAAAAATAATAAGAACCAGATGTTCGAATTTCACTGGCTTAAAAAAAAGAGGAAGTAGGAACTGAAGAAGTTTAGGTTAAAATGCAGTCGTGTAAAATGCAGAGTGACCTGACTGTGTTTCTTTTTGGCCAGCAGGGGGCAGACAGATAACACAGAAAACTGGATCTGTCTTTGCCTCCATGGTATCTTTGTCCTGTGAAACAAAGTGAAAGTCACAACCCAACTGTCACCATGCTTTATGGTTTATTTTTGGGGCTTTTTGTGCCTTTGTTGTCGCGATAGGACAGTGGAGATTTGAACCCGGGCCCTCCGCTTCGAGAGCTACAGCCTCTGTAAATGGGCGTGCATATGAACCAGTAGGCCACCGGGGCCACTGTCACTATGTTTTAAGTGAACTTTTGCTAACTGCTCAAGGTGACAAAGTGAATCATAACAAAGGAGGATAAGGGAAACATTTAGGGCCGCTGCTATCGACTCATATTTGACAACAGAGTTTATGTCCGCTCATTTAAAGCTTGTGCTTCTTTGACTTTTAATTAAGATGATTTCATAAAACAAAGTGTCTCTATTTCATGTCCTTTTTTAAATGAAGTGTTACTAAATAAAGCTCTTTAGTTGTAAACTTTGAGTTTAACTCTCTCTCTCTCTCTCGTTCTTTTTTCTTCCAGGCGACGCTCCCTTTTCAGACGTTTTGCGATGCAGCCGTCTCCGCTCCTGCACACCAGCCGAAGTTTCTCCTCGCTGAACCACTCGCTGTCCTCTGGTGAGAGTCTCCCCGGCTCCCCCACACACAGTCTCTCCCCTCGTTCCCCCACCGCCGCCTTCCGCCCCGCTCCAGACTTCACCCAGTCAGGTGGCGATTTCAACTGATTCAACTGTAAACGAGGATTTTTCCTGTTCTTTATATTCATGTTGTTCATTTTGATTTTTTTTTCTTCCAGGTGGTAACTCCTCCCAGAGCAGCTCCCCCAGCTCCAGCGCTCCAAACTCCCCTGCAGGCTCAGGCCACATCCGTCCCTCCACCCTCCACGGCCTCGGCCCCAAGCTGCCGGGTCAGAGGCTCCGTCAGGGGCGCCGCAAGTCCGCCGGAAGCATCCCCCTTTCTCCTCTGGCTCGCACACCTTCTCCAACCCCCCAGCCCACATCTCCTCAGCGCTCCCCCTCCCCCCTACTTAGTGGGCACTCTGTTTCTATTTCCAAGACTACACAAGCCTTCCCCGCCAAGATACATTCCCCTCCCACAATCGTACGACACATTGTGCGCCCAAAAAGTGCTGAGCCACCTCGCTCGCCCCTCCTGAAACGAGTTCAGTCAGAGGAGAAGCTTTCCCCCTCCTACAGCGGAGATAAGAAGCACCTGTGTCCCAGAAAACATAGCCTGGAGGTGACCCAGGAGGAGGTGCAGGATGAGGAGCAGAGGGATTACACCATCCTGCAGAGTGTGGACGAAACAGCCTGTGAGCCGCCGGCGACCAACCGTGTTCGACCTGTGGAGCAGGGCTGCTTAAAGAGGCCGATAAGTCGCAAAGTGGGCCGGCAGGAGTCCGTGGAGGAGCTTGATAAGGAGAAACTTAAGTCCAAAGTTGTTGTTAAGAGGCAGGATTGGTCAGAGAGGAGGGAGTCTCTTCAGAAACAAGACGCCATGCGGGAATCAGAGTCCTCCACCGTGTGTGGTGAGGAGAGGGATGAAGGTTTTCTGGGCAGGGGGCTGAACAAAAGCAGCTCAGACTCCGGTCCTCTGGAAGCTAAAGCCGCTAGCAGCACTCTCAAAGATGTTCTGTATAAAAAACTCTCCACACGGGTCTCTGAGGGAATCTGTGACTCATGTGATCGCGGTGAAAGCGAAGGCGGACTCAGATCAACTCTCTGCTCCATCCACCCAGACTGGCAGCACTCCAGAGCGGGTAAAGATAGCATAAAACCAGACAGACTAGACTTCAAAGCTCCAAACATCGAGTTCACCAGGAAGAGGCTCTCCTTCGAAGAACGAGACGACTGCATGTGTCGCTGCGCCTCCAGCATCCACGAGAACCACCACTTCGGCTCCACCAGGTCCAAAAGCCTCCAGCTGGACTCAGCGTTGTCTCACGACCACATGAAGGCGGGACTTGGAAGCGTTCACTCCAGCCCTGAAGGTCTGACCCAAAAGCTGTTCACCGGCAGAGGAGAGAGCGCCGTGGAGAAACTGCAGCTCATCTCGTCTGCAGAGTCTCCGCTTCGAAAAACGTCGTCTGAATACAAACTGGAAGGACGCCATGTGTCCTCTCTGAGACCTCTGGAGGGCACGCTGGACATCGGCCTCCTCTCAGGGCCCAGGGTGTCTAAAACAGAGACTTGCTTATCCAAGATGGCTGAGAACATGAGTGAAACGGTGTCTCTGAGTCCTCCAATTTGGCTCCAGACCCCCACGGAGAGGCAGATAACCATCCCCCATCTGAAAAGTTCAGAAAAACCGAAGAGCCCTCTTGCCTGTTCCCCGATTTCTGAGGCCGTTTCTTCTTTACAGAGCATCGTTGCCTCAAAAGATCTGTCACATAACACACCCACAGATGTGAAAATCATTACAAGTGGTGAGAAAACACAAGACAGACAAAATGACTCATTAAAGGCTCCGAGCAGCAAAGTGGAGAGCCCATCGTTTGCTGCCAAACAGGAGAGCAGGACCAGTTTGAAGGCCGGTTCATCGCTGGCTCACGAACACAGAGCCCCTCGACACAGCTCACACTTCTCCTACGGAAATACACCGTCCATACGTGAGGTGAGCAACGAAGATCAGGAGGATGAAGCGGAGCAGCAGGAAGTCTCATCAAACACTACATCACAGAGTTCAGACAGCTTTAAGACACAAGCTTCTTTGACTGCAGGAAACATAAAACCTGCAAAGAGTCCGGCTGCAGCTGCCAGCTTTGAGCCATTACCTGTGTCACTGAAGCAGAGCGTGAATGGCGGTTTGGACACAGGTCAACATCAGAGCACGGAGAGAAAAACAGCTCCTGCACAGAGCTCAAACATGACCTCTGTGTCTGAGGTGACTGTACAGAACATCCCTGAACGCGCTCCAGAGAGCGTGCTTTCAAAACAGCAGCCGCTCAACATCTGCTCGTCAAATACAGAACCACACTTTTCTATCACAACATCGGCATCTGCTTCTGTGCAGGAAGGGAAGACGTGCAGTTCAAAAGTTAAAAGTGAGGACAGCCTTGAACATTCTGTCAGCAGGGACAGTGTGCAAGCTAACACATCAGCTGTGAGAGCTGTGGAAGAAACAGGCAGTAACAAAAGTTTCGCAAAAGTTCAGGTCACCCCAAAAGTGGATCAGAAAAAGGAGGTGTCCACAGCAAATATAGTCTCCTTCTTTAATAATGTTTCAGGAGAGACATTAGGTGTGAATAAAAAGGATAAAATTGTGTCTGTCAGTGCAATAGAGAGCAGTAGCATAGCGCTGCAGAAAAAAGAAGATCAACCAAAGACGAAGAATGTAAAAGATTCAGAGCAGCTATCGAAAAACTGTCTGGCTGAAAAAGCACAAAACAAATCGACCGATCCAGACTTTTGCACCTCTAAGAAAGACAACCCTGTCCTCAGTGTGGTCCCTGCAGCTAAACAGAAATGTTCAGCCTCAAGTGAGAATGCTTTAAGTCCCAAAAGTAAGCCAAGGCCCGACACGCAACCTGTAGCAAACATCGCTGTGAAGACGGAGAATGAGGTAAAAATGGTTGAGGTGAAAAGCTATCCCGTCGCAGCACTAAAAGGCCAAAGTGTGAATTCAAAGCAAAGGGATCTGTCGAAAGAATCTGCGCCCTCAAATCCAAACATTCAGCGAAAAGAAGCCCCGTTGTCGTCCAGCGAAGTCAACGTAAAGCGGGAGGAACCGCTACTGTTGACGCCTTCTCCGAAAGAAACCCAGCCTAAAAGCTCTGTAGCCCCTTCAGCTCAAACCCTCAAAGGAAATATCGACTCAAAGCCAAAATCTTTCCCTCCTAAAACCGTCCCCTCTTCATCAAATCTAAAGACTTCTGTAGCTCCAGCACCTGTCATCAAACAAATTCCTGATACCAAACAGAAAGACCCCTCCCCCAAAAAACAAACTCCAGTCGTTAAAAACCACCAAGACGCAAAACTCAAACAAATTGTTTCCCCTCTGGCCACACCTCAGCTGTTGTCAGATCATCCCCCCCTCCCTGATCCTCCTCCTGTGCTGCCAAAACCTGCTGTGAAAAAAGAAACCCACGTACAAAGTGGTGTAGCTGTTGCAGGCAGGATCTTCACCTGTGCAACCCAGGAGACTTTAAACAAGGTGTCCAAGGAAGGCCAGAAGGACGGCAGCAAGGGCCCAGAAACCAGAACCAACACCACCCCTGACAAACAGGTGGCCTGCAGCAAGAAGGAGCCGCCAGAGAGGAAGAAAAAAGAAACGGTCCAAGAGATTGTGTCCGTGCAGAAAAACACAAAAAGAGACGCTCCCCGAGCGGCACCCCCTGCGCAGAGAGACAGTTCAGACAAAGACTCGAGCAGGGGGAAGCAGCAGAAAGAGTCCCAGAGAAGCGCTGGCAACAAAAAATGAAGAGGGAATAAAAAAACAGGCACCAGATGTATTACAATGTGAGATAAGTTTTGTGCAAACATCATCATGCCTTCTATTTTGTGTTTGAGGACCGGACAAGCTGTTACACGTAGCTGATTGAGAGAAATGGCGAGAGAGTGTGTGTGTGTGTGTGTTTTAGGTCTGAATGTAGGCAATCATTTGCTGATCATTTCTGATGTTTTTTTTTAACTTTTTGTGTAAAGTGAAAGTTTGTGTGTTTTGTTTCTGTTTCTCGCAGAATGCTTTGTGTAATCAGAGCGTCAGGGGGGCGACAGGCAGGGAAGTAGCCTTACAAAAGGTTGTGATGTACTGTAGAGCCAGTGCCATAAATGATTCTTTGAATTGCACTCTTATACTCGTCGACTCGGAGGACCTGATGTCTTTTAATGCAGTAGACCGCACGATTCAGAAGCTCTATCAAGATTGTTTCCGTTCCTTAAAATTTGCCGGGTTTTTTAGGTGGGGTTTGGTGCAGTGGTACACCGAGGGAACTCACTATATCCTGCGCTTTTTTCGCTTAAAAACATAGAAACTACAGAATCATCTCGTGGTTCTAGACATTTAAAATTAGTGAAGGGGCCTTAGATTCATGGGAATTGAAAAACTTGCTGTTCTTAGCAAGGTGTTAATGGTGTTAATTCACATTCCTCTGACATGTGTACATATATTTTTTTGATTTTTATGCAATAGGGGTGTAAATATGACAACACTGTAAAACTGGGAGACACGGGGCTTACACGATTGTCGTTTGTATCATATGTATAGATTTTGCAGCGTATTAGAGTCAAATGTTCTGCTTCTGGTCTAAAGTAAGCTACCGTGATGTGTCTCGTCAAAGGCATCCTCTTCTTCTTCGTGACCTTTCACATGTTCCAAAATTAACTTGAAGAAAAACAGAGCGATATTTAAATAAAAATGGCGTGAGGCGGAGTTGAGTGTGCTGTTTCTAAACATGTAGCATAAAATAAGAAAACTGTGAGGGCTTTGAGCTTTCCTGAGAATGTCTTTAATGTTGATGATGTGTGTGCCGGCTCACTGCGAGTTTGAGAGTGGTCAAATGTTTGTAAAAAAAGGAAAGATTGTGTTTCTTTAGCTGCGTTTCCACCAAAAGACCCCGGGACTTTTTGTCCCAGGCAGTACACTTCAAGGAATTTAAAGGTTCCTCAAGACCATGGTTGTCTGTTTTTCGACCTGTGGAGAGAGGTCAAAAAATGTAGTAGCTAATGTGTGAAAGTCCTTGTAACATCAGAAAGTCATAGACCTCTAGCAGGAACTTTATTAGGGGGTAAAACTAGACCCTTTCTGGAATGGAAACACACAGAGTACCTTCTAAAGTTCTTCATCCCTGGGAAAAGTTCCTTCAGTGAAAACGCAGCTTTTGGGGATATTTTCCTCTGACATCACACTCAGGCTGGGAAACTCGTATTCGGGTTTAATGTTGCCGTCCAGGTTTTAAATTATACAAATTAAGGATCTCTGACACTTGTTATGATTCACAACTTCCTTATTCATGAGAAACTAAAAAGATATCGGGGAAATTCTAAAGGGACTTTTCAAAGATAAACAACATGTTTGTTTACGATTCAGCTAATTTTGGGAACATTTAGCTCTTCAGCTATAATCAGGCTAATGTTAGCATTCAACCACTTCCTTGCCAACGTTACTTTCATAGGAAGTAAAGTAATCTCTTAGCCACTTTCTAACAAAAGTGTTCGACAGTGAGTGGCAGAATGCTAACATTAACGCCGACTGTAGCTGATTATAAAATGTGTTTTTCTTATATCTTTAAAAATGGCCACATGTTCCTCCGGGTATTGACTACCTATTATCTTTCAGTTGCTGATCAATTAACAGGAATACAAATATGAATACGAAGCTTGATCGTCATTACACTGATGTGCAACACAACAGAACAAAAAAATTACGATGGCTATAAATACCAACAATTTATGGCTTAAAAGAATAAATAATTTAACTGAAGTGAGCCATCCACACCATCATTTAAGCTCTCGATAACAACTAAGCTACTGTAAGACAACAACTGACGTTAGCTCTTGATAGCAATTAAGCTACAGTAAGACAACTAGCGTTAGCTCTTGATAACAACTAAGTAACAGTAAGACAACAACTAGCGTTAGCGCTTGATAACAATTAAGCTACATTAATAAAACTAGCGTTAGCTCTTGATAACAGCTAAGCTACAGTAAGACAACAACTAGCGTTAGCTCTTGATAACAACTAACCTAGTGTAAGACAAAAACTATTGTAAGCTTTTGATAACGACTAAGCTACAGTCAAGACTAAAATTAGCTCTTGATAACTGAGCTATCTTGATAAAAATGTGGCTACAGTAAGACAACAACTATCATTACTGCCCTCAGTTACAGCTAAGCTACAGTAAGACAACAAATAAAGTTTGCTCTTGACAACAACTAAGCTAAACTAAGACAACAACTAACGTTGCTCTTAAGCTATCATCAGTCAACAGTTGATGTTTGCATTTAACCTTTTTCATGGTAACATAACTCTGACTTTATTCTTTTTCTAAATAGTCGTACAACAAATTTCAGTAAAGTAATTTAAGCATTTAGCCACTTTCAGGCGAACCAGCTAACAGTTATAATAGGTAGTAAGTGGCATAATGCTAACATTAGCTGTTGTCTAAATGGAGCTCTTACTCTAGCCTAAATGTTATAAATATGTTTCTTTACTTGAAATACGTATAGAAGTCCCGCCAGCAGTTCTCTATCAAAATACGAATTTTTACGATACCTGTGTTTATAAAACTCTCCACCTGGAACACAGTTGTGAGACATTTTAAGGGGAATTTGAGCGTCCCACCCTGAGCTAGATGTCAGAGAAAAATGGCTGCCGAGTGAATATGGTGAACAAGAAGAGCTTCAGGTGATTATTGCAGTGGATCTCTGAATCGTGTCATCTCCAGTTACGTCTGTAGCCACTCGGAGTGATACAACACGACTCATTAAGAGGAAGGTTTTTACGTTGGAGTACACAGGGTCTCTAAGGATTTTGATGTCAGGTCTCCGTCTCTCTGTGTTGTGTTTTGATCTCTTTATAATGAGCAGCAGCTAGCTTAAAAGCTTCACACGAGTAAAGATTTTATACAATGAATCTCCATAATTTGCATTGCATAGTTCACAACATTTAATGTTAATGTGCAAATACTTGGTACTACACATATAGGCTCATATATCCGCATTCACTTTCTGCAATTTACTCGCACACTCAAACACGTCTTTCTATATTATAGATGCCTTTTGTTAAGTTTCCGACCCTGAAGGACAACAGGAAAGTAGCCTAGGACACTTAAGTATGTAGTGCCGTATTTGTTCTGTTGTACAAAACAATAATCTACAAATACTGAAAGAAAAAACTTCATTTACACGACACAAATGATGACTACGTCCTTCTGTATCCAAGGATGAAGGTGAAACAGATGAGATTGATTGCAGAGATTTTAAAAAAACAATCTGATGCTGATGTGCATTAGATATGAAAAGTAAATGTATCGCTAATGTTATTCTAAGAGAAGAAATGCACCTTAATGTTTGCCATTATTCAGTTCAAAGGGAGAGAGGAGAAGTGAAGTAAGAACTGAACACGGTTATAAAAACCCCCTCTTCAGATTTAAACAAATTGCTGAATTTTATTAGAAAATTGAAACTTGTCTTTTCTTTCCTGTGAGACTGACATTTAAATCCTCAAAGCACATTCAATGTTTGTTTACAAAGCATCATGGATGTATATTTTGTATATTGTTGATTTGCCAAATCTATGTTCTGTGTCACAGAAAATGTTGTTTCTAGTAGGATGTTCACTAAGAACGTTTGTTTGTGCAGTAATCAACGTCTCTTCATGTCAGGTTTCTTCTTCTTTGTCTGTCTTTCCTTTTTTTCTTTCTTCCTCTGTGAAAATCTAGTATTAGATGAACTTACGCTTACGATGGTTTGTCTTTTAGAATATGTGCAATAAAAGTGTTTTGAGTTTTGTATTTTGCCCAAGGAAATGTCATAGATGTTGTATATTAAAACAGATATTTATACTTCTAATGTTGCGTAATATTGAAAATAAAATGGAATTATAAATGAATCTGTCGTCACTCTCTTAATTTAAGGTATCATCTGCATACAGTGTTACTTCTTGGTTTGGTCAGATTGAACTGTTGTCTACCATGCTGCGATGAAGAGTCCATAAAATTTACATGTCACATATTCTCCTCCTTTTCAACATCAGTGTAAATAAGTCTTAGAGCTCCCCGAAACATGTCTGTGAAGTTTCTTGTTCTAAATCCACTCTGATCCTGTATTTGATCATGCCTATAAACCCCTCTATTTCAGCCCTGCTCAGAACAGGCTGTTTCTGTGTCTGTAGCTTTAAATGTAAATGAGCTGTGTCTGACCACGCCCCTCTCTGGAAGGGCTTGGATGGCTCAGGCTTTCTCGCTCCATGCCCTATTGTTTACGGTGAGAAGGCAGACTCAGAGGGCAGAAAAAACACCTAGCTGTGGGAGTGTCACCCACCTGGGGGAGGGGTTACTGCCCTTTGTGATGTCATGAAGGGAAAATCTCCAAACGGCCTGTTTGAGCATACATTTTCTGAAAAGTGGAGCAGGCAAAAGACGGAGAGGATGGACTTTTCTCATCATTGGGGGGTTTGTAGACAGACTAGAGACACATATTAGTGTAAGAGAAACATGGTGAAGTGGATATGACTGATTCAAACATGGTGACATCATGCACTGGTTTCTGAAGAGGCGTTATGAAGCTGGACAATGGCGTATGCCACATTTTAGATGCTGATTCTACCTTACTTTCAGATTACAGACATTTATTTATAAAGCACATTAAAAAAACGGCAGCAGCTGATCAGAGTGTTGTACAATGCATTAAAGAACCAATATACAGTAGTTTACAACATTTATAAGGATGAAGACATGATTAAGAAAGCAATAAAGAAACCTGATAGAAACGGCCTCTTGAGGACCAGAGGACTCAAATGCTAACATATAAAAAACACGTTTAGAGGCGGGACTGAAAAGAGTCAACCGAGCGGCCAGACCTGATGGAAGGGGGGGCATACCACAGATTAGGAGCTTTGACTGCAAAAGCACCATTTGAGCGTAAGTGGGGGGCAGCCGGGAGGCCCATGTCGGACGATCTAAGGGGCCTAGATGAAGTATAAGGGCTAAGGAGGTCGTTTATGTACAGGGGAGACATACCTATAAATCGATTCTGGAGCATATTGGGAGCCAGTGAAGGGATGCTAGGACAGGACTGATATGCTATCTGACAAAGAGGTGTAGCTGAGGGAGGCTTTAATCCCCAGCTACAACACCCCTACCTGTAGCACTGCATTAGCTTTGTACCTCATTATACAGCATGTCAACAACATTAGCTTGCTGTTGATAGGAGTGGGACCCTGAACATGTTGACCTGTGTTTTGGAATTTTTTATGTGATGCTTGTCTGTAACTTTGTTTAAATGTGCTTCTGCCTGTACACTCCAGGGGAACTCCAAGAAATTCTTAATCTCAGCGATGTTTGTCCTGGTTAAGCTTTGAAAAAGAAACTGAAAAATTATATAATCGGTTTACAAAACAAATATTTTCCTCTTCAGTTTGCATAGAGTGCTGCACTGTGAATGGTGCAACAAACCATGAAGTGCAGTGTTTATACCAACAGGGGGCAGCAACCTTCCACCTGTGTACACTGGGGTGGTTACTGCTCATGTACTGATGCAGAGCACTGATGTGGTGTAGTTTAGTGTGCAGAGATCCTCTTAAGTTCTGATAGCGCTGCATATTTAACCTCATGTTTTATCTTAGCATGTCTCTTTAAAAGTTTAAACAGGAATATGCGCATGATGACATTCCTGACGATCCCTGTTGAAACAAGAATATTTAAACACACAGCATATTCAGCTCTGCTTCCTCCCACAGAACATAATCTCTCTTGACGCCCAGTATCCGTCTTTTCATACGTGATTACAGCGTTAATGATACAGATGGATCAGCAGGGACACAGACTGATTACTAAGCAAAAATATAAAATAGAGGAATGAATGGAAAATAAATCCTCTTAGGGTTTGGGAATGGGGTTAACAGTTGGGGGGTGGGGGGAGGTTGCAGCAGCGAGGAGCTCATTCAAGGCCATGAAAGAACACTGTGGTGGCTGATTTATTAGCATTAATTGGCTGTTTGGTTCATCGCAGAGTTTTCCATCAGGGAGCAATTTTCTCCCTGCAAAAAAACATTTATATCTCATGCTTCCATGCAGTGGTTATCTTCATATCTGCAATGTACAAAATGTTAACCTTGTTCAGTGTAATCTATGAACTGTGTATCCAAATACCAATCTCACCTACTTTAACTGATGTTCTGTGTAGACGATGTAAGTAGAGCAAGACGCAAAAGGACTATTGTGTTAAGAGCACCTGGTTACAAAGGAAACACTGATTGTATCATTTTTGTGTGCGTATGAGGAATATTTTGTGATGTATTTCCATGAAGGAAAACCAATTTTCTCAGTGCAAACCATCCCCCATCCCTGTTTCCTCTGTTGTCACCTTTCATTACTCTGCGAACACACTGCCGTGGATCAGGGTCTCATGCAGCTGGTCCACCACCAGCACTTAAACACTCCTCCTCAACATTCATTCTCTGTAATTTGACTTACAGATAAAACAAACAGCATGCTATTTAATGCATTTTGAGGGTAATAAAATGTATCTTCATTGTCCATCTGGCTGCTTCCAGATAGCGGAGGCTGGTAATCCATTTTAGAAGGACGGATCAATACTAATGATATTACAGACTGTGTGCATTGTTATCAATAGGGTGTGGAGTTAAAGGGGGGGTAAAGTGCATATGTGTGCACATGGACATCATGGTGAGGGAAACAGAAGTTTAAACTTATATATTTATGTTGTTAAGATTCAAACCCTGAACAGCTGTACCAATTTTCATGGATGTCAATTGTGATGGTCACTGCCCTACCTTCATCTGTAACACCATCTTTTTTTCTTCTTTTTTCTTTAAAAGTTGTTTATTGGGCCTTTTGACAGGAAATGTTGGGTGGAGATAGTAGAGGTATACATGCACCAAAGGGCCGAGGTGGGTATCGAAACCACAGACGCTGCAACGAGGACCACAGCCCCCGCACATGGGGCACGCAACACAACCGCTAGGCCACCGGCTCTCCATTTGAACACCATCTGAATGCATTTTTATTTGTTTGGAATAAACATCAGTTTATTGTGGTACACTCAGAACAAAGAGCGACAAGCCCAGGTGCTCAGAATCTGGCTAGTTTATTCCTTACTAGGAAGAAGGGAGACAGAACATTAGTAGAGGTCTGACTTTAGGTAGGGAATCAAATAGGTCACAAAGATTCATCCTCTGAGGACCAAGATCATTTAAACCAAAATGAGTCCCGCCCATGTTGTGGATATGTAGACGTTTGACTGGATAAGATACGAGTTCGACATTCGACATACATGCAAGGGAACAAGGAGAGTCCGTTCCAACTTGTTTGGTAATCAATCCATTGTTTGTTGAGATATTAAAGGGAAAAAAATGACAATTATCTGATTAAGTAGCAGGTTATTCAAAGTTAGGAAGTGTCCCCCTCTAGGGACCATGTGCCAACTTTTACCCCTAATCAGTCAGTTGCTGCAGAGATATTCCACGAAAAGGAGGAATCGCAACCACATGATGATGCCAGAGGAAGGGTCATGGGAAGATTTAGGTCAGTTTGCTTCATCCTCTGGGTACCATGAATGTCTGTACTAGGTGCCAGGAGAAAGAATCAGGTTGTCATCAAAGTATTCAAGAGTCCTTCCCCGAGGAAAATGAATGGCTTAACCAAGTTTCAACCCAAACCACTTAATTGCCGTTAAAAAAATAAGAAATCGACCTCAAAGTTATTCAAAATCTAAAGTCAGGGTATCACCAAAGTCAGTAGGCTTCTTCCACTTGGGGCCACGGATATTTGTACCAAATTTCTTTCCAATTCGCCCAATTGTTGTTGAAATATTTTACAAAAGTAAGAATATAAACCCCATGTGGTGCCAGAGGTAAAGTCACTGGTTAACCAAAGTTAGCATGCTTCTCTTCTCCAAGGGTATTGAATGTCTGCGCCACATTTCTTCCACAACAACCCAATTTTTGTTGAATATTTGAAGGCTTTTAAGGACAAAGGGTTAGTGCTAATTCTCGTTATAGCCTCCGATTCTGTTGTTTCGTCTGCCGCACTTCCACTGTTTACGTCATGTCCTGCATTGTAAGATTTTGCTCCGCCCGGCAGGGATAGTGTCTCACCTCCAGCTGTGAGATGTAAACTGCATGTGAACAATTAAACTGAGAAAGACTTCCGTGACAGTGTGCCAAATATTGTCAAGACATTTGCAGGACTGCATATGTGAAGATAGCTTAAATGTAGGAATGCAATCCCCATGTCAGTGTCGTGATGGGAAGGACAGGGGATTAACACAGGAAATAGGCCTCTTCCTTTAGGGACCGTAAACGTCTGTACCAAATGTTATCCCAATCCTCTCAATGGCTGACAATATCCACAGTAAGTAAGAATGCCCAACTAGATGATGGTGTCCTGAAAAAGTCAGGGGACCCTCAAAGTCAACAAACTTTTCCATCATCTGATTCATACCTGTACCATATTTTTGCCCAACCCACTCAATTTCTGTCAATAATGTAACCCAAGAATGCCAACCACATAATGCTGCCTGAAGGTGAGGGGATCATCAAAGTGAACAACCTTCTTCCTCTGGGGGCCATGATTTGCTGTACCAAATTTAAACCCAGTTAACCATATTTTGACATAAAGAAACCACAAAATATTAGAAGTCCTAATCCTCTGATGCTGTCAGTCGAATTCCTTCACTGGGAACCATGAATGTTGGTATAAAATTCCACGCCAATCCAGCCAGTTAATGTCAAGAGGTCAAGATGTTTAATGAAAGTCAGCTGGCTTCTTCCTTAGAGGACAATTAATGTCTGTAACAAATTTAATGGCAATCCAATCAAAGGCTGTCGAGATATTCCACAAAAAGTAAACGTAAACAACGTTATGGTGCCACAACAAAAGTCAGAGGATCATAAAAGTCGACCTGCTTCTTCCTCTGGGGACCATGAATGTCTGTACAGAATAAGAAGATATTGTGTTTCCTGCTGCACCAAAGTTATGAACCAAGTGAGTGACACATAACTGTGAATTATGGAGGCTAAAAATAAAAGTAAACATTCACAAACTTATCAACATTCACTCTGTTGACAGTTTGCACTTTTGCGTTTTCTAAAATCTCTTATAAAAACCCAGTTTCCCTCTTTAAAGTGTCTCTGAAGAGGCTCTGTTCTTTCGAGACAGAAAAGTGAATCTTATAAATAAAGAAGTGGAGAACTGGAAACATTGGTGGGAAGACTTCTTGTTCCTATAGAGTCATGCAATCTGAGACACAGATAGATAAATCCACCCTGGCCTGCATTAACTTCTGGCTCCTGGAATTCATTCAAGTACATTCTGTGACTTGGGGGGAAGCCAAAAACTCCAGCCCTGCTCTCATATCTCATGTTGCAACAAATGGCTTCTCGCCGAGCTTAAGCCACTGGCCCATCACGCACACACACACACACACACACACAGAGAGAGAGAGAGAGAGTCGAGCATATTGTGTGGGAGAAGTTTCCATTTTGTGTTAGAAACAATAAAAAACGACTGCTTTTGTGTTTGAAAATATGACATCCCTCATGACTTCTGACTCCTGATGTCTGTATTGTTACTTTTCATTTTCTGCATGTTAATATAATCCCAATATTTCTTCACTGGCTTTGCTCTCTAAATCGGCTGTAAGACATTTAATCCTGTTGATATTATTAAAGTCTCTCTGCTTATGTTCCTGTTGGTTTAGCAGAAGAAATGGACCAACACTGACAAC
Source organism: Tautogolabrus adspersus (assembly GCA_020745685.1). NCBI lineage: Eukaryota > Metazoa > Chordata > Actinopteri > Labriformes > Labridae > Tautogolabrus > Tautogolabrus adspersus. Next base: position 15,686,930 of record CM036549.1, on the reverse strand, counting down.
ATCCTTGAGGATTATGCAACTGTTCTAACTGTCATGTAGGTATGCCCCGTGGCCAAGACGTCTATCATGTGACATTTTAACTGTTGTAGCACTTTCTCCAGTGTTGATAAAGTGCGCTCTGCAAAGTCGTACAAATAATGTAATGTAGACAAGTGAAAGTTCGTGTTTGTGGGTGTGGGTGTGTGCGGTGGCTGGTTAAGTGTGGGCGAGTGAATAAGAAAGTACACAATATGCAGATTGTGAGCACGTTTGGCCTGCCAACAACAGGCTGATATATGAGTTCTTGGAAACACTCGTGTTGCAGCAATAAGATAAATAAACACTCATTATATCTGACTCTGTGATGAAATGTGTCCTGGGACTTGAGAAGCCTCTGTTTGAAACAGATGAGCCGACTCCCTGTGTGGCCAAACACAAAGTGCATGTTGAAAACCTTTTTCAAGGCCTGTGCAGTTACAATAAAGAATACATATCAGACGATATTGTGGTTTCTATGTGAGGTTGTGATCACACCGAGACACGCCGCTACAGGCCTGCTCAAAAAATGCCTCAAAAGCGCGTTGGACAAAACAGCGTGGCCAGAGGAGCCGGGCTGCGTACGCAACGGGGCGATCAAATGTGATAACAGAACCCTTATGGAAATGGCACTCAAGCAGACGTCGAGCTCTTGCCATTGCTGTCCTTTGGGATGAGAAGGGGAATGATTACAACCTCCAGTCACAGTGCTTACCTCTATGAAATCCTTTCTTACAAATCTGTTGTTGAACATCTGAGTCTCTACAATAAATGTTGTAGTTCTCAAGTTTCTTTACGGCTAACTCCTCTAAAGGATCTCCACTAATCTAACCTTTTACACTTCCATCAAAACATTGAAACCACACGTTAAAGGGGACATATTATGAAAAATCCCCTTGTACAGTGTTTTTGAACATATATTTGGGTAACCTGAGTGTCTATCGACTCACGAACTGTGAAATAAACCCATCCAGTCCTTTGTTTGTGGTCTGCATGTCTTACAACACAGAGAAAAATGCTCCATTTCAAATTTTCTCAACTTGTGACATCACAAGTTGGATTGTGGTAAAAAAAATACCCTCCCCTCCGCTGGTATCTCCACCCATCGACTCCACCCCCAGCCTAGAGCAAAACTTTTGAGCATGTCCGCCATTTTTATTCTCGCTACAGAGGAGTGATGTCTACCGGGAAAACTCAGGGGGTGCTCTTTGCATTTAAAGAGACACAAACACCAAAACGGAGCATTCTGAGAGAGCTGGTTTATACAGGGTCACAAACCTCCTCTGGTGCTTGATTCATGTTATATTTTGACCAAAGCACAGCACAGATGTTTCATTTAGACCACAGGGGACTGTTTGAAAAGGTGGAACAGGGGATATGTCCTCTTTAAAGTCAGTGCACCGGAGTCTGAGAGTTTTTCAAAATCTATGTTTTCCACTCTCTTATTTCCGGCTGATGCCTACATTCCCCCAAATGCAACTCAACCACCAACAGATCACTGGGACACCTGGGAGTGTTATGCTAGTAGCATCTAATGCGGCTGCTATCTGCTAGCCTCAAGCAGAGATGAGGAGCAGATTAAAGAGGGCAGGTAAGATAACTTCAATTCTTTTTTCATCCCAAACTTGACCCGACTCAGCCGACATTTTAAGGCAAGATGTCAGACGTCGTACAGCTCGGTCGCAGCCACAACATGTTACACGCATGCACAACTTTACACCAGCCTTCACGGCCTTCATTGGTGGGTTGAGGTTGGCTCAGTCTTCATGAATGTAGAGCTCGCAGGTTTCAGTTAAAAGTTTAGGAGGAATATTTACTTCAGTTTGATGCACACTTTCACCAGCATACGTTTTTCTGTAGGTCTAGTGACTTTCTATTGATCAACAGTTGGTCGAGATAACCTTAGTGTTCCACTTATAAGACAAGGAAAAGAGAAAAGGGAGAACAAACCTGCATGATGAATAAAAATAAAAGTTTGCTTTGCAGTTGTCTCGTGGCGATGGAAATGCTCTCGACATGGTTTGCAGACATTATGGATTCACATAATTTATTTTGGTGACATCTGTAGGTGTTGAATGAATCATTTTAGCATCCTTTGAAGTTGTTTTTGTCCAACGCTTGAATGTTAATCAGTTATTTTTCCGGTTTCAGCCCAGTTTTTGTGCTCAACAAATTCCTCAGGTTTATGTGAACAGCGAAACCACAACAACAAAACGAATCTGATCTGAGCAATAAATCCAAATTGGACATTAAAGGTCCAAGCAGTAAGATGTGTAGTGACTGAAATGATAAAGTGACCTTACTATATGATCAGACATTAAGGAAACATGCTATGTTGAAGTGCTGGCTTCTCTGACAACAATGCAGCAGCCAGTATGTCCTCCTTCTAACTTTAGATTCTGGTCCTGAATGGTCTGGATTTGTTTGGACAAGAGAAGGTAGGTGGTTTTAAGGCTACCCCACACGGCCGTTTTGGACGCCCCTCGGTTTGCCAGATATGAGACCAGTGATCAGGTCAAACCAACAGGTGTGGCAGCGATGGAAGCGGGCAAGAGAACTGGTTCAGATAGAAGTGATTGTACCCGACCTAAAAGCCTCTGCATTTTTCTAATACGCTCCACGAGCAGAAACGTGCTCAAACTAGGATCAATATTGGAGATGCTTTTGAAAAATGGAGAGAGGTTAGAATGCAGAAAGGTTTACAGACCGATGCAGAGCTGGCTAAACACTGAAGCTTCAGTGTCCACCTCATGGCAACCTGCGTGAGCACCGACTCTAGAGAGGAGGGGGCGGGGGGAGACAGCTTTCTGGAATGTTTTGAATTTGGACTGCAGTACCCATTTTAAACACTAGTGTTAGAGTTACATATTGCTCCTTTAAGGCTTGCAGTGTGAACGTAGTCTGTTACACTGTCAGCTGTTAACCTTGTCCAAAGGCTGTTTGGTGAAAGCTCCAAAAAAATAATCTGCCTTTAGCCGGGATAAGAGGAGAGAGTAAACCAAAACATTTTGAATAGAGGGCCAAGCTGACACCAAAACAACACATGAGAAGAAGCTAGTTTGTTCAGTAGGGTCAACAACTTGATATTCCGCCTGGAACATCCAGTTTCAAGGATTCAGGCTATAAACGGCACTGAACATAATGTTTCAGGATCAATAGAGCAGAGATCCAATAAGTCAAACATACTGCTCTCAGATGATCAACAGTTCCCTCTATGTTTGTACTCTGTCAATCATCTCTTACTGCTTTTATTTCTGTTGGTCATTCATCATAAGATGTGAACTTTGCCTCTTGCACAACACACAGAACATTTCTGTTTGACATGGCAAGGAGAGAGGCGCACACAGCAATCATTGTAAACGGCCTGATTCTGTTTTATAGATTTATTACTGTCCACAGCTTTAACCCCAGAGACATTGGGTAATATTAAATCACTGCAGCGGTTCGCTCTCCCGGCCTGCAGAGGGACGTCTCAGGCTTCCTGCTGCAGGCCGTTTGCATTTGTCCAAGGACATCCAGGTTAGGTAAATTGGCGGCCTTTAAATTGCTTGTAGGTGGGAAAGCAAGCGTAAATATATGTCTGTCTTTATGTGTCAGTGCTGTGATTGACTGGCGACCTGGCAGCTCCGCCTCTCGCCCAATGTCAGCTGGGATTGGCTCCAGTCAGAGCCGGTAAAGCTAAATAAAATTTCACAATCTGCGGCCCAGTTTTATCCCCAGCTGAACACAGAACCTGTCTTTGTGGAGGGATACAGAGTAATGTAAATGTCGAGAGTTCCTTTCAGGACATGCACAAGGTGAGCAGTAAAGAAGGCCACTCGGTTCACATGTCTGATGATTATCCTGCTTCTCTTGTCATATTTAAAGTTACCTGTAGAGCGGATGAGCAGGGTGAGAGGTCAAAAGCTAGCTATGGCCGAGAGACGGTGCTTAAAGAAGAAATGAAAGAGGATGAAGAGGAGTGGGAGGAGGGTGGGGGAGGAGAAGATCCCTCAGTCAGACACAGGCCAAGGGTCTGGGCTCAGGAGAGTGACATAACCTCGGTGTGGTCCCACACCAAGAGCATTAATGAGCGTCTGAGAGGGATTTAAGCTCCGGGGCTTAGTGCAGATCAGGCGCCTGAGGAGAACGGGACTGGACTCTGAGCCTCCATTATGGGGCAAATTGGGAGAGACGCATTAAGGTCTCAAATAAAAAGCACCTGGAACACTTGGAGACGAACTGACAGCCGGACTGATGCTACCGAGGATCACGTTTTATTGGCTGTGCTTTTTTTTATCATCTCAGTACAAAAGCAACAACTGTATATTTTATAACGTGCAGAAATCTGTACAATACGATGCAAAAAAATAAGATACGATATGATAAAACAATACGATATCATACGATAAACGACAAGGTATACAAAACCATATAAACAATACAATATGATACATTACAAAAAAATACGATACAAAACAATACGCTATGATACCATGAGACACAACAACACCATTTTTTTCCAAACACACATTTGCGACCCACCGAAAAAGGCCCCACAACCCACTTTTGGGTCCTGACCCACCAGTTGAGAACCACCGTAATAAATCATAATCAGGTTCAGGTGACTTTATTTGTACCCGAAGGTAAACTTGGAGTCACATATACTTCATAAAACACAGACAATACAAAAAACATACAAAGTGCAAATGCATGGTGCATGGGTAAAAGTGTGGAAGGGCATAAAGTGGGCAGATTTCAATCGTAAAATTTAACATGCAAGTTCTCTGTGAAAGTCAAAGAGCCTTTAACATTAATCCGCCACACAGAAGGAGAGGCCTCAAGAGAAATCTCTCGACAACGAGACCTACTTCTCAAAAATCTCCTAAAAAACCGACTTGTATGAAACAGTCAAATTGTAAATAAATAAAAAGTCTCCGAGCTGCATGCTCTGAATTTTGTATGGGACCTGCCGTGTGAGGAGAAAAAAGCCCAAATGGGCGTTACGTAAACACATTCCCTGCACGCATGGCCCAGCAGCCACAGCTGGCTGAACTTGCGTAAGAGGCGCTGGCTCCGGCTCGCTGTATGCCGTCCAGGTTTTTTTAGATCACAGGAAATCTGCTTTGGTTCAATCCCGTGTCACAGGAACCGAATACATGGTACTGCATCGGATGGATTATCATAAGTGCAGGATTTAGGTTGTCCCAGATAACCGGGGATCCAAAAGAGACTTTTTGCCCCTGATGATTTCCCAACTGCGGTCATGAAACTTTTTCCGGGGGGGGTGAGGGGTGGGGTTGCTGAAAGGTTAGCGGCTGTAACTCAATCCACATTAAGTCAGATTTCTGCTTTTTTTAATTTCAGTGGAAGTATTTAGACGGTAAGCGGAAAAACGAGAACACAAGTGACATAACGAAAGCCAAAAAAAAAAAAGAGGCCCAGCGTGTTTTATTCTGACTTTAAGACCGCACCTTCCTGTTACAGCTGCTGTGACTGTCTGAAATATACATGTACCCAGTGTTGGGTGACATGCAGGGAGGGTTGAAGTTCCTCTTTGTAGGTTTCAAACCTCTTCTCATGAAAAATGTTTCAGAGATGACAACAACTTTCTGTTTACTGAACACGACTTATCTCTCTGACATTGAGTGATAAGAGACTTTACGGTCACAATTTAACATGATGTAATCTGAGGTCCTTTGTTGTGTGACTGAGCTATGAAGAGATAAACTGTCTCCACATACAGAATAAACTACAGCAGTGTAAACAACAGAAGAAGAAGTCCTCTGACTACGAGCGAAGACAATTATCGGGACAAGCAAACTGCCATTAACTGCCGGGAATCATGGAACTTCCCGTGCATTTACAGGATCGATAATCTGTTTTTTCATGCAGCGTTTGGGTGAATAAACTTGAAGGCTCGCTTGCTTTGTGTTCGATTCGATGCTCCTCTCCTCATGTAGGCTACATTTAGAAGACGAATGCAGGGAAAAGTTGACACGCCGCCATTGCTGTGTTGGCGTCTCACCACATCATCTGCGGGTTTTAATGAAAGCTGCCTGAAGATGTGATCCATTTTATACTCCTAACATGACTTACTATGAAACAGGGTAAAGGGATTGGGGAAGAACCTGTGGAGGTCCCAGCTGCTCTGAGGTGTTTTCACACCTAACCTCTTTGGTTTTGGTTAAAATGAACTCGGGTCTGTTTGTCAAGTTAGTGCGGCTTGTTAGTGCTGGTGTCAAAGCTGTCGATCAAACCCTGGTGCGGACCAAACAACAGGACAGAGACCGCTTGAAAAGGTGGGTCCGCTTTTCTTCTGGCTCTCGTGCGGGTTCGTTTGTAAGAACTTGAACCGACCTCGAGCCGCCCTAACTGCAGGAAGCGTTGCGTTTCTTTCACTACCCACAACAGCAGCATGATGAAACCTGGACAGACATGGACCTGGGAAGAGGAGCACGTCGCTCACGACTTTCGACAACACGCAAGAACACAGAAATCTACTCTTTTTTTACTGGATGTTTAGAGAAGTCAACAAGCTCTTAGCATCTTCTAATAACAGGGTTAAAACGTTGTAAATTCGAGTGTGTTGTTGCAAGTTTAAGGACACAATCACTGTCTTTCCATGGGGTACCTCATATCTATTCATGCATGTTTTATTTTATAACATCTTGTGCAAATGTGTGCTCGTCCCTGGAGTGAGAAAAAAGCTTTTATAAATAAATGAAGAAGAAACAGTAATTTGCATGTGTAATGTGAATCCACAGTGATGGTGAAATGAGAGCTGATTTGTGCGCAGCACTTACCTTGGCATGAATACGGGGAAGGTCATGCTCTAACAAGTACGGCCAGGCACTGATTAGTGGGAAATGCACTTACTCCAGTAAGTGGAGTAAAGCGCTCCGCTGTATAATTGGGATATTCTGGATTTGCCTTGCTCGTTCTGCCAGCATGGCACAGTCTTAACAGTCACAGGAGCACGTAGCTCGCAGCTGCTCGCTTTCTCCGTCAGGATGAAGAATCAGCGCAACAATGAGCCACTGTTGATTAGAAACCTGGAAATGAAGCACCTTTACCTGAGTTATGGTCACGCTTGATTAAAGTCATTATATTGTCAATTTTTTATTTAACTCTGGACAGAGCTAGACCCTCTGCTGAACTAAACTAATCCAAGCTAAGATACTGTAAGCTTAATTAAACTAAGCTAAGCTAATCAGGCCGTCAAACATGTCCCTAATATTTGTGTTTATAAAAAGTTGCACGTATAGATTTCTGCAGTAATGAGTCCTTATACCCAGAAATGACGCCCGAAATAACGTCTGTGGTGAACACAACCTTAGGAGATTCCAAGATTTTTCTCTGCAACATTAAATACATCTGGCATGCTACTCTTGTGAATTTTTTTAGCTTTTCCACGTCTTACAAAAGGCGTTGGCTAACAATTACCTATAACTAGGACTACCGAGTAGCTCATGTAGTGGTAAGAGCGCAAAATAATCAGTGATGTCCACACAGTCTGTGCACGCTGCGTTCTGTCAGCATCATCCGTCTTACGGCACGCCCTGTCCCACTCAGTCCGTATCGAGCAGCTGTACTCACAAATGTACAAACAACATGTTACTTTGTCCTTCTGACGATGCTTTGTTTATTGTGTAGTCCGTATAATGTGTTTTATTTTTAAATTGACCTGACGCTCTGTGTGATTTTGTGTTTGACTTCCTGTCCGGGTCATTATATCCTGTCCAGCTTGACGCGTACTTGCAGTGAGCTCTGTCGCAAAAAATAGACTCGCAGTGTATTGGAAACGGAGCAGAGCGTAGTAGCGCTGCTGGCACGATCTAGAGACGGACCACGACGCTCAGTCGAAACACAATCATTGACTAGAGTGGCAGCAAACTGCGACGTAGTGCGTAGCGCTGTCACACCCACTGTAGGCCTGTTTCATTATTTTTATTTTGTTCTCTCTTCCATGTCAAAGGTCTTCCCCAAAGACGATTGTTTTGTAAGTAGTCTTGTAGCTTTTTAGCCCAGTGGTGTGTGTGTATGTCCTCTGCATCCTTTCAACATTTTCTCCAGTATCCACACACCCAAGTGTAAAATTTTAGATGCCCTGAGTTAGCGCAGTCCATAGTTTGTAAATATTACTGGACGAAGCCTGAGTGACGTCACCCGTCTGTTCTTGCAGGGGGCGCTGGAGTCCCATCGATGGCGGTCTCCATGCTGGAAATACTGTCTCAGCCTAACTTTCAGTCAGCCTAACTTTCAGTCAACCTAACGACAGGCTGAGAGCTGGAGCTGAGGCGGGTTTTAAGCCTCCTGACAAACCGTGACATCGTGCCCACCTGGTATCAGGTCAGCTTCACGCCAAACTGTGGAGAACGCCCATGAAGACTATAACTAATCAGACCTATTTGGGTTTTTTTTGTAACCAGGCTGTAAAGATTTCTGCTGTAAAAAACTTTGAAGGCTTTTTTGAATGGGTTTGTATTTAACTTCCAGGCCTCCTGGAGCCAGCCTCTAGTGGACACTTGAGGAACTGCAGGATTTTACGCCTACGTATTGGCTTAATTTTTCAAGACCGGAGGTTGCCGCTTGGCGCAGTCTCACACCTCCTGACATATTTGTATGTAGTTGCCACAATCGATCTGCAAAGTAGTTTGAGTCGATGTCAAATGAAGTTCATGTAGAGAAAAGTAAATTCCTCTGATATTTCAATGAGTAAAAGAGCAAAGTGACAGAAAAAGGAATTACCTCAGTAGATGATGAAGTTTGAAAACGTCTTTATTAGATGCAGTACTTGAGTAAAACGTGCTTTCCATCAGTGGATAAAACTCGTTCTCCAGTCACACCAGCACTGTGCCTCAGAGATTAGGCTGAATTAAACGTGATCAGTTCGGCTTTCTATTCGGTTGGGTAAAGCAATTAAGCAAGACCCCGTTGGAGTCCAAACTGCGGTAATTCTCTGCAGCGAGAGTAGACAAATCTGAGATTGGCAGATTTCTCACACAGTGGAGACCGGCGGCGACAGCCTCGTCGAGCTGCAGATGTTCACAGATTATAGGCTTGTGCAATAATCAGCTTGGTGCAGACTTGTTCACTCTCTCATTACAAGTGGCCCAGTGTGGCTGACAAAGATGCAAAGGTCTTTGTCCTTAATCTGGAAGCTCCACGAGTTTCTCTTCTAAAACTAATATTCAAAAAGGACGCCAATTAGACAATCGAGTGTTAAAATGAGAGACTTTCAAACACACACGGATCAAAGCTAACTGTAGCAAATGTGCGTAAGGACCACGGAGAAAAGCTGGTCACATGTAAGAGGCAGAATAATGGAAATTACACGGAGCCCCATGATTTGAGTAGGTGACCCTATTTGAGGAAAAAGGACACCAAAGGGCTTCTTCAGTGCCATATTGTTGAGAGTGGGTGCTTGATGGTGGACATTAGCTAAATAGTTCAGCTCAGAACAGCCTGAAAGCAGAGCTGATGGAGGTGCAGACTCTTGATGGAGCTGAAGGAGGTGCAGAGATGGAGCTGAAGGGTCACGTCTCGCAGGGCAAAGGAAGACAATGTAAGTCCAGTACGACACGTCATGCCAAAGAAAACTAATACATGTTTATTTAAATCCGATCTGAAAGACAATAAACTCTGTGTAGTTCTGCGTGTGGTTTGTCTCGGTGGTGTTGCCGTAGCTGTACGTTGCACATTTCCATGGTTGAACGTAAACCAAACATCACTCAGTTCACGCGGTTTATTTAGCGATGGTAATGATGGCTACGGCAGGGAGGGATGACACTTTTTTCACCTAAGCACCCATGGCCACAGACTTGCTTCTTTAGGGCGTGTCGTCTGTTTTCAATATAAAATCAATGTAGTTCAGTGTTTTTAGCGCTCAGTTTCCTAAGCGCTAAAATGCTCTCAGTGTCAGCTGTTTTTTTCGCTGTGCTCACAGCGCTCTCAGTTAAAAGAAGTTCAGCTTTAGCTTGTCAATGTCACATGTCTCTTCACCGACAAATCTAATCAAGAAGGGGCGGGACTTCTGATAATAGGTTTGTCAACAACAATGGCGGAGGAGACTACTCTTCTTTTGGAGGGAATAACTTCCAGGTATAGAGCTGCTGATGTCAGGACATGACTCCTTTACATTGTTTCATGTTTTCTTGGTGATATTTCCTTGAAACTTTAACTCAGGTCATGACTGAACAACTTTTGTATTGGAGTCATATTGTATCAGGAGGATCTCTACTTTTGCCCATAAGTGAGTGATTTTTGCTCTCTGTTGAGAAAACGTCTTCTATAATAAGATGGAAACGTGACTCCAGAGCGTAATGAGAGTAGCATGTGAAACTGGAATACATCCAAAACAATCTGGATGTCGTGCTAAAGAGCACAGCACAACCCAAATGTGCTGGAAGCGTATCTAAATATTTGATGCATGCTCCCTTCGCTGAGCTATTATTGGAGTGCAGGAAAAATGCAGAAAATTTGGGATTTTATACGGAGTAGACTGCAGGAGCAGAAGCCCGGAGGGTTAAAGGGAAACTTTGCTGAATTTTGGGACACATTTAGACGTCTAACTTGTAAAACACAGCAGCTCGCTCAGACGGCCTGTGCTTCAAAACATGACAATGCTTCAATGCATGAACCCAAAAAAGCCTGATTCGACCTTTGAAATAAAACTGTTTGTTGTTGCCCATTTTGCCTTTGTACACTCAAGCCTGCTGAAACGTGATCGGTCAATACTTCTCAGACTTTAAAAGTACAACAAACAGAAAACCAGAACCCTTCACATGCTGAAAATCCCGACCCCTGTTTACAGATTCTACGTTTTTACTGATAGTCTGTAAAATGGGGATTAACTCTAAGTTAATGACATTGTTCTCTTACAGTACGGCTCCACTGGTTCCAACGACGGATAGCGTTTCTATTCATTTCTTATGGAGAGCCGGAGTGGCAGTCGCACAGTGCATATTGGAATCATTGCAGCGAGTTTCGAGAGGGGCTCCGGCGCGTTCGCCAGACAAGAATAGACTAGAGCTCTATTCTATGCGAATGAGTCCAGGGACCGCCCGGTCTAGCCGCACGTTTATCCAATCAGGTGCATTCATTGAGGCTACGTCACCTATTGCTTACCGTCAGCTCTCAACCGGTAGGCCAAGAGTTCGATCCTCAGCTCCTGCAGCCACATGTCTGATGTTTCCTTGGGCAAGACACTTAAACCCCGAATTCCTCCCGCTGCTTTGTTGGCGGCGTGTGAATGTGTATGAATGGGATTAGTTACTTCTGATGGTCACTTTACACAGAAGCCTCTACCATCAGTGTGTGAATGTGTAGTTGTGAACTGCGGTGTAAAAGCGCTTTGAGTAGTCTGAAGACTAGAAAAGAACTTTACAAGCTCAAGTCCATTTACAGTGAAAAAGAGTGGGTGGAGAGGTCCAGGAGAAAATCCCATCAAGCCCACTTTTCAGTGGGTATACACCCATCAAGTCAAGTCAAGTCAAGTCACATTTATTTATAAAGCACATTTAAAAACAGCAACAGCTGACCAAAGTGCTGTACAATGTATTAAAGGAACAGTTTACAGGGTATCACAAAATTCACAAAAAACACAAAAGAAAATACGAATAGGATAAGTAGAAGGGGTAATGAGAGCAACTACTGGAACCTGAAAGAACCGCCTATTCAGGACCAGAAGACTCAAAAGCTAACATGTAAAAATAAGTCTTGAGATGGGACTTAAAAGAGTCAATAGAGGATGCAGACCTGATGGGAAGAGGGAGGCTGTTCCACAGTTTAGGGGCTTTAACTGAAAAGGCACAATCTCCTTTTAGCTTGAGTCGTGAGCGGGGGACAGCCAGCAGGCCCATATCTGAAGATCTCAGGGGCCTAGATGAGGTGTACGGCCTGAGGAGGTCAGTAATGTATAGGGGGGCCATGCCATTCAGGGCTTTAAAAACAAACAAAGCAATCTTAAAATGATTCTGAATCGTATTGGGAGCCAATGAAGGGACGCTAAGACAGGACTGATATGCTCCCTCTTCTTGGATCCAGTCAGCAGCCTTGCTGCAGCATTTTGGACCAGCTGCAGACGGGACAGGGTCGACTGGCTTATCCCAGTATATAAAGAATTGCAGTAGTCAAGGCGAGAGGAAATCAACGCATGGATAACTGTCTGTAAGTCATTGAATGAAAGGATGGGTTTTAATTTTGAAATTGTACGGAGTTGAAAGAAGCTGGATTTGACTACTGAATATACCTGGCGATCGAATGTAAAGCCGGAGTCGAAGATAAAGCCAAGGTTTCTGGCGTGGGGCCTGATGTAGCTGGACAAATGACCTTAGCTGTTGGAAACCTGTTTGATGATGTCAGGGGGGGCAAAAAGAACAGCTTCGGTTTTTGATTCATTTAATTGTAAGAAGTTATAGGCCATCCAGTTTTTTATGTCCTCAAGGCATTGTGTAAGAGAGGCGAGTTCTGCAAGGTTATTTGGTTTGACCGGTAGATAAAGCTGGGTGTCATCTGCGTAGAAGTGGTAAGAAAGGTTGTGCTTCTGGATAATTTGACCCAACGGGAGCATGTATACTGAGAACAGTAGGGGGCCTAGGATGGAACCCTGTGGTATCCCACAGGTCAGACCAGATCAAGCGACGAGTTGAGTGCTCCGGCGCTATCCCTAGCGTCCTCGTCTGAAGCACTGGAACCGTAACGTTAGTCTCTAGGACGAATTTGGACGAAGCTACAAAATCTGTAATTCCTCAGGAATGAGCGCCATCTTTAAATTTATTTTCTTGTGATGGTTTTTGGCCTAAAAGAACACCAGTCTGTGTCTTCACTTGAATTGAATAAATGACCTCAAGCGTACACTACCAATGTTGAAATAAAAGACTCCTCAGATCATGTATGCAGAGGATGTTGTGGTTACTAGTGTTGGGGCAGACCAGATTTTTAGCTGTTTTTATTCAAGCTGAAGAAATGCAGATCTGCTTGCATGCAATGCATCCTGGAAAGCACTCCATACTTACCCCATATAAACATATTTTTCTTGAGGCACAGTTTAATACAGAGTGAATCGTTTTTCTCTAGTTTTATCACATATAATTAACTTTAGTATAATTTGTGTTATTGCTCTCTTGGTACCTGAGCGCCTGGTTTTGTTCCTTTTCAAGTACTAACATGTTCTGAAGTGGCCATAAAAGCTCTTTCAATCCTCAAAACATGTAGAGACCAAGCGGAAACCTCCAGTTTTGCAAAATGAAGCCGATGTGGAAGTGTAAAATCCTGCAGTTCCTAGAGTGTCCACTAGGGGCTGGCTGCAGAAGCACAGGAAGTCACATACACACCCATTCAAAAAAGCCGGTTTACAGCAGAAATTAACATGTTTACAGCCTGGTTCAAAAACCAAATAGGTCTGATTAGCTCATGTCTCGATTGGCACACACGGTACCAGAATTTTCATCATCCGTTTAGATTTTATGAATGATATATGTTATCCAGAGTAGCGTAGCTGACCTGACTGACTGGCGGGCACCGTGTAACGGTTTGTCAGGAGGTTTAAAACCCACCTCAGCTCCAGCTCTCAGCCTGTCTTTAGGTTGACTGAAAGTTAGGCTGAGACAGGATTTCCAGCATGGAGACCGCCATCGATGGGACTCCAAAGCCTCCTGCAGGAACGGACAGGTGACGTCACTCAGGCTTTGTACATTTTTCTATTCACAGTCTGTGGTAGAAACTTATGGTGATCAACTTCCCTGGTCAGAATAGTTTTCACTGAGGAACATGTTGCTTCATTCACTTCATTTACCATCAGCTGTGGAGGACAGATACATGTCTTTTCCACGGCCTCGTCTTGAGAGATAAAGTCGTTCTTTCATTCTAAGCTCGATGTTTAAAGCTTCTGGACACAGAGGAACGCTATAAATGCACGACTTGCACGCTCAGGAACTATATCCATTGATCTTTTAGAAAGAGAAATCTAATGTATGGTAGAAAGATATAATTAGACAGTGAGATATGTTGCTCCATTTGAACTTGCATTAAAGCATTTATGTAAAGAGCTTGCATTAAGAGCCTGGAATGAATGGAAAAGCGAATATGTAATGACACAGTCTATTTTAAACTCCCTCAGAGCGCAGGAAGCACTTCTCTTTAATGGATGACTCATGCCGCTACTTGTTGACAAGAACATGGTCCAATGTTCCCAGAGTGGTTATTCTGCACAGCCTCGCGCTCACTTTATTCCCCCTTTAAGGGGTTCAATCAAGGACTATGGTAGTCAGATGAGGTAAACGCCACATTTACCCTCCCAAGCACACATCTCCTTTTTCTTTAAGGCTTCAATCTGTGGATCCTCGGCAGAGCCTGGATCCAAACACTGTGCAGGCTCGTGTTATCGGAGGGACAGCAAAGAAAAAATGTTTAAAGATTGATTCTGGCTTTGAACCAAAGACGTCCAGAAGTATGATAATGAGATTTAGCATGGATGCATCACTCCATTTCCTGTCGGGTACAAAGGCGGTCGATGTAAAGGACAAAAGGACCCACACTGCAGAGAAGTAACAGTAAAGCATTTAACACGGATGAGTGCGTTAAGTCAGCGACAGTTTCCTCATTATGTTGATGTGCATTCCAATTATCCTGCGCGCTGTAGAAAGAGTTTCTGTGTGGAACAACGAGTCTCCATCGAGTTTTCATGTCATTGATTTCATGCTTCAGCTTCATCTAGAGTCACACTTTTTCATTCATGTACGCCCTTCCTCCCCTAAAATATTACACAAACAAAAACAAATGTAGACGAGGACAATCGTAAGTCCTTATCCACCAACAAAGATCAAGCTCTAACTCCCAATTTCCACAAACTCCGTCAGCACTGCACACTACGCCGCCATTCACTGCCACTCTAGTCAATGATTGTGTTTCCACAGCGAGCGCTGCGGTCCGTCTCCGGAGCGTGCCAGCAGCGCCACTACGCTCTGCTCCATTTCAAATATGCTGCTATTCTATTTTCGACAGAGTACGCTTCAAGCACGCATCAAGCTGGACAGAATAGATCGACCCGGAAAGGAAGTAGGACAAGGAAACGTAGAGAGCGTCAGGTCAATTTCAAATTAAACACAATATACGGACTCACGATAGTAAAATCCATCACTTGGTTTCATCAACATTACGTCAAATCAGGCACAGAATGAACAACAATTCATCATCAGAAAGACAAAGCAACATGTTGTTTACGTTTTTCCCTTTATTCCTGCGTGATCTTGTAGTTCTCCTGTGATCTTGTAGTTCTCCTGTGATCTTGTAGTTCTCCTGGGATGTGTGTACAGCTGCTCATGGCTGCGCTCACGTCCCAGAAACAAATCCAGTGGGGCAGGGCGGTGCGTCTGATGGAGCAAAACCGTGTTGCGTACGGAGTATGTGGAAATTGGGGGTCAAAATTTGAATGATCCAACAACCAAAAACACGCAGTTGACACATTGGCGTCTTTGCTTTAGCTCTGAATACAGCTTAAGAGCGCGAGGAGACGGGCAGGAAGTCGTTCATAGTGAGGCTTTGGGTTGTTAACAGGAACAGTGACAGTGTTTACAGTAACAGTTCTGCTGCTTCATGGGTCCTTAGTTTACAATACAGTACCTCCTCTGTACCTTTAGTCAACTTAACGCCCAAATATTTAAGTCAGAAACAAACATTACTCTGTTGTTAGAGCGCTGGGCAGTTTAAAAGTACATCGGACCCTGTAATGATTTATCTTCGCGTAGATAAGTGGAGTGAAATCGTAACGATTATTATGTTGAATAAGTCCTGTTTTTAGAAAGGGGTTTCATGGTGAGTTTTGCAGGGGGATGTGTAAACAGACAGGATGTCTCATTGTAAACATGAACATGAAAACTCTAACATACAACAACAGCAGCTCGCTGAATCAGACATGGTGCGCTCCCAGGAGTGGAAAAAAAACTCAGCATTATCAGGCGTCCTCTAGACTCTGAGCACATAAAGCAAAATGTGTTTGTTCAGTCTGAGACGTCCTGAGTACACGGTACAGAAAAACACACAATTTAGGATTTTAATTCAAACACAAGGATGGTGGGGGAATAAACGATACATCATAAACCCTTTTCAGACTGCTTTTTCACAAAAGAGAAAGCTCAACCCAGCCGTCATCACGTCTTAGTCATAGTCAATCATATTGATTCAGTGACAGCGTAATATTGGTGTCCCAGCCTGTGAATTCACATTGCCTTTTGGCGTTGAGGAAGCATGGCACAGCTGGAGCTTCACATACAGAGTCAGAACGCTCAGTGTCCTATTAAGTATGTATTATCGGGGTAGAGCAGCAGCGTACAGATCAACAGCACGAGCGTCCTCATGGCGACCGCCACAACAAGATACGCCCCGGTAAAACTATAAAATTATGGACTGTGTTGACAAATATTAGAAACGCCTCTGAATACATTGTAATCATATTAAAGAGACTCAATTAAACTTGTCGTTCGATAAATACCTGTGTGACAGAGTCAATCAAAGTGAACAGGTTTATCTATGACTGAGCCGGGTAGCGTCAGATCTCACTGAGCGCCGTTACCTCAGGGCACAAACGATTTCTTTCTCGTTCTGTAGTTTGGATTAAGACGTACAAAGGACTCTCACATTTCTCGCCCTGCAGCCGTCTCCGAAGACTAAATGCTTCCTGGGCTGGTTGGTGAGAGAGAGAGAGAGAGCGAGAGCTGCAATATTGTTTATATCGTTTCCTAGAGCGATGAAACACCTCGGAGCTGTGTTCATAAATGTCAGTCATGCCCTGGCAGAGGAGCGCGCCGCAGAATTAACATTACATGTCAAACAATTCTCAATCCATCTTTATTGGTCTATTCTGTTGGCACACGCAGTCTGAGCCTCCGGGCGCTGTGGACTCGTCCTGACCTGCTTGGTGGATCCAGACTTCACATAAAGTGAGCGGTCTGATATCAGATACCGGTATGGACTGTAGAGATTTTGGCTCGGAGGATGTCTAATGAATGGCACCTCAAGAATTTCAATCTTGTTCGGACAGAATATTACTTTGAGTTGATCTTTAATTTCCTGAAGGATGAAATAAATGGGGCGTTGCTTTTAAAATGTACAAACTCTCTGAACTTTAAGCGTACATGTGTGGTGGTGACTGTATCTGCAGAGAGCCTGTCCTCTGATTAGATTTTGCATTTTTTGGTTTGTTTTGGTTTCTGTGCGGGGAGCTGGTGTGTTTCCTCCAGCTGATGATAACTGAGGGACTCAATTCAAACCATATATGACGGATGTGGACGTAGCATCACAGTGAGGCGAAACACCAAATGTCTAAAGCTTGTTCCAAACGAGGGTGTTGTGTTTTTTTACCTGCAGACGTGGAGTTGGTCTGCTTTATGTTGGAGAGGCAGGTGACAAACACCAGCTTGTGCTAGTGTGCTGTAGCTTGCAGTGCATACATTTTTCAAAAGCATCTCCAATATTGATCCTAGTTTGAGCACGTTTCTGCTCGTGGAGCTTATTAGAAACATGCAGAGGCTTTTTAGGTCAGGTACAATCACTTCTATCTGAACCAGTTCAGTGCGTCCAAAACGGCCATGTGGGGTGCCTTTAGATTCTGGACCATTCAGGACCAGAATCTAAAGTTAGAAGGAGGACATACTGGCTGCTGCATTGTTGTCAGAGAAGCCAGCACTTCAACATATCATGTTTCCTTAATGTCTGATCATATAGTGAGGTAATTTTGGGTTAATCTCCACCAGAAGCACACGCCCACTGCATTGTTAGCGTGTACGTTTACTGTTTTTACCTACACTGCAAGCTACCTGAAAATATTACATTTGTTGTAATAGCACAAGCTAACCGCTGTTGTTTGGCACCTTCCTGTCCAACAGAAAGCAAGCCAACTCAACGTTTACCCTCGTTTATGAAGGAGCTTTATCCCCTTGGCGTGTAGCCTAGCTATGAACCTTTGCCGCTACATCTGCGTCCGTCATATGTGCTGGTTTGAACCGCGTCCAATCTCTGAATTGTATCCACTCCAAATATCATTGGCTTGGGGAAAACACCAGCCCGCCACTCAGAAACGTGTACAAATGGCTTCTTGAACAGAACACATGAGTTATCACTTGTATGTTAAATGAACCTTCATCCAGTTTGTTGAACATCATATCAGATTCTGAGTGTTCCCTGCATCAGCGGCCAAGGCTGCCCCTAAGGGGGGACTAAGGGGAAAGCTTTCTGGGGCCCAGTCTCATTCGGGGGAACCCATGGAGGCTAGCAAAAAATAACATAGTCCCTCCTAATTTATTGTTGCTTCAGTAAAATGTAGCCTCTTCTGGGTGGCCTGGCGGTTGGTGCACATGCCCCATGTACGTAGGCTATGGTCCTCCAAGCGGGCGGCCTGGGTTCGAATCCGAACTTTCTCACATGTCATTCCCCACTCTCTCTCTCTCTCTCCCTGATTTCTGACTCTACACACTGTCCTATCTCTAGGTAAAGGCATAAAAAGCCCAAAAATAAATCTTGAAAAAAAAATAGCCTCTTTATTTTTGTAATGTGTCACGACTCAGCTCTTAAGGCCCGACAAAACAACGGGAGACCCAAAATACCACAACAAAACGACAAACTTGGTTCAATTCAAGAGCTGTGGTGATGATGTGACGCCGAGGATGGATGAGAGAGAGTGAAAGGTTGACAGCCCGATCTTAAATAGCCTACACCTGGGAGACTGGCCATGTCTGCCCAGGTGTGGTGCAACCTTCGGGGGCACAAACACACAGATAGAAGGGCAAAACACAATCGCTGGCCCTGCTGGCGGGAGGGCCGTCACAAATGTTACCTACGTAAGCGTGCCCAGAGGGAGCTAATGTTAGCCAGGAGGTTGGCGCTAACACTCCTGATCAAATGTCAATAATGTTGATTTATCATATCCTGGGAGAGTCCATTCACTGGGTCTTTCTTTTGGGCTGGCCTGTCAGTGGCAGCCATCTTGGCTGTTTATATTAGTGTCCCACTGTCCCTCCTCCGTACTCCACAGTCATCATATTAAAAACCACCCCGTTAAAGATAAACAGTTGTGATTGGCCTGACTTGAATCTGGTCGGCTGAAAATCTGTCTGAGCAGGAGAGGGGCCGCAGGATTAAAGAAAACATGAGCTTGCAGATTCGCTGGGTTCACAGGTCCTACATAAAGATAGATTTCACCGTGTGTGTGTTTGGGACATCAACCTCAAATCAGCACCTGTTCATATAAACGCGTCCTTTGAATGCTAAACTATGGTAATAGAGACGTATTATCTCGATCATTAATTCTGCCTCTGATGGAAATGGCTGTCGTTACAAGCCCACAAGTCAATCTTGACATCCACTGCTCAATGCAGCCCGTGTTTGTCTCGTGTGATGGACGCGCTGTGGGGCCTCCCGGCTTTTTTTTATGACGCCAGATGGTCGACCTTATTCACAATGCAGCGATCTCTCCATCATGCCTGGCGCACTGATACCTTTACTCTGCGGTGGGAACTGGAAGTGAGGTCCAGATGAAAGTAGCAGGTCATTGCTCACTCTGTTGCTTTAACTGGTCTCCAGAGCCCGGACCCCCACACCCCCCTTCATTCAGTGATGCATTCAAAGCCTCCCTGCTCTTTTTAGTTTTTGTTCCTGCTGCCATCTTTAGGAGGTGTTTTTATTCTATGACCATCTGCTGACAGAGCTGGAACAAATATACACTTTCAGGCACAGAGGGACACTTTCTCTGTCATAAAATGTCGAGTGATAGTTAAAGAGAGCCATTAAATTCCTTCAATCAAATTAAATTCAGGGGATTTTACGGCTAAGGTTCTCTCTGACGTTGGAGAGAAACTTGAAATGTGTATGACTGTATTGTTATGCACCGTCTAGGGATAGCCAAGACACAACATGAAGTAGACCCAAGTCCCTCACTTCACAAGCAGCCACTGAGAACAGTTTAAGGCCTTCAATCCAAATGTTATTTATTTTGATGACTTAAATCATGAACAAGGATATAACAGTGACAATATGAAATAACTAAAGATAAGGGTGAAACGCTGTCCAAACTTAACAAACAAAACAGAGGCTAACTGGGTAAATCAAGGAAAAAAAAGACAGCCAATTTACCTCCCAAACTAACCAAAACATGAGAACACAAGGTTAGAGTAACGAGCGATTCACCCCCCCCCCCAACACAAGTTGAACTAAGAACGGAACAAAGAACATGGCGTGTGAACGGTTGGGAAAACAGGAAGATGGGGTTCCCGTTGCGCCGCAGCGACGTCATCTTCCGGCTTTTATACAGGGAAAGACCTTTCTACGCAGCGTAGGATTGGCTAGAGCATGCGTATGCTGGTGCTAATGGGGATCCTAATGAAGAAAGAAAGAAAACTAAGCACAAACTTTGTTCCAACGGAAAATAATCAAAAAAGTTGAGGACAACCACAAGAGATTAGTACAAACGATCCAGGTTCGGCTTGGACATACATACATTGATATTTCAAACTAAGCTGGAAGCTTGGAGCAGAATACATCACAACTACTGGCTCACTGAGCCCTTTCCAGCAGCGTATCTTACAATCTGACTGTGAATGTAACAGTGGCCCAGTGACGTGGACGGATGAGTATCTACCAGGAAATTCAATTTGCAACCAGGTCTTACTGCCCCCTCGTGTAATTCAAATCGACACTTTGAAACCCTCGCTGTGTGCTGATGACGAAGTTGAAGTGCAGGTGAGAAATAGCTGGACAGATCCCCGGCGTGGGTGCAGAGACACAGAGCAGAGTGTGTGGACATCCTGAGACTATCTTTAGCAGCGTTTATTAAGGATGCATTCACACCGGAGCTGTTCGGTCCTATGAAACAAACTCTGGAGCTCTTTGTTGGATAGTTTGGGGTGGTGTGAATGCTCAAAAGAACTCTGGTGCGGACCAAAGAACTGAACTCTAGTCTGCTTGAAAACGTGGGTCTCGGTTCGCTTCTGAATGCACCAGAGTTCAGTTAGTTAAGATCGCGATCCGAACCAAACAATGGAAGTGAAAAGAAAAGCAGTGCATTGTGGGTTGAATTTGGCCGGATATTTCAGAATAAACAGCAAATGCCAAATATGTTTGCAGAGCGTGGCTAACGTTAGCATTGCTAACAACGCCAGCCTTCAGTCATCCTTGCAGGTTAACATTCACGTCTGTGCAAAATGTGGTTACACATCGCTTGCCAGTTTAACCTGACACAGCAGACATATGACTTTATCTCCATTTTATAGATGAAAATGCTGACAAACTGCGCCTCCATACAGGACGCCATTCAGGTCATAGTGCAGCATTGGGTCGGATGGCAGCAGCCACTGACCGGAGCTACAGCCAAACTAGTGGCGGAGGGCTACGTTACACAACATTTGACAGGTGCACAAAGCGACACGCTCAGAATACATGCTCTCACTGCCTGTTTGACAACATGAGATAAGTCTTTAAATACCATTGGCTATCACACAGTCTCTTCTGTAAGTGATAGCATAGCTAGCTTAACGGCAGCTATGCGAAACATGAAAACATAAAAGCACGCTAGTCCTGGAATCTGTAGTTTTTGCACAACAATTTTTTTTTAAAACATCAAAATTTGTCAAGGAAGTTGCCTAGAATCGCTATGGTTACTGAAAACTGTCTGTTGAAAGTTAATAGGTTAAGTTGTGAGGTGGGAGTGCCGGCATCAAAACAAAAAAAGGTGTCAACCTCATGGGGGTGCAAGATACCAGTCAGGAGAGCATCACAAATCTCCTCACAAACTTTAAAGATGGAGTCAGAAGCTTTTTCCTAAACAATAAAACACAGACTTATACAAAAGCAAAGCTGCTCCATCATCTCTTCTGGGCCTCCGTACATGTGTGGTGGTGACTGTGTCTGCAGAGACCTTGTCCTCTGACTGGATTTTACTGTTCTGGTTTGTTTTGGTTGACTCGGGACGTTTCTTGGCGGAACCTGGTGTGTTTCCTCCAGCCAATGACAGCCACTCCCAATGAGTTTAGGAGTGGATACAATTCAGTGATTGGATGCGATTCAAACCGGCGAATATGATGGACGTGGACATAGCGGCAAAGAAGAGAAAAATATCATCACAGTGAGGAGAAACGCAAAGTGGATAAAGCTCGTTCTAAAACGAGGGTGAACCTTGTGTTGGCTTTTACCCGTGGACGTGGAGTTGGTTTGCTTCCTGTTGGACAAGCAGGTGACAAACACCGGCGGTTAGCTTGTGCTAGCGTGCGTTAGCTTGCGGTGTAGATACAAGCAGTAAACATACACACTACATCATGCAGTGATTATGAGCCCAGGAGGAGGGGCCCTGTTTGAAAGTTGTGTCTACAAGCTGTGATGAACATTTTTTCTGACTCCAGCTTGAATGTCAACGCACAAGAGGTTTCAACTGAATGAGATTTCCATCCAAGGAGCCACACTGGTTGTATAACAGTAAATATCAAATATTGTCGACAGCAAGGGTTCATTTTGTTTGTCGTTGTGGCCATTTCTTTACTGACAGTGAACAGATTACATCCCAGTGACTGCCTGCCATATAAACCCCTTCCGTGCTGAGAGGAGGGGCAGTGGAAATTGATCGCGGGGCCAAGTCAAGCATCTGAAATGATCATACACTGTGGTTTTGTAAGTGTATCATTAATGTCAAAAAGGAAAAGCTCATACTGGGACAAAATGTCTCTCCAGCTCTCTGACTGGTGTTATGACAGGGGAACACAGTGGGCTCGCTCTCTGCAGCCCTTTACTCCATCCAATCTCTTTGAATTATTTCCTCCCTCGCAGGGACGGCGTCGTGGCAAACACATCAAACAAGATTACACTTACAGAGCAAGCGTATATTTACTCCCCTTGGAGACATGTTTAATTTCGCCTGTTGCCCCGGTAACGTGAATCTCACAAAGAGTGGCTGTGGTGTTGCCTGTAATTATCGAGCAGCCCTCTTCATCGGAGGCTTTCATCTAAAAAAAATGAATTGCTCCGGCTGTCATGCAGGCCCTGTGGCGGCGCGCACTTGACCTTGGACACCCTGAAACAGCAGCCACAGGAGTATGACTCATTACTGCTGTTCAACCTGTGAACTTGTGAATGAGCGTTGAGTGTTATTTCAAAATAACGGGACTTTGGGCTATTGATGTCACTATTTCCTGTTGTGTAATAACATATTTTGGCAATGAAAAATTATGTCCCCGGGGTTACTGGTCAAGTGCTGTGTTGTGTTCCGCCGGACTCTGGTAACAGCAGGTGAGATGGCAGGTGAGACCTAACCCAGGTGGAGGAACTTAAAGTATCAATAACAGGGAGGGTCAGAAGTTCGCCTCTGTAGTGCATTCTCATTCAAAGTTGTTTTATAACATTATGTAGCCATGTGGAACCTCAAGTGTTGAAAAATGAAGCCGATGCTGAAATGCAAAATCCTGCAGTTCCTCGAGTGTCCACTAGAGGCTGGCTGCAGAAACACAGGAAGTCACATACACACCCATTCAAAAAAGCCTGTTTTTACAGCAGAAATTAACACGTTAACAGCCTGGTAAACTGTAAATAATTTGTTTTGATTTGATGAAGGATAAGAGTTATTCACAATAAGGCGCGTAGCTCTGATTGACAGGTGGGCGTGGTGTAACGGTTTGTCAGGCGCTTAAAACCCGCCTCAGCTCCCAGCCTGTCGTTAGGTCGACTGAAAGTTAGGGTGAGACAGCATTTCCAGCATGGAGACCGCCATCGATGGGACTCCAGCGCCCCCTGCAGGAACAGACGGGTGACGTCACTCAGGCTTCGTCCAGTAATATTTACACTCTGTGGATGTTTCTCTTCATCACGATCGTTGGTTCTGTTGTTTAATTAGGCTTAGAGACTCTGCATTAAATTCATTGTAAGGAATAAATATGTTCTGCGGCTCCAAAGGGATATTTCGGTGGGGGAACTGCGACCAAAAATAGCTCTGTTGATGGAAAAAGTTGCCGACCCCTGCCCTATGTGGCTCTGTAATATTCTGTATTCGTCTTCAGAGTCTGTATTAAGAGAATCACAAGACATCCAGTAGCTTTACAAATATTTAAATTAAGCCAATGTGGTAAAGAGTTGATATTTTATATTCGATTAAACTGTGTTCTGTTGTTGTGCTCGTGTTTTGGTTCCTTAGTTTTCAGAGCATTCTGGCTCCAGACTTTCCTTATAGGGATGATGTTATTTTTCTTATCCAATCTGACAGATAGACAGACAGACCAAGCTGAGAGCCATGCTGCTAGCATTGCTAAAACTGAGATTGAGTTGAAGTGGGCGATGAAAAGGCAGAGAAAGCAGAAGAAGACGAGGAGGCATGTCGGCACTGAAGAAGGAGGAGTATTCAGGATCCACCCAGCAAGAATTGTGTCTCGTCTCTTGGAATGGTTTCAATCCCCTGTGCTCCAAATGAGAGGGCCCTGGAGCAAGGCTGCAATCTCTGCTCGCGAAATCACTGGCCTGTGCTCTTCAGCCATAAACATGTCAGTGCAGAACTAGGTCACTGTTCTCTGAACGCGCACATCAAACGGGGAGGCCTCCACTGCACTGTTAGCCGGCCACTTTCTGTGCTGCACCTCCACATGATGTGGCCCATTTTTTTCTGCCTTTGTTTATGTGACATGTCACCGCCTCTTTGCTCCCACAGCAGGCAGCAAGACAGTGGGGGGGGACAAGGACTGACGGGGTTTTTTCTTATCAGAAAGGAGAGGGTTAAAAGAGCGGGTCAGATCAGGTGGAGAGAGTAAAAACAGAGAGCATGAAAGAGGAAGAAGGAAAGTGTGTGTATGAAAAGAGATGTCAGGAATAAAAGGAGAAGTTTAAAGGAGCTGCAAACGGAAGACTTGAGGTTTTTAAATGTGTCTCTGTATGAAAAGAAGCAATAGAAACTCTCCATTTGAAAGGCGTTAAAGACTGAAGCGTTTGCACCAAAGACGAGAGAAGAAAGAGACACAGAGAGAAGCCCTCCAACCCTTCACGTCAGATGACAGCTCAGGTTTCTATCTGTGTCACTGATTTCCCAGAAGTCTCCCCAACAGCTTGCCAACATTATTCATTAATCACCTCGCTGTGCTCTGCGCCACGACGTCCTGTTAATGCAAGGCAGAAATACTGACAGTTTTTTGGAGCTGTGTTCACTTGACATGTGGCGCGATACGATACGAACCTCCTGATTCTTTTTTGAGTGCACGCCGTCTCTCTTTTGGTGAATTATTTACGTGACTTCTGGATTTTTTAAGCATTTGTTACTTGGGGAAAAAGAGAAAAAGAAAGTCAAGATAGCACAAACTTATGTAACACGCACATCTCTCATGGACTCACTATTTCTTTAAGCCCGGCATCATTTTCTACACAATTACTGCCGTGTGTTGACCTCTGGAATAATAACAGCACATGTACACATACTGAATGTATTATATTTATATCCATCCATTATCTCTCCCGCTAACCCTGCACTGGTTGTCACGCTATATTTGACTTAATTACTGTCACGGTAAATCAAACGTAATATTTTCACATGCACTGCATCCCAAGTGTCTCATTAGTTACACTTTTCACAGCATAAAAATAATGTGATAGTGCCAAAGGTGAACATGCAGGCACACTCGGAGGATTTGAGTCGAATATAAAGTGGGCAAAAAAGAAAAAAGGTTTGTGTGGT
The DNA here is from genome assembly GCA_020745685.1 of Tautogolabrus adspersus. Lineage (NCBI taxonomy): Eukaryota > Metazoa > Chordata > Actinopteri > Labriformes > Labridae > Tautogolabrus > Tautogolabrus adspersus. The sequence goes on along the minus strand of CM036549.1, from coordinate 15,661,249 downwards.
TGATTAAATATGTTCCACACATTATGATCTCTTAATTTACAGCCACACATTGTTGGTTTTTAATGTGCATATTAATATAAATAGGGGCTGCACAGTGGTGCAGTGTTAACCCCCAATTTCCACATGTTCCATGCGCGCCGTGGATCTGTCAGCGCCACGGTTTTGCTGCGTTGGATGGCGTGCGCCCAGTCCCACTGGATCCGTTTCTGGAGCGTGAGCACAGCGGAGTGAAGCCATGAGCAGTATTTCTGAGGATGACTTGTTGTTCATTTGGAGCCTGTTTTGACGTAATGTTGATAACGTAATGGAACATACGATCATGAGTCTTTATATTGTGTTTTATTTTGAAATTGACCATACCTTCTGTGCGTTTCCTTGTCTGACATCCTGTCCGGGTCGATGTATTCTGTTCAGCTTGACGAGTGCTTGCAGCGTACTCTGTCGAAAACAGACTCGAAGCGTATTTGAAACGGAGCTGAGCGTAGTGGCGCTGCTGGCACGCTCAACAACAGTATCAACAACGTCAGAGAAGAGCCTGGGTGTCTTTGCAGCCTGTGTGTATTTAGTATCTGCCTCACTTACAGCTTTCATTAACAATGTTTAAAGGCTAAAGCTGAGATATGTAGCCTACAACTTAAGAGGCATTACTTCTGGATATGGATACAAAAAAGGGACAAAAGGTGTTGTTGTTCTGTCACGGTGGTGCAGCAGAAAACAGCTGTCAAAACAAACTACAAACTGCCCACCCAGCAAGTAAAAGCAACGAGGAGCCAGTCAGGGACCAGCTGGTGAATTTCTTTCAGCATTTCACAATTTACTGTAAGTGGGATTCCCCCCCCCTCCCCCCCAGAGTTGGGTGATGATCAAACCAGAGCAAAATTGAGAGTGGATATGACACAACATGACATGAAACAACTTTGATATAAAATGATACCGTACGGCACAGCACAATACGACACAATACAACCTGATACAATATGATACGAAACGACATGACTTGACACCACTTGACAGGATACTATACGATAAAACAAGATACGACAATATTTCAGAGCTTCAGTGTTTAGCCAGCTCTGCATCGGTCTGTAAACCTTTCTGCGTTCTAACCTCTCTCCATTTTTCAAAAGCATCTCCAATATTGATCCTAGTTTGAGCACGTTTCTGCTCGTGGAGCTTATTAGAAACATGCAGAGGCTTTTTAGGTCGGGTACAATCACTTCTATCTGAACCAGTTCTCTTGCCCGCTTCCATCGCTGCAACACCTGTTGGTTTGACCTGATAGCTGGTCTCATATCTGGCAAACCGAGGGGCGTCCAAAACGGCCGTGTGGGGCCGCCTTAAAACCGCCTACCTTCTCTGGTCCAAACAAATCCAGACCATTCAGGACCAGAATGTAAACTTAGAAGGAGGACATACTGGCTGCTGCATTGTTGTCAGAGAAGCCAGCACTTCAACATAGCATGTTTGCATGAGGAAGCAAAGATTTGCCTTAATGAACTAGCAGTGAAGCTGTGGTCTAAAAAGACATGTTTAATTATGTACTTCCTATGTTAGCTCTTGCACTACATTCATGCTCATCTCAGATGTAGTCACAGTATTGAAATATTCAACTCCCCGATTGACAGTAGAGTGAAAACCCTGCCACTCACTCTGCAGCATATTTGTGTGTTTTCTCTGTGAATTCTTGTGCCAGAAAACACTTGAACTGTGGCTAATACTGAACATGAAAGATTTATGGACGAGTCCAGAGAAGAAGGTCGTTGTCTGCTGCATCTGATGAGTTGATGGTTGAGTGGAGAGAAGCGTTCCTTCATACCAGAGGAATGTCGACGCTGACAGGCACACAGGCCAAGTCTGTGCACGGTGTCAAAGACTTGAAGGAAGCTTCTTTGGATCGCAGGATATGGAATCAGAACGGGAGAAAGTTGCAGTAATGAAGACTAGCTGGGGTTTATGTTTTTAAAGCCCCTGTGAGATGCCTCTTTATGTCAAACAAAAGCGAATGATACATGTGTAAAAGGAATAAATGAGAACCTCTGTGTTACCGTGACTCTGAAACCAATTACCATGCGAGATCTTTCTGCAGAGTTGATTTAATGAAGCATGTAAGCATTAAGCTGCAAGAACATGTGAACGGCACACAGAGACGCTGCTTGTGAACAGGCAGGGCAGGCAACTGCTTGGGGCCCCAGACTAGTAAGGGGCCCCTTGAGGGCTGACAAACTTAAAACAAAAGCAGCGGCTCTAAATGTGCAAATTTTGCAACAACAGTAGGAAACCTCCCTAAGGGGGCCCCATCTGACAGCACTCGCTCTCGTTGCCCTGTTAAGCGTCACATGCATGATTGCTGTAAAAACCAAAGATGGTCAATGAAAGTCAGCAAAGAAAGATGAAGTTTTCCGTCTATAGGAGAGAAAAAAGAAACAGGAGAAAAGAGGAGTAAGCGTCGGGACACTGGCAGACACGATGGTGATGAACGCTGGCTGGAGGGGCCCCCAATTGATTTTTGCCTGGGGCCCCAACAGACTCTAGAATCACCACTGAAGGCACATATTTAAAGCATTGTGATGGAAAATATGCCATAATAATGAGGTAATATTAAGCCATATGTTTCCGCTGAATGAGTTGAGATAATGCCTGTTTGTATGTAAATCCAAAGGTGGGACTGAGTATGTTTTCATCACATTCCTCTCCTGGGATAAAGGACACTTAAAAATCAAGGCATGACGAAACGCTGACCAATCAAATGTGCCAATACAGACGAGAGGTGACTGAGTTTATAGTCCTCCTGCGGTGATGGGGAACCAAAGCATAAGGAGGAAGTATCTGTTTTCTACTTTGTTTGAATAGGCGTTGGTGGGTGATGCATTTCACAAGTTCATGTTAGCGAGCATTACGGGGTTACCCATGTGAGAATTCTCAGCTTGCTCACAAAAGTAAAAGAATCGTTGAATGGCGAGCGAGGAGAGGGGGGGGGATAAAATGCCGTGAGAGCTCTGCAGACTGGAGTTAGCCATTATTTAAAGCCTGAAAACACTGCATAGATTAATGGTTTAAGGGGCCCAATCCACGCAGAATGAATTCTTTAAAAAGTAAGTCCCACTGCTACAACATGAAAGGAACCCTTCTGCCATTTACCTGCAGCTTTAATTTGGCGTCTGAGGGCCCATACTTGCACGCTACCACCCCCTCCCCATCCCCCCAAACTGAGAAAAACCACTCTGACACATTCTGCAGGAGAAGAAAGACTTTTTTTTTTACATGTTTGAATTCTCATACGTCAAAGAACATGCAGTGTGTCGCTGAGAGGTGAAATAATCCTAAGACTTTCTGCATGCTTTTCCACACGGAGCGCTGCGTGCTCACATGGCATTTAAGTGTTTGAATTCATGTAATCCTGCGACTCTCAGGTTTGCACTTATATATGCAGTGTATCATTTAAAGGAAGTGAACTATACTTTTTATTCAGAATTATGACCTTGTTGACATAGTTCAGTCTGTTTTGGACGGCTGCAGCTCAGTAGGTGGTCTGAGAGCACTTCACTCTTTGAAAATTACCATAATTAAAGATGAAGAGGTCCGACACGCTGCATGAGGGACCTCGAGTGCTCTGCGATGGTTTTCATGTCAACTGAGAGTGATATTCAGAGTAGACTGTTCAAGTATTGCACTCAGAAATAGTTACTTCAAGCAGGATTGAACAGTTTTCTGTGGGAACACTTTATCAGTTTATTAGGAATGATTCCTGTCTGAGCAGCTTCAGGGAACATCTCGCTCAAGTGCACACTTCCTGTCTGCTCTCTGCTGAAGAAAAGAAGACACGAATGACCACAAAATATTCTCAGTGTAAACAAATGTGTGTCCTAATGTATCTGTATTATGGCTTTGCAGCAGGAGACGGAGAAGCTGGGCGCTGGTGGCCTAGTTATTATTATTCACAGGACATTTATGACCCTATCTCAAGTTTAGATGTTTGACCTTTTTACTCTGATGTAATGCCAAAATGTTCACGTCGGGGCGCTGGTAGCCTAGGTGTTAGTGTACAGAGGCTTTTGGTCCTCCAAGCGGGAGGCCCGGATTCAAATCCGACCTGTGGCTCCTTTCCTGCATGTCATTCCCCGATCTCTCTCTCCTGGAGTTTCTGACCCTATCCACTGTCCTGTCTCTAAAATAAAGGCGTAAAAAGCCCCAAAATAAACCTTAAGACATACTGAAAAGCAAAATGACGGACATGCATTCAAATGAAGTACAACTACGTCACTGAATCTGATTTTAGAGCAACCTTAAGAAGATGTGAGATGTTTGGTCGCTCAGTTGAGAACGTGAATCCTTCCTGTCGCTCTTGAAGTCGTCCGATTCAAAACTCAGACTGTGTGAACTATGTGACTAAAGGAGAAGTGGAGAATGAATCTCATTTTCTTTTTGTATCCTCCACTTTTGATAAATGAATCGACGCTCATAATCCTGAATTTGGAGCGCCGATAGCCTAGCGGTTATGTCGAGCCACGTGTACAGAGGCTATAGTCCTCCTCGCAGCGGCCGTGGGCTCGAATCTGACCCCTGCCCTTTCACTGCATGTCATCCCCTACGCTCTCCTCTCAACATTTCATGTCTCTCTTCGGCTGTTTAATCCAATAAATGCAAAAAGGCCCCAAAAAATACATTAAAAATAAATTAAAAAACACAAGATGAACTAAAAGTGCAGTGGAGGAGCTGTGCAGGTACAGCATGTGCATGATTTACCGTGCAAATGAGCGTCAGTTTAATTTCACAAAACAGAGTGCAGTGTGACATGAAAATATTCAAGTCAATATATGTGTGAGTCATGAAAATAAGAACAAACAGCTCAGCACTTTTATCTGATTAATAATTGGAGTATTTGTGGACTAAAGGCTTGAACCTCCCATGAAAAGGGCGACATGTTATTCAGACGTTTGGATCGGTAAACACGTTGGCTCGCACTCTCCTGTTCTGACTGACAAAGAACATTTAATGAGTAACTTTACGATTTAACTATAACCACCACCTCCTCTTTTTTTATCCGCCAAGCATTGACACAAGTGGGTTATTATGAAGTCTAAAAAAAAAAGTTTATGAGACGTAAGATGGACTCCTGTTTTATTTCTCGCCCTAAAATATCAAAGTCCAGATCAATAAAAGCTCTGTGTGTGTGCAGAGGTGTAGTACGGGTCCCATCAGAGCAGCAGATGGGTCACCAGAGCCGGACTATTTAATCAGGGGGTGTGGTGTGGTGATGGCTGAAAGGGGGGATTACATCGTCTGGGGGTTCATATATTAATTTCCATAATCTACAGCCTGATTTTAATATTCAGTGTCGATCTGCTGCACGCAGACGAGGACAAACTGAGTCTTCTGTTCAGCAGAAAAAGGATGCATGCACCGTGTGGTTACTGTGGTGGAGGATAATGACAACATTTGTGGATTTCATCAGAAAAAACTGATAAAGTGACTCACTTAAAGTCATCAAAAGTCAGTTTCCTAATGGCCCTCAGCAACGGTTGAAAGTTCCCATAGCAACGGCTGATTTCAACACCACCAACGAGCATATTTGCTTCACACTCCTTCCTCTTTTTCTCAGCGGTGAGTGATGCCTGCAGAGCGCTCCAAAGGGGCCTATAGCCTCGCGCAAAGCTGCTTACAGCCTGTTTTAGCACAGCCGGGACAGTAGGGTTAATGCTTGATAGGGGATTTCTGCAAGCCAGCCCTCTTTCCCTACCGTAATTAGGCCACCCACATTCACAATCATGTGCTTGAGATGTTGACTGTAAGGTTTGGGTGCCTTCCACTCTGAGAACATGTAATGATTTATAAAAAAAAAGGGCAGTAAAAGCAAAAACACAGACTGATTAAAAAAACAATAAAGTGGGTATGCTTTCCTAAGTAATGGTAATAAACTTTATTTATATGGCACTTTTCAAAACAGGGATGCAAAATGTTATCAAAGTTCTTCTAGCCACTTTTGATTGTTTCTATCTCTTTAAATCGCTCATTTATCTTCTTACAAGTTAGACGTTTTGGTCTCAACTTAAGTTGCCCGGGTTCCTGTGTTTCCTGAGTTATTATGTCGCTGGAATTCTTATGATGTCAATCAATCATTATTTGTACAGCGCCAATTCATAACAAGTGTTATCTCGAGACGCAAAAAAGAGCAGGTAAAATACCTTCCTCTTTGTTAAGAAAAATGGGATAGGGGGGAGATGGGATAATATGCAGGAAGGATTTCTTCTTTGTATTCCTCGCGTTCCTGTTGTCCACACTTCATTGCCGCTGAGGTGGAGGTCGGAGCAGGCCGTGCATGAATGAGGATGGCGGTGGTTGTGGGGACGACACAGTCCGATGGTGGTGGCTGGGCGTTGGGGACGTTGGGTGGTAGTGGTGCCCGATCCTCTCGCTGACCCTAACACACTGACAGAGAAGGGGGGGGGGGGGGGGGGGGGGGGGGGGGGGGGGGGGGGGGGGGGGGGGGGGGGGGGGGGGGTCCATAGCAGCAGGCCGTCCCCACCAACAATCCAGAGGAACCTACAAGACATGAGATGTTTGGGTTCTGATTATATTTGGGTCCACATGATGTTTGGGTTCTTATGAGGTTTGGGTTCTTAAGGTTTTCCGGTTCCTATGATGTTTGGGTCCCAACGTTGTTTGGGTTATGATGATTGGGTTTGGATTCTTATGTTGGTCGGGTTCTTCTTGGGATTCTTTAACTGTTTGGGTTTTGTTGTTGATGGTTGGGTCTCTCATCCATGGGTTGCTTTGTTGTCAGGTTTTTTGTTGTTGTTGTTAGAGTTCTTATGCTTTGTTGTCATGTTTGCTTCTGCATGTGTCAAAGCACCATAGTTATAATAATATTATCACAACAAGAGAGCCACAAATGATAATAAAAAGTAAAGCAATGTAAAAAGAATAAAACCCCCTATAGGTAAAAGATAAAAACAATAAAAACCGTGATGCAGCCTTCGATATACGGCTTTAATTTGGAATAAGAGCATTGTCTTTAGGATTAAAACATGCTCAGATAACCCTTCCCGTAACAGCGCATTGAACCTTTAATAGATTTAAAGAGGATAACTTAGACTTACACTTAGACTTTCTTTATTGTCATTCAAACTTGTACTTTACAGTGCAGATAAGAATGAAATTTCGTTGCAATTGGCTCGTAGTGCAGGATAAAAAACAGCAGCATGTATTTACATATAAAAATAAAAATAAGGTGCAGATATAAATAGATATAAAAAGAAAAGCTATGAGTGAAATTACTATACAGATAAATATATTGCACGTTCTATTGTATTTTACAGTCCAGTGAGGTAGTCCTGTGTGGAAAAAATAATCCCTCAATTCCCCCAATTGAGGGATTATTTTTTCGTGTAAAGTGTGAGGAAATCACACTCCTATTGATGTTGTGTACTAGCAAATATATTTTTGTGCTCATATAGTTTAGTGAACAAGTAAAAGTGTATGGTACTGGACTACAAAACAGAGAAATAAAGGATATCCCAGTGTTTTCTTTAAGGCTTTTCACATATCCTGTCGAGTCGAAACTGTGTGTAAAGTGATATCTTTACATTGCCTTGATTACTTCGACTGTGAAAATAAATCCCTGTCAAGTACAAGAACACATGCTGGTAATAAAAAAGAAAGAAAAGTATGGTGGTTATTAACAGGCGCTTACTTTGTGTACAGAAGTTATGTAATTTCCATAGGTGTTTCATGTTGCGTGCAGTGGAGTACATGTGAAGGGGGATGCTGCATTCATGTGCTGCTCGGGTGGTCAAAGTTTCCGAGTTAGGAAGTCGTTCTTCCGACTTCAGTGTGTTCACGTGATTTCAGTTCGGAAAGTCGGAATGTTGTAACAACAGCAATAAAACAGCGTTGATGCTACGAAGAAGTTCAGTGAAATGTAACTGTAACAAGTTATATTTTAGCAAAAAGTTGATTTGCAATACGTGAATTAATAAAAAGTATGTAAACATTGACAAAACATATTATGCCCCCCAGGTGATGACGTTTCAGACATCAAGTCGGGCACCTAATTCTTTTCCGAGTTTCCGAGTTGTTGCGAATTGATCAGGTGTTCATGTGCATTTTACAACTCGGAAAGTCGCTTTTCTGATGTGTCCGACACCACATAAATGCAACAGTAGTCCTCCGTCTACAGCGTCGTTCTGATTGGTGCGATTGACAGACGTTAATGATTGACAGAGGCGCAGACCAATGAGCGGCCGTGCTTTGTCTTGACCCTCGTTGGCAGCAGAGGCGACGTTCCAGGGAGCATTTGTTCAGGACAAGGGGGGGGAAGCCGTGCCGTTATGTGGACAGACTGCGGGGTTGTAAAGTGTTTGTCCTGCTCGTTAAACGGATTTAAACGCCAACTGAGGACTTTTGTTTTATAACCTTATTGGTAAAGGATCTTGTCGGGATTGCAGTTTGTCGATAGTGTCCAGTAAGTCACAAGTTTAATCGAAAAGCGTGGAAGGAAGAGGACTCGGTGGATTCGTGCAAACTCGGTATGTATCGCTACGGCTGTTCAAGCAGCGATAATTCAGCTATAAAATGTTTAAAAATACCATTTAAAAAGTCGTTATAAAAGAAGACACTAGTTAGGAAGTAGATGTTAAAGTTTCCTGGCTGTACTTTGCTTTAAAATTACTTTCTACCACTTCGTTAACTTGCAATTTCGCCCTTTTTTCTCGCATATAAGCCTCATTATTTTACTTTTTGTCTACTTTATCGTCAGTGTTTGCTGTTTGTCATGAAACATATAGCACAATTTAAGTTTAAACGCTCATATAACGCGATTAATCCACGCAGACAGCTCGCTAATTTAACACTACTCGACCGTGTTAGCAAGCCGATGCTAGCTGGCTAACTGAGCTAACTGTTAACGGCTCTGCTCTCGCGACATTTTTCATTGCAGACTGAAACGTTAATCTGTCTCAAACTTCATTTACATGAGTTAGAAACTATGCAAAACCCATTTCCAATTCCACTATTACGTCCCCGGCGTTGCTTCGCACTCATTAACATACCACAGTTGTAGCGTAGTAGTTATATAACAGAGTTAGTGGCAGCGTAGTGATGTTAAAGAGGACATATTCAAGCCCTTTTCAAACAGTCCCCTGTGGTCTAAATGAAACATCTGTGCTGTGCTTTTGTCAAAATATAACATGAATCAAGCACCAGAGGAGGTTTGTGACCCTGTATAGACCAGCTCTCTCAGAACGCTCCGTTTTGCTGTGTATGTCTCTTTAAATGCAATGAGCCCATCCCAATTAAAGCCCTGGTCTTTATTTACTAGCCTGATGTTGCTGCACGTTTTGACAAATTAAGGCAGGTGTTAATTGGTTGATTAGTTTATGGATCAAAAATGTGATATAGGGGGTGTCTCCCTCTCTCCCCCACAGTGCAGCAGGTTACAAAGTAAGACCAAATCAGCGATTTTTAATTACATGTTTGTTCCCACCAATATCGCGCATAGCCCCTGAAGTCCCAAGAAGTATACAAATAAAAATCCTGTGAACACAAGATAACTATATTTTGCGCACAAGATATAATTTTACTTGTGCACACCATAATATCTTGTTCACTCAAGATCTTAACTTTTGCGCACAATATCTTTTGTGCACAATATAGATATCTTGTGCTTATCTAAATATTGCATGTTATAGAGACTGTTATTGTCTTAAGCAATGTATTGATAAATTCCTTCGCTCTCATCCTACAGGTCTCGGTAACATTCTCAAAATCCCATCTGCAGGCCATTTTTTGATGGGTACATACTGTGAGGCAACACACCAAGAGAACTGGAAATCATTCAAAAGAGACAGGTTCTGCGAAAGAATGAAGATGAGCTTGATGCTGTTGTCTTCAGAGAACTGTCGAAGTTGAGCTTTCTAGGAAGAGTACACCTGCGGCAAATGTGTACCTGGACTGAGCACATAATCAGAGAAACCTGAAAAGTGGCTTTGCTGCTGTGAAGCTTGACTTCAAAAGAAAACATTGACACAAAGTGATCAATATGAGTGCTGAAGGGTATCAGTACAGAGCGCTTTATGACTACAAGAAGGAGAGGGAGGAGGACATTAATCTGCATGTGGGGGATACGCTGTTGGTGAGTAAAGGAGCTCTGGTAGCCCTCGGCTACACTGATGGGCTGGAGCAGAGGCCTGATGAGATTGGCTGGCTGCCAGGCTTCAATGAATCCACTCAGGAAAAAGGGGACTTCCCTGGGACATATGTCGAGTACGTCGGAAAGAAATGGATCTCTCCCCCTACACCTAAGCCAAGGCCCCTCAGACCCTTACCTGTAGCTCCGGGGGTCTACAAGACGGAGGCAGACTCCGACTCAGAGCAAGGTGAGTTAACCCCAAACAACAAAACTGTATTTTCATAACAGATCGGTTAATCTTTACCAGCCTAGTTAGAAATAACCGTTACAAGTTTGCAGACATTGCATAATGGTTGTCAGGCAAATCAGTCATTCCTTTAGTTCCTATCAATTGGGATTTTGGTCACTGATAACGGCATGGGGTCAACGTTAACGGCTTCATTGATGTTTGTTTTGGTCATTCATGGACAAATTGTTAGGCTTTCTCTCTTGGAGAATAAACTGGAACATGTCTGAGTTGTTTAAAGTTTTTTCCTAATGACTCTAAGGGCGTTTTCCCCCCTTTAGTTTTTTTGCATAATTACCTCAAGTTTGGTCTGTGTTCACACGGGGACATCAACAAGCGGACCAAAATGTGTGATGCTCGAGGAAAAAGCTCAAATTGTTCGGAAAATTCCCTGAAGTAAACAAAGACTAGTTGCCTCCTGATTGGCTGTGGCTGCTCCAAAGACATTTTTTTTCCATTGGTTTTTATATTGCTTGCATTTATTGCCGTAGGCAAACGATAAAGTTTTTAAATGAGGTGCAATTGCAGCTTGAAAATAATATGATGATGTTCTGATAGTTCAGGAGAAAGGAGCACGTTAACCCCTCTGAACCAGGACCTGCTCAGCCACCCAAACTGTTTCTGAAGTTCCGTCAGGTCTGCCTGTGGTCTTTAACACATGTTCAGTGACGATGAATAAAGGGGGCCTGCAGTGGTTGCTTTCTACAGTTTGGTCGGATCGAGGTCGGTTCATGTTGATACTGCAGACGAACCGCACCAGAGTCAGGAAAACAAAGCGGACTGAGACCCACTTTTTTCAACTGATCTTGGTACTGTTGTTTGCTCCATTCCGGGGCTCGATTGACAGCTTTCACACCAGCGTGAATTAACCACATTTACTTGGCAAACGGACTTGAGTTCGCTTCAACCGAACTGAACAGGTAAGGTGTGAAAACGCACTTAATGAAATCTTTAGACCAATTGTCAGAGTGCTGCAGACTCAGTCAGTTAACGTGTTCCCTTGCCAGTACTCCCTGATTTGGTCCAAAAGTGTGAACCATCCAAAAAACCAAACCATGACGAGATAAACTAAGAACAAAGGATTGGCTGTTTGGTTTGGACTGCGGCCTGGGGGCATTTTCACAGCTGTAATTTGGGTTGAGATCAAACTGAAGAGCACGTAGAGCTGTACCAAACAAAACAAAAAAAGTGTAAACGGGTATTTATCTGTACAGGAAAAAAAATCTCACATATTTGGATTCAGCTGAATAAGGCTACAGAAAGATGCTGATTTTGCAAAAACACTTTAGCAACAAGTATCTCCTTCCTGTGCTCTACAGCTGCACTGAATGTGAGCCAGGCTGATTCCCGGAGGACAATGGCGCTGGCCCACAGCCAGGCCATAGTACACCAGAGTATCTTGTGCCAGCCATATGGCTCTAGAGGATATCATCTGTGTGTTCACCACAGAGCCACATCTTAAGGGAATATTATTCACTTATCAGCGTGGGGAAGGGTGATTAGATCACTATGTACTGGCGATTAAGGCAAATTGCTTCGTCCCTGAAACCCTGAAGGAAACAGCTTGGCTAGCTTTTCTGTTCAAGATAAGATTATGACTAGCTTAGTAACAGGTTCAGACAGGAAACAATACTGCGGACCATGTTGTCTTATTTGGAGTTACAAGTTTGCATAAATCCAAGAATATACTGCTTCTTAATGAAGCAACTTAGGAGCTTTTGATGGAAAAATTCTTGCAGTTTTGCACCACTTTCGTACAAAGCTACACATGTAATAAAGCCCTTTAGGACGTTTACAACGTTGAAACATTTGACATCTTCGAGCTCTTACTGTAGTTGGAGGACTTTTTGTAGCAAGTGATTCAAAGTCAGATGTATTTCACAAGTTATTTTTCAAGTTCTGTGAATTTTAAAGTCTGTTGCGTGTAAAATCTACCCTCAGAAATCTGATTCAGTGTTACCGCTCGGGCCACATCCCTGAACTGCAATTAAAAACTTGCATCTTTTTAAAGACGCTGCGGCTTTGCATGAATGTGCGCTTAAAGCGTTTCTGCTCACCTAAAGAGCAGCTGCAGTTGCCAGTTTCTGCCTTTTGTGGTACGATTGTGAAATTCTTTGCTGTGGTTTGCAGGGTGAGCGAGGGAGCTGTATGAAGGGGGCATGTGTTGAATGGCTGTGTTGTGGTTGAGTGGCAGTGCTGAGCCCGGAGCGAGTGTGAATGTAGCACCGGGAGAAGAAAAGTCTCTGTGTGTCGGGCTGTGAGAGACACGCAGAGGGGGGAGAAAAGAGGCCCCTGAGGTTGTGGGTAAGGGAGAGAGAGAGGGGCCCTGTGATTGCTAAAGGGTCTGTGCAACGAATAGTGTGCGAAAGGATCAGGACTGGAGCGGAGCCGGGGGCTTGGTAGAGGGGCTAAAGCAGGCGCGGGGTGCTTTGGGGGGCCTTCGGAGGGACATGCATGCTCAAGGGGGCTTTGAAGAGGGGATCTGCGATGGAGGCTGGGCTCTTGTTGCTCCCAGAGTGTTTGTGATTTATTGCCCACCACCAAGGGATCTCACTCCCCTTCCTCCCACTCCTCAGCTTTTTTTCTTCTCTTCATCCTCCCACTCCTCCTCCCCCTCCCCTTCTTCCTTTTTTTAATGTTTTGATAGTTCCTACAGTCAGCTCTGGTAGGGGGAATGGAGGTTTGGAAAGGGGCCTCATCTTGCTGAGCCACAGGGGTTTACATGAGTGCAGCAGATGTGGAGAGGGTAAGAGAGAAAGAGAAGAGGGCTTGGCTGGGAAACTGTTCCGCCTCATTCCAGCTCTCAGCCTTTAAAAAAAAACATTAAAAGTGTTGCTCTTTTTCTGGGCTGACAGTTGAGCGAGTGTTGGGACCCGCCAAGCAGAGAGGAAGTCGTAGGATGAATGTGCTCAAACTTCAGCTTGCAGCTCGTGTACCTATTATTTAATTAATTCTCTAAAAACTGCAGAAATGAGTTGAGAACTTCCTCCACCTAAAACTGACAGAAACGCTCATGCTGTAGTCTTAACAAAATGGCAAAGAAAGATACTCAAAGATGGAAAATGATACTTTCCATCCTTACATTTATGTATCCTGTCAGTCAGAATCGGAAACCCTGTGTTGTGTTGCACGCTGAATCCCCAGATTTTTGGCAAAAACGCACCTCTAGCCTCGACCTGATGCTGAGGTGGTGTGTGTGTGTGTGTGGGTATAATTGCTCTTTATCTCCCAACAGCGAGTCTGAATGAGCATTCCTAGAAGTGTTTATGATAAAAAGTGGTTGTTACTCTGCATGCTCTCACAAGGATCAGACTGCATGCTCAGTCTTGTTTGAGGGAAATATTTGATGCCATCGGGCATCTCCTCTTTCTCGTCTGAGGCTGATTATGTGCTCAGCTTTCACGTTGCCAACTCTGCATCGCACGCTCGCTTTATTTCCACTCACACGGACACAGAAGTTCCCCGTTTAACCATTTTTACAACGTTTTTAAGCGTCATTTTAATGAGTGTTTAATCTTAAACCAATGAACTTTTTCAAACAGATTTGATCACTTTCGTCATACCTATTATATAAGTGTGGCATAGACTTTGTGGAACATCTGGGTTGAAGATTTTCACTTTGGACGTGCGTCTGAAACCTTTAGAAAAGGCGAAAAGGAAGAGAGCTGGCTGTACTGAGGACACGGTTGCTGGGAGAGTACTCGGCATAGCTGCAGATTGAGATAATGTAGCTCGCCTTCTCTGGGCCTCTTTCGCACTCACGCTGACATCTGCTGTATTGAACTCTCTCTCTCTGTCACTCCATTTTTCTCTGTTCAGAATTCATTTCTGTCTTCAAATTGGACATGTGGTAACTTTTGGGTGTCACTCTGGCATGTGTTTCAATTGTTGGTCCGAGAAGGAAGAGCCTCAGATCACTACATCCATCAAAGTCAGTTTGCAAATAATGACGATGCCAGTAAAAGTTGATATCATGACTAAAACTTTGTTCTGTGGTTTAATAGTTCTCCTGTGTGGGCCTAACGGCATCTGAGGACAGGAATGTGTTGGCGCTCCTTTGGTGGAGGGGTATTTGCACAGACTGCATGGGTAGACTGATTTGTAGCTTTGTGATGAATCAGTATTGTGCTAAATGCTGATTGCAGTAGCCTGGTGCACAATGCAACGGGACAATAAATGGTAGCACATTGAATGGGACCCCAGCGATGGGCTGTTTCACACTAACAGTGTTATCAGTGTTCATGCTGCTAGAAAGACGTTAATTTTACATTTTAAATTGGTGTTGATGGGTTAACTAGCTGCGAAGGTTGTCAGAATTACTGCGTTTTCAACACTGTGTTTTAAAATGATGCAGTCGCCCTTATTTAAATGGTTGATGGCATGGTTGTCAGAATTTTTGATACGTTGGAAATGTTTTCGATGGTCAAAGTGATGGTGCCGTAATTCTGCATGTTGCTGGAGAAGCGTTGTTGAATTCAATAGAATGAGGAGCACAAACAGAAATCGGGAATCCGCCATTGTTGTAGTAGTCCACATACTCGCTCACAGCTACTGACTGGAGCCTTAGTGCACATGTGCGAAAAGTCTTGGTTTTCAGAGGAGCTGCAAATTGGCAGTTGACACGACGACAGAGACGCTGCTGTCGTGGAAAGATCCAGGCTTTCAAGGTTCAAGGTTTCTTTATTAGTACCCAGAGGTAAATTTGTTGTGCAGACAGGATTTCAGCGTTCCAGAGATAGATACAACATTATATAAAAGCAATTCAAAGGAAACCGCATACATTAAAACAAACATCGATTACATCTGGTCATGGAAAAGTCCTCAAACAGACACCCGTTAAGAAGCTATAAATAAATAAATAACCCGACATGATTAAAGTGCATCATCTTGTGCTAGTTTTGTTCAGCAGGGTTATAGCTGCAGGTACAAAAGAGTTCCTGTAGCGCTTTGTTCTCCCTTTAGGAGCAGCAAAACGACAACCAGAGCGGAGAAGTTGAAACTCCCCATTTAAAGGATGAGAGCTGTCGTTAAGAATAGTGCTCGCCACACGCTGCAGCTGCACAGAATACAGATCCATCAGGTCGGATTGAGACTCTCCTATAAGTTTGCTCGCCCAAGGCTTTCTACTGAGTCGCCCAGGCTTTCTACTGTGCGTCCAACAAGTAGCTTTTTTCACGGCTATTGTTCCGGTCACCTAGCAACACGCACAGTTGCTTTTTGCTCATGTGCACTCCTCTTCTGCTCTGCGCCCCACTCCGCGGCGAGCGCAGCGCACACAGCGCACACCTATCTGAAAGGTCCTTTATGTAGCATCTGGTGTAACCACGGCAACAATAAACATGTCGTGTCAGTCATGGCGGCCACCAAAACAAGACACGTCCTGTTACAACAATAAAATTACGTATTTCTCTGGCTTTGATAACTGTTGGAAATATTTGAGGTAATGTAAGTACTCAACAAAAAATATATAACACAAATTCAGTCAATTTTTTATTAATTTAGATATTTTAGTGTAAAAATTCAACATGTTGTACCTTTTAAATGACGCCATATTCGCTTCCACTGCTAATCATTGCAGCAACTTGCAGTTATGCGAGTCGCCGGTTTGTCCAGTAGATGTTAGTCAACAACAGGTTAATACCCACATAAAAGTGACGTCTGAACTCAAGGAGTCATTTAGAAATTGCTAGTCTTGGTCGAAACAGTTGAAAACCCAAAGAAATTCTGTTAAATATCACAAGAGGCACAAAAAAAGGAGCCAATCTCACTCTGCACAAGATTATAACTAATAACTAAAAACATTAATCTGTCATATCCCAATGTATAATTACACCACCTTGTAATCAGGGTCAAAACAGCGGCCTTACACTAAGCTAGTTGGAGTGCTTCCTACGTAAAGCGGTGAAAAAAACATATCCTCAACTGCTGTAATTACGTCCATCTTTAAAAATATCTCACTCCTCGGTGATGTGACAGAGAAAAAAGCACAGCAGTGTAATTTCAGGGCTCAATAAAATCAACACTGTAATTAGATTTTCTTTTTCTTTTTTTCATCCCAAGCTGCATTAGTTTATGAATCCAGTAAAGACGTGTGTGCATGAAAGCGTACGTAACCGTTTCATTACTAGATTGTGTGCAGGGACCCGGAGTCGTCTGAATTGGCAAATCTTCTTTACTGGAGTCGGAGCATGTCTGCGAGCAGGATTAAGACAGAGAGGGAGAATAAGGGCGACGGAGACAGACTGATAAAACCTGAGGATGAGGTCCAGTAAGACACAAGTCAGATTAGGGAGAAACAAAGTCAAGTGGAACACAAAAGGTATTTCAAATATGTTGCATATTTGACAGGCGGGGCGGCGGCGGTGTACTGTGTGTCAGCCTCGTGCTGTGGAGGTGCAGCAGGTGTTACATAACTCCCTGAGCAACATAGATCAGAGGCTCGGTAAAAAAGTCTCAGTTATTTTCATGTGGGATTTATTTCCTCCCGTATGGGTCATACTGTCGGTCAGCTCCTCATAAAAATAGAAGCAATTACTTCACGGAGGAAGAGCCCTCTTGTAGCGCTCAATGTTCATTTAATGCGACTCCAAGGAAAACCAGAGAGACGTTTCAGCAACACCCCGTCAGAGCAGAACTCACACTGCAGATACACGTCTTTAAACAAGTATCAGTACCGTGTTACGCGTGGCTTCTTCATACAACTTCACATGCAAGATCATGATGACATCCCCTTCAGGCTTGGACTGCAACTGAAATCATTTGGCCTACGCTACAGAACTTTTAATACACACTTTCATCCTCGCCTTGTCCCGATTTCCTCCTCCTGTTTTGTCCTCAGCACAAAGATGTCAAGTTTAATGTTTTTAGACGTAATAGAAGAAGCAAGAAAATATTGACCTCACAGGAGCCGATTCCAAACAAAATGGATTTATTTCCCCCAAAAAGATGCTCACGATATGTGACATTTGTTTCTTATTTAATGAGTTGGTTTTAAACAAGTTAGGATGAATGTACTTGTTAAGATGACAGCATTTTAATTCCATTCATCCATCCATTTTCTTCTGCTGATCTGAGGTCGGGTCGCGGTAGCAGCATGCGCAGTAAGTCAACTCAGGCTTCCCTCTCCCAGCTTTTTTATTAAGAAGAATAAATCTACAATGTGCAGAATTGAAAAGGTATAAATGCTGCATCGAGCACTGAGCACTGCAGCTGACGAACCTTTCAAACATGACTTCATTTGAGCTCTGGCCACACATCTCTGCGGGTTTCATCACACTAAGAGGGCTTCTTATTTGTGAGAGTGTTGCTCCTCATGTGCAGCACAAAAATGCAGAGTTGTTTATAAGTAGTAATCACCATGTATGTGGCCAGCTGTAACATTGATTCACATTAAACCACACAGGAACTGTGGTTACATGTGTAGGTGTGGTGGTGATTCATTGATGGGTCTGCTCTCGATAGGGTTAATCATCAGCCTGTAGCAACAGCCTCCTCATTGGCTGCTGCTCAGCATGTGCACTGCACCTGTCAACCTGCAGGGGGAGACATTGCCTGCCAGTTTTCTTAAGACTTGAGCTCAGAGCTGTATCATACATTGAGTTACAGGACAGGCATGTTAAAAATTTTACAGCGTCACTTCCAAATGTTTCAGAAAAATCAGCTTTTTGAGTGTTTAATTATTTTAAATGAGTGACCACAGCTTTAGTTGTTAAGCTGCACCCTCCAGATAATCCACCTCTATTCCTATTTATAATGCATTTTGTATTAACATACACTTTCTGCACCATACTGTGCCGTCACACGTGCTGTGCTGTGAGGTACTTTCCATGGATTATTAATTTTTAACTGCCGTGCCTCTGCTAGACCTTTTTCAGACATGGAGAAATAGAATAACCTGAAAATGCTGGTTACTTGAGTAGGCCCTCTAAATTTAACCAAAGTGTGCGCTATCTTTAGCGTGTCCATGGTGCCCCAGCCCTGTCCTGCCCACAGTCTGCAGTTTGTTCGCTTCAGACATACCATTTCAGCAGGGGAGATTGTCCCCCCAACACACACACACACACCACAGCAGCACCAGTGGCAGCTGCGTCGATTACTTCCACGACCTGCGGTTGTCTAACTGACTGGCTGAGGCCTTCTGGGATATGATGAGAAGGTCTGCATAGCATGCAGGCTTGCAGGGACTCGTCCAAGGGGCCCCCGTCTCCCTGCTCTCCTTCACACAAGTTGCCACAGGAACAGACTTTCGTTGAAAATGTCTCGTGATGTGTGCCACCTCTGAGCTGCTCTAAACACAGACAGACAATGGTATTACATAGTGTTATTACTACGGCAATACAAAGAGGATTATGTGGTACATCTCTCTGGCATTGATTTCAACAGGCTGGTATTATAAATTTTGCATACAATGACAGTGTTTCTGAATGTTTACAACCCACCAGCGACAATCTAATGAGGTTTGCAGTATGCCTGCAGCTGATGACGGTCATGCAGATTATTGTTTAATCTGACAATTTTCCTGGAAAAATCTATTGCTCAACAAAATGTAAAAAAACAAAAACAATAGAGATGTGAATGATGATGATTTCTGCAGATTTTGCATTAAAAACATGTATGGATTATTAGCTTAATTGGCTATTTTCTGTTGATATCATTTTGATTGGTACACTAATCCCCGAGGGTGCTGGGTGAGGGAGATTTACTAATCTCGTGGGTTTCTGCAGGAAAAGTTTGGTCAAACCAGTGCTTCATAAAAGCTATTTTTAAAGTGTGTGATGAACAGCTAAGACTTCTGATTTATGTGCGTCTAGCGTGGATCTTCGTGGTGGTCGAGTAGAGGCATGTAGATCGTTTGATCGCCAGCCAAAGTATCTCAGAAGTCATCACAGATCGCTCCAAACATTTCTGCCATATTTCGTCCGCCACTCCATACAATCCAATCGGTGCCGAAACGAAACTCTCACGCTGTTGACAGTACCAAGAAGCAACTCTGTGGATATTGGACTTTCTGACCAACAGATCACAGAGAGTTCTGGTCAACAACACCTTCTCCGACCTCCAACACACCTCAACGGGCTCCCCTCAGGGCTGTGTGCTCTCACCTCTGCTCTTCATCCTCTACACCGATGACTGCAGAACCACACAGCCTAACTGTCATCTGGTGAAGTACGCCGACGACACAGTTCTCCTGTCTCTGCTGTCAGGCCCCTCTCAGCACCACGGACCAGCTCTTCAGGAGTTTGTGGAGTGGTGTGACAGCTCCTGTTTAGAACTGAACGTGAACAAGACCAAAGACATGGTGGTGACCTTCTCCAACAAGCAGAGGGAACTGGCTGCAGCAGCAAACACCATAATCCACGGGAAGCCTGTTGAAGTAGTCGAGGAGTACAAATATCTGGGTACCATCTTTGACAGCCTGCTGAAATTCTCCTCCAACACAGAGGAGATTCTCAGGAAATGCCAGCAACGGAAATACCTCCTTAGGAAGCTCAATTCCTTTGGAGTCAGCAAGAACATCCTCCTGACTTTCTACTACTCCTTCATCGAGAGCATCATTACATTCTCCATAACCTGCTGGTTCCACTCCACCAGCCTCCAGAACAGAAACCGCCTGCAGAGCACGGTCAAAGTCTGCCCTAAGATCATTGGACTTCCTGTAAGGACTCTGTCTACCATCTACGAGCAGCAGACACTCAGGTTAGCAGGTCGGATTATGAAGGACCCTTCACACGCTCTCTTCCCAGCGTTCGAGTGGCTCCCCTCAGGACGCCGGCTTCGCTGTCCCTGCTGCATGACACAGAGGAGAAGAGCAACCTTTGTCTCCAGGGCTGTCCAGCTCCTCAACTCCTGCCCCCCCCACTTCCCCGAAAAACGGACTCAAACACCCCTCATCCTACAGACTTTCTAAGCTGTGAACTCCTATTTTTTTTTTTTTCCTTATGCCATGCACCTTAACCGTCTAATGCTTTTTTTTTTTTGGTCTTCATGCACTACTCCACTTTATTCTATCTGATATCAGTTTTCATATCTTATCCATCATTGCACTACCGTCACTTTATTCTTTCAGTATTCATCTTTTTTACATAGCTCTAGTATATATTTAGTCTGTTCTATTATCTGACATGCACTCTATCACTTTATTATTTAGTATCTGCCTACTTGCACATAGCTCTGTATATATATATATTTATATTTATTTCCTGTTACTGCATAATAGTTCTGTTTACATCTGTTCACTACTGCATATATGTCTGTTTACATCTTTAGTCCGATCACGGTCCACTTATACCTCCACTCTCTTTTTTTATATATTTAACTTTGTAATTTTGTATTTTACATTTTGTATTTAAATTTTTGACACTTTATCTTGTTTTATTTTATTTTTATTGACACTTTATTTCTTGTTAAATGTTTAGCATACCTGCACTGTCGTTCTGCTCTGTGTGACCTTGAATTGCCCCCCGGGGATAAATAAAGTTTTTTGAATTGAATTGAACTCTATCCGCAGACTGTGTGGTGGCGCTCGTTGGCCAGCCCCTGATGGGGTAAATAAACACAAACCTTTGGAACAGTTCAAAGTGTCTTCTTCTTCAAGTAGTGACCAAGAGTTAATCTTAAAGGTACGAATGTGCATTTCGACAGTCACTGGCAATAATGAACATTTTCAAATGATTGCCAGTGACACATTTACTTCACAGGCGGACCAGAATGTACATCCTAATTTGTTAGCTTGATGCCATTAACGGTCTTACTAATTTAGCATCACATATGCTGTATTTTTTAACTTGAGAAACAATTAATTGTAATTGACAATGTTGAGTAAAATAGATCGTTCCTCAAGTTAAGAGATGCTAAGTCAGTTGTGTCACCTGACACCGATGCTTTCTTCTTCTTTTGTTATTCAATGGCGGTTAACGAACAGCTTTCAGACCTGCTACAGTCACCGTCTGGCAGTAGTACCACATTACACCCAGCCTCTGATAACAGCAACCCATGCCTCCTTAATGATCTACATTTTAAACTTTATAATTTGTCAGAAATCTTTGAAAAAAGAAAATTCCAGTCCAACCCCCAGGCTGTTGTGGTTTGGTAAATTTCCTATATCTGAACTTTGTGTGTGGTGGGTAAATTTAACTTAGGGTTGTGAATCGAGTTTCTCAGAAAAAGGTTGGCCGTTGAATGGCAGCCGTGTTAGATATCTTGTCTGGGAGCAAGGCTACACTTTCAAGGTGTGCGATGGCAGCCCTGAGTGTCTCCATCTCTATTTAGGGAAACTCTGGCGTTCCATCTCCGAGTTCATTGCTTCTTAGAAAATCCCCCCTCTGCTCCCTCTTCCCTCCTCCCTTTCCCAGCTTTGCAGTTCCAATAATGTCTTCCAGATGACCAGTTGTCCTACATGCACTTTTGTGTGTTCTGTGGTTTGGAGGACTTTGGTGAGCCAGATCCCTTCACACGCAACATGCCAGCCTGTGTGCTCTGCCGGCCAAAGAGGATGTGGATTTGGAAGAAGTGGTTCATTATTTGCCTGATTGAACGCTCTCTGGGTGGAAGAGGGCTGGTTCCTTTGGTAATGGGTTGCACAAATGCTTCAGTGCGACCGGTAGATGCCCGCTTTCATGCCTGATTCAAAAAATTGTAATAATTTTTCAAGGCGAGCAAGAAAGAAAAATATGGTAGCTAGAAAGGCTTCCATTCATAGTTTCCCTAGATTTTGAAACTGCAGACTCGCCGCGGAACAGTTGAGCCTTTCAGAAAAGGTCCGTTTCAAAATACGCCTTCCCAAATCCAAATAAAATCCCTGCCATCCCCTTCATCCTTGGATGCTGAGTTGTGAGGGGGAAAAACTCAGACCTGGCTTACCTCATATCACAGAGTGTTTGCTTAGCTCCCTGGTTCACCAAAGCTCAAACTTTTAGTGTTGTAAATACTCACCTTTTACTTTTTGAAGGCAAGTCCTTTGGTCTCGTGCCTGCAGTCCTTTGAAGGTTGGAGCAGTTTGTAAGTCATGCCGCCAAATCAACCTTTGCTGCTTTAGATGAATCACAGCCCTCTCCATTTAACATCACATGAACATTAATCATCAGCCGTTTCAGTTTACTGCAGGACTCTTTTGCTTTCTGTTTTTTGTGCTGAGATGACCTGGAACTTACCTAAATTATGTACCCAAAAACACCCTCTTTATTGAGACCACTCAACTCAGAATAAACAGGACGAGAAAAAAGTCCCCTAAAAGCCGCTGTGTTCTGAAAAGAGTCAGAAGGAGGAGACAATAGCTTCTCTATGTCATGATTATGTTGCATTTTTGTTCTAAAATTAACATCCATCGACACAAAGCGCCTCTGTACTTTCACGCTGTGGAAGATATTTTTGTCTTTTCCATATGTAGAAAAAAAAAAAATTCTCTTTGGCATCGAGTAAGGAAAAGTACTTCCTCCTGTATTGCTCCCTTTTTTTTTTATTGCGGCTGTAAAATGGAATTAACCATAAATACAAAAGGCAACTTAATTCCCAGTCATCCATCAAAGTAAAGATCTTAAATCATAGCCCAGCTGATAAGTCTGTTGGTTTATAACCGGCCAACATTGTCTTATCACAGGTACGTTGATATCTGCGTATGTTTGCCAGTAAGAGCACATTTTAAAAGTCCTTTTTACCGAGCAGATGAGTCAGACAACATCGCTCGGTTTGATTTAGAAATGATGTCAGAACGTAGTTTGTCCAGCAGACTGTGCTCACTCCATAATTTACAACACTCTCAGCACTGTCTGCTGCACATGTAGACCAACAGAGCTGAGCCGACAGATGTCCGCACCAGAATCTGCTGACGTATTCCTAAGTGTAAATACTCATTTAAAAACAATGTTGAAGTGCTGGCTTCTCTACAACAATGCAGCAGCCAGTATGTCCTCCTCCTAAGTTTAGATTCTGGTCCTGAATGGTCTGGATTTGTTTGGACCAGAGAAGGTAGGCGGTTTTAAGGAACGAGGGGGCTGTCAGGATAAACTCTGCATAGCAAAATTCAGCTGTTTGTGTTCACACATGCAGCCCAACCTGAACACTTCAGGAGAGTTTCTGGAGTTTGTGCTAGTGTGAAAGCACTAACAGTGTTCATTGTTTCTCTGGCAGTCGGTACATTTGTACTGTTTCCATTGTGTAATAGATAGTTTCACTGCACTCAAACAGAGCAGGCTGGTGACATATTCTTCACGGTGGTTAACAATCTGTCATTATCTCCTCCAGGCTGCAGTCTGCTGGACCTGACGGAGCAGTTTTCCCTCCCTGAGACAACTCCCCCCTTGCTCGCCCGACTGCTGGAATCTGTGGAGAAGAAAGGTGAGGACTCTGACTGCCACCTGCTGCACAGAAACAAATGTTCACATGAGATTAGTTATGTCATTGATTATATGTAATGATTTGTGTCTCACTCATTATTTGCAGGTCTGGATAATCCTACGTTGTATCGAACATTCACTGCTGGCGGTGGACTTGAAGTCAGACAGTATTTTGACTGCGGTGAGCATCTTCTTTTCTAGCTGTATGAAACCTAGTTTCCATTAAACGAGCGTGTGAGACGAATACAGAACAGAGGAAGTCTAAAAAAAGGAATCGCGTCAGTAATGAAGGCAGATCGAGTGAGGTGTGTGAGTTGACTGAGAAACATTTGTGTGTGTGCAGAAATGGCTGGTTTGTGAAGCCTGTATCGAAGCTTTAATTGTGTTTACCTGTGCATGATAAAGTTGTTCAGCCTCTAATTAAATTAATGCACTGTGCAGGAAGGATGTTTGCATTAAAGCACGTGTCTCCATGTTTTGCTTCACTTCAGATCCTTCCTCAGCAGACCTGGATCAGTTTGAACTTCCCGTCCTGTGTGATGGTCTGCGCAGGTACCTGCAGGATCTCCCTCAGCCCATCATCCCCACTTCATTATACGCTCAGATGATCCACACTGCCAAAGGTGAGCGCAGTCAACTCTTGCACATATTCTTTTGTTAACCAGCACAGTTGACCTAAAACACAAGCGCTGACGTAACAAACCCCAGCTATTGCACTTTTAGTACTTTGCACACAAAACCACAAGATCTCGTCAGCACCATTTGGCCGTCATAGAAGACCTATAAAAGTATACAATCTTTTTTTATTGGTATGCTAAAAGTGTATTTTTTTTCCATTTACTCCAAACTTCGTGTTTGTCTTGCTCTCTGTGTTGCATGCACAAAGTTCTCACACCACAGCATGTTCTGCAGCGCTGCATTCTCGTGCTGTCACATGGCCAGAAACAGGATATCTGTGGTTAATAGGAACTAAAACAAGCCTGAAAGTTTATCTCCAGCATCTCGAGGCAGCCAATCACCTGCCAGTGTACCTTACGCTCATTGTCAACCACACAATCTCTCTGTGGTTTCTAAACCTAACTGCACATGACACTTTCTTTCCATCCCTTCCTTTTTTTCAAACATTTTTCGAGTCTTTGCTCCTCTGAGTTTTATGCTCAGATCGGTTTCTCACATCTGTGTCTCTGACCTCCCCGTGCCATTTTCTCGTCTGTATCAACAGAGGTGGTGAATCCTGAGGAATGTGCCCAGCTGCTACGTCGCATCGCCAGCACCCCGAGCCTGCCTCCACAGTACTGGCTCACCCTCCACTGTCTGCTCAGGCATTTCGCTAGAGTGTGCCAAAACGGCCCCAAGAACCTGCTCAGCGCCAGAGCTCTGGGAGAGATCTTCAGCCCCGTGTTTTTCAGACAACAGACCTCCAGGTGGGTGTCGGAGCAGCCGCGATCATCATGCCCCCGGTCTGTGAAAGATAGACCGCAGACAGACAAGTGTGCAGGCTCAGTCATGCAATGCTGATACACCCTGACTCTGAGACATGCACGCACACACACACACACACACACACACACACACACACACACACACACACACACACACACACACACACACACACACACACACACACACACTCATCAGGGCACAGGCTGTCAGGCTCTCATGGCTTTCAGCGGTACACTGATATAGGTTGGGGCTTTTCTACTTACCAGCTGTGCTGCACAATTAAAGTAGCTAAGCCAGATTCAGCATCAGATTGAAAGCATGGCAGAGCAGCAGTGTTGGCTGTCACCTGGCCTATAAAACACTTTATTTAACTTTCCTTTTTTCCCCCTTTCCCTCTTCCTCCT
Source organism: Tautogolabrus adspersus (assembly GCA_020745685.1). Classification (NCBI taxonomy): domain Eukaryota; kingdom Metazoa; phylum Chordata; class Actinopteri; order Labriformes; family Labridae; genus Tautogolabrus; species Tautogolabrus adspersus. The sequence continues at coordinate 15,635,659 of CM036549.1, read as the reverse complement.
ACAGTTGTGAACCCAGCTTGGATGCTCACATCAAGATCATTGAAGTTCTGGTGACCAGTGAATGGAGTGAAAGCCAGTCAGCTCCAGGTAATGAAATACTTTTTCAAAAAAGCACCACTTTTTCACTTTGCGTTGGTGAGGGGTTTGGGTTTTGCATTATTATCTCCTGCAGAACATGTGCTGTGTTCTGCTGGACCAAAAGGCTGCACAAAATGAGCGACCTGAAATATTAATAGCTTTGAAGAAAGGTGTCGAGACTTGCAACTTGCAACTGCTGCAGTTGTGGGGGAGTCGCAGGGTGCCCTGTTGGAGGGTGAATTACAGACAGCAAAGTGAAGAGTACTTTGTCATGTGCTGGTCAGTGGGTACATGCACTTTAAACTGCAAAACATTTCCTAATTTTCTCAGTGACACAACAGTGGAAAAGGCATGGTTGGAATTTGAGCTGCAGCTGCAGAGGATGTGTGCTTCGACTTTGCAGTTTGCAGGCTGCCTTGTAAAAAAAAATAAAAAACAGCAGAAATGTTAAAGAAATGGACGATGCACAAAGTCCCTAAAAGAAAAAGTACAACATGGCAGTACGATTTAATTAGTGATTTTATTGAATGTCTGACAGTGCACATAATTATTGTATCACTATTACATGTCTATGTAAATGTGCCAGAATTACCACAGAAGCAAAATGTCATCCGTGGTCCTCCACTGCATGTAGGCAGGAAGAAACCTTAAACATTTCACAAACAGTTTTACTTTCAAAATGAGCTCACATGTGACTTTGCAAACGACAGACCCACGTACAATTAAAGCAAGGAACTTAATTTATTTGTTGTTGCACCTTTTAAGACAAGGAATGAAACTGTGGTCATCTTAGAAGAAGAAAAAACACTAAACAAGTGCTCAATATGGAAACAGACAGAATGGACATTAAGTAAAGAGTGCCGTCATGACAAGAGATCAGCTTCATAATAATAGTTTAAAAAAGAGTGGAAATATAATGAATACCATCAGACGGAAAATTACTAAAGAAAAGATAGCATGCAATGCATCTGTCATGAGAAAAGAAACCTTACAGGACTGATGAGAATCCCTAAAAAAGACTATAAAAGTTGGTCGAGTTGATTTTGTGTCTTTAAATTCAAGGTACAAAAGGTGATAATTGGTGAATGTCTGTTGGACGTAGAACCATGAAGGACAGAAAGTTGATCACATTAAGTTTCACTCTGGTTCTTTTTCAGTTCATGGTCGCTGTTGTCAGTTTGTAATATGTCAAACACAAAGCTTCAAAAAGTCGTGCGTGCGTGCGTCCTGTGAGTGTGTTCCTGTGAGTGTGTTCCTGTGAGTGTGGTGCATTGCGTGGGACACTTGTGTTTTTACAGTGCTAGTTAAAAGCCCTGTCGTTGGCTGGCCCAGAGTCCCAGGTCTGGCTGTGGCTGTTTAAACACTTTATTACCTGTTAGGGTCTATTTATAATGTTCCTGTGTATGGGCCACTCTCAGCTGTCGGTAATTTGCACCTGCGGGAGCGCTGTGCTCGCTGGATGGATGGATTGAAGGGCGGCCAGGCAGGCCAGGGCGGGCAAAACTCAAACTCGGAGACGCTTCTTATTTGACACACACACACACACACACACACACACACACACACACACACACACACACACACACACACACACATAAACACACATAAACACACATGACCGAGTTAAACATATGACAGAGTTACTGCGTGGCAAACTGGTTTCAGTCACCTGTCTCAGTCTCTTCGAAGAAGAGAGAGAGGAAGAAAAGCCTACTTTGTAAACACTCATGAGCGTTTTGTTTATGTGTTTCTGTGTGTGAAAAGTGTGTGTGCCTCCTCCCAGTTACTGCCTGCCTATTTTAAGTAAGCGACAAAAGGCCCACTTAGATTTGGTTGGCTGGAAAGTCGGACTGCTCCACAGAGCACTTCTTGTTAACTGAGAGCTGCTTCCAGTTTCTAGGGCCACTCTCTTCCCCTCCGTCCCTCCCTCCCTCCACATGTCCTCCCTGCCTCAAAGTGCCCAGCTCAGCAAATATTTGAAACTTTGCAAGTTAATCATAAGACTGAACTCCCCCTCGCCTCCCCTACTGGCCTCCCTCCCTCCCTCCCTTCCGCCTCCTCCTTTACAAACAGAGAAAGAGAGAGAGAGAGAGACATGCACACACACGTAGCTGGCACGAGCGAGCGCTTTCAGAACAGGCAGCACTGACACCGGAGCAGCTACCGCTAATCATTAACTATCTGCCTCCACGCGAGCAGGCCTCACAGAGCTCAGAGAGAGAGACAGAGAGAGAGAGAGAGAGAGAGGGAGGGTCTTTAGCTCACTCACAGCAGGAACCCAGCACTCACTCAGCTCCAACTTGTGTCGCATGTTGCACCTGCCTCACGCCGAGCGGATTACCTGGATTTCATTAAGAGGCACATAAAGCTGCAAATTGAACAAATCCAGCTCCTCGGTGGCCTGAACTATGAAATGGAGCTTTACTGCGGGACTTGAAATCACCTCTCTAGGATTTAATTTACCTTTTGGGAATAAAAGAGAAGCTACAAAGAAGACTCAACAAATCATGCACAACTTACAACGTAAGTTTCCCGTAACACGCCTTTAAAAAAAAATTGATCATAGAGAAGTGGGACAGTGTGTTTCTACAGCTTCTGCCTTCAGGGTGTAACAGAAAGAGGACACTTGAGGTAGAATAAGACACAAATACATCGACTTAAGAAAGAACAGAACAAGTATAATAGCTTTTATTGTTTTCTTAAAGCCTCCAGTTATATCTGTCAGAGAGCTGTGCTGCCTCGGGCTGCTGCTCGCGCTGTGGAGTTCTAACATATTCCTGCAGACTGCATTTAAAAGTCTGCTTTGCTTCGGGGCATAATGCTGTAGAGTTCAGGGAAGGTTTTTAATATTAACAGATTCCTTAAAGTCTCTCGTCAGGGTGAGTTTGACAGCAGAGGAACAGGGAAAGTTCAAATGAAAGCAAAGTATTTTAAAACCCTCCAGACACTCCTGATTTTACTCCCTGTTAAGTTCTCTAAAGGAGACATTTTACAGACTCGCATATTAAAAACATTCTGATTTTATATTCCATGAGACAAGTTTGTCACTTCTCAAGAGTGATCCTCACATGAACCTGTAAGAACAGCGGCCGCGTTCCCCTCCAATCCTTTATACCTTACTGAGAACTAGGTCTATTTTAATTTCACTCAGGATATCAGGGGAGCTATCTCTGTCATGCCGAGTGTCACGCTGTGGGATTACAGGCGTATTTCGGCGCTCCGGGTGCCGCTGACCGGGGCTCAGGCATTATAATTTAGCTGCGTACGTGCTGCTGCAGCAGAGCTGGCTTTGTCTGAGTGCCAGCAGTGGGACGGACTAAAGCCTTCTGCACGACAGACGTAGGGAGGAGGAGCCAAGCAAACCTGCAGGAGAGCCAGTGGCCACAGAGCGAGAGAGTGAGAGAGAGGATGACAGAGGGAAAGCATGGAACAGGCTGCGGCTCCTTTTTTTCCTCCTCCTCTCTGCGTGTAGAGAGACGCTGCATGTTTGCTTTTAAGATGGATGCATGCTAGGACAGAGCGCTGGATGCTGCAGGGAGATTTATTTCCAGTTTAGCTGCAGAATTGAAGCAGAGAGGTATCGGGCTTTCAGAATGACCTCATAGCTCTCAGGAAATGAAAGATCAGGAGCGATTGGTGACATACCCCCCCTGTGATTGGCTGTGGTAAGTGATGTAACACGTTACTGAGCAGGCTGCCCTTAATGGCTTTTCTTCAAATGGATCTTTTGGTGATTGTTTGAATGAAAATAAGACTATTTTAGGCTAGTCATCTTTCTGTGGAGCTATTGTGAAGGCATTACAGGGTTTAAGAATTAGACATTTCTCGTAATCCTGGGATAAAATGCGATCAGTCTGGAAGGCAGACGTGCTGAGAAGGTGCAGAGAAAACCTTGTGCTCGTGTGGCTGATGTGGAAGGCTGCATTTTGTGCACATATTGGAAACCTCTGCATTTTCTGCTATGTCACAACAGAGCTGCTGCTGGCTTTGGTCTCATTGAGCCGTAGCCTCACTCGGTCTATCGTAGCAGAAGGGGTGCAAATGCAGAGGGAGTGATCAAAGGCGGTGCAGATTTGTGGGTTAAAAATATCCTGCTACCTTAGCTCTGCTTCAGTCAGTGTCTGCAGCCACTGCAGGTTCAAGATTTCCTGTAAATCAGTGAAAACAGGATGAAATGCTGCCTCCTTTACGTGAACAAAATGCAAATCTCAACCTTACTGCATGAGAGCGTTACAGGCTTGATTGTAAATTTGGTGTCAGTCTGGTTATCTGATATGAAAGCTGGAGGCAAAACCCTGAAGGGGAATCAGAGTCCATCTGGGTGTTAGCATTATATTTCTCATTCTGTCCTTTTTCATTTGTAAAATGTGCAAAGTGCATTTTTAACCTTTCTAAAATATAGAGTCAATATTCCTGCTGTATTTTGCAGAGAGGAATATTTATAGATTTCTCCTTTTCCTGAATGAAATACATTCTCCCTGACTCATGCTTCATTTCTCCTCCCACTGCCTCACCGTCCCCCCCTCCCATCATAGACTGGCTGCTATTTTCTATCCGTGATTAATCAGTGGGAGAAAAAAGACGTGTGAGAGTCACAGAGTGGGTGTAATGCCCTGAATCTGTGAAATGCTTTATGACCTCATAAATTGAGCATAATGGGTCTCACATTTGGCATCCAGGTGTTTTTTCTGCAGCCTTACAGAAGTGCAGATATCTGTTTTGAGTGCAGCTCAGAGAGAATCATCAAACGTGAAACGAGACAGAAAATCATCAGCATTTAGTTCAAGCTGCGAGTGCATTCAATGACATTGTGTTGACACTCCTCTCGTCCTCACAGCTCTACCTCCAAAGCCACCCAAGCCCACCTCTGTGACTAACAACGGTATGAACAACAACATGGCTCTGCAAGACGCCGAATGGTACTGGGGAGACATCTCGAGGGAGGAGGTCAACGAGAAACTGAGGGACACCGCCGACGGTACATTTTTGGTGCGAGATGCTTCAACGAAGATGCTCGGAGACTACACTCTGACTCTGAGGTGAGGCCACTTCCCCTTTCGCTCTGAAGTCACTTCCTCCTGTTAATGTCTTCTGCGGTTGGTTTAATCGTTCTCCTTCTGGTTGGTTGTCTACAGGAAAGGAGGAAACAACAAGCTCATTAAGATATTCCACCGGGACGGGAAGTACGGCTTCTCGGACCCGCTGACCTTCGGCTCCGTCGTCGAGCTCATCAACCACTATCGCAACGAGTCGCTGGCTCAATACAACCCCAAGCTTGACGTCAAGCTGCTCTATCCCGTCTCCAAACACCAGCAGGTCAGCAGCAGAGTAATCAAGTCTCACACACACACTTACCACACGTGTGTTTATGATGCAATTTAACTGCAACTCTTTGTCTTTTCATGATTTCGTCCTCAGGATCAGGTGGTGAAAGAAGACAACATTGAAGCTGTGGGGAGGAAGCTTTGCGAGTACCACCAGCAGTACCAGGAGAAAAACAAAGAGTATGATCGTCTGTACGAAGAATACACCAGAACGTCTCAAGTGAGTACAAGCCAGGGTCAGAACTACGATCGCCGAGTTCACTGCAGTAAGTGTACGAGATAAACTCATGCTCTGTCTCTCCCTGCAGGAAATTCAAATGAAAAGGACGGCGATAGAAGCTTTTAACGAAACTATAAAGATATTCGAGGAGCAATGCCAAACACAAGAGCGGTACAGCAAGGAGTATATCGAGAAGTTCAGGAGAGAAGGCAACGACAAGGAGATCCAGAGGTAAGAAGCCACCACGATTTAAACATTTCAGGTTTAAGGAAGCAACAATAAAATATAATAAAACTAGAATTATGCTCTAAACTTTGTTCCTTGTTGCTTTCAGGATCATGGGAAACTACGAGAAGTTGAAATCCAGGATAAGTGAGATCGTGGACAGCAAACGTCGGCTGGAGGAGGACCTGAAGAAACAGGCGGCAGACTACAGAGAGATCGACAAGAGGATGAACAGCATCAAGCCCGACCTCATCCAGCTCCGCAAGACCAGAGACCAGTATCTCATGTGAGTGAAGTAGTGCATCGGAAACTTCAATTCTCCCTCCGGAGCCAATCAAAGTGGGTCTGTCCTGGTTTCTGATGTCCTTGTGTTTCTCTCTTTGTCAGGTGGTTGACCCAGAAGGGAGTGAGACAGAAGAAACTCAACGAGTGGCTTGGAATCAAGAACGAGAACACAGAAGAGTGAGTCTCCATTTTTATTTATTGTAAACAGCACCAAAGAGACCAAAACACCTTCTGCTCTGAGCTAACCTGTGTGCCTTCTTCCCCTCCAGTCAATATTCTATGGTCGAAGACGATGAAGACCTGCCTCATCACGATGAGCGCTCCTGGAAGCTGGGCAACATCAACCGACTGCAGGCCGAGGCTCTCCTCCAGGGCAAGAGAGACGGAACATTCCTGGTCCGAGACAGCAGCAAAGCAGGATGCTACGCCTGCAGCGTTGTGTACGTATCAGCACGTGCTCTCACCTCAAACAGCCGTTAGAGGAGAGGTCGACTGTTTTCTAAGTCGTTAAAGAGTTGTCAGCTGCCCGCATGATCTTTGGAACAGGTTCTGCCAGCTTTAATCGCGCCTCCTGCTCATTTAGATCCCTACATTTAATGTAAACAAAAATCTATGTGAAGGTAACAAGTCAAAGTTTGAAAAAACGAATGGATACTGGATACTGAGCCTTGCCTTGCCTTACATAAAGTAGAATTTTAGAAGATTTTCAAAAGGTGGTACACATAAATCTGAGGGGAGCTGATCATCTGACTGCATCAATCATGGTGTGAGAGCGTGAACATAACGCCCAGGTTTCCATCCAACAGTTAAAGTGTTTGAGTGAGAAAGCCTCGGGATAATTCAGACTTCTGTGAAATCTCATATCGCCATGACGATGAAATTGTGAAGCCCTGTTTTCAATTAGCTTAACATAGTTTAGAACGCTTTACTTTGCACATTAAAAGCACTGATTTGCATTAAAAGAAAATGGGAATTTGTGACTTTTATTTGCTTTTAGATAGAGCTGTTAAAATTAATTGATTAACCCCTCTAAAGAAAACTCATGAGCAGCTGTTTTGATAATCGATTTTTTAAATCATTTTTAAAGAGCGGTTCCTCTTTGACATTTATGACGCTGAATGAAGAGTTTCTGTTCTATTTGTGTGCCGGTTAGATGTCAGATTGTATTTAATAAGAATTGATTAGTTGTGGAGTTAAATGATAATCATGAAAGTAATCTGAAAGTGATGCCTTGTTTAACCTTTTCTTCTAAAGTGTAATGGAGCTCCGTTAAGCAGAGATCAGTTTAGTCTGGAATGAATCTGTCTGTAGAGAGAGAACACAGTTTCTGGCGTCATTCTCAGAACACTCTGTGACCGACTGTTTGTCCTGTCTTTGCAGCGTGGACGGCGAGGTGAAGCACTGCGTCATCAACAAGACCCCCTCAGGTTATGGCTTTGCCGAGCCGTACAACCTGTACGGCTCCTTAAAGGAACTCGTCCTTCACTACCAGCACACTTCTTTGGTCCAGCACAATGACTCTCTGAATGTGACGCTAGCGTACCCGGTCTACACCCAGCAGAGACGGTGAGGACCCCCTCTCCCTCCTGGACGGATAATTTCCACACGGACACGAGAAAAAGGCCTCATGGGATTTGGAGTAGGAGATGAAACGTCCTTGGGACTCCATGATTTAAAAATGATAGAGGCTCTGTTTGCCGAACTCGGACATGGGGAAAAAATAAACAGAGCCTGAAACATTTCAGTGACTTTGCTCCGACCACGAGCCTGCGGCGAGTCTGAATGTAGATTTCTTTCTCTTTTGCTTTTCGTGGGAGCACAGAATCAAGCGGAAACTGCTGAATTCTCCCCCAGCAGAGGACATCTGAGGCCTTTTCCTAATGGTGCTTGTTCTTTTTTTTTCAAAGCTTTACCAGCCGGGAATGTCTAATCGCAGCAAGATAAACTCTTCAAATGGAAAACGTACCCATCGGCTACATCTCTGTTTTTCCACTTTTTCTTTTGCCCTTTCATGTCATCTACGAGCGTGCGAGTGTGTGTGTGTTTCTGCACAAGTGTTTCTGTGTATGTGTCAGTCTGTGTGTGTGTGTGATTGTCCACGTGACCAAAACTCATAGAATCAGGAAACTGTGTGACGTCTGTGGGGGAGTGTAACACATTTGTTTGTGTTGACTGTTGAAAAGCGGACCTTGTGTCGGCTGATAAATGTAGCAAAATGGCACTTTTTTAAACAAAGTTTAATTTTTTTTTTTTTTAAGAGACTCCTATGGACTTTAAGAGAAAGGCGGAGCAGACGTCTTCATCCTGCCCTCCTCTCAGTCGAGCATTATAGCGCAGAAGTACACTTGATCTTTACTGTGGGCGGGACGAAACTCTGAACGGACTTCATATCTCGTGTACATATGTGAAAACGTCATGAATCAAAGTGCACCATACCAAAAAGGATCACTTCCTGTTGAGTTGTATTCTGATCTGCTATGCAATCTTTTCTCCCTCCCTCTTTGATGACAGAGTTTTCGTTCTGTTGCAGACCCACGATATAAGCTTGTTTTACTGCTTGAAAAGTCTCTTTTCCTGTGTGAATATCCCCTCAGAGGATATCTAGTGTCAAAATGCTACGATACAGTGAAAACAAAAAACTGCTTCTGATTTTTAAAGATGATAATAGCAACATACACTTTATTCTAAAAGACTTTAACAGCTGATGTAAAGATGGAAGAGATGAGTATTTTATTAGACTTATTTTGCTTCAAACTAATGTTCTTCTCAGGCAGAGCGTCTCGACTCTTTGAGCCGCTTCGGTCATGACGAGAACGAAGATTTCTTACAGAGCTAAACGTCTTTGTTTGGACGGACAAAGAGAGCACTCAGAGAAACGGGGATGATGGGATTGTACGACCCCCCTTAAAGAGACCATCACCACGAAAACCAGATTTATTTTGTTATAAAATATATATGTTCCCACATGAGAATATATCAAAGCAGACCGGTATTCAGCCGATGGATATTGTTATTAAAGATCGATAAACATTGTCCACTTAGTATTTTTCTGTATCAGAAAATCACTGTGTTTACATAGGTGGATCAGCTCATTTCAGATCTGTCTCTAATTTCATATTTCAGAGGGGAAAAAGGACGACACGCGTTGTGAGATCCTTAAAAACTCAACAACTCAACCATATTGTTTCCTTTACCCATATACTTTCCCCCCCCCCCCCCAATTTAAACGGTACATGTGTAAACCCAACAAACTGGATCATTAATAATTAGAGAGTGTTTAGGCCCGGTTCTACGAGGGGGCCATGATCTGATGGTCACGACAGGTGCACGTGACCTGTCTGTTCACCGGGGCCCAGATGCAGGACCTGTGACACCGATACGCTGTAGCTGCACCCCCTTTAATCTCAGCTGCACCCCAAAGGCCTTTGCACGCCGAGTCCGTTGATTTTTTTCATCCGAAATTGACTCGAAACTCTCCTTTATCAACAGGTGAAACTCTCCTTTATCCACAGGTGAAACTCTCCTTTATCCATAGGTGAAACTCTCCTTTATCGACAGGTGAAACTCTCCCTCATAGACAGGTGAAACTCTCCTTTATCGACAGGTGAAACTCTCCTTTATCGACAGGTGAAACTCTCCTTTATCGACAGGTGAAACTCTCCTTAATAGACAGGTGAAACTCTCCTTTATAGACAAATGAAACTCCCTTATAGACAGGTTAAACCGTCCCTTGTTGACAGGTGAAACTCTCCTTTATTGACAGCTGAAACTGTCCTCGCTCTTGCCTTGTTTTCAGGCGTGGACAGACACTGTTTTTTATTTAGTGGAAGAGCCACAAAGTCAACCTCACTGGTTAATCGCTCTGCGTGATGAGTTCGAGAGATTTTGTCTCTCGTACTCGAAAAATAAACACAACAGACTTGGTGTGCAAGGTGTCTGTGCGTAACGTTTTTTTATCGGTTCACGGATCTGAGAAACGGACTCGATGTGCAAAGGCCTTTACTCGTTTTGTTCTCGAACGGGGCCTGAAGTGTTTCAAATTAAGCAAAAACAAGTTCCAATTTATCGCCCTGATGTCTAACCAATGTGAGAAACAAACCACTCTGAAGACATTATTAATAATAATAATAGTAATAATTGTATTTTACAATCCTAGATCTACCTGCCATTAAATGATGTAGATGTGATATTTTTTACCCCCCAAATAATGTACTCCTGGTCAGCACAGCTGTCAAGTTAAACTCTTAATGTATCTTTGTATAACAAATTGAATTGTAACAAATGTTAACCCATTTTTGATTTGTCCAATTTGACTCTTAATTCTCTCCGACGTCGGCACGACTTTTCTTTGTGGAGACAAAAAATAAAAACGCTCGACGTGAAAAAAAAAAAAAAAGAAGGCAAACAAATAAATGAAACTTTCATTCGTAAGAAAAAACAACCACAAGTGAATTCTTTGGACTTTAAAACATGTTATTGTTCTTTTTTGGCGTATTATTCGAAGCCCTGTCATGACACAAGCTACTAAAGCGTGTTTTTAGATGTACTGTTAGGTTTAATATTTGGTTCTTTCTAAGCTGTTAACAGACGTCGAGGATCTTTGATTGTTTCATGGGAAGATTTGATTGACCTCCCCGACAGCTGCTGGCATGAACTTTTTCGTTTGTCCAAAATTATTTCTTCTTTTTTAAGTCCTTGGACGTCATGCACCATTATTTTCTTTGCCCTTATTCTGGGTTGTACGATTATTTTAGGTGTCTCTCCTTTATTTTTATTTGAAGCTCATCTTTTTGTGGGTATCCCAGACATGATGATTGGATTGAGATTTACCAGTGTTCCCCCAGTTTTGCTTCAAATCTGTATTGGGCTTTGTTATAAAAAGGAAATAAAACACTTCTTTTTAAGAAAATAATACTGTTTGGTGTTTTTCTTTATTCACATATTATGCAAAATCCACTTCACAATGTATCCCAAACACTAATGTGTTCCTAGTCTGTCTACAAAAGAACATTCTCTCCGTCTTTTGTCTGCTCCACTTTTCAGAAAATGTGTGCTCAAACAGGCCATTTGGAGATTTTCCCTTCATGACATCACAAAGGGCAGTAACCCCTCCCCCAGGTGGGTGACACTCCCACAGCTAGGTGTTTGTTCTGCCCTCTGAGTCTTCCTTCTCACCGTAAACAATAGGGCTCAACAGTGTGGATCCAGAAGTAAAAATCCCATTCACTTTCTCCATAGCCGATTTAATGATTAGCCGTGATGTCATAACCATCACAGGGAGACTGATGGTTACATGTGAATGTATTCATGTATGTAAGAATGTATGAATATCCATCCAATATTCATTCATACATTCATTCATTCATGCATCCATATATTCATTTATACATTCATTTATTCTGTACATGTTTCAATCAACCTCGAGGTGGCGGCTGTTGCTTAGCTAGCCTAGCTTATAATGCTAACAGGACCTGCTGTGTGACGACAGGTAGGCGAGCTGTTCTATTGAACAGGAAGTCAACGTTTTCCAAAGAGCCCCAGGAGAGTTGCAGCTTCCTTCGAAAAGTACCAGCCAATGAATATGCTGCATTTTGCACACACTGCAAGTTTCCATTTTCAGTCACCATTGTTGGAAATGCCAACACAAATGCCAACACAAAACCAGAAAACACAAACAGTGGGTACAGCCTGGAAGTAGCGCTGCTACAATCTTCAGTGACAACAAATTTAAACGGGCTGCTCAGGAGGAAACCTTTACCTGTTACCTTATTTGACCAGAGCAGGTCACCGATCTGTTGATCGATACATGTGGGTTTGCGGTAAAATTAAAGTGTCCCCATTTGGAGGTTTGAAAACACGTTCACCCTATGTTTATCAGCCTGACACTCCTCCAGTGCTATAGTTGGCTGACATAATTTAGTGCCTAAAATGCAACTAATACCTTTGGTACCTCACCTGTAATGACCCTGTGCTTGAAATAAGATAACAGTGTAGGAGGGTCAGGGAGTTTAGAAGAAGCCTTCCATTGTATTCTGTGTGGGTGGGAGCTTAACTCAAGAGTTTGAAAGACTCTTTTCTAATTCTGAAACACAACATTGTGCCATTCTTCCATGTACTGTAGACCCTTCTTCTCAGAACTGTAAGACCATCTGTTACTTGAGAGAAGCCGGTCAGAGGTTTTGACAACTTTGTATACAGTAAGCAGGCTATGGACTTAGTAACATCACAGAGTCTAAAGTGATGTCCTTAACTTGTCCAATAGAAAGTGTCACAGTACCTACTCCATGACATCAGTTTGCATGGAGAACCCTGCACTAGAGTTGTAGTCAAGACCACACTAACCGAGAACAAGACATTCTCGAGACCTGGTGAATATAAGTGGATAAACCTCCCGCTGTCAAAGATGCTCTATCCTTTTTTTATAGAGTTTTTTGGCATGTTTTGCCTTTACAAGATAGTACAGCCGAAGAGAGACAGGAAATGTTGGGAGGAGAGTGGGGGATGACATGCAAACCCAAACCACTGCGCTGAAGACAATTGCGATCACAATAATCTTGTAACACTCAAAGTTGCCAGTTGGAGGTGGTTCGGGCATCTGTTTAGGGTGCCTCCTGGTTGCCTGCCTATGGAGGTCTTCCAGGCTCGTTCGACTGGATGGATGGATGGATTGACGAACGGATGGATGGAAGCACGGACGGATGGACGGATGGATGGATGTACTGACGGACGGACGGATGGATGGATGGATGAAAGGATGGACGGACGGATGGAATGATGGAAGGATGGATGGATGGACGGACGGATGGATGGATGGATGGAAGGATGGATGGATGGACGGACGGATGGATGGATGGATGTACGGATGGACAGATGGATGGATGTACTGACGGACGGATGGAAGGATGGATGGAAGGTTGGATGGATGGACGGATGGATGGATGTAATAACGGACGGATGGATGGATGGATGGAAGGATGGACAGATGGATGGATGTACTGACGGACGGATGGAAGGATGGATGGAAGGTTGGATGGATGGATGGATGGATGGATGTACTGACGGACGGACGGATGGATGGATGGATGAAAGGATGGACGGACGGATGGACGGATGGATGAAAGGATGGACGGACGGATGGAAGGATGGATGGATGGACGGATGGATGAAAGGATGGACAGATGGATGGATATACTGACAGACGTATGGAAGGATGGATGGAAGGTTGGATGGATGGACGGATGGATGGATGTACTGACGGACGGACGGACGGATGGATGGATGTACGGATGGACAGATGGATGGATGTACTGACGGACGGATGGAAGGATGGATGGAAGGTTGGATGGATGGACGGATGGACAGATGGATGGATGTAATAACGGACGGATGGATGGATGGATGTACTGATGGACGGATGGAAGGATGGATGGAAGGTTGGATGGATGGATGGATGTAATAACGGACGGATGGATGGATGGATGTACGGATGGACAGATGGATGGATGTACTGACGGACGGATGGAAGGATGGATGGAAGGTTGGATGGATGGACGGATGGACAGATGGATGGATGTACGGATGGACAGATGGATGGATGTACTGACGGACGGATGGAAGGATGGATGGAAGGTTGGATGGATGGACGGATGGACAGATGGATGGATGTAATAACGGACGGATGGATGGATGGATGGAAGGATGAACAGATGGATGGATGTACTGACGGACGGATGGAAGGATGGATGGAAGGTTGGATGGATGGACGGATGGACAGATGGATGGATGTAATAACGGACGGATGGATGGATGGATGGAAGGATGGACAGATGGATGGATGTACTGACGGACGGATGGAAGGATGGATGGAAGGTTGGATGGATGGACGGATGGACAGATGGATGGATGTAATAACGGACGGATGGATGGATGGATGGAAGGATGGGCAGATGGATGGATGTACTGACTGACGGATGGAAGGATGGATGGAAGGTTGGATGGATGGACGGATGGACATATGGATGGATGTAATAACGGACGGATGGATGGATGGATGAAAGGATGGACAGATGGATGGATGTACTTATGGACGGATGGAAGGATGGATGGAAGGTTGGATGGATGGACGGATGGATGGATGTAATAACGGACGGATGGATGGATGGATGTACGGATGGACAGATGGATGGATGTACTGACGGACGGATGGAAGGATGGATGGAAGGTTGGATGGATGGACGGATGGACAGATGGATGGATGTAATAACGGACGGATGGATGGATGGATGGAAGGATGGACAGATGGATGGATGTACTGACGGACGGATGGAAGGATGGATGGAAGGTTGGATGGATGGATGGATGTAATAACGGACGGATGGATGGATGGATGTACGGATGGACAGATGGATGGATGTACTGACGGACGGATGGAAGGATGGATGGAAGGTTGGATGGATGGACGGATGGACAGATGGATGGATGTAATAACGGACGGATGGATGGATGGATGGAAGGATGGACAGATGGATGGATGTACTGACGGACGGATGGAAGGATGGATGGAAGGTTGGATGGATGGACGGATGGACAGATGGATGGATGTAATAACGGACGGATGGATGGATGGATGGAAGGATGGACAGATGGATGGATGTACTGACGGACGGATGGAAGGATGGATGGAAGGTTGGATGGATGGATGGATGTAATAACGGACGGATGGATGGATGGATGTACGGATGGACAGATGGATGGATGTACTGACGGACGGATGGAAGGATGGATGGAAGGTTGGATGGATGGACGGATGGACAGATGGATGGATGTAATAACGGACGGATGGATGGATGGATGGAAGGATGGACAGATGGATGGATGTACTGATGGACGGATGGAAGGATGGATGGAAGGTTGGATGGATGGACGGATGGACAGATGGATGGATGTAATAACGGACGGATGGATGGATGGATGGAAGGATGGACAGATGGATGGATGTACTGACGGACGGATGGAAGGATGGATGGAAGGTTGGATGGATGGATGGATGGATGGATGGATGTAATAACGGACGGATGGAAGGATGGATGGATGGACGGATGGATGGATAGAGCTCAAGTGGAACATTTGTACCATGAAGACCATTATGTAAGACTATTGTAAAGTTTTTTTTAAATGATCTATGAATCCATAAATCTACGAGGAGCCTCAAGTAGAAGCAATCATACCTCACGATTCTGTATGATAGCATGGCGTGAAATCCAAACGACTGTCAATCACATTTTTTACTGTGAACGACACCAAAACAAACTGTTCTTTCAGCTGAGGAAGATTTGTATCATCACAAAGGTTTATCTTTTGCTACCAGCATGGGTTAGAGATGCGACATATTCACTGGAGAACAAAGCAGTTATTCGAGTCACAGCTGAAGGGAAGCCTTTACTTTGCGTTCAGAAACATCTTTGATGTTTGAGACTTGCAACCTCAGTGGACGTGACCTTCCAGACATGGAACCAAAGTAGAACAAAATGTTCTGTTCAGAACTGTTTCACTTTTTAAGAAATCTGCTCATGTTCCTCTGCAGAGGCGAAAAGTTTACATGTCAACAGATCTGACAGCTGTGACTGTTTTTATAAGCTCGTAAAAGCTGTTGTCACATCTGCACTCCTGAAAAGTCAGGAGGACTGCCCCTGAAATCCTCCTGATCTGGTTGTTCACACATGCACCTCACACCTATCAGACGGGCGGGGGGGGTATCCTGAGGCAAGACGTGGTATAAAAAGAACAACGCGGAAGTAGCGGACGATGCTAAAGAGTCTGCTTTATAATGAGAATATTTGTCTTTATATCAATGCTACATGTAGTTCAACAGAATCACAATCTGAACTAAAGAGTGGAGAAGAACATACTGGAGAACAGCTCACTCAGACTTTCTGCAGAATAAATACGAGGAGGCTGGAGGAGTAACTCTGGGTGAAGTCAGTGTGAAAAGTTCGGCCTTTTGCTTTTTACACATGCAGCTCCTCCGGCAAATAGGCAAAAGGTTGTGTTTTTTTTGCAGATACTTTGGACTTTCCTTTCCTTGTCTCATGTCCTTTAGGAGGAGGAATTCTTCCTCTTTTAGGTCACACTCGGGGACTGTAATGCAGCCACACCGGTTCCAGACCTGTAAAGGACTCATCCTGTATCTATAGATAAGGCTCCGGGTTCAGACGGTTTATCTCAGAAAGTGCTGATAGAGGGAGCAGAGGCTCGGGCATTGCACAACACTCTGTTAATGTTTCACAGACATATCTGCAGCCCTGATGAGCCCCTCTCGGAAACTGATCTCAGGGAAGTAATCCAGGAGCAAAGTCCGGCAGCCGTCGCCCCACCAAGAATGAACAAGCCTGTTGTGATGGGTGACGTACGCCTCACGCTCGGTACGATCTACACAGTGATTCCTTTCTGATTTGATGCAACTTTGGGGCTTACAGATTAAACACGTCGCCTTTAAAAGAGAAAGAAGTATACATTTTGTACTCTGCTTTGGTGTTTTTTTTCCCCTTTCCTCCACATTTTGGTGTTGAGGGGGAAAGTTTGTTGGTCTTCTGTAGCAGAGAGGCGCATGAAACACTACGAATCCCTTCCCTTTATCTTCTTATATAACATCTGATGCTGAACTCGACTCACTCCACCCACTGGACCCCAACAAACTCACTCCAACTTTCTGAAGCTTCAAGTCCTGCTGGTTAACTCTGAACTTGAGAAAGCGGATGGAAGATAAGATAAGAAATACTTCATGGTCCCCAAGGGAAAATGTGTCTTGGACTCTGTGAATTAAAAAGTACATAAACAAAGATCATACAAGACATGAAACAGTTCCACATAAACATAAAAACATCTTCCTGCAGCGGTGACATGTTGACATGTTGCATATCACCCTACATTAACCTGTAGAATCCTGGTCTGAGGGACCCTGAATCTTCTCCAAGAGGGTCAAAACTGAAACTCAGAGTGAAGAGTGTGTGTCGGGTCAGACACTCTGTTCTGTGCCCGTCTAACATCACACTGCTCATAGAAATGCTTTAGAGGCATCAGTATCAATTAGCTTGTATTTTTCTTTTCTAGTCTTCTGACTACTCAATGCGTTTTACACCGCAGGTCACACCTACACGTTCACACACTGATGGTAGAGGCTGCTGTGTAAAGTGTCCAACAGTATTAACTAATCCATTCATACGCCGCTGACGAAGCAGCGGGAGAAATTGGGGGTTAAATGTCTTGGCGAAGGACACATCGGACATGTGGCTGCAGCTGGGGATTAAACCCCCCACCTTCCGGTTGAGAGACGACGCCTCTACCACTGAGCCACAGCCGCCTCAATTTCACAACCAGCCAAGCTCTCCTCACAAGAGCTTTAAATTACGTCTCTTTTCATGCAAGAGAATCTGTTGTTTGGACTTGCAGAATGTGTTTTCTTTAGGTTTTTAATGTTATTTTGTCTGTTTTAATTTTTTATAATGACATTTTTCCATCTTTAAAATCGAAATAATCCGCCTCTCAGTCTGAGTCAGTCTTTCTTGACGTGGATGTGTAAAGAAAACCACACAAAGCTTCTGTTTTGATCAACTCAAATCTGCATTTTGGACATTTATAAGTTTCAGGACACAGATACGCTTCTTCACAGCGCAGTTTGTTTACCAAAATAAAAATCGAGAAACATTTAAATCTTGTTTTTTCAAAGAGACACTTCCTCGGCAGAGATACCTCAGGAAACCTTCTGTACAGAAAAAACAGTTCAGCTGTAACCAAAGGCAATTACAGTAAAAAAACAACAACAACTTGGAATGTCAGTTTTGTCCTCAGTTATACATTTGTCCTGCAATCAACTGTTCCTAAAATACATCGCGAGGCAGCCAGTGTCTGACGCGGTCACACTGAGGAGCCTCCAGGTGTGCAGCTGGAGGAGAATCTGACCCCCGAGAGAAACCGCCTGATTAGTCACACCATAAACAACCTCCACAGGCAAAGTGAAGTAAGCTAACTTTAGTACCCGGTCACATGCCGCTGGGCGCATCACGCCATGTGGCTACGCTGCAGAAGTGTGCACACTGTAAATACTCGGACTGTTAATCGATAATCGAGGACATTATCCTGACTAAGCGGCTCTTCCCTGAGCAATATGCAGCGTCTGGAAGATACCAAGGCCTGAACTCTATCTCCAATCATTTTAACTGGCAGAAAGAGGTGACTGAAGGGGCCTTGAACTCCAAATGACACGCCAAACCTCGAGCGAAGGTATGTGGAAAAAAGTACTTGAAAGGTTGCAAGTTGAAATAACTGAAATTAAATCTAGTGAAGTTTTCTTAAAGTTAAATAGAGCCTGGCTGCTATTTTTTGCGCCAACACATGACATTCAGCAATTAATAGCAATTTTAAAAAATGAAGGGAACGCACATTGTCTTCAAGAATGAAGGAGTACAACATTCACCACGTTATGTAGCTACTGTTAATAATTTGTTGCCAGGATCATCTTGTTGGCTAAACTCACATATTACTCAGATCAGAGCCGTCGTCCGACACTAAAACTACTTGAACATTACGTGAAGATTTGTGACAGTCAGGATTTGAAGTTCTTCATCATTTTGAGCAGCTTTGAAGGAGCTAAAAGTTCTAAAAACGTGAGCGGGGAACACTTTGAAGAGAAAAAAGATCTCTTATTGTCTTCCAAATATCTCGCTGTGAAACTAAATCTTCCGTCTCCTTTTTTCCTGCACAGATTATTTTGTTCTCTCTGTTTGCGGCCTGACGGACCTGAACTCAGCTGTAATGGAGTCTAATGATTTGTGGTCCGGCCTGCTCTCATTCTGCAGCACTCCCCTCACACACTTTTACTAATCACAGCTGATGTCATCGCAGCTGGGTGGACCCTGCCTCGTTAATTATTGAGAGACCCATATCACACATTAGCAATGAGATAATCGCCCGGAGCACTATCTTTGAACGCAGACCCGAGCTACCATTAGAGATGTGAGTTCCACCAAGACCTTTCTTTGGCCTCATTCAGACATGGGGTCAAAAGAGACCTGAGAAGCCTCTACAGACACGTTCAAATACAAACTCAACATACCAGTAATCAGGTGTTGTACAAGAGTTTAAAAGTCACAAACAAAAGTCACACAAAGCCGATGTGTTTCATCAGGATGGCATGGGCGGGGTCAGATCAGACCTGAGCCACCAGCTCTTGTCAGATTCTGGTTTTGATGATGCCAGGCTCTGATTGGTGCACACAACAGGTGAGATAAACTTTTTCCCACAGAGCTCAGCTCACGTCAAACCCTGAAGGCCTGACAGGATCAAAACTGCAGATAAATCTCATGAGAAACATCTGAAACTGATCACAAACATGATAACTGTCATGATTAGAAATAGACTGACACGGTTCCAACCATACTCATATTAAACGATGGACATAGCCATCTTTATTTCCTTAAGACTCCCCTGATAGAGTCTAGATGGTGGTGGTGATAGAAGAATGCAGGATGTGATGAGGAGTGGGTTTCTGAGGCTGTATCTGAACTCTGCTGAGCTGGAATGGCGATGACCGGGGTGTAGAAGGGTCGCAGCGATCAGTAGGAGGAGAGACGGAGTACGTTTTCCTAACCGGGTCACTTTATTTACAGACACCTTAGACCTGTACACACACTCGTACCGTTGTGGGAGACTCAATCATAACTTCTCATTGCCTACATTACCCATAAGCCACCTACTTAAAGGGACAAGCTCAGGCTCTGTAAAGACGTCTGGCTGCAGCATTTTGAACGAGTTGTAAACGGTGTATGGAGGCTTAGTACCAAAACACAGTGAACTGCAGTGGTCGAGTCTGGAGGATATCTCGGCATGGATGACTTTTTCTTAATCTTTATGTGATAGGAATGATAGGCTGTTAGAGAGAGGAAGGAACTGGACACATTGTGAAGATATTAGTCTGCAAAAACTGAAAATAAAAACGTAAGGCTGTACAGCACTCGATGACACACTGGGGAAATGTCCCTCAGAGACCAAGAGAAAAATGGCAGAGTATCACGAGTGTCAGTCGGAGCAATCCTCTGGACTCCAGGAATATCTGTACACATTTTTATAGAGATCCATCTGTTATCTCCTGATTGGCTGTTAGTCCCTCATAGCCAACACGCTCCCTACAGAGAGATGACTTCCTCTCACGACCTTAGAGAGCACATTGGAACCTCCTCTCTCCTGCTACGAGCAGCAACCTCCTGGAGTCAACAAGATGGAGATTCTCATTGTGTCTGAGGCTCACTCCACCGTCATAGATAAACTAGAGGAGAATGAGAAACACGTAACGGCCGACCTTGAATGAGACGTGAGTCACAAACTGCTCCTCGGAGGCCGGCGTTAGAGATCTGTGGTTTGTGCAGTTTCATAAAGGAAACGAAGAACATGCAGGAAGGCGCTCAGAGACAGAAAGTGCTCAACCTCTTCAGTCTGTCCTCTCAGACTGTCAGCTCAAACACACAGTAGTATCTGTTACATCATTTACAAAAAGATTCCCCCATGGTTTGTACTTTCACGTTTATGCACTGTGTAAAAGAAGTACATAAAAGAACAATGTGACACGTTTTTTACTTTTGTATATACAGAAGGTAAAGTCAGTAGAAATGTTTGTTGCAGCTTGTAAACACAATATTCAAACTGGATCCCTCCTCCTGGGCTCATCGCCATCAGAAGCTCTCACTCACTGCAGGACGTAGTGTGTACGTTTACTGCTTCTACCTACACTGCAAGCTAACGCACGCTAGCACAAGCTAACCGCCGGTGTTTGTCACCTGCCTATCCAACAGGAAGCAGACCAACTCCACGTCCACGGGTATAAGCCAACACAAGCTTCACCCTCGTTTTAGAACGAGCTTTATCCGCTTGGTGTTTCTCCTCACTGTGATTATATTTTCTCTTCTTTGCTGCTACATCCACGTCCGTCATATTCACCGGTGTGAGTCACTACCAATCGCTGAATTGTATCCTCTCCTAAACTCACCTGCTGCGCTGTCATTGGCTGGAGGAAACACACCAGCTCCCCACCCAGAAACGTCCCGAGTCAACCAAAACAAACCAGAACAGTAAAATCCAGTCAGAGGACAAGGTCTCTGCAGACACAGCCCCATGGATCGGCCCATTATCACAAATACCTGCAAGAGTTTTTTTTGGGTCGGTATCGAACCGAAGAAGCACATTAGGGTGTTCTGGCACAACTTCACCAACTACCACGGCGCCCGAAGAGTGAAAGGCTTGAAGAGGTCAAACAGCTCCAGCAACACTTCTAGTGTGAAGTTATTAAACAGTCATGTTTCAGCTTGTGGCCTTCAGATGACCCTGATAAAGGTCACAATCCGAACTGTGTCAGTGTTGCTGGAGCTGTTTGACTTTAGTCAGTATCAAATCGATATCAGATACCAGGATCCAATCGTTGCATCCCTATATTTTTTCACCACATTGATAAAGTTGATCATGTCTTGGCTCCACACAAAAACGGTGACTTTAACAATATTTCAGCCAAATGGGAGCAGGAGCTACGGTAAAGCGAGGGGGACTGCAGTGACACGCGGATAAATCCTGTCACCAGTGGACAAAGCCTTTTAAAAAAGCTCAGCACTTATCAAAAATGGACACCTCGCTGGAATGACAGCTGATCGGATCTATGTTTAGCAATCACAACACAGATGGGGACTTATAAACATTTCAAATGTCAAAGGTCACGGAGAAGCTGACCTCCGGGTTTGAGTGCCCCAGAGGATTCATTGTGATGCTAATCCTGTTTTATCCAGTCGGACCCTAAAATAAACCCAGCGCTCTGAAGAATGAGCCGTAATCCCCGTCACCGAGCCCGTGTGCTCCTGTTCTGAGCCGCGAGGTTATGTCACAGCCCGAGCTGCGGCTAAAACCATCATCAAATGAGAGCGGATAAAGATCTACGAGCAGGTACAACAGATATCATAAAAGGATTTTCAGAGATGATTTGAAATGTTTTTCCACGACATATAAACATAACAAAAGCATGCCCATTGTTCTGTTAAAGTGTGACCAACGAAAGCTGGAATCAGCACGCTCCGTAGATATGAGGGCAATTTAAAGGGATAGTTCAAAATGAGGAAAACATGCCTCTTTACTTTCTTGCACAGATAAGACGAGACGATGAATGCCACTCTAACGTCTGTACAGTAAATATGATAATACAGTCTGCAGCCAGGTTTAGCTTAGCTTAGCATGAAGACGAGAAACAGGGGAAGAATGCTAGCAAGCAATATTCTGCAGCTTTCAGAATCATTTTGATGGTACACTGACTCCGCATAGAGGGATGTTGCATCTTTTATTCCCATGCTGCAACCTGAACTGAGAACACTTTCGTTCCAGCAAGAAGAGTTTCATGTTCTACAGCGCTGCTTTTGGGCAGAAAACCCTGAATGCAAAGTTCTCCTGTCTCTGTCGTAGCTTGCTGCTCTAAGCATGGTCACCAATGGGACAAGACAGGTGGACTCGAGAAAATAAATAAATAAATAAAGGGGACGCGTGGTCGAGTCGGAGAACAACACAGAGAACATGACAGCAACTTTACTGACTTTGTGTCTTATTTTGAGTCATGTAAGTCAGATACAGACAGAACACTCCGGGATTCTCCATAATGAAGGCTGTCCATGTTGTGTACCCTTGCTTGTGCTCGTGCATGAACTGTACCGTGCTGAAGCACACCTCTTCCAAGCGTGCCAGGGCCAAGGAAGAGTACCAGAGCACTCACACTAGTCAAACACACTGGACTTTAGGGGTGAAGCGTGATTAGGCACGGTACCTAGTGAGAGTGCGCTCTAAATCTACGCTACAAGTTGTTGGCAAGAGTTTGAACAGCACTGTTAGGGCACCAAGTCACACAGAAAACACTAATTGCCTCAAAACCGCCTACCTTCTCTGTAGAGTTCTCAGTAGCTCCATTTGGTCCAAACAAATCCAGACCATTCAGGACCAGAATCTAAACTTAGAAGGAGGACATACTGGCTGCTGCATTGTTGTCAGAGAAGCCAGCACTTCAACATAGCATGTTTCCTTAATGTCTGATCATATAGTAAGGTCACTTTATCATTTCAGTCTCTACACATCTTACTGATTGGACCTTTATCTTTGGGGTAGAGACACTTCAGTGACAGAACTTCTGCCTGCATTAAATGAAGGCATTTGTTCTCTGGCATTTAACATTCGGTAACTTAGCTAGCAGAGCCGCCTAGTGTGTCTTAAGTATTTAACATAATGTAGAACATTTTATGACATAATGGTGGTGATGGACGCTGGTATGACTCTTTGGCTACGGCCCGATCAGACTCCAGATTCACAGCGCCAACATGATTACTTCCAAATGCAATCCAGGATGCAATTCTTGTTGCAACATGAAGCATGTTGTTCGCTTTTTCGTAAGGATGAACTCGTGGTTTTTCAATTCTATAGACATCTATCACATGTTCTATACATTCACGAGTGTGCAGGCTGATTCAATCTGCTGTAAGAAGCTTTTAAAGTCCCAAAAAGCTTCTTACAGCTCCGGTGTCCTCGTGCAGAAAACAAAATGAGCTGCATGTTTCAGTGCAGTCGGACAGCATTCAACCAAAGCGCCAACATGGCCCTTTTAAAGTGGAGTGTCCTTAAGCAAGCTGCAGCGTGGCATTTGGTTATAACACAAGCTCTGTAA
Organism: Tautogolabrus adspersus; assembly: GCA_020745685.1. Lineage (NCBI taxonomy): Eukaryota > Metazoa > Chordata > Actinopteri > Labriformes > Labridae > Tautogolabrus > Tautogolabrus adspersus. Next base: position 15,611,796 of record CM036549.1, on the reverse strand, counting down.
TCAGGATTACCCTAAATGTTTGCGATTCTATGGACATACATGACTTGTTCTATACCTTCCCAAAGGTAAAGGCGGATTAAAAAATCTGTAAGAAGCTTTCAAACCGAAAAAAAGAAGAGTTGGAGAGCGTAGAAGCAAAGGGCCTACACATCTTTTTTCTAAATGCTCTTCACTGGGGCGTCATTTGGTTATAAAACAAGCTCTTTAATCAGGATTACCTCGACTGGTTCTATACATTTCCCACCGTGGAGGCTGATTGAATTTGTTAGAATTTGCCGTAAGAGGCTTTTAACCAAAAACGGCCCAAAGTCCAGATGGCTTAACTTAATGAGGGTAAAGAAATTGGGGTTGTGTAGGTCTGCGACGAAGCAGCTCGAGCCCGTCAGGCGTATGTGTGATTCAACATGCATGCTCTAAACACAGCCTCAATCCTCTTAGGCTCCGGTCCAACTTCACGTACATCTGCGGCGATCAAATGAAATGTATTTCTGACCCTAATGCTCTGGATGTAAAGCCAAGGAGGAAAGAACACGCGCTGCAATGTGAGGATTACAAGAGCGCTTCATTTGGGCCGAGAGGAGCGAGAGAGAGAGAGAGAGAGAGAGCGAGAACGCAACGCAACAAAAGAGATCAAAAGTAGCACAAGGCTGCAGCCAAATAATTCAGTTGAATGTCTCCGTCAGCTCGGCTTTCTTGGCTTTTAATCAGAGGTCAGACATCTGGCCTCGGGGCTTTTCATGTAATTGCTTCGCTTTTCTGAAACGGACAATAGCATCAAATCTATAAATTTGATCCAATCCGCAGTGATTAACTAAATGAGCTCTGTTGTTAATCTATGAAATAGGGATCCATTAGAGGAGATCACTCAGCATCTTGATAGGTTATAAACCCTGATGTGTGTTGGTACACACACACAGGAGGTCACCGATACATATAAGACCCTCTGGCTCTCGTTATTTGGACGACACATGGCGTGCACGGATGGCTGCGTCCATTAGTTGGAGCCAACAGATGTCAGGAGATGATCACATTGATTAACGATCGTGATGGGATCATTGTACTCAATCCTTCATGTTATATATGTGGCTGTAAAGTGTCACATATAAAGAAAGACCTGTGCTCCTTCACTGCATCACGTCAACAGGAAAGCACTTTAGAGAAATGACTTGTGATGTCATCATTTGGTGTTCTGTTATTGGTGTTATTGTGAATTTCTTTGGTCGATAGCGGGATTACCGAGGGTTTAAAAATATGCTTATTCCACTCATAATTTGGTGTCTGTATTTGGGTTATAAACATTTTGGTTTGGTGACGTTGTGACTTGATATTTGCTCTATTTGATATTTTAGTTTTCTAATTCAGAGCTTTCAGTCACGTGACCAGCGCAGAGGGCTGGAGGGCGAAGAGAGTTTAGGAATGTGGCGTCCCCCATTGCAAACACTGTAGAACTGCAGCACAGGCTTTTCCCATCTCCTCCCTCTCACGCACTTTGTTAATTACTAACCACATATCTTCCTGGGAGCTGCTGAGCGAGATGTCTTGTAGGTTCCTCTGGATCGCTGGTGGGCACGGCCTGCTGCCTGTTGCTATGACTCCGGAGGCTAATCTGCAGCAGCCGCCATGTTGGAAATCCTGTCTCAGCCTAACTTTTAGTCAACCTAACGACAGGCTGAGAGCTGGAGCTGAGGCGGGTTTTAAGCCTCTTGACAAACCGTTACATCGCCCCCTCCTGTCAATCATGTCAGCTACACGCCTAACTATGGATAACACGTATTGTTTTCAAAATCAAAACAGAGCAGTTTGAAAAAAAATTGCACCAGGCTGTAAACACGTTTATTTCTGCTGTAAAAAACTACTTTTTTGGCTGTGGCGTGTATGTGACTTCCGGTTTTCCTGGAGCCAGCCTCTAGTGGACACTTGACATACTGCAGGATTTTACACTTCCGCATTGGCTTCATTTTTCAAGACCAGAGGTTGCCGCTTAGTGCGGAGGCTGTAGTCCTCCAAGCGGCCGGCACAGGTTCAAACCCAATCAGTGGCTCCTTTCCCGCATGTCATTCCCTCTCACTCTGATTTCTGACTCTATCCTCTCTCCTGACTCTAGAATAAAGGCATAAACCTTTAAAATAATTAAAACACTCTATCTAAATCTAAAAGTCTATCTGTTCCAAACAGAATCTTCCTCTGCAGTGCTGCAGTAATATGCAGCTGGGATGCAGAGCTTTATTGTAGATGCAGCATTAATCAATGTCCAGTTATATTTGCTCTGATGTATTGTGTGAATTTCCTACTTCAGTTTGTTACCCCTCTTTAGGCACAGTATGCAGGGTTGTTGTTCTTGTTGTTGTGCATGCAACTTGGAGTCAAACATCTTGTGTATGCACAAAAACATCCTCAGCTGCTTTAATATCCTTTTAAGTGACTGAACACGAAACATCTTTCCTCTGAGATTCTAGAAATGCTAATGAGATCTGCAGGTTTTAATGTAAAACACAAAGTCTGAGTCATGTTCTATATGCTGCCATCATATTTAATCTACAGCCCATGCATGAGGAAGTCCCGCACCATACAGAATAATCAGACAGAGCGTGAAATTAACTATTTTTCAATTACGTACATGTATGTCTAATGGCGGAGTGGAAAGTAGCGTGGAGTGCACTGAGATGATTTAGATACATGTTCGCACAGAGCCAGGGACTCTGCACCGAGAGCACAGCCAATTCAAATATAGCACTGACTCCTGGGAAAACGTTTCCTTGAAAAACATGATTAATGGCTGTCCAGTGTGTTTCAGCGAGGCTGCATGGCGTGACTAATGCAAACAGGTTTTCTGAGGCAACAGGGCAACCTTTGCCCAGCAGGCGCATCCAAAAATCACATTTATTCCAAACTCCTTTGTGACCTCAAGAAATAAAATATCTGTTCAGTCTTCGAGCTGCTTTCAAAAATATTTAAACCCGAGACGTGAATCCAAAACCAATTTTTCTGTATGGAAATGTGAAGGAAAAAAAGGCAGACTAGTCTTTCTTTTGTTGCATGAGCAGCAGAGAGTAGGCTGTGTAAATTTGAGGTAGCTCTTTGAGCAAACAATGATATAACACTGTACAAACAGTGACAGTATCACAATGTGTTGCAACCCTGTGACACTTCTCAGAACTGTTGGCTAATTTTGGTGCACATGTATCGAGCCAGGTCCCTGTTGAACTGAAGCTTCCCCTGTGTATATTACACTTCTGGAAGAACAAGTGTAGCTACTGGAGACTGTTGTACTTTTTATTTAAGATGAATTACATCTAAACATCCAAACACTGGTCTGATGTCTTCTTTCTGGCTCTGTGTTCAGGCAGAGTGGTTCTTTAAGTTGAATATTAAAGGACGAATCAGTAAGATGTGTAGTGAGTGAAATGACAAAGTGACCTTACTATATGATCAGACATTAAGGAAACATACTATGTTGAAGGGCTGGCTTCTCTGACAACAATGCAGCAGCCAGTATTTCCTCCTTCTAACTTTAGATTCTGGTCCTGAATGGTCTGGATTTGTTTGGACCAGAGAAGGTAGGTGGTTTTAAGGCACCCCCACACGACCGTTTTGGACGCCCCTCGGTTTACCAGATATGAGACCAGTTATCAGGTCAAACCAACAGATGTTGCAGCGATGGAAGCGGGCAAGAGAACTGGTTCAGATAGAAGTGATTGTACCCGACCTAAAAAGCCTCTGCATGTTTCTAATAAGCTCCACAAGCAGAAATGTGCTCAAACTAGGATCAATATTGGAGATGCTTTTGAAAAACGGAGAGAGGTTAGAACGCAGAAAGGTTTACAGACCGATGCAGAGCTGGCTAAATACTGAATCTTCAGTGTCCACCACATGGCAACCTGCGTGAGCATCCACTCTAGAGAGTGGTATACTGCATACGCCCTACTAAGCCAAACAAACCAGCATCATACTCAACAAAGAGTCACGTAGCATATATCCAGTCCGTGCTACGTTGTATAAGCTAGCATCAAGCTCGCGCAGCATCTGTCTGTAATTAGAAATCAACAACAAAATAAATCTGTTCCTTACTATTACAGATATGTAGTCTTTTAATATTATTTGACAAAATATAAAGCACATGACAGGACCTGTAGCCTATGTTAACTTTAATGCTGCTAGTTAGCTTGATAGCGGGAGCTGCAATGCATTTTGAGGTGGTTAGGTATGACCAGTGTGCTCTTGTATCATACTCAAAAAATCTGGTCAAACTAGTTTACATCTGGAGATTTCTTGCATACACAAAATGTCTCACTATGATTTCAGGATATACTATTTACTTGCTCTAACTGTGATTATCAGCTAGCTAGGAAGCAGCCTGACTATAATAAACAGAAAGCCACAAAGCAGATTAAATGTGATAATTAACTATGAAGGATGCAGCTTGACTGCAACTATCAGTTACAGTCAAGCTAGCTCATCAGCTAGCTTGAAGCAGCTTGACTGTGCTAGCTCATAAGCTAGCTTGAAGCAGCCTGACTGTGCTAGCTCATCAGCTAGCTTGAATGTTACTATGAGCTAGCTAGCAAGCACTTGGACTGACTATCAGCTAGGTGGAAAGCAGTTTGGCTGCAGTTACGAGTTTGCTGGAAAATACTTGTGCACACATTGCTTTAAGGTAAATGCTAATACTATGACGTTAAGCAGGTCATGTTTACCATCAGCTTCAACTTTCCCTCGGGGGGGGGGAATGTTTGCAGCCAGTTGAAAATATAGAAAACAAAGATGGACCACAGCATCAGAAAGCTACAGGAGCTGTGCCTTTTACCTCTTTTACATCTTTGGTCCTCCTGGTTTCTTTTCACGTTCAAAACAGCAACAAAGGACCACACTCAACCATAATACAAATTTTCAGATGCACGACCGCAACAAGGCTAAAGAGAGACAGAAAAGTCAGCACATTAAATATCCAAAGTATGTGTGAACGCTGATGAAGGCCTGAAACGCATTCGTTGTTGACCTGTACGCGGCTGCTCTACCCCGTTAAAACATACTTTGAAGGACATTTAGCGTGCTGACTTTTCTGTCTCTCTTTCGTTGTCCACGTTGATGATTTCTAACATTTAGGTGAGGAAACAAGGAACACCCCTACCACAGCAATACTACGGCCGTTCCGCATGCAAAGAGGTGCATTTTTGTTTACCTTTGGATTGAAAAAAGCCATGTTAAAACGAGCAAACACAAACGGTGGGTTCAGGCTGGAAGTAGCGATGTTAAGATCAGCTTCATTGAAGCTAACGCCGCTGACAACCAACTTAAATGAGCAGCTCAGAAGTTAACCTTTACCTCCCACCTTGTGTGACCAGAGCAGGTCACCGATCCAGATCGATACATATAGGTTTGAGGTCAAATAAAAGTTTCCAGATTTGGATTTTTGAAAATATGGTCACCCTATCTATAGCATCGAAACAGCTACCAACTTTTACACTATATGAGCTGAGCAGAGTTAACCCTTCAGCATCGGTGTCATCTCTTATCAGGGGCTGTTATCGGTTCTTATCTGTCCCCCTCTGACTACAGGAAGTAATCAGGGTCATGGGAAATATGGTTCTGATTTTGACAAACACAAGAGAACTAATCTCTCCCTGGACATCGAGGGTACGATTATTGGAAAGATTTGATGGTAATCCTCTTTGGAGCTGTATTACTGAGGCATTTTGGCTCCCTGACCTCCGAGTCCTTATTTAGATTCGTCTCAGGATGAAATGTGATCGTCAGAGCGAGAGAGATGCATGGGTAGAAATCCAGGTCAGAAGTTATTTCTAAGTGGAAAACTCCCAGCTCTGTGCCAGCCGACATCTAGTGTCTCTTCATTCCTCTTTGCATTCCTCATTGTCATATTCACACAAAAAATGTTCCGACATCCTTAACCTGTGACAGCTGAGGGTGTCAGGCTCGGTACACACAGAGCGCTGCATGGTTCACGTTACTTTTCCTCCTCTGTCCATACTCCCCCTCCTTGTTAATACTACTGTGGGGGCAGCGCTTGGAGTCCATGACAAATGTAACCACGGAGACAGTGAAGTATATTGTATCGTATAAAATGTCAGATTTATTCATCTGCGTCAAATCTACGCCAGTGGCGTACGCTGTCGTGAGCACCATATACTATAGAATTCATTACAAGATTCTTTTAATTACTTTAAACACGCAGTATGTAAATTCCTCCACCAGGGGTCTTTCAATCATAACAATATGAAAACAACTCTGCGTTGACTGTAGTCAAGACGACCGGGTGAAACCGACCTGAGAAATAGAATATGTTTACCAACGAGCTAATGTATCCGAGTATAATCTACATGACGTTTTTTTATCACAGCAGCAAATGGTGCTATCTTAACCAGTTCTCTTGCCCACTTACATCGCTGCAACACCTATTGGTTTGACCTGATAACTGGTCTCATATCTTGCAAACCGAGGGGCGTCCAAAACGGTCATGTGGGGATGACTTAAAACCGCCTACCTTCTCTGGTCCAAACAAATCCAGACCATTCAGGACCAGAATCTAAAGTTAGAAGGAGGACATACTGGCTGCTGCATTGTTGTCAGAGAAGCCAGCACTTCAACATATCATGTTTCCTTATGCCTGATCATATAGTAAGGTCACTTTATCATTACAGTCTCTACACATCTTACATGTTGGACCTTTAAATTACTGAAAGCTGCAGAAAAGATGATTGATGCATGCTACAAAGGTAGAGTCTGATTAATAGGTCACCCCCCTGATGTTGAAATACTGCAATGACCTTAATATAGCCCACATACTAAATGCAACATAAAGTAGATCCTGCAGATCAGTCAGGTTTAATCTAAATGATTCCTCCTTCAGGGCTCTCGTAGTGTAAAGACGTTGGCGAGTCTTCAAACCCCCTCAAGGCAACGAGTTCAACAGTTTCACTTGAAATGTGGAGCAGTTGACATAGAGGAAAGATGTGATGACAACTGTTAAAATGTATTGATTTGGGTTGCACAAAAAGGCTCCAAAGGGCTCCAGTTGCATCAGAAAGATAACACAGATCTGGAGCTCAACTTTGGAACGGAGAAAAAAAGATCCCGGGGGTACGGAAATATTGGGATGCACTCGAGCCAGCGAGTGTCTCTCTAACTTGTCATGAAAGACGACTGAATTTAACACTGGTTGGTTTGGTTTGGTTTGCCGTTTTGGACGCCCCTCGGTTTGCCAGATATGAGACCAGTTATCAGGTCAAACCAACAGGTGTTGCAGCGATGGAAGCGGGCAAGAGAACTGGTTCAGATAGAAGTGATTGTACCCGACCTAAAAAGCCTCTGCATGTTTCTAATAAGCTCCACGAGCAGAAACGTGCTCAAACTAGGATCAATATTGGAGATGCTTTTGAAAAATGGAGAGAGGTTAGAACGCAGAAAGGTTTACAGACCGATGCAGAGCTGGCTAAACACTGAAGCTTCAGTGTCAGAGGCGGGACAGTTTTGGCTGTCTTTTTTTTTTTGCAACACGCGGCAATTAGTTTTCTTTCCATGTAAAATGCAACACATTATTTTATGTTCTTTCCCTGCATATCAACAGGTGCATAACACTGTGTTGACGTTGAACATCTTTGTTTTTGAATCCTTAAAGCAGTAGGCCAAGAAGGTACATGTTACCACTCTTGGATTAATGTCATCAGAAAGAGTGAATAAATGAGATTCTTATGCGTGTGTGGTAACACGTCACATGTAAGGCCACCCCTGCATAAGTCAGTGCACCAGTTGGGCCACCCCCTGTCAGAACACGCCTGTACCCTCTGTGAGTACACCAAAGTCTGCCAATGTGTGATTGGTCAATACGAGCTCGGGCTTCAAATGTACTACAAATGTGAAACCAGAACATGTCCCATGCTGAGAATCATGACCGCTGTGTACAGAGTCTGCACAGAAATGTAGAATCTGTAAATAGAGATTACAAGTGAAGCTAATGAAGCACGAAGCAGAGGCAGCAGGCTTTGTTAGAGGTCGAATGGAACTGACTTAAACTGACTCAAATACAGAAAAAAGTCAGGACATTAATTGAAGTCTGTTTATCGTTTATCCTGGATTTTTCAAACAGTCCCCTGTGGTCTAAATGAAACATATATAACAAAATATAACATGAATCAAGCACCAGAGGAAGTTTGTGACCCTGTATAAACCAGCTCTCTCAGAACGCTCCGTTTTGGTGTGTGTGTCTCTTTAAATGCAATGAGCCCCCCCCCCTGAGTTTTCCCGGTAGACATCACTCCTTCGCTAGCGAGAATAAAACTGGCGGACCTGCACAAAAGTTTTTCTCTAGGCTGGGGGGTGGAGTCCATAGGTGGAGATACCACCTATGGAGGGGAGGATATTTTTTTACCAGAATCCCACTGTGACATCACAAGGAGAGCAAATTTGAAACGGAGCATTTTTCTCTGTGTTGTAAGACTTGTGCAGACCACAAACAAAGGACTGGATTGGTTTACTTCACATTTTGTAGGTCAGCAGACACTCAGGTTACCCAAATAAACGCTCAAAAACACTGTCAAAGTGAATTTTTCACATGTCCCCTTTAAAATATTTTTATTCCCAGAGATATGGCGATGGTGTTATTGTGAACAACACCAGGCATAGGGCAATTGTCTTTCAAAGCTGTCATCACAGCTTTGCAGCCAAATCGATTCTGTAACATCTGCATCGATTCATGTATTTGCAAGGAGCACATGACGATATATTTCCATATGGATTTTTTTAGCACAGCCCAGGACCCCTCTCACCCACCCAATCCCCTCGTCTCTTTTCTGCCATCAGGTCGGAGATCCAGGACTCTGACCTGGAAGAGAGCACGCTTTAAAAAGAGCTTTGTTCCCTCGGCTACTGAAGCTCTAAATAAGCTTCCATGCTGACTGGCCTCTTTCATTGTCTCTGTGTTCCTTCATGTTTGTTTATGTGTTTCTTCATCATATGTTAACCTGTGTACCAACTGTGCAAAGCTGTGACTACAAATTTCCCCCCTGGGGGACAATACAGTATTGCATTGTTGTAGAAATCAACTCTCATACATGCAGCACATCAGTAATGCACAGTGGGTAAACACCGCCCTCTGCTGGTGAAAGGTGGAAATGATCTCCTTCAAAGAAATAAAGGGCTCATACACACTTTTTATCAAACTGTGTTTATTTGAAGGTTGCAGAGCATCATTTGTTTTTTTTACTATCAAAATAAGTAAAGCACAATTTAAACAAGAGCTCAGTTCAACCAATCAGCTGTTCGGACAGTAAATATACACGAGACGTTTCCTGGAGCTCTTTGTGTTCTTTAAAATGTTTTATCCTTTTCAAACGCTCCGTTTAAGACGGAGGAAGTGAACAGGAAGTGACGTCTCTATGTGCCTTTGACATGGAGCGGACTGATTGGATTCATTGACATGATTTGACATTTTATTCTCATGTGATGTTTGGTCCCAATAACACGTATTCTTATTTATGTCCATTCATTCACCTCGCACGACTGTCTCCATCATCACACAGACGTCAGCACCAGGACACGATGATGAGACGCTTTAAAGGCTCATTATTCAAATCTTTGGTGTCATGTTATGGGTTCATTATGCACGACCAGAACTGAATTACGTTCAGTGAGATTGTCTTCGTGTTTTAGAGAACGATTGGAGGAAGAGGGAGCGCAGAAGTTTAAGTCGGAGTGTGTGTGTGTGTGTGTGTGTGTGTGTGTGTGTGTGTGTGTGTGTGTGTGTTGAGTCGAGGTGTGAACGAGTCTATGATCGCTTTTTTCTGCTCTCGAAATTCCTGAAGTTGGCCGGTCTGATCTTCATCTCTGCAAATTCAATCGAGTGCTCGTGGCCTTTCCAGTGGAACCAGTTGATCCCCTGTGGGAGGAAAACATAAAACACACGTAATGGGAAAGAGGCTCAAATAGAGAGAAATCAAACACGTCAGAATCATCTTTCCTCACGCCACAAGCTCAACAGCTCACATGTGGACGCACTTCTGTCTGGAAAATCAGATTGTTCTTCTTCACGACAAAGAAGAAGAGTGTGAGCGGTTAGACAATGACGGCGTGACGAATGTTTGATGATTAAGTCGGGCTCAGACTTCAGGAGTTTTAAATCACACACATCAGGAGAATCTGAAACTTCGTCTCTATAATCTGAAGCATGCACGCACTACAAGATAAGAAAATCATGGCACATCACAGACTACAGGAGTTTATTAAGATTATGGTCGTGCCCCGTGGAGGAACACACCACCTCACGTGACCTCACGTAAGCGAAGCAGCCGGCGGGTTAACTTTACGATCATAATACTTTGTGCAAAGAGGGCATTTAAAAAAACAAGTTTGGTTGACTTCAAGATAAACTGGATCGAAATACGAAAACATGACATCACACCGGACTATATGACTATAAAGTATAAAGGGGAAAAAAAAGCAAATCTCTCGCCGATGTAAAAGTGTGGAAAAGGGTTACTTATCTCTTAACGTAAAGATAAACACATGTATATATCTGTACATACCTTACTGTGACTGTCGTCCCCATATTTCCCCATTAGATTCACCCGATGGCAGTTTTTATACCAGAAGGCGCCTTTATAGGACAAGGCGCAGTTGGTGACGGCGATATCGTTGTCGTTGTCGTAGGTGGAGAAGGGTCGCCCCTGGTGGTACGTCATGGAGTCACCTGGGAGAGAGAGGTCATAAAACACAGGATGACTCGACCTTAAAGCGACAGCTATTATTCAGCTGGCTCATCGTGCTACACACTCTGGAGACTCTTGCACAGAAAAGATCAAACTAAAATCCATCAGAAGAAAAAGACGTGGAAGAGTGATTAGATGGATGGAAACTATGAATGAAGTATTTATGAGAAGCTATAGAAGTGCTGATGGGTGCAGCCAGACTAGCTGTTTACCCTCTTTCCATTCTTTATGCTAAGCTAAGCTAATTGGCTGCTGGCTTCATATTTAGCAGACCCTGGAGAAGAAACACCACTCTCTTATTAAACTACTCCTTTAGCAGTTATACCAACCTGCTGTTCCGCTGTACGCTCCGATGTAGATTTTATAACGTGTTCTCGGCTCTGCGATCGTCAACTTGTCGTACTGAGCGTAGGCCGATTCTCCTTTATCCCCCAAGTCCACTCGCAGCTCATAATGTCCAGAGTTTGTGATTTTATGGAGGTTGGAGAGACCTGTGATGACACGATACGGGAGAGAAGGTAAGAGAGAGAGAGAGAGAGAGAGAGAGAGAGAGAGAGAGAGAGAGAGAGAGAGAGAGACAGGAGAAGACAGGTGCTCTCACCCAGCCAGAACTCATTATTCATGTTGCCGAAGCCGGCCGTGTAGTTCTTCCAGTTCCTGTAGAATTCGAGCTTTCCATTCTGGCGTCGGAGGAAAACCTGGAGAGCAATAACCGTCCTGAGTGTCACATCGTTTTCAAAATACTCTCAACAAGCACCGCAGAGGTCGCTTTGGGGCTGTCCATCAAAAGAGTTGCGTAACTTTTGTTTGATTCTTTTCCAATTCAACAACGTTTTTTTAAATTAGTTTCCAGCCGTTTGATTTACTCACCAGCCATCCTCCGCCATCCGTGGTCATGTCGCAGTAGACCTGGACGGGCTGCGTCTCCTCTCCCCCCACGTAGATCGTGTACAGACCCGAGGTCGTCTCTCCGTTCAGCAGAATCTGAGCGCAGTCCTTCGGCCGTTTGTACAGCTGTCCGACTAAGAGCACACGTTAAAAAGACATCAAGTCAGAGTGCTGCAGACGACACAGGTGCTTCATCTTCCTCTCCGTTATGTAAAGAGACGTTTTATGGCGACGTGGAGGGAACATTTAAAGGTTTTTCCACTCAGAACTGCTCAGACTGAATGAAAAACAAGCACAGGTGGAATATCACATTCAAAGACAGGAATTTGTGCACGTGGACGGCTGCAGAACCTTAAACTGAAGTTTTTACTGCTGAAAGCCGCGCCATGACTTTGACTGATGTCAGCGGGTAGATATGATAAAAGCTGTGACCCTTACTGGTAGTAAAGACGGTGTTAACGTGACGACTCCTCTGCGCTCCGGCGATGGCCTGCAGTTGGACGTTGTACTCTGTGGAGCCGGTCAACTGAGACATGCTGTAAGAGGACGCCGTCTCGCTGAGCACCACTTCCTGAATCCGTGTATCACACATATGGAACAGAGAGCGTTAGAAAAAGCACGACAGAAGCCTGCTGGAGATTAAACTACTTTATGTGCACTTTGAAATCTTTAAATGTTTAACTATCAATGTGAAAAGTTAGCATCCCCTGCTTATGCACATCTTAAAATACGTCTTAAATGCACAACCATTATACCAGTTTAAAATGATGAGACGTTTACTGTCATGACAGTAAGTGCAGCAGCCACCATCACCCACTGCTCGCCACCTGAAGCGATTGAAAATTGCCTGAATTCCATCGGTATTATAAGCGACAATGTGCTGCGCAAAACATGCTGGGATACGTAAGGGCTCCGACCAGGCCGAGGACGCCACTCTTAACATCTTATCTCCCTCATGAGTCGTAATAGTGCATTGATTACGTGCACGGAGATCATAGCGGTCGCATGCTCGTCGAGCACCGATCAGAGGGAATAAACGTCACCACCCGTAAAGTGTCTCATTGATAAGAAACACAGAAAGTCAAACACCAACAAACCCCAGAGAGACTGAAACATAATTACAGTAGTAGGGTTTTAGAAGTGTCCTGCAGGTTTCCCCCGAATTCTACAAAAAGTGTGATTTAAAGATACAAAAAGTAGATTCCACCACCAGGGGGATCTCAATCAAAACAATAACAAAAGATGACGTCGAGGCTAGCGGGGAATCATGGGAGTGATTCTCTCTGCTACTTCCCCACCCCTGATGAAAACGAACTCCGTGTTGACCATAGTCAAGACGACCGGGCGTAACCGACCTGAAGAAGCGAACAAGTTTATTGACGAGCTAATGTATCCGAATATAATCTACACAACGTTTTTATCACAGCAGCACATACAGCAACAGTACGGCAACTTTCAGTAGCAGCTCACACTTCCTTATTCAGCGGGCTTTGGCGTAACATCCGGTATTTCCACGGCAACGATAAACATGTCATGTCTGTAATGGCAGCTGCCTCGACAAGACACGTCCCGTTACAACTACAAAATGACGGATTTCTCTGGCTTTGATAACTGTTGGAAATATTTGAGGTGATGTAAGAACTCAACAAAGAAATACATATAACACAGGTTTAGTCCTTTTTCATTAATTTACATATTTTTATGTAAACATTGTCATAAAATTCTTCATATTGTACGTTTCAGTGACCGCAGACAGCTGCTAAGACGTGATGGAGTCAAACAAAAACCTTTTGAAGGATTATTGAGTCAACAAAGTTTCTGGTTTCTGGAATAACCACGTCAAATCTCCGGTGACATAACCGATGGAGGGAGAGAGACTGACCCTGATTGTTCCATCAGCAGAGGTGAAGGTGAGCGTGTAACCGGTGACTGCGGCCTGCGGAGGTCTCCAGGTGAGAGTGGCGCTGTCAGTTTGAATGTTGATGGCTGTCAGATCACGAGGAGGGTCCACGTCTGAAAAACACGACGTTTCGCTTTAGATTCACGACTAAAAAACGGATCAAATATCCAACATTCAGTTCAGTTTCCGCTCTGTAAGATTACCTGTGGTGAAGTCAGTAACGGCTGAGTCACTCTTCAAAGCTTCTCTCATCGCATGAACTCCGACTGTGTAGTGAGTTCCTGGAAACAGCGAGTCCATCTCGAACTCCACGATGTTCCCGGAAACATGCTCCACCATGGGGGACACTGCAGGGGAGGAGACATCCAGTAAATACATCGAAACACACACTTAAAGGGAGTCATTCACACGTTTATAGTTTGTTTAAGGACATCTGGGTAACCCACAGCAATCACTCTGCTTCTTGTGAAGGAGTAGATTCAGTCTTTTAAATATCTCGGGACAGAGACGTCCGTCTTTTTTCACAGCACACTGACTCACAAAAAAAGCACAACAATGCCTCCATCTCGGGTCATTTCATGTCAGTGTAACCCGGTTAAAATAGGGGCTTTAACATGAACATTTTGTACTTTTCATGATAAATAAAATGACCTTAAAGAGAAACGCACCTGAATCAACGCTGTAAGTAATGACGTAGCCGTCCACTGTGGCCACAGACGGCTGCCACAGGAGCAGCGCTGACGTGTCGGTGACATTAACCGCAATCAGACCCTGAGGTTTGTCCAAACCTGGAGGGCACAAACAGGAACACAGAGTCAAGAGGACACGGCGGCTTTGATTCAGTTTTCTAAGAACTGACTGCAGCGTGGTTACAGGTCAGGAGTCATAGAGACGTTATGATAGAAGAGAGCCAAACCTGTGGTCACGGTCTCGGTGCTGGGGTCACTCTCCTCCAGACCCTTCACAGCACTCACGGTCACTTGGTAAACTTTGCCGGGGATCATGTTGGGTAGCAAAGTCTCGAACACGCCGCCGTCCACAGTCAACGACATCGGGCTCCCTTTGGAGTCAGAGCACAAAAAAAAAAATCACATACTGCACATGTAAAAACAACGAGGGGTCATTTCTAGTGGTGTTCATCAGTGAACGTGGGAGAGTTAGTGTCTCACCTCCTTCAAAGGGGATGTAGGTGACTCTGTAGTTATCGACTGGAGAGCGAGGCATGGACCAGTGAACCACGGCAGAGGAGTCGGTCACCTCCGAGAAGTGAAGCCCCTTTGGAGTATTCAGGCCTAAGAGGTTGTAAGAAGAAAATGTGGGCAGACAGGAAAGTAGAGAACAAAGATGGTGAATTTAAGTCCATTAAGTAGGGCCAAAAGAAAATGACTCGGAGGATCCAAATTAAACTCCACAGATTGTTTCCGTTAGAGTCAGACGAGGAGTGAAGCCTAAAGCGAAAGGATAGAGACGATTAGAGGAGGTGCAGCTCTCTGACGGCAGACGCCACACCAAGGAGAGGAAAACTCAACTGTTTAGTAGTTAGTATAAAACGTCCCTCTCTGCAGGGTTTTCATATACCTGTCTGAGCAACCCCTGTTATAGGTTGGGAGCGTTGGTCCAACGTGAGACCGTAGAGCTCGATTTCATACTCGGTGCCCCCCATGAGTCCGGTTAGAACCTTGGTTCGTTCATCTCCGCGGACGCTGTACTCCTGAGGGTGGGCTAATCTTTTGCCGTCTCTTATTTTGATCACAAATCGGTCGAAAAGGTCGTCATCGGCTGCCCACGACACACGGAAACCGTCGGCTGTGATGTCCGAGACGAAGAGATGCTCCACCTCCGGCTCAGCCTCTGGTTAGGGAAGATAAAACAGAACGTTGCAGCAGGTTCGGGTGTTTCTCCCGATCTTATTTCATGAACTTTTGAGCGTTGGCGAAAGATGCCAGTTTGGAGGAAGTCAGACTAGAAGGTTTCCAGGTGGAGGAGTGAAAGCCTCCAATCGGCCATGCTCAGGTGTCCGTTAGTAAATCAGTCAGACACTCCGGCTGTTGAGGCGGAAGTTGGCATGAATTACAAAGAGAGGATGCTTTTTGTAAACGTGTATTCAATGTCAGACGACTTTAACAGATCTGTTTGGTGGACTTCAGCACGGGTCCCCATGCGTCCTCAAGGCCGGCCTCAGTGAAATCAAAGAGAAAGAAATCAACGAGGTCAAAGCAAATCAGCAGACATTTCATGCTCAGAATGTCTTGCTGATTTGTCCGTGTTTTCCTTTCAAATGTCTGCATAATTTCTCTGGACTTTTTGATAAGCCAACCAAATAACTTAACGAGATATCCGTAAAAACTTTGAGGTCTCTCGAAACATCTGTTGTCAGAAATCTGGAGGAAAAACACATTTTAAAATATGAGAACAAACGGATTTGCTTGCTCATATTTTGGAGGTAAAGGAAGAAACAGACGGGAGCCTCACATCTGTTCCTCCCGGAGAGGAAGCTGCAAACCCAGAACAAGTTTTAGTTAAAAGAAACGTGAGATCATTCGGGGGAAGAAGGCGTGTTATAACTTTGAGTTAGGGTTAGAGAAACGATACCGAGCTGACGCCTCACCATCAAAGCGTGGCAGTGACTCCGATTCATCTGGCTAATTTGGTTTAAGGCCAGAAATAGCCCATAAAAATCTACAACCTGTCAATTAATTAAAATGTTCTAATCGTGATGAATCACAGTAGAGGTTGAGATTTTAATATACTTTAAATATGCCCCTTTGAAATGCAAAGAAAACTACTAGCCTCCTTTTGAATCACAGCCCAAAGACCTGATCCAGGGCTATGAGGGGGCACGCCAGATTTCAAGCAGGAATTAATAATTTGTGTGAAATTTTTATAAACGAGGAAAATTCAACCTGCCAGATTCTGATGGTGAAACTTCAGACCAGTATCTTAAAATGTTATGATCATTTATGTACAGTAGTTGCACCAACACAGAGTTGAAAAGTTGCACGTTTCATTAAGAGGAGTGGGCTTTGCAGTGCGCTGTGAGTGGTACCTGTCACAGCCACTGTATTCAGAGGTCGAGAGAGCAGCCCTGACTCTGACACCCCCGTCAGCCTGACCTCATAGCCTATTCCTGTGATGAGGCCCCAGATGTCCAGGTGACTTTGGTTTCCTGGCACGGTGAATTCCTGCGGCTCCAGCAGCCACCCGGAGTCTGTCACCACTATATGAAAACGGCTGAAACCGCCACTAGAGGGGGCTAAATCCTCCGCCTGGTGCTGGTGCTGCTGCTTCACCTCCCATGACACTCGGAAGCCATAGGGGGTTATGTTGGATATGGTTAAGTTTTCCACTCTGGGCAAAGGAGCTGGAGGAAAGTGGGTTTGATTTTTTGGAGGAGGGACAAGATTAGCTGAGGATAGGTGATGTGTGCAATGGTTGCAAAAGCAAATCATAAAATCTGTTCTGTTCCTGAGACATTCAACGGAGGCAAGAACGTTTGATGTGAATCAACTCAAAAGTCCAAATCGCATAAAAAAGCACAACTGTCACACATCAGATAGATTTATACGCCTCAAAAGCAAACTGTAGCTAAAGGTCTCTTAAGCAACAGTTTAGAGGATGAATGTGGGGATTCTGTCTAGAGCTGAACAATCAAATCAAAGGATGAACAAAGGCGTGACCAACAAACACCACTGGAATTTCTTACAATCCCCTCCAAAGACACATAGAGAAAAGTCCTATGGTGGTTATTAGCGGTACTGCGTCTTTAAAAAAAAGTAAGACTCTACTCTGTTAGACATATTTTTTCATAAGATTATTTCCCTCCACACATAATTGAAGCACCAACAAAGCAGCAACTACAGAGGCGAAGAAATGAATCCACAGAATGCAGTTCCTGGAGTCGCCACTAGAGGCCAGCTCCAAAAGTGAGTCAATCCTCATAGAGCAGCATTTTAAATCAAGAATAATTTGTTTACAGCCTGATATAACAATACAAACACAACACACTTATAAAACTTTACAGGGCTGAATTGTTCTAAAAACGTTGTTGCCAATAATTCTGCCCGTCAATTCAGCTGTTTTATTCAAGGACTAGAGAGAAGAAGAAGAACATACTCACTGATTATTTGATCACAGTCATTCTGTGTCAATTTACATTCAATATGAAGCTACGAGCTAACTAAAGAGCGCTAACATTAGCATGCTAACACAACAATGCAGGACACAGGTGATTGCAGCTCGAACAAAGAACGATTTTAACTGTCGCGTAAGGGGGGTTGGAGGTGTGTCTCTAGAGGAGAGCGGAGGCTTCAGTTTGGAGGAGGTGTGGCCAAACAGCAGTTTGTTTCGGGTTATTGCTGGTGCTCAAGGGCGACATCTACTGGATCAAAATGTTGCTCACTCTTCCCTCAAGACGAATACGTATTAAACAGAAGTGGAAGATGCTCACATTACTTCTCTTTGTGGTTAATAAATCAAATAGTTTTATGGGCATAAATACTTCCACATTGAGAAAACATTGGATGCTAATGCTGCGTGTTAAATCTGCTTTTAATGTGTCACGGCCTTCACATGTGCTGATAAAAACAGTTTGAAGTTGTCTTTAAAATTTGAGTTGTTCTGGGTAATCGAGCAGAAAGCACTTAAGTCAATTCAAGGTTTTGATACCAATCCTCTCAAAAATGTAAAAGCACAGATGGTTCCATTTACACATGACTGGAGCTCCAGATGTGAGTAAAATACATAGTACCTGTGACGGCGTGGGCTAACACAGAGGGAGTTTGGCGCCCATGAGAGATACCATACAGCTCAATATCATAGCCTGTTGCATCCATCAGGTTAGAGATGGTAAAGTTACGAGCCTCGCCCGGCAGTCTGAACTCCAGCGTATCAGACTGCTGCTCTGGGTCACTGACTCGTACAACAAAGCCATCAAAGTTTCCTGACACAGTTCTCCAGGACACGCTGAGGTCATGCGGGCTCACAGACGAAGCCGCTATGGGCCCCAACAGTGGGACGTCCTCTGAACAGAAGAAGAACAGGGCTTTTCAGTTAGGTTGTGCTGAGAAATCACAAGTGTGGTTTGCACATGCGGTGTTAAAAAATGCACGTAAAGTGATACCTGTTGTAGCTACTTCAAACAGGGGCGGCGTGTTCTGGCCGCCATCGCTGGCATACAGCTTTATGTTGTACCGTGTGCTCGCTTTGAGCCCGGCCATGACCGTTGAGCGTACGTCTCCAGTGAGAGCACGCCCCATCGCCTGCGAGGGCAAAGCAGACTCTCTGACTTCTACTATAAAATTATCAAAAGCCTTCTCTCCTGTCCGCCATGACAGAGAAAATCTGTCTGAGGTAACGTTAGAAACGACTAGCCTGGATAAATCAGGCTCTTCAGCTACAGGGGAGAGAAAAATATAACAGATGTTCATTTATGGGAATAAAAAGCATGAATATGTCTCTGACTTAACGTCCAGTCTACGCTTACAGGCTGAAGTTAACCTTACAGTGCAGACAAAAACATGATAATATAATTAGAGGTAGCCCTATCTTAAGCTTAGACAAGTAGAAGAAAATCTAAATACCTGTTGATGCAACAATACTGACAGCGCTTGTTCGGGATCCCTTGTATGTCCCATAGAGGTAGGCTACATAATCAGTGCTGGGCCGGAGCCCCGTGACGTCATAGGACTTTACAACGTGGGATATATTATATTCTTGCGGCTCCGTCAGCCAGTCAGAATCAATTATCTCCAGGATAAAACCATCAAATGTTCCATCAGTGCCGTTCCAGTGGATTGAAAAGCTCTCAGACGTTAAGTTTGAGATAAATAGTGTGCCAAGCGTTGGCAGAATCACTGAAGAGAGAAATCGTCGTTAGAATCTTCGTGCAGAACAATTAGTGATAATAAATGATTGGAAGGTTTAAGGTTACTTTAGAGCCTGACCAATATGGGAGGTTTGAACGGAAAATTACACACATAGACCAATGTAGCGTATTTGGAAGGTGAAATAATAAAATATACTGCGCCAACCTTGAGGTACTCACACAGCTGATATCTTAATCAAACATTCACGTACATTATCAACCTGCTCCAGTGAATTCTGCTAGGCTGTGATGCTCTGCTACGTGTGCTGCACACAAGGCTAAAAGTATCGTAAAAAGAACGGACTTGTAGCCACTAAGGATGTTCCTATAGGCGACTAATTTCAAAGCTGGTTGAACGCAAAATAAAATTCAGACTAGTCGATCAGTCTGATGTAAAAGACAGGGTTGGTAATTTTCTCCAGATACACTTTTTAAAACTCATGTGCTCTGATAAAGGAACGAAGAAAATCCGTCATCTGTAGCAGTTGTAAGCCTGTAAAAACTTTGACCAATGTCTGCCAGGAGGTACCAATCTGATGAACCAATCACAAGCCTCCCTGTCTCCCTGCTCGTTCTCTACCCCTTGAGCTGTGTCTGACCACGCCCCTCTCTGGAAGGGCTTGGGTGGCTCGAGCTTTCTCGTTCCATGCCCTATTGTTTACGGTGAGAAGGCAGACTCAGAGGGCAGAACAAACACCGAGCTGTGGGAGTGTCACCCACCTGGGAGAGGGGTTACTGCCCTCTGTGATGTCATGAAGGGAAAATCTCGGCCTGTTTGAGCACACATTTTCTGAAAGGTGGAGCAGGCAAAAGATGGAGAGGATGGACTTTTCTCATTATTGGGAGACAGACTAGGGGCACATGAGTTTTAGAAAACCATGTTCAAGTATATTTTACAGAATATGTGACCTTTAAGGTGAAGCGTTTCTAATTTCGCTGTACAGAAATTAGAGCTGCAGCCCCATCTAGTGGCAGGCTGCTGCGTAACAGTTACGACATAGCATAAACGTGAAATCCGTATCACCCTGATACAATCGGCATCCCGACATATCGGTCAGGCTCTAGTTAAAGTGCATCATATAGTGTGAAAGGAAACTCACCACCACCGATTAGCAATTCTTGATTGCCTGAGTAGCTTAATAAAAGATTAAATACATGCATATGTGCATAAAATTCTAACTTAGCAGCATAAGAATCTAAACAGACTATGCCCATTGCTATTGAGGATTAAAAATAGATGAACATGTTTTGCCAAAAGCCTTCATTGTAAATAGCTGAAGAAATCTGACCAGCAAGTTTAAGTGAAGTAAATGTTGTTTTTAAATGTGAAAATGTGGCAAAGGAATTAAATCAGTTGTTTCCATGACGTGCACGTGGAGTCAGATCTGATCATGCAGTTAACAAGAGGACCAGATCTATCCTGCAAAATGTTGCACCAGAACAATCCAAGCAGAACAGGATGAATAAGTTTAAAAAAAGATGTTTAACATGCAATTAGAAAGAATTCCAGATGCATGCAAGCTTGCAGCAAACTGTTTAAGCATCATTCAAGCTTTTAGAAAGGTGGCGTACTGTTGACTCTAGACGTTATTAGCTCTTTACCTTGATAGTGACAAGAGGATTTAATCATTTGCCACCTAGTAGTCCAAAAGGAAATGAGTGTATTTACTTTAAAACAATCAGAATCAACCAAACGAAGCATCAAAACTGGCAAATCTAAACGATCCAAACGGACAAAACTAACTGTGTCATTCACACAAACTGTCACTTAAACTCACGCAAGCACTGACACATCCACGGGCAAATGATCCCTTCAAGGTTAATCGATTACACACTGAATGACGGTTGATGGGATGAGATGAGATGGTCACGCTGTCATGGTATGACGGGCGTGTGAGAGTGAGAGTTATTGGTTTTTTGCTTTTGCAATCATTGCAGCACATCAGCGTCAAACCTCACCAAGATGCAGGGGATGGTAGAGTGAGCGATGGAGAGGGGGAGGGGGGCTTCATGCACTTTTGTCACTGGGATGATGGGAGCAGTTCAGGGGAGTAAGGGTGAACATTTGAGGGGGCATTTGCTTGGCTCAGTGATGCGATTTCATCACTCTGCCCTCTCTCAGCGAGACAGAAACAGTGGCTGGAGGGTAAAGAATGGTTCATGGCATGTTGGTTAAGATGAAGAGGTACATTTTCAAGTGATCAGGGTGTTGGACAGCGGTGATAAAAGAGGAATCAGGTTATTGTTTTGTTTCATGCAGCAAGGTGTGGACGTTACAATGTGAGTGGAACAACAGAGGATCTAGTGTCTGTGACTGAAATAGAATGATAAACACAATAAAGGAAAGGAAGATTCAAAGGACTGCAACGCTTCAAGTCGCTGGTACCTGTGGTGGCTTCAATGTACAGTGGTTCAAGGAAGGTGCCCTGATGCATCCCAAACAGGCCAACCATGTAGCTGGTGTTGGGATTGAGCCCGGAGATGCCCAGGCTGAGAGCGTCTCCGGACACAGTGAGGTTCTGGCTCTCTACGAAATTCTCCAAGTTTGTTACCTCAATGACAAAGCTCTCAAACTCCCCACCGATGGGGCTCCAGGACGCAGTGAAGCCGTCCCATGTTTTGTCAGAGATGGTGAGGTTCACCACCACGGGCTTCAGCTCAGCTGGTTAAGACAGATCAGAGTGTGGTCAGATGAAAAGCACGATGGATTGTAAAAAATAGGGGGAAACATTTTGTATATTACAATTAACATCAATTGTCGGAGGAACACAAAATAACCATGCAGGCATCCTGAAACATTTTAAAAGAGTGACTGTGATGAAGACGAGTTGTGATGAGAGCCTTAAAATAACAAAACAAGCTCCATGTACCTGTTGTGGCAAAAACTCTGAGAGGAAAAGATCTCTTCCCTTCCACCAGCCCATGTAATGTTATATTATATTGTGTCGAGGGCGTCAAACCCTCAATGTCAGCCTTCCTCATGCTTCCTGGCAGTGAGGTCATGTGAGTTTTTGTTGCCTCTGACGAAGCACTGACCTCGACCAAAAAGCTATCGAACGCCTCATCAGGCGCTGACCACGTCAGGCTGACGCTAGAGGAGGAAACATTGACTGTGAGGTTTCTCAGTACATCCAAGATTGAGCTCTCAGGCTCAGCCCCTGAGTTCTCTACATCAGATTCAGAAGTAGGAGGAGCCTCAGAAATGGGAGGGGCCTCAGATGTGATAGGTGCCTTTGTTGTGGGAGGAGCCTCAGTGTTAAGTGGTTCTGAGGTTTGTTGAGTATCCCGAGCAGATTGTGGGGTTGTTTGGGCATTTTTGATTCTCAGCGTTAACACATCAGGAGAGGTAGGCTTGGTTGCTAAAATGAATAAAAGCAGGTTAATGAAGGAATTTGTTACCAGATCTGCTGAAAAGAATAACCTGTAAAGAAGACACTTGGTTAAAAAATTTAAATTAGAGCATACAGTAGTTTTCAAGAGAAATAATTGTTGCACAAACTTCCTTATTTCTGAGTAGATTTCAGCACTTTCTCTTGTTTCTTATGCTCCATCTTTTTCCAGAATCGTAGCTCATATTAAGCAGCAGCTAAGCATTAATGGCGCCTGAGTCAGAGCCATTAATACTTGAAGTTTCTGAGTAGTCCACCAGCGTGAAAGTACACAGTCATCTTCAAATGGATGGTGAAGCCATGCACAGCCATTTTGTTGCTGCTATCCTAAAAAGAGACTGTTGGAAAAACTCAACTTGTTTGACATGCGGTAGACACACCGTGTAATTTTCTCAAACTGCTGGGGAAGCATTTAATTGTGGCGGAAGACGGCGAGTGATGAGGATGAAATCAGTGGTGCAGGCTTTTAGAGAAAATTGCGGCATTTAAAAGTCAAATGCAGGATGAAACTGGGAGTGGGTCTTCTATTACCCTGTCCGTGTACTGAAGGTTATTAATGAATCAGGAACACAGAGGGGAGAATCCACTGAGAATGGACAGCGGCTGCTAAAAGCGACACATAAATTGCGCATCTATTGCTTCCTCAAGGTCCAATTCACAAAGCATATTGGGCTAATGATATTCAAGCGCAAACACGCCAATAAAGTGGTTTTGGTCAGTGTGATTTAAGTCTGATGAGCTGTCAGCATCTTCTCTCTCTCTGCGCAATCTCATCCTGGTTGAGTTAAAAACTGTCCACATGTAGTTGATGAGCTGGATGGGGAGGGTGAATTTTCCCAGTTTTTTGTGCAGTGAAGTCTTTTCAGATGTGATACAAGTTCCTTTCATTATTTTTCAGCAAAAGCAGCTCGTCAGGATCACTGGAAAGTTGCGCGGTTTCCCTTACTGGCAGTTTCCACAGGAGTCATGTGCGCTGCGCACTCCAGAGCTGTGCGCTGTCTAGTGAATGATCGTGTTTCCACTGTCCGTCTCCTGCAGGTGCCAGCAGCGACACTCCGCTCTGCTCTAAATTCGCGCCGAGTCTATTTGACGAAAGAGCTTTCTGCACACTAAAGCACCGTGTACAGACTCCAGATCGTATATCCCATCACTTTATCAACATAACGTTGTAACGGGCATCAAAGGAGCAG
This sequence comes from Tautogolabrus adspersus, assembly GCA_020745685.1. Taxonomy (NCBI): domain Eukaryota; kingdom Metazoa; phylum Chordata; class Actinopteri; order Labriformes; family Labridae; genus Tautogolabrus; species Tautogolabrus adspersus. The sequence goes on along the minus strand of CM036549.1, from coordinate 15,587,848 downwards.
CTAATCAACCTAGGAAAGATTGTTCTATGTTGTTCTATGTCTATTCCCGTGTGATCTTGTGAACCTGGGAGTACAGCTGCTCTGGCTGCGCTCCACTGCTCTCTGCTGCGCTTACACTCCAGAAACGGACCCAGTGGGGTAGGGCAAGCGCCGTTGGACGAAGCAAAACCAAGGCGGAGATGGAACGCTAAGCACATGAATCCTGTTCATGAATGATCTCTTTAGCTGCGTGTGGCTGTTAGCACTGTTGTTTTTTAAGAAGGTGTTATTTCTAAGTTTGAAAGGGGCCAAATTTTCCCAAAATGAAAGCATAAAGTCTCATTAAAATATGTGTAAACATCAGCGACGCAGAGACATTATTTGCTCTCTGCTACACTCAGGGTGGCTTTTAACCCTTTGCACATGCTTTGTGAATTAGACCGTTTGCACAGGTTTAGTGGGAGCAACACCTGCGCAGTCTTTCTGTGAATAAAGCCCACTGTTCCCACTGTAGACTTCTTCCTGTATTTGACATTTTGGAAAGCAACTTTCTCTACAGAAGCCTTGTTGAGTGACAGATGGGATGAAATGAAAATGAGTTAAGGTTTTTTTTTCAAACTGTGAAGTTTCAATCATTCTCGTTGTTTGGTTTGTCGTCATGCTTACCCTTTTGCAGATGATTTTGTTGCTCTAAAAATCTCAACTCATGCAAATCATAGTGCCTCTTTGGTTAAAGCAAGCATTTCACTTTTATTCCACTGAAGAGAAAAGTTGTAGAAACTAAGGGACCGAGGCGTTGTTTAGACTGCAGCAAAATCTATTTCAATTTGACATCTAAAAGACAGACAGTCAGCAACAGAAGTGTGGAATTTATTTTAACCCTGCTCCAAATATGAATTGGATTCCATTTGTAAAAATCACAAAAAATGTTTTGGTTTTTTGCTATCACGGTTTTATAATAAACAATCCTTCAATTCAGACATGCCAGAAGACTGATTTTGACCATGGACTGTATTAAACATGGACGTAGTCTCAGTGACGTCAGTCATTGGTTTCTGGAGAGGCATTTTGAAGCCAAACGGTGGAGGTCGCCATATTGAATAGGCTGTCTCAAACTAACTTTTGGTCGATCTTCAAACACAGCAAAGAGGTGGAGCTGAGGCGTGCCTTCAGCCTCCTGACAAACAGCTACAACATGCCCACCTGTTTTATAACTCTGATCCTTCATGAAATCAAAATGGAAGAGCTATAAAAACATTCAATCCCGTACAGTGTGTGCCGATAAAGAAATGAACTTTAAGCCCTACTAGAACCAGGCTGTGAACGTTTTAATATCTGCTGTATAAGTCTGTATGTTAAAATGGGAGTTGATGGGGTTTCTGGGCTTTCAGAGGCAGTCCAAGTGGACAGCTGAGGAATAGCAGTTTTTGCACTTCCACATTGGCTTCATTTTTCACCAGATTTTTTGATTTTGACGAGCAGTCTGAACAAGGTCAAAGTGTCCCTCATAAACATTTGGTCTCAAAGAAAACGTATACCTGTAACTGCAACAGCTTCAAGTAGTGCAGATCTTTGACTACCGCTTATTCCATAGAGTTTTATTCGATATTCTGTTGATGCCTCAAGGCCTTGGATTCTAGAGGCAGTGGCATCTCCAGGAAGATGAATCTCTCTCACATCTGATTGTCCCTGTGTGTCTGTATACTCTACTGTGAAACCATCATAAACAGTGTGAGCACTCAGTTTCCACAAGAGGTCAAATTCTTCAGGCGTGATGCCTGAAATCGTCAGCGCTCCGAGCTCATCCTCAGGCTCCGCCCCCGAGAGCCGAGTCTCAGAGGGGTCTAAATTTGAAAAGCTAATGACATTGTCCTCTGTGCCTGTAGGAGTCGTTAGCTCACGGTCGTCTGAGTCAGCTAAATAAAATGTGAAAGAAGCTACAAGGAAAAACAAAAAGGCACAAATCAAGAAAGCATCAGAGGAGTCAGAGCATCTCATATTGATCATCGTCGTTTGCTGAAGATTTATCTCCAACGTTGAAGATGTAAATCCTGGCTACAACTACAAACGACAACACTCACTGGCTATCTTTCAAAAAGTACAACAAAAGAGTCGCATGCTGTTCTGTTTCCAGAGCAGCAGATACTCGGGACGATGGTTTGAACGTAGTGCGAGATTGAATGATACAAGGAGTTCTTGTTGTTGTGTTTTGTGGATGCATTTTTGGATCAGTTGACCGTAATCAAAATAAAAGCATAACAAAAACTGTTATGAAATGCAAACATTTTTTTGGAATTCAGCGATTAATCGTGTTTAAAAAAGAATTATCGCTTGACAAGCCTAGTTTTATCTGAAATGTTTGGTACTTTAAACTTATCATGCTCCAGAACTTCTTCTATCATCACATCGTGATGAAATCGTTCGCTACCCACCTGTGGATGCAGATATTGTGACAGGCGAGCTCCTCTCGAGACCTCTCTCTGCAGCCAAAGTGAGTGTGTAGCTCATCCCAGGAGTCAGGTTGGTAAGAACGTAGCTGGTCGCTGTGGCCGGGATTTCCTCGATCTCGATCAGGCCGTCTCCAGAGGCGTACACCAGCCTGTAGGCGCCCACCTTTGCCTCAGGTTTCTGCCACCTCAAGGTGAGGGACGTCTCTGTGGACTCCACTTCCTCAAAATCTGTGGGAGGGTCGATGTCTGACGGAAGAGAAAAGTGACTGATTGTAAATTTCACACTCTGGTATTTTCTAAATCTCTCATCACTTCTGTTGCACGCTCAAATCACAAATCACTTTCGCCCCATTAGTTTCATTTCATCACCCAATTTGTATCAACAAATTCTCCCGTCTGGATATTTATGAAGGGGTGTGAAGGACGACTGTTTGCACAGCTGCTCTGCTGCGTTTCTCACCAGTCGCTGCATTCGTTGTAGCAGGGAGGCTCTCGCTCTCATTCTTCACAGCAGTCACACCGATCCCATACTCCGTCCCCGGCTTCAGCCCTGCCACACGGACGAAGAGACGGATTTATACACGGGGGTATGACTAATAGAATCTGTGAGTGTGCAGACTTTATCTTATGCTTTGAGTGTTACCTGTAATAGTAGCTTTGGTGGTGTCTCCTGGTCCTCGTGGGAACAGATCCTCCCCGTGACTCGCTCCAGAGATGGGACTGTATTTCACTCGATAGCTGCCGACATCAGCTCGACTGTTGGTCCACTCCAGAGCGATGCTGTCCTCTGTCTGGGAAACAACCCGCAGGTCCCTGGGGCCATCCAGGGCTGCGCAAATACATTTTTCAATCAGATAAACTTTCTGCTCACAAACTTTACATTAATGCACAATTAACTGTTTTTGTTCGTGGGCTATTTCTGTAAAATCTGCAGTCTAAGCTGGACCAGTAAGCTATACCAGATGCAGTCTGTTTCTGGGGGTCGCCCAGTGGCAGAAAAGGTTTAACTGTCTTCCTGCGACACATTTTCTGTTGCGTCCTGCAAAATCCACAGCGTGCAATTCCTGTGCAGCTCTTTTAGTACCGTCTGTTTTCACCATGTGGAGTTTGTAATCCTGCTAGCTACCTGTACCGTAAAGAGACTAGCTGCTTGAAGAGAATTTCTAGTTTTATACAATGATACGCACATGAAATGCCACTTGACAGATGAGAAATATTTGTAATATAAAATTAAAGACTTTTTTGTATTGGTCCATAACCAATGATTTATCATTTTCAGTTAGAACTTATATTTATGATAATATTATACATATTTAAAAGTTAAGGCCTGCACAAGCTTTGAATGAAATAGAAATATAAAAATCAGAGTGACCTGTAGTAAATGTGGTTGTGACAGGATCACTGCTGACGTCTCCGCTCCTTGAAATGAGCGACACGTTGTACTCTGTGTCTGGCTTCAGGCCGTCGATGCTGTACTGCTTGTCTGGAGGAGGAACCTCCACACTGGTTTCATCTGAGGGGTCGGAGCCGGGCCCGTAAGACAAGCTGATTCTGTCCACAGGAGCCAGCGGCTGAGACCATCCAATCAGAGCGGAGGAGTCTGTGACGTCCTTCACCTCCACCTGCCGGGGGCCGTCAATCTCTGAGAGGGGGAGTCAGGTAAGAGACTGTGTGAGTATCTAACTCTCAGAAGTACAACAGCAGAAAGAAGTATTACTAATGACAATATTCAGTGAACCAGGGTTGGTGCACACTTTCAAATTCTAATTTAAGACCTTTTTAAGACTGAAACAAACAAAAAAATGAATGACTTTTTGCAGCAAGTAGCCTCAAAGCTTTCTGGTTTCTTGTGGGATTTAACAGCTTTGATTCTCATTGTCCCAAATCTGAACTTCACACACTGATGGCAGAGGCTGCTGTGTAAAGAGTCCATCAGTATTAACTCATCCCATTCATACACATTCATACGCCGCTGACAATGCAGAGGCAGCAACTTGGGGTTAAGTGTCTCGCCACATCGGACATGTGGCTGCAGGAGCTGGGGAACGAAGCCCTGACCTTCAGGTTGAGAGACGACCGACTCTACAACTGAGCCACAGCCGCTGAATAATCCTTGTTTTCCCTCGCTCTCTAGTTCCTGTATTTCTCATCCTGAAGATGCTTTAAAGGACATGAGTTGTCACGTGAAAAGAAAAGAGTCACAAAAGTTTAAAAGTGAAGACCTTTCCATGAGTAAAAATAAGGCTTTTTAAGGACCTGTGTCCACCTGCCGTTTTTTTTTTCAAGCAAAAAAGCGCTGGCTACGCTCTTGGATGAAAGGGTTGTTTGCTGAGAATCAATGCACTGCACTTGCGTCTGTCTCTATGACAACAGCCGCTGTGTGCCCCACAATGCTCCGTTGCTTTTTTTATTGTAAATAGTACCAAAAGTATGGACGCATTCCTATAATTCACGTCCTGGAGCTGAGTCGACCCTCAGCCTATTCAAATAAATGACTTCAGACGTGAAATGGTGTGATACCCTCGGGGAGTCCCCCGACAGAGACTTGTAAAACAGATGGTTTTTCCATGCACAGTAAAAGTCTTTTCGCCTGGCGTGTTATGTCGATTGCTTAAGCAACTGGAAGCATTTCACAAAGTAATGTATGGAGCAATACTGTAATAAAAGTTTAAGCGAGCGGAGGACAAGAGCTAAGAGCGAGATTGAGTGAAAGTGAAAACTAAGTTGTTACACGGTCATGCTAGGCTGATATTTAATGTGCCTGACTGATTGCTCAGAAGCCTAAATGTGTTAGAGGGAACTACGGAGAGCCGCCGGGGATTTCCTGTTGTTACTCTTTTCATTAAGGAATTTCTCCTTTTGACATTAATGTATTTTTCTTAACTCTGTGCTCAAGGGAGGTGAGGCATTGTCCAACAAACTACTAATAGCTACCAGACGGAGCAGGAAAATGACATACCAGCTCGAATGGATGTTTAGTACTAACTGGATGTTTTGCTCTCATAATTGTGTGTTTGCAGCCTGACACTCACTGGTTGTGACTCTTTTGGATGTTGGGGGTCCTCTGGTGTTGTTCTTGATGATGTTGAGGGAGACTTCGTACTCCTGGCCCGGTCCAAGGCCTGACTGAAGGAACTGGTTCTGGGAGGATGAAACGGTGCTCAAGACTTTTCCATTTTCCTCTTTCTGTACGGAAACAAAAAAAGCACAAACTGGTGTCAAATGCAATTTCAAAGACATGCACACAAGAGACCAGAAATCAAACGTTAACAGACACCGTAGGTGGCTGCTCGTTGGTCCAGATTGGACCTTTAAAGTTTAGAAAGCCACACTACTTTTTTGCGTGCTTATTATGTAATTAACATAATCTGTATTTCTCTGTTCTCCGAGACACTTAAGAAATCAGGTCACAGAAAACTTCTAAGAGCGCAGCGTGCAGCAAATTGAGCTTTGATGACACATCAGTATGCATAACCAAACAGTTGACGCAGCAGAGGAAATGTGTTCGAGGACTGATAACCAAAACAACGCGACCCTGACAGAATAGTTGTCACACACGGCCCGTCGTCACAAAATAACACGAGGGTGAGGAGAGGACGACAGATTGAAAAAGTGGTACAAACTCTGCAGCGGCTGCCAAACTTATCAGCTGGCACAGTCATTAATTTCACACAATTTCTGGCTCGGATTGGAAGCAGCAGATTTACCCGCAGCTCCAGACTTGCCCTCGATGAGGTTTTTTCCGTACGTCAAAGCAATTTTAATGGTCCGCACTGAAATAAATCCATGTTTTGCTGAGACTTCCAATAAGCAGGCATAGCTTATCACCTCTCACTTTTTCCCCCTGTCGCTTCATAAAATCCCAGGCATGCCTTCAAGCGGCAAACTGACCGTGTTGCGGAAAAAGATCTCCCAGCCATCAAAGGGGAAGTCCAGCTGGTCCCACACCACGTCCACCGTGGTCTCTCTCACTGATTTGAATATGAGACCCTCTGGCTGTGGAAGATCTAGACGAATGGAAACAAAACTAAGTTAATGCATTCATAGCTTAGCCACATGAACTCCGTCTTCTGGTTCTCTTTAATATCCTCAATAATATCCTTACAGTTACAGGCGTAAAAGCATGGTGCATTCATGGTCTGTAGTAATGTTCCTGCTGTTCAATAATAAGTGATATGCAGCGTGACTGCATCAGTAGCTTTCAACCATGTCCCTTTCTTGTCATATGTGATGCAATAGAAAAATGGTAATAGTAGTTAAAGAGAAAACATGTGAAACATTGTAAACTTTAAAAATAACCGTTGTTTGCACCTTGTGGGAAAATCCAAACCCGTTGCATATTACTGAGATTGAGTTCCTCTTAATGACGAACTCTTCAGTTTTGTTTTAATTTTCAGCCACGAGTCCCGCTTCTTATAGAATCAAAAGGGGACAGTCAGTCAACAGTTCACTTTGATTTGTTTATCTCTGTATAAGTAGAGAAGACATGAAACGGACGAGCAAAGAAACTTTGGATGCATCTACGTATGAACATAGAACTGGAACAGATAGAGTGTAGACTGATACTACGATCTCTCTGCAGAGGAGGAATCGTCGACACATATGATCCTTCACGACCTAATATTGACCTATCACCTATTGTACATGAGTTTCTACATGAGTTGTCGGTGACCACAACTGCGCCACACCAGGAGACCACAGAGCTCCACAGTCGCACCACCTCATTGCTCTTGTGATTATTCCCTCTGATTATCAGGGGCCTAACTTTCTCATGTAAGTATTACAGAAACATGTGATGTACCTGTAGCGACCCTGGCGCTGACAGGGACACTCCTCTTGTTGCTTAGAACAGCGTAGACGCTGATCAGGTACTCCAGTCCAGGTTCGAGCTCTTTCACGGTGGCTTCAGTTTTATCTCCCGACACCTTGAACTCCTGGAGGAGACCGCCGGGACTGGTGGGCACAAACGTCACGAGGTACTCTGTCACCAACATCTCGTTGTTCCAGGCCAGGTCCACTGTCTCACTGGTGACCTCGCTGACAGTCAGGTCCTTTGGAGGAGACACTGGAAAGAAAAGAAGGCAAAGAAAACAACTGTGGGTGTTGTCTTGGACACTTTCTCATGCCCTCGATCCACCATGCAGAGCTAATGCAAACTCCAGAGTCACATCTGGACGGGCTGCGGTGGGAAGAACTGCCAAAAAAAAGTGCGAACACAGTGCAGACAACGGCAACACACAAAAACCAAGATCCTTTTTTATGCACACTTTCTGTGAGATAATTGGTGAGTGAATTGTGAGAACGGGAGGAAATTACATCACTCTGTATTTGCTTTTATAGGACATCTATTTGACACATGGAAACATTCAGGACTCAGAAACTGCCAATCCATCTGTGCGTGTGTGTATGCGTGTGTGTGTGCATGTGTGTGTGTGTGTGTGTGTGTGTGTGTGTGTGTGTGTGTGTGTGTGTGTGAGAGTATGTTTCTACAATGTACTGAGCTATTTATATACATCCTTAATAACCAAGTCAAAGCATACTTGAGACTTCTTTAATGACTGACCTGGCCAAAAAACATCATAAACGTTGTTTCAGCAAAAAAAAAAACTTTTCCACAAACAGAAACACAAATCTGTCCCATGCTACAACTAAGTTAACTCTTTATCCACTACTAAGTCTGCCAAAAAGAGACAGAGTGCAAGTTAATCCTGTCTGCACAGGAGAACAAAAGTCAATGAATGTATTAAGTTATGAATTAGGATAGCGATGGGATAAACTATGGGATTCTGACGCTCAGGGTGACGACCCCTGACTGTGTCAGTGCTTGTATCTCTGTCCACTCAGGTTGCCTTCAGGTAGTAAGGGGCGGATGCACCTGGGCAGGCTGGGCCTTGGTAACCTCCACCTTAAATTGATCGTTTCAAAGTCAGTTAAAGTCAGGTAAATAGCACAATAACTTTCAACAGGGAGAGTGGCGTCTCTCCCGTGTCCACAGAGCTCCACGGTCGCCTGTTTGCGTAACACTACCCTCTGCTTGTCAACAAAGGCCTGTTTTCTATGAGGCGTAAACATACTGTGTATTATAACATTGCAGTTGCACTCAGAGACCTCCAGGGGACGCCAAAGCCCACTAAACCACGTTCTTACATAATTCGAAGCTTGATCCAAAGGCAACTGGACTAGTCGAAGATCTTGAAGACGTTTCACCTCTCCTCCTCAGAAATGCTTCTTCAGTCTAAACTATCTGGTAAACGGAGCAAAAAAATGTAAGCCGATGTAGGTCATTAGCATGCTGAAGATCAAGGATGACTCACATCAGAGTCGTTAGCTGAGTCGTTGACCTAAATTCGCAGAGAGTCGTTACCACCCCCAGCCGTCTGAGGGTCTTGGAATATGTGACTCCAATGAACCACAGACGACTGGGGGCTGGAAACGACTCTAGGCAAAACTAGGGTAAGCCTTTCGGTGGAGAGATGAGACGTCTTCAAGATCTTCAACGAGTCCAGTTGTTTTTGGATCAAGCTTTGAATTTACCATGACCTAGATGACGGAGAACCTACACAGACATCGTTCCTACATAATGTTGTTTTAATATACGTATACGTACTCTCTGTTGGCGCTTAAAAAACTCTTAAATGAAATACTTGTAAATTTACACTGACATTTAAATCCTCTTTAGTAATCAGAGCTTCTTACCTTCTGAGCAGTCCTCTCCGATATATCCCTCGTCACAGACGCACTGACCGTTCTCGCAGCGACCTTGGTCCTGGCAGTTGTTGAGACAGCTCAGCTCTGCACAGCTTTCTCCTTCGTATCCACTCTCACAAGCACACTTTCCATTGACGCAGCGCCCCCTGTTGTTGCAATTGCTCGGACATGCGAGCACAGAGCAGTCATCTCCCGAGTAGCCTTCCTGACAGACGCACTTCCCGTCATCGCAGTAACCCCGGCCCAAGCAGTCGTTGGGACACGCTTTCTGACTGCAGTCCTCCCTGGTGAAGCCTTCGTCACAAACACACTGTCCATCGATGCAGCGCCCGCGGTTCTGGCAGTTGTTAGGGCAGCTCAGTTCGCCGCAGTCAGTACTTGTGAAGCCTGTGTGACACTCACAACGTCCGTCTATGCACTCGCCACGGCCATAGCAGTTTGAGGGGCAGGTCCTGATGCTGCAGTCCTCGCCAGCGAAGCCTTCCTCACACACACACTGGCCGTTAACACACCGACCCCTGTTCAGGCAGTTGCTCGGGCAGGAGAGCTCAGAACAATCGTCTCCCACGAAGCCAACATCGCAGGAGCACTGTCCGTTTATACACTGGCCTCTTTGGTTGCAGTTATTCAGACAGGCTAGCTGGCTGCAATCTTCGCCTTGGTAACCCGTGTCACAGATACACACCCCATTGAAGCACGTTCCTCTGTCGTTACAATCGTTGATGCAGGTGAGCTGAGCGCAGTCGTCTCCGCTAAAGCCGGCGATGCAGACGCAGCGGCCGTCTACGCAGAAACCGTTACCATTGCAGTTGTTTGGACAGGTTCGTTCCCCACAGTCTTCCCCGGTGTATCCGTTATCACAGTAGCAGGTGCCGTTCACGCATCGTCCACGGTCGTAGCAGTCTTTGGGGCAGATGAGTTCAGTGCAGTCGGGGCCGGTCCAGGGTTCTTCACACACACATTCTCCGTCCTCACAGCGGCCGCGGCCCTGGCAATTGTTGAGGCACTTGGTTTGAGAGCAGTCCTCGCCTAAGTAACCGTCCTCGCAGATGCAAACGCCACCCACGCACTGGCCGTGTTCTCCACAGTCCACAGTGCAGACCGCGAGTGTGCAGTCTTCTCCACTGAAGCCTTTGAAGCACTCACACTTTCCGTCCAAGCAGCGTCCTCGGTTCTGGCAGTTGTTGGGACACTCTGGTTCGGTGCAGTTGGGTCCCGTCCAGCCGGACTCACACACACAGCCGCAAGTTTCAGAGCTGTAGTTTCCATGACCGTTGCAGTAAGGTTTCGTTCCCACATCACCTGAAATGAGAAAGTAAAGATCATTTGACATGATATTTGTTTGTTAAACCAACCTGACATAAAAACATTGTGAAAAGAGTTGGTGTAGCAGCAGCGATCAGAAAATGACTTTAAGACCCAAATAATAAAAAAGTATGATAACTTGATAGAAAAACAAAAAAATATAGTAATGTAATTTCCCCCCCACAATATCTTTCAGCCCTGACCCCCCTTACTTGGTCTGGCAGTCAGCACATAGACTGTATCGGGGGCTGCAGGTAAACTCCTTTCAGTGTCTGTGAGAACTCATTTGAACGTTTTCATTCACAAAAGCAGCTCCTCTTATTTATTTCTACATAATTCAGGCTTTGTGCATATTCAGAAATCCTCCTAAAGGGTCAGCGAGGACAAGAGACGATTTCTTTCCATCACTGATATTTAAAAACTGCATGTCATTGGAGCCACAAAAGCCCCATTCACAAGGTAACAGAGCTGTCTGGAGTCTTGAACCCACGCACTGAATTCCAAAGAACTCCTCGACGAATGACTGAACCAGATGTCCCTCATACTGGAGCAGACTCCTGGGGTCATGTAGTAATCTCTAATGCTTATTCAGCTACTGGCTGTAATCAGCAGAACATTATCTGACGCAGCAGACCTACCTGTGACCTGTGAGCTGCAGCAGCCCCCGTCGACACTGCACTGATCTCTCAAAGCTGAAATTTCTCCTTCGAGCATCTCCAGCCGGCTCATGAGGTCTTTCAGGCCCGGCAGGTCGTCCGTACATCCACAGGCCCGCCGCGGTATGTTGATACGATGGGTGAAGACGATCTGGTTCTCCCCATCCACTGTGTTCTCGGTAGCCTGATGGCCCGGAGAGGCCGGAGCGTCGTTGGGGAGTAGCTGCGTGCTCTCCGGAGCGTCCAGGTTCACAGAGCACAGTGAACTGGCAGGGACGTTGATGTTGTAGACGTGGTTGAAAACCACAGGGTGGTCCGCACTGGGGAGGCTGATGTTATGCTCATCAGGAGGCGTCAGAGTCTGTCGTCGATGCCGTAGGATTTTCTTCACGAGCCCAGCGTGTGCTGAGCTGAGCAAAGCGGTGATGAGGAGGCAGCCCAGAAGGCCTCTCGTACCCATGCTAAACGTGGATATTATCAAGTTGATTTCAGTTTAAACCTTTGATTAGAGGCCAGTCTTCTTGGTTGACGGTGAAGAGTCTGAAAAACAGAAAAATATACATCACACAAATGCAGTTTTATGAGGATGTGACGATGCATTGATCATTTAAAGAGCTTGTAGAGCTTGAAAACCTGTAGTTTTCCCCCCGGCTTTTTATGTCTTTACTTTGAGAGAGAGGACAGTGGATAGAATCAGAAACCGGGAAGAGAGGGAGAGAGAGTGGGGAATGACATGCGGGAAATGAGCAACAGGTCAGATTACCTCTTGTACATAACGTCATAATACAACACATGAATGGCTTTACGTGATCATGAAGCGTGCTTAGTCTACAAGACAGGTGGACGCTTGGTCGATACAACGCAGAGAGCAAGACTGCAACTTTATCTGATCGATTATACTTCATGTTCACGTTGCGTTCCCGTGCTTGTGCTCGAACATGAGCAACTGTACCGTGAAGAAGCACACCTCTTCCAACCAGTGTACCGGAGCACTCGCACTAGTCCAACAAACTGGACTTGCCTAGCGTGAGTGCAGTGCACCCTTGATCTCAAAGGGGCAAACCTGGTTAAATAAAGAAATATAAAATATGTCGTTTATCTAGAAGCCAAAGATCCTCGGTCGCACAGTTAAGATCTGGTGTTCTTCCTCTGGCCATTGAAGTCGATTGAGACTTCGTGAGATGTGTGAGTTGGACGGAGTGAAAACTGAGTCCCATTTTATTTTGCATTGTACAAAATTTGACGATTTAAGAGAATTATAGTTTCACGAAGTAGCTCGTCAAAAACCTGAAATATCAGGCCGGACAGATGTGCAAAAACTGGAATGGTTGTCTAAGCTTGCTAATTGTGTCTCAAAGGTTTGGAAAAGAAGACGAGATATTCTTTGTCTTGCTTTTTGTTCTCTCTTTTTGTTTCGTGACGATGAATAGACTGACTCTGGTGTCATTTAAGCCCATGCAGGCCGGGCATATCATGTATGTATGACGCAATAATAAAACTTCAAACTATAACAATAAAAACTGCTGAATGTTACTGGTTGATTGTTTGATTTGCTCTGTGTTTATTTGTATGGAACTTTTTGTGCTTGACATTTTATATCATGACATAAATATTCCTGCTAAAATAAAGGAATAAATAACGACACAGCCCAGATGTGTGTTTGCAGAGTTCACCAGGAGAACAGCGACTGTACCCTGCTTTATAAAAACACTACAGGATCCACAGTTGTCTTGGCACATCAGCTGCTGTCACTGCAGCCCAACATGTTGAAACGTATCAGCTGTTCTTGAATGTAACGGTATCTATACCATAAAGAAAAGCTGCAGTGTACATCCCACACACTGGGATTTCCTTTTTGCCCACCACTCTCTGATGACTCCATCCGCTGGACGCTGGAACACTATAATTTGTGGGAGTCAAACTAGAACTAATGACAGGCTTCGTCCTCAGCGTGGGAAAGCCTCCTTGGATCGCTCGGTGCTGAGTTTCCAAAGGATCAGAGTGAGCCCCGCATGCGAGAACAATCAATAGAAAAAAAAAAACATAATGACGGTACAGACGACTCGATCTTTGCACGTCCTCACGTGTGGAAAAATATTCACTTTATAGGCTTGAGATGCAACACTCTGAATACTAGTGAAGTCAAACTCCCTCTGGGTTTGTTGTTCTCAGCTCTGTGTTCACACTGACACGATGTTTAGAGCTTTAATCTAAGGTAACTGGAGGTTCACCTCTCCTCCACCAAAGGCTTCTTCAGTCCTAAACTAAACTGAAGAAGACTTTAATAGAACATATCTCTTCCTCTATAGAGAGAAACTATTGCACCTGCACATAAACCAACTCTTCAAAACTTGCATGAAAAGTGTTCACTTCTGTTATTTATCCCACAACAGTTTGCACGTTTTGTTGCTGTTATGGAGAATAAGCGTCACTGTAAATGTGCAGATCGAGCCGGTTGGGATGTCATTTCCATTTCAAAACATGTAGAGCGACCATCACAACAACACACCGTGATCAACTGTCCTGTGAGGAACGCTTTATTTAATTTGGGGGTGGAGCAATGAAATAGATGAAAGAAGAAGAAATCACCAGACTTGAATGTGAAAGGTGAAGCTGTGGACGGTATCAGAGCAGCACATGTCGTCCTTTACTTTCTCTTCATGTGTTTGTCTGGATGACTGTTTTCCCTTAAAACTAATTAACGTGTGAGCCACATATTTTCCACTGCTGTCAGCACGCTGCCTCTAAAGTGTTTGGACTCGAGGTTTCAGTCCGAGGGAACGCCGCTCCCTCTCATCAACCCTCTTCCCTCTCTTTTATTATCCTGACCTCTGACCTGACCTCTCTTTCTTCATGTGCCCCTCACCAGCATGTTTTCTTCTGCTAAAGACACAGATATAAAAATCGGCTTCAGTTTCACGAGTCCTCGCACATCTGGTGAGTGCCTGGATAAAGGTAGGTTACGGCCGCAGTTGTAAATCAGAAAAGCAAGTCTTTGAAAACGTCTCAGAGCTGCTTTAAGAAATATTTACAAGACACAAAGAGCGGTAATTTGTGATCCCTTAAAATCCTCAGCAGGACTGAAGAGGGGCTTAACACTTTCAAATAAAAAAAAAAGTCAAAAAGATAACAAAATCAGCAGCTTGGTCTTCTTCTAACTCGGGACCAAAATGATGAAACTTTAAAACTTTGATATGTTTCGATCCGACATGTTTTAAAACGAGACAATCTCCATTTGAAAGTGATCGATAGAAGTGTTGATCCATTCAGTCTCTCAGGTCGGCGTATACGACGTTTCTCGACTCCTGGTGTCAAAAACAAAAAAACGTTTATGTCTCTTAGGGCGCACTTACATACGGCGATCCGTTTCAGGCCTAAGCATGCTTCTCCCCTAAAGTCCAGCTCGTTCGGCTAGTGTGAGTGCTCTGGTACACTTCGTTGGCCCTGGCACTCTTAGAAGAGGTGTGCTTCGGCACGGTACAGTTCATGCACGAGCACAAGCACGGGTACACAACGGGTTCAGGTTCGATACCGACCTGTGGCTCCTTTCCCGGCATGTTGTTTCCCTCTCTCTCTCTCTCTCTCCCTTCCAGATTTCTAACCCTATTCCCGTCCTATCTCTTAAATAAAGGCGTAAAAAGCCCAAAAATAAACCTTAAAAATTAATTAAGTGAAAAAAAGTCAGCGTGCAGAAGTTTGTCTGCATTTTTGCAAATATATTTCTACGTTTCTCGGTTTTATGTCGAACTTTTTCCACATGCAGTCTTTGGATTTTCTGGTTTTAACAGTATCTGCATTTGTTTCTTATTTCTTTACGTCATTGTCCAACACTCAGAACTGCCCCCCCCCCCTCCCCGTTTAAAAAAGTATATAATTAAAGTTGAATTTTTATTGTTCCACTCTTGCAAAATGACTCTAATTGGATTTTATAGAGATATTATATGGACATTATCGCCATTTGTCTAAATGAACGAATGCTGTGCAGTTATAATAAACCAGTCTAATAGTTCTCGTGGTTTATGAAGCCAGGCGTACATCATTCACAGAGCGAGGTCGACCGAGGACATTTCATTTGACGACGGGACATGGGAAGACAGTTTGGAGAGAGAATTGAAATAAATATAACCTGTTTGCTAAGCTATAATCCAGCATTGCTACAGCTTTAAAGCTCTCCCCCCATGCTGGCAGCGAGAAGGGAACTTTCCCGCGTGGAAAAGTGAAAGCGGGAATGTTGGCCCCGGACTGAGGACATCTGTTTCGCCTAGTCAAGGAAGAGAAAAGGGAAAAAAGGCACTTAAATACTTGTCTACACGGTGGCTATACGCTGCCTCTGCATTACCCGAAACTACGCTCCTGCAGAGAAGATTAAAGGGACGTCTTCTAATGCTGAAACACGGAGCGTCTGTACTGATGTAAACTTTTCACCTCCATGAGAAGAGTTTAATCGCAGCCTGTCTGGACGCACTTCTCCTGGAAACATCTGTCACGCTGCGGCCCAGAGGTAGACCGGCTGCAGCGTGTCAGCGATGAAAACTAATCAAGTGCATCTGCTTTGTTTGTCTGTGATATGAGAGTTTAATTCTTACGGCATCTGGAAATCATCTCAAGTGTGAAGATTGTTACCAATTATTGAAGCAAACACGACAACAATAGAGAACTGCAACACCTTATTAAGAAGTGACACATATCCCCACTGCTGCACGGTAGCTATAAAGACGTGTAATGACCCTGAGCGTCATGTGTCCCCAGGCGAGCTTCAACAGGAGAAACAATGACTCTCCTCATGTGAGGAGGAAAGTGAAGTCTTCAGAGTCTTTGTTTCAGTTCGGAGTTGAAACATATGGCCCACTTCTACCACTGTGATAAAAATCACTGAACAGTTCGATGATTATGATTATAACAAAAAAACACACACTATACGTCGCCGTCAATGACTGTGTTTCCACAGCGAGCGTCTTCAGAGCGTGCCAGCAGCGCCACTATTCTCTGCTCCATTTCAAATCAATGCGAGTCTATTTTTGAAGGAGCCCGCTGCAAGCACACGTCAAGCTGAACAGAATAGATCGAACCGAACAGGAAGTCAAACAAGGAAACGCACAGAGCATCCTGTCAATTTCAAAATAAAACACATTATACAGACTAACGAACGTATTTTCCATCACTTTATCAACATCACATGAAAACAGGTTGCGCCCACGTGCTCTCACGTTCCAGAAACGGACCCAGTGGGGCAAGGCGCAGCAAAACCGTGGCACTGACGGACCATAGCGCACAGAGTATGTGGAAATTGGGAGTAATAAAGACAAAGTTACTTGATGTCAAAGTAATGTCGAAAAACAATGGAAAACTTTCTCAAGATAATGACTGAAGGCCGGTGTCCTCTTAGCGTTTTTTGGGGCAGAAAAGCGCTGGACAGAGGGCATGGATGGGGCACTGCACGTGCGTCTTGTCTCTATGACAACAGTCCTCTGACAATGGCCGCTGTATGACCGATGCTGCTTGCTTCCTTTTTGCTGTATGTGATATATTTGAGATTTTTTTTTCTTCACTATGAGCATCAAACGGAGGATGTCCACCCGCCAACTTTTTCTGGATGATGAGCTTAATAAGAATAACGGTCCGGCTTTCACGGCTCCGATCAGACACGGAGTGAGGAGGATGCTGGTGCACGACACGATCCACGCTAATGACGTC
Organism: Tautogolabrus adspersus; assembly: GCA_020745685.1. Lineage (NCBI taxonomy): Eukaryota > Metazoa > Chordata > Actinopteri > Labriformes > Labridae > Tautogolabrus > Tautogolabrus adspersus. The sequence goes on along the minus strand of CM036549.1, from coordinate 15,571,056 downwards.
AACAACGCCCTTCTGAAAAGTTATGGATTTTCAACTAGGAGCGCTCAGAAAAAGGACGCTGGGCGCTGCGCCTTTTCTCTGGGTGGACGCCCGCTGCTGCAAACGCTCTCTAATCATTTAAAATTGAAAAAAAGGCACTCAGAAGTTAACGGCAGGTGAACACAGACCCTTAGTATCCATACTTAGTGGTTAAGTTTTGCAAAATGACTCTTAATCAATATTTAGGGGGCTCCAGATGGCCTAGCGGTTATGTCGCGTGCCCCTCACGTACAGAGGCCATAGTCCTCTGTAGCGGCCCTTTGCTGCACGTCATCCCTGACTCCCTCCCCCAAACATGTCCTGTCTCTCTTCAGCTGTCCTATCCAATGGAGGCCAAAAGGACCCAAAAAAAGAACTTGAATAAATATTGAATCTCGTAAATTTGTGGTTCCAGCTTCAGAAATGTGATCATTTTTAGCTTTTCTTTGTCTCCTATGTAAAAGCCGAAGAGCACTATTTAAAGTGTGAGACTCCCCGGGGAACATTAAACCTGCTGAGCAAATAAACTATAGCTGCAGAGATGGAGAGACTGTCTGGCAAGACCTAAATTGCACAAATAATTTGGTAACATTTTGGAATTTTTGAGCAATTTTGACAGCGTTCAGGAGTTTTCCTGCATTTATTGCAAAATAAAATCAAATTCACAATATTGGTTGTGTTGGACTTGTATTTGTTGTTGCCATGGTATCCAAACAGATATCTTTGATTTTAAATATCTGGTATCATGACGTCCTAACACTGAACTGTACTGCTGCACTCACAGCTCAGTGAGGCTGCAGGAAGAGAAAGTATAAACCGTCAGAGACATAAAGATACAAGTTTAAGATGTAATCACATTTTGCTCTCTTTCATCATGTTGCTTTAAGGATGACGAGTATATCAGAACATATTCCTCCACTGCTAATAAAAGCAGATTCGTAGCAGCTGGAAAATCATCCACTTTCAAAAGGAGCCATCTGTGCACATTCCCCATCATAACCAACACACCTGGTTCTGGACATCCTGGCAGATTTACAACGTTAGAGGCCGAACACTGACACGGCTACCCTTACACTCATACACTCACATTTATTAGTCAGTGTTTAGAGCTGTTCAATGATCTCAGCTATGACTTCATTCAGTTTCTCTGACTTGGAAGAAGGAGCAAACATGACTTATGTGACAAAGTAAACCCTAACGCAATGCCGTCATGAACTCCTCGTGTCAACGGGCTACACCTCTGTTTCCTAACTGACCCTGGGCTCTGGACGCAGAAACAATCGGACACGTTCTGACTTAAAACTCAGAGGCGTGTGATGCTGAGTTATGCTCAACCCCTGGCTCTGTGTGTGGAGGTCAGGCAGAGGGAAACAGTGCAGCACGAGCCCTGGGGGAGCTCCAGCTACTGAACCAGCTGTCCATCTGCCCTGACGGAGGTTTGTGCACTGAGACGCCTTCCTCACGCTGCTGCTGCACAGACTCATCCCAGGACACGGTGCGCAGCAGAGAGAGGCTGTAAAACATCTCAGGAGAAGATGTGCATTATGAGACGGGTTGGAGTTGAATCCCAAAGTTTGACTTGCATTATTAAAACCTTCAGAGATAATATTCCTTTACTTTAAAACTTCTGTAAGCCAGACTTCCATTTCAATTAAGCGGAGCTAATGGACTGAATGGATGAAGTATTTTTTCCTCCCATGCCCACACCGGCAAATCCTGCCACCCACTTTTCCCTTTAATTTAATCTCCAAGATGGAAAAATGACACACAATGAAAGCTGAATTGAATTGCCCGAGGTAATGTGATGAATCATCGGGCTGCAAAAACCCTCACCAGACAGAGTCACACACGCACACAGAAATGTATTTAGAGTATTGATCCTCAACCCCGACAAATAGGAGGGAATATTTTTGCTGTGAAATGTGCTCTCTGTCTGTCTGTGTTTTCTACCAAGGTGATCAAAGCTATGGATAACTCTTCCACATGTTCGCTCCCTCGCTCTTTCATCACCTCTGATCTCTGCATTGGCTCCTGTGAGAGTCTGACTGAGGGAAGAAGTTGCAGAATACACCAAGAATGCACGTCCACTAAACCATAATCGATGCCTTCTGGTGGTGGAGTAACCCTACACTCGACAAAAATGTACAAGTGAAGAAAAAAACTAAGGTGCATGTAACTACCGGATAATACCACCTTCATTTTCCACTGAATCATTTGATGCCATATGAGGTGGAATTCAACCATTCAAAGAGCACACAAACAACAAATTAAAGTCGATAAAACCAACTTTTATCGCAAGATATCCAACAAAATGTTTATCAGGAGAAGTAATCCTGACACATGCACACCTCCCTTGAATTTTTAAAGGTTGTAAACTTGCAGACACACTTGCACGTGCTTTCCTCGTTGTGAGAACGTAAAGCAGATCTGTAAATTGTCTGTGCATCGAGTAGCTGTTTAGGTTTGTTTGTGCTCTCTCTCAGTAAGATGCCTGTGCTTTAAAAATGATTCAAATAAAAGATCAAATTCATACCTGTACTTGTGCAAATCACAAGTCCCTGCAGACGAGATGAGGCTCTCCTCTTCACACGTTCATTGGAGCCGAGGAAATGATGCTTCGCTCCGTCCCGCAGCCTCTCCAGCAAGGTGGCAGCTCCGTCAGTCCTCCCTCAGCCGGCTCCTTATCGCCCCTCTCTGTTCACAGCTCAGGCTGGAGTTCAGCTCGTTCACTGACAGAGAGAAAAAGAGAGGGAGTCAAACCAGACAGAGAGAGAGAGAGAGAGAGAGAGAGAGAAGGAGGGAGGGAGAAGAGGGGGAATAAATGACTATAAAAGTGTGAGGAGCGTTTAGGTCAGACCCCCATTGCTTAAACTCCAACCCTTAAATAGCCGTCATTCTCCCTCCCTCCCTTTCTCTGCAGCCAGTCTTCCCTCCCTCCCGCTGCAGCTAATGGATGCGGAGCCGGACCTTTAAACGAGATGCCAGTGTTACTGGGAGTCATGACAGAGACAGCAGCGCCTGTGGTTGTGCAGGAAAATTAGAGGGGAAAGCCGGGAATGAGAGGGCGGTGACGTCAGAGTAAAGACAAAAGAGAGAGCAGTTCACCTTCTTCCATATTAACTGTTCAGTTAAATGATTGATTTCCTCCTGCATGACAAACGCTGCAGAAATAAAAACTGTTTATTTGTTTAATTTGTCAAATTTGATGAAAATATGAGGAAACTTTCCCCTCAATTATCCCCCTCGTTGCCTTTAGAGGAGGGACAGATTATAGATACAGTAACATATGGTCGTCCAGACTTGTGTGATACCGTTATCTAATCGCTGATATTTAAATGAAAATAAAGGCGCTCTGACATATTTCCCCGCCAATTTGACTCCTCACATCACTTCTTCAGGACTCCTCGAGGCGGCACTTGAAGAAGCTGACTGTGAGATAAAAGGAAAGAAGAAGACAGCGTGAAAATGTCTGACGTGTCTAGTGAGAAGAAGTTGAAGGATGAAGCGTGATGAAGTGTGAAAGTGACGCCAGAATGCAGTGAATAAATTCATTAATGGTCTGTGTCCACGTCCAGTTTCAGAGCGTTTCACACCGGTGCTTAGTGTCGCTAGTTTATAAAAGTTAACCTCCACTTCCCTCGGTAGTGACCATTAGGTATGTTTAGATAAATTATCGTAACGCATCACAACGTATCGTTACATATCGTAACATATCGAATCGTTATTGTATCGTAACTTATGGTATGGAAACATATCACAACGTATCGTAACTCATTATTTAATGTATCGTATCATATGATGTATCGTATTGTGAGTAAGCCTGCAGTTCCCGCCCCTGATGGCCACTCCTCCTGAGTTCTGTATTTCACAAACACATCGAGACACACTAAAGGTGAATATTTCTCTGACTCTGACAGACAGTGATGGATGTCTACAGCAGCTGAAACCACATTTTATCACGTATTCTAACATTACTTAGTGACTAAATCTGCTGCTTAATCCATCATTGAATATTTCCTGTTATTATCCAGTCGGTGATAAATTAGTAAACGTGGAAGTTTAACAGCGAGGCCGATCTCAGACTCCTGGAGAAAACGTCTCTCAGACTTTTTCATTTTGCACAGACAGGGTTACGTTCTCATACATTTAACAGATGGTGCATCAAGGAAACTGAACACATTTTTAAACTGTCGCTTCCAGCCATCTTGGAATAAAATGAGAGTGAGCTGTGATTGGATATGTGATATCAGTGGTTTAGTTTAGTCCCAAACCTGAATGTAAAAACACGATACTACTTAAAGAAGAGCTGGAGAAGCAGGGAACATACCACCATACGGACTGCACACAGTTTAACCTTAATATGATTAAAGAGGATAACGTAAGTATCAGCTTAAATCTTTAAAGTGAGTCTGTGAGAAGGTTTAGATGTTAAAGACGTGCTGGTTTGTTGTTGTGAGACACAGGAAATGCTGGAAGGAGAGAGCGGGGGGGGGGATGACATGCAGCAAAAGAGGAAGGTCGGAGATGAACCCACGGACACTACAACAAGGACTAAAGCCTCTGTACAAGGGGCTGCTAGGCTCTCTGGCACCCCTGGTTTAAGTTTTTAAATATGAGTGCAGATTGAAAAGCATTTATCATATTAGGATTACTTTTCATTGCGAACATTTTCAGATTGGTCCAAAAGATGTCAAGAAGAAGTTTAAATGTTGATCCAAATTTCCAAAGCCCCAACGCTATATTTTCATTTTTTTTGGCTTGTAAGCCAAACAAAAGGGGTGTTGACATTAATCGCTTCTACAACGCATCGCGAAGTGGACGATTCTGCTTTGATTCATTGCCAGAGCAAAATCGATCATTGCGTACTGACGTTACTTGTCACCCTTTGACAGGATAATCGTGATGCACAAACCGTGAGAGCCTCGAAGATGCACAGCTCTACCAATCCATCAGAAAACCGATGTTGAATTTTTTTGTTGAAGAGGGGCTGAGGAATTATTTTAATAGTGTCTTTAAAATGACTTAGGTTACATATAGCAGTAGCTCAGTCTGTAGGGACTTGGCTTGGGAAATGGAGGGTTGTCGGTTCAAGTCCTGTTTTGGACCAAGCCTGGAGATTGGTCTGGTAGCTATAGAGGTGTCGGTTCACTTCCTTTGCACTGCAGGTGTCCTTGAGCAAGGCACCCCCCCCAGCTCAGGAGCGCTCGCTGTGGGCAGCCCCCCTCACTCTGACATCTCTCCATCAGTGCATGTCCATAAGATCCTGTTTGAGCATGTGTTTGTTTTTCAGCCTGTGTGTGTAGAGTGTAAAATTTAATTTCCTCTCATGGGATTATTAAAGATATCTTCTTCTTCTCCATATAACTATTACAATAGGAGCAGTTAAACTTTTATAGGATTTTCCTTCAAAGTTTTGCAAAGGAGAACCTGATCAAAATGATTGTTAGATCACAGATGTAACGTGTATCTTAAGATCTGACCTGAACTCTATCCAGACCTAATAAACCTATCAGGAATAGTCGTTGCAGCCTTGTTTTTACAATAAGACGAGAAGGAGGAGCCTTTAAATCCATCTAATCTAAGAGCACAATAGAGCTACAGTAAGCAGATTTGTCACTTTTCATTGCAGCATTGTCGGGTCAGGTAAACAAAGGAACAAGGTGCAAAGACAACAAGTGTTGTTACTTCAGGAACTTGTGGTGCCAAACAGGAAATAAATGCATGTCTGAAGCATAGTTCAAGTATGTGCTGAAGAGGGTCCACTCACAGACAGACGATAAACCCGTAAAATCTGTCACCATTCATTAAATCAAATCTGCTGCTTAGCTTCAGAAGGCCCCGGGGGATCTGGTCTAAAAAATGAGAAAATGTACGTGGAGGCGAGAAAATAAGTCACACGTGGCCCCTTTTTAATTTAAGACTCCACATGTGTTTCACATGTACTACACGCAGCACCTACAGCACATATAGGACAGACACAAACCAGAGCAAGAGCCAGGGGGCGTGTCCAGAGGGGTGACCACTGGTGGCATGGGCCCCCCTTGAAAACTGATTGGCCACCCCAAAATCCAAATCTATGATTGGCTACTTGCCTAAGTTACTTGATAGCAAATTTAACAGATTGGGGCGGCTGTGGTGCAGTGGTAGAGTCGGACGTCTCTTAACCGGAAGGTCAGGGGTTCAAACCCCAACTCCCGCATCAACATGTCCGATGTGTCTTTGGGCAAGACACTTAACCCCAAGTTGCTCCTGCTGCTTCGTCGGCGGCGTGTGAATGTTTTTGCATGGGATTAGTTACTTCTGATGGTCACTTTACACAGCAGCCTCTACCATCAGTGTGTGAATGTGTAGGTGTGGCATGCGGTGTAAAAGCTCTTTGAGAAGAAGACAAGAAAATAACTATACAAGCTCAAGTCCATTTAGCGTTTACCATAATCAGAGGCAGGACTTTAGTAGAAGTCAACTATTCTGGCTGTTTTCAACAGGCTAATGGTAGTTCTCTCAGTTACTTTGCTCTTTCCATAAAAATGTCCAAGCAAAAACTCATGCACACTCTCTAACTGGCAATGGACTTAATTGCTAATAAATGTAATTTTGTAAGTTAGACAGCGTACAAGAGTTTGCATGAAATTTTTAAGTGCTTAAAAACTGTGAAGTTGCATATATTTGTTTTTGAGTCCCTAAAGAATCAAGCTAAGGACATTAATATGTTGCCAAATTGTGTTACTTTCATATCATTAGTGGGGATAGAAAGGGTTAAAAAATGTAATTAATTTGCATGCGTGTGCCCACAAACGTCATGCCACCCCAGTTAAAAATGTCTGGGCACGCCCCTGACTGCAGCTCCAAACAAACGTGTAAGTTTATGATTACAACAAGACCATCTGCCACCAGTGGAACAAACACTTAGCCAACCACGTCTGCTACAAAACCAAGAGGGCCTGATTCATAAAAAGGATTGAACAACTTTGAGCATGCTATCTGTGCAACTGAGTCAGAAAGACACCATCTGATTCACAAAACACACACACACATAAAGGGTTAAATGCACTCAAAACTGGGCTGAAGAGAAAAAAGCGTGTCTGTGCTTCGATGCTGTTTACACGTCTTTAACTGAGCCATTAAGCAAATCCAAGCAAATAAAGCTGATAGCAAAAAAGCAGATACTTTATAAACACTGGCCACACAGTCAAACACAGTTTGAGTGAAGCAATACCCAGCTGCTGAGAGTTGGTGGTAACTGCGCCGCAGTATTTATAAAACGTGCAAGCTCAGGAAAACAGTTCAGCTTCTGTAAGACTTCAAAATAAATGATCTGTAAATAAAGTCTGTAAGGTTAACTTTGACCCTATTACTAATAAAACCAGGTATGAAAGCAGTCTCAACACTTCATCCACGTGTGGAGATGCTCTCGAGTCGTTACGCAAGAGGATGTGAGTGGATCATGAATAATGGATCTATATTTCATTGGAAATCATTACCGTCAACAAGCTGCAAAAAGTCAAGTAAGGGCCGACGAAGCAGTCAAGGACCATCCCAAAACCAAAGACACATCGGACATGTGGCTACAGGAGCTGGGGATTGAACCAACCCTGGAGGTCAGACTAAAAGGCATCGGGTCTCATTTGCACCATTTGTTTGTTGAATAGCACATAATCTTAATTCTTCGCTGCTCTTTGCACACATCACTTTTCACTGGGAGCTGGATGATCCTTATGTGGCTCTAGTAAATGTTTGGATTGTCTATTAGTATGTAGTCTATATGTTTCCCGCTGCAAACTAATTTCCCTGTGGGGTCAATAAAGATACCTTTGACTTGACCTTTGACTTTAGTTGTGGCAGGTCGATTGCACTCATCGGCCTCCGTACATCATCATTAAGATAAAGCTATAACCCAGAAAATAATTGAAAACTTCTATGTGGTAGCATTAGACCAACCAACCACCAGACCTAAATGTCTCGCACTTTCTAAAATCTATTGATTTATCAAAGACCACCAGCAACTTCATAATTCAACATTGATATAGACAAAGAAACTGGGTGAAACAATACCGTCATAAAACAAGTTTTATATTAAAACACATTCGTGAGTAAATCTGCAGAGCAGATGTGAGGAGACTAAAACCATCCTCCCTTAAAACAACACAGGTGTTCTTGTGTTGGAGATTAAAGTGGATGTTACAGACACAGATCATCCTCACGCTGTCCAAACAATGGGCACTTCTTTATCCTGAGCTTTGATTCTACATGTGGCTTTAACAAGATACAGAAAATATGAGACAATTGAATTTATAATGTGGTGAGAATGCAGGTTTAGCATAGATATAACTGTGAGAATTACAGAGTTAAGATTTAAAGGTCACATATTCTCCTTCACTTCAACCAGTGTAAATAAGTCTCAGAGCTCCCCAAAACATGTGTGTGAAGTTTCTTGTTCTAAATCCACTCTGATCCTGTATTTGATCATGCCTATAAACCCCTCTATTTCAGCCCTGCTCAGAACAGGCTGTTTCTGTGTCTGTAGCTTTAAATGTAAATGAGCTGTGTCTGACCACGCCCCTCTCTGGAAGGGCTTGGGTGGCTCGGGCTTTCTCGCTCCATGCCCTATTGTTTACGGTGAGAAGGCAGACTCAGAGGGCAGAACAAACACCTAGCTGTGGGAGTGTCATCCACCTGGGGGAGGGGTTACTGCCCTTTGTGATGTCACGAAGGGAAAATCTCCAAACGTCCTGTTTGAGCATACATTTTCTGAAAAGTGGAGCAGGCGAAAGACAGAGAGGATGGACGTGTTGCAAAATGAATCCTATGCGGAAGTGCAAAATCTTGCAGTTCCTCAAGTGTCCACTAGAGGCTGTCTGCAGAAACACTGGAAGTCACATACACACCCATTCAAAAAAGCCTGTTTTTACAGCAGAAATTAACATGTTTACAGCCTGATTAAAAAAAACTAATAGGTCTGATAAGCTCATGTCTCGATCGGCACACACTGTACGGGGGGGTGAAGTTTTTGATGACTCATCCGTTTTGATTTGATGAAGGATAAGAGTTATTCACAATAAAGCGCGTTACTAGCCTGATTGACAGGCGGGCGCGGTGTAACTGTTTGTCAGGAGGCTTAAAACCCGCCTCAGCTCCAGCTCTCAGCCTGTCGTTAGGTTGACTGAAAGTTAGGCTGAGACAGCATTTCCAGCATGGAGACCGCCATTGATGGGACTCCAAAGCCCCATGCAGGAACAGACGGGTGACGTCACTCAGGCTTCGTTCAGTAATATTTACAGTCAATGATGAATTCATAGGTTATTCTATTCAATGACCTGTTGTTTAGAAATTTGAACCAGTTTCTTTTCTAGTGAACTCAGATACATTTTTCCTTTTCCTTGAGCTTCACAGTTTCCCTAAGACTAAACATTTATTGGACGTTTATAAATTGGCATTTGGTCCCAGACATTAAGGTTAATTCATCCATGCTACCTTGTCCTGCACTCTATAATCTCAACAGGATATAACTGGTACAAAGAGAGACACAGTGCCTTCAGTGAGTGAGACGTTTTTTTACAGCCCGTAGTTATAGAGTTCAAAGGGTCACGGGTAGTTTAGGCTCAACTGCTCACCCAAAAACGAACCATGAAGTCAGCAAAGAGAACATGAGTGGAAACTAGAAAAATTGACTTTTATTGTTTTTTTCAGTGTTAAAGTACAATTTTATCAGATTATTTGTATAAAATCCTGTTTTTACATGAAATAACTTACTATATGATCAGACATTAAGGAAACATGCTATGTTGAAGTGCTGGCTTCTCTGACAACAATGCAGCAGCCAGTATGTCCTCCTTCTAACTTTAGATTCTGGTCCTGAATGGTCTGGATTTGTTTGGACCAGAGAAGGTAGGCGGTTTTAAGGCACCCCCACACGGCCGTTTTGGACGGCCCTCGGTTTGCCAGATATGAGACCAGTTAAGTGATTGTACCCGACCTAAAAAGCCTCTGCATGTTTCTAATAAGCTCCACGAGTAGAAACGTGCTCAAACTAGGATCAATATTGGAGATGCTTTTGAAAAATGGAGAGAGGTTAGAACGCAGAAAGGTTTACAGACCGATGCAGAGCTGGCTAAACACTGCCCGCCCTGGTCCCTTTGCTGCACGTCTTCCCCCCACTCTCTCCTCCCTACATGTCCTGTCTCTCTTCAGCTGTCTGATATACTAAAGGCCCAAAAAATAACTTAAATATTTCTTCCCTCTAATTATTCATTTGAAGACCTAACCCGGACAAACTCAATAATGATAATCTAACCAGGTTATAAACCAGGCTCTTTGAACAGCCAAACGGTTTGTCGAGACTTTTAAGATTGTGACGTTTTTCCAACACGGGTAACAAGATTTATTATCAACAAACTGTGAGTAACACAAACACGGCTCCAAAGAGGAGCGAGCATCAAGACGACCTCTTTACATTTAATGAGCCACTAAAACTCCTGCAAAGCCGTGACACTCACAAGACACTTGTTTTGTTTTAGAGGAGACACTCACCAGAAGCCGAACTGCCAACAATGTGTTTCATTATTACAGCTGGACAAAGGCTGGTAAATGTCAGGAAAAAAACAATTAAGTGGATGTGACGCGGGGTTATTTAAGGTGAAAAGGAGTGAGCTCCTGTTCAAGCAAAGGTTAAACTGAAGAATGAACTCTGAAAGGACAACATGGTGGCAGTGAGGGGTGCAGACTTTGTTTGTCAAGATCCCTCAAAATACTTCTTTTTTTATATCTTATCTTACTGCAAATATTAATGTAAGCGGCTGAATGATAAACATCTGTGGCATGGACAAAGAAATGAGGATGGAGAGTCGTGTGTTCTCTGGTGCTTCCATCCTCATCAGTCTAACTCTGAGTCAGCTCACGGCCGTAGGCAGACACTGAGCAGACCAGAGATGTCACAGCTCACACAAACATGAACTAATATGACCCTGAATGCATCACAAATCCCTCTCAGGTCACTCCTGAGGCTTTGCCAGCTTGTGTGCTGAGAGCTTCTGATTGCAGTTAATACTTAAGGAGTCAAAACCAGGGAGTGCAAACTCTGCACTAAGATCCAGTGTGTCCCTCTGTGGTCCCAGTGTGGCAGCTCTAATGAGCTTGTGCTCTCTGCAGATAAGAGGATCTGCCCCCCCCCCCCCCCCTCCTCCTGGCATTAGTTTGAGGATTAGTGTGACACTGCTGAATGGTCTGTACTGAATGTGACACTTTGTTTGCATCTGTGTTTGGTTCAATATCCTTAATAAGATCAGTGATGAGTCATTCATCGCTGAGGTTAATGTCATATTTGATGAGGAGAATTACAGCCTTCCTTTAGGCCCCGTGTCCACCTGTGCTGTGCGCTCGGGAGTGTTTGCATGAAGCGTTTGTTCGCTGAGAAGAAAAGCGCTGCATGTCCGTCCTGTCTCTATGACAACAGTCTGTTGACAACGGGCGCTGTATGACCGACACTGCTCCGTTACTTTTTACTGGAACTAATTTAAGAGTAACGTGATCGGAATTGATCCACCGGGAATGAGAAATATTTGTACCAAACTTTAAGGTACGACATCCAGTCGTTATCGATAGATTCAGCCGAACACAACAACGATTGATGTTATCGCGGCAAGAAGGAACAGTCTGGAGATCTTTTAAATATTGAGACTTACACTGACGCCAAAACAAATCTGAACAAGATTTCATGACGATACATCAAATACTTTTAGAGAGATGAAGAAACACTTTTTTGGATCATAAATAATCAGAGATGGTCATCGATAATCCGTTAACAAAGACATTCACTTTGTTTGAAGTTAAAGGTAAAATATGTAGAATTTTATGACAATGTTTACATTCAAATATCTCAATTAATTAAAAATGGACTAAACCTGTGTTATATTTTTTGGTTGAGTTCTTACATTACCTCAAATATTTCCAACAGTTATCAAAGCCAGCAAAATCCGTAATGTTATAGTTGTAACGGGACGTGTCTTGTCGTGGCAGCCCCCATGACAGATACGTCATGTTTATCGTTGCCGTGGAAATACCAGATGTTACTTCAAAGACCGCAGCATAAGGAAGCGTGAGCTGCTCCTGAAAGCTGCCGTACTGTTGCTGTATGTGCTGCTAGGATAAAAACGTCATGTAAATTATACTCGTATACATTAGCGCGTCTGTAAACATATTCTCTTCCTCAGGTCGGTTTCAGCTGGTCGTCTTGACTACGGTTAACTCGGAGTTCATTTTCACCGGGGGGGAGGGAGGTAGCAGAGAGAATCACTCCCATGATTCCCCGCCAGCCTCGACGTCATCTTTTGTTATTGTTTTGATTGAGAGCCCCCTGGCGCCAGATCAGTTAATTTGGCTAATAATTAACTGAAGTTAAAATGGCCGTTAACAGAATGTCAACAGATCCCAGTTCTTAAGAGGCCACGATGACTTAAATAACTCAATCTAACGTGTGGTTAGTCTTTCAATGAAAATAAGATGGGGGCAAAATCAAACAGGAAGGGGATAATTAAAGTCACAGGGATTCATCATCTGGGGACCATGAATATCTGAACAAGATTTCAAGGCGACTCATCCATCTCGGGAAAGAAAAAGAAAAGTTGAGGGATCAGAAATGTGAAGTGGAGTCGTCTGCTGGGAAACTCAAACGTCAACAAACTTTCATGTCTTGTTCTTCCATTTCAGTGAAACACAAAGTGCAGCCTGAGAGGCATGTTGTGTTGGTTTATGTCGGATAATAACTTCAACATAATACTTTTTAAAAGCCCAACTACGTATTACTGAACACCTGAACACATTTAAAACATCGGCCCAGATTTCAGACTTCAAAGCAAAACATGTCTGGTGTTCAGTCCGATTTAGCCTCCAGTTCTCCAGAAGACTCCCAGTGCTTCCACTCTCTCCTTTCATTGGTTCATTCTGCTTCCATAATGATCCTTTTGACCAGAGAGAGAAATTATCATCGTCTATTAAAGCAGACAAAGAAGTCACAGACTGTATTAGTAGAGTCTTTTGTTGGTGCTGCACGCCCCACTGAACTCAGTGATGTAAAGTGTGCCGGGTTATTAACCACACAAAGTCGTCTGGACCTCAGCTGTAGATACCATCACTCTCTCTCTTGGTCATAGCTTTATAATAAACTCACGACCTTTGGCTGCATTTGCTTTGCTGACCTTACTTGACTCTTCAAACGTTACAAGTTTGACTGCAAAGGATGACAAAGTGCCATTTTGTAGTACAATCTAATTTCAGAATTTGTCTAATTACGTGCACAATAATATTGAAGCTTGCCAACCCAAGGAGACAAGGAAATGTGCAAATGTACCCAAGCCAAAAACAAGCAATATGCACAGTCCAAACTCTATCAGCTAAGGCGGGGTACACACTACAAGATAATCAGGACCCCTTCTGACCAAAGTCAGCAAAGGCCCGATTATCTTGCCAGATTCTCCTGAGGTGTGAGGTTTGTTAAGAGTGATCTTAACCTCTCCGATTTGCTCGGAAGACGATCGTGGAGCCGCCCCGATTTGAAATCATAAATATTAAACGTGTTCAATATTTACGATTAGAAATCCTGTTGTGTGGGGAGAACACCGAGGACGGCTGAGCACGGACTCTGTGGATTGTCACGTGGAATGGAACAATAGCCAATAGGGAAGCAAGCTGACTGAAGCAGGAAGCACAACAAACATTAGCATGGTGACGACAGCAAACGCGAAGCATAAAGTTAGATGACAAATGTGTCGATTTGTGGCAATAACACGAGTGTTTATAGAACGTGTCTGTAAAACAAACCACGATCCAACAGACAAGGAGATGGACCAAAATGTTTACTGGATGTACGAGCTAACAGCTAGCCACATTTAGCTTTACCACCATGTTTGTTTACTCTTAAGTCGCGTGAAATTACACGTTTTGAGAGTGGAGACTCTGGTTGTTGGTGAATGAATCTGTTAGTGTGTGCTGAGTTGGTCGTCTCGTTGGACACCACACACTATAAGAAGTAAACTGTTAATCTATCATGATTTGTCGTCACGTTTTCAAAATCGTTTAAGATTTTTAAAATCTTTTACCGTGTCAGTCCTAAGTCTCAAAACACAAAACAAGAACACAGCTGAGATCCTCTCAGACATCATGTCCGAGGTCTCCATCGGTGTTTACATCCCAGTATTAGACGATAATCCTGTCTCATGTGCTGAAGACATTCATGCCAGCTGCACTCCTGTTAGGTCTGTGAGTTCTGTTTAAAAATACGAATAGTCTGTTTATACACAGGACAAATCTGAAAATGCTCTTTTCATTCTTCTTTGTTCAACAATATTCTCTCTTTCAGTTTAAAATCTGCACTGCTTTTTATGGTTTTGCTTAAGATTTTAGGTACAGCTGTTGTCTGAGTTTAGGGAAGACCAAAGACTTGGCTTCATATTGATGAACCCAAATGTGACCTTAAATTGAAATGCCATAACTTATCACAGGACACACTCAAGACGTGAACTCTCGTGCTGGCAATCCCTGGATGTGTTGGTTGGTTTCAGGAGTTCCTCAGGGCGTTCCTTCCAATAATAGACCAGTTATGGTCAGCAGTTTTTCTGTGCCACCCTGCCACAAGAAGAGAAAACCAGAGCTTCCCGTCCCGGTCCCCTAGTTCTACATTTACATCCACACTGACCTTGGGCTTGTGTCATACTTAAACTCGTCTTTTTCTATAGTCAGAAAAATAACTGAGAAGATGCTCTTTTAAGGAAAATGCTTCTATCCAAATGTACATGGCAAAAATCATAAATACTATAAAATCAGAGAGAGGGTTACAGGGAAGTGGAAGACCACTAAGATCACAAACAGAATTGGTGAAAATGGAAAACCTTTGAAGAGACAAACAGCCACCAGGAATGTGTTGGACACAGCACTCATTTTGGTTAAATAGGAGCCACATTGCTAATGGCAACATCCCAAGTACCATTTTGTCCAGTACAGTGAAACCCAAAAGATGCTTTGGGGACGTGGTCCAAGGCATCCAAGTCTACAAAACACAAAGATTGGATCAGCACACTCCTTTGACCATCCACGAATCCCTGCATGTGTAAAGAGCAGGTCCAGCGTTACATTGCCACAAAGGAATCTGCATTTTTCTGCTATATCTGAAGTTCGGAGCCTTCTTTCATGCACCCTGGATTGGCTACAAAATGATGATATGCAGTGGACATTAGATTATTTGCATTGACAACAACACGTGTTCAAACCAGGGCCAATTCATTCCTCAGTGGTCTGTTAAGGACACATTGGGATGGTCAGAAATACGTCCCTACAATGAGTTAATCATTAAAGACACTTCACAGAGCATCTTCTGACATCAGTGTGCATGTG
The DNA here is from genome assembly GCA_020745685.1 of Tautogolabrus adspersus. Taxonomy (NCBI): domain Eukaryota; kingdom Metazoa; phylum Chordata; class Actinopteri; order Labriformes; family Labridae; genus Tautogolabrus; species Tautogolabrus adspersus. The sequence goes on along the minus strand of CM036549.1, from coordinate 15,555,657 downwards.
GCGTGTAGTGTAAGCGCTTTGAGCGGTCAGAAGAGTAGAAAAGCACCGTTTTAATACGATCCATGTACCAATTATTCACACACATCTGAACTCCAGTGGTGGTAGATTCATATCGTGGCTTCAAACATGTTTGACAAGTCGATTCTCAAAAGTTATGGCACGGATCTAAAAACAGGCCTGCATTAGTTATACCACTGCTGCTCCTCTCTGCAGAGCTGCAGGGCCTTCCCAGGTTTCCAGGCCTGCCTCATTCCATCTAGCTGACATTTACCCACTGTGGGAGATGGCTGGTCTTCACAGGGGCTTCTCAGTCTGGCCTTAGTTAGCAGCTACTCAGCGCTTTTATGCACACAGCTGCAAGAACTCTGCGGTCTCAAGTTGGAGGAGGACACATGGAAAATGTGTGGGAGCATGAAGTCATTGTTCTGACTTCTGTGATGCTGCACACTGAGAGGGCATTCATATGAAAAATATTCTCATCCAGTCAGGTCTAAAAAGAAATGTCAAATGATAAACTTCACAATTTAAATGGAACACTTTCCTTATGTAGGGCTTGTGTCAAAAATGTAAAGGGTAACTAAACCCTACAGTAGCCTCTCTTTCTCTCCCTGATTTTCTGATTCTATCCACTGTCCTGTCTCTCATATAAAGGCACAAGAAGCCCAAAACTGAATCTTAAAAAAGAAAAAAAGAAATGTGGTTTGAAGTCGAGGACTTCTCTCCTCCAGAGTCTCCTGTAGGCCACGACTACGGCGGTCCAGAACCGTATCAGTTTCAACCGTTAGCACATGTGGCGAATGCTTAGACAGCCGATGATGATGAGGACAGGGAGGGGCAGAAGAGGATTGGGGACGTCTCTGATTGGTAGACGATCCCCCACATGTTATGGCTTTAACACGTTGGAACAAATAGTTTTTGCACTTCACACTCACCATATTTCACAGCAAGCCACTTAGATTTCAGTAATAATCAATCTGAGCAATTTTCTCAATCAACTTGAGTCCCCAAAGTTTTTATAGGAACCAAAAACGTCACCTGTCTCCAGATCAGCCAATAGAAAAATGTAATTGCAGTAGCCAGGTTTCAACCTTTAGAGGGCCGTTGCTATTCATATTTCTAACACGATATCCATCCATTCATCCATTATATTTGCCACTTTTACCATTCCGGGTCGCAGGGTGCTGGAGCAGATCCTGATTGAAGTGCTGAACTTCAATCACAGGGCTGACATCTACAGTAGAGACAGACAACCAGCCACACTCACATTCACACCTACGGACAATTTAGAGTCACCAGTTAACCTAACGAGCATGTCTTTGGACTGTGGGAGGAAGCCAGAGTACCCGGAGAGAACCCACGCATGCACGGGGAGAACATGCAAACTCCACACAGAGGCTCCTGTCAGACGGGGATTTGAACCAGGAACCTCCTCGCTGTGCGATTTGGACCTGAATTGATCAACAGCTCTACTTCATACCCGTGTACAGAGGTTTAAGTTACTCTTTAAAATACATAAATAAAGATGAATGCCTATGTGACACCTGTAGTTGTTCCAGCATGAACATATTAGCACAGACAAACTGTATTATTCATTACATTCTTTGGTGCAGCAGTTAATACTTCTAGTGGGAGTGAAATATGGCAGCACTAACATACAGCAAATGGACCGCATTCAACTGGGAACAGACATAAATGATAAATGATCTCCTCCAAAGCTGACTGATGTGCAGATGACCCAGCTGGCCTTCAATCATCGTCAACACTGCTGCTCTGCAGCGAGGAGGGCGTAAAGAGTACACCCGGCCTGCCTGTACGGTGGCTGGGAAGTGCAAAGAAAAATTACCAAGTGTGAAACACTTTTTACAAAATTTTAGACAAATTTACATTTTGAAAAACATTTTTACATTTTAAATTTAAAATTTACAAGATGAAACACTTTCACCATTCCCCAAACAAATTTACAAACGACAGAATCTTGACGGAAAGGGAATGTACCAAAGGCACGAAGGGACCCGGAAGTGATTGAGTGAGGGGTCATTTTGTTCGTTTTGGTGGAAAGACTTGGTGAACAGTGATATGGAGTGATACGGAGTTTGTGGAGACGGAAATATGTATTTGAGCCGGATTAGTGAGTTTTGCTTTTCGTGTGGACGGTCTCTCAGACTTTTGAAATATACAGCATCTCGGAGGTCTGCAAATAACTCCATCCAGAACTGAAACCTATAGAAAGTATATAATCTTATGTGTATACATATATGATTAACATAAACATTTATTAAAAATAAAATGATCCAACAAGTCTGTCCGCCAAAACAAACAAATGTTATGGCGGTCATCAGAATGTCCAAGTTAGACTGCTAAGGCCTCAAATCACATTCAGCTGTACTTTAGACATCTGGACAAACCATTTCTTTTAAGAAAGATGTAAAAAAGATTTGGAGCCAATCCCTAAAAGTATCAAAAACCTTGATGTCTCATTTTTTTACATGTCACACTGTGAGATCGAGCGATGTCGAGAGGAAGGAGATGCAGTCAACCACGCTCAGTGAACACGCCACAGACTGTGAGGAGCACCAAACCCTCCAGTCGAGTGAACCTCCTCCATCTATGAAGTCACAAGGACAGTGGTTTGAAATCCCCGTGGCTGAGATCTGAACGTTTTGATGAACTAAACAGAAACCGAATATTCAGCAGGAGATCCGAGAAAACTTAATCCCCCTGAACTGTCAGTATCATGAGACGTTTGCTAGATTCAAAAAGGGAAAATATGAAAAAAAATATACACAATGTGACAAATTCATGATTCTAACATTTTACCGATATTAAAATAAAATATCTCAGGTTGTCTAAAAAATGGCAGATTGTCTAGAAAGATCAAAAGCCTGAAGATATGTCGAGGAAGGAGCTCTATTTCTTATTTTTATGATCCATCTCTGATGACAAAGTGGAGACGAGTTCCTCATCAAAAGCCACGGGCTCATCTGCCCCGAAAAACAACCAAAACAAACCGCAGTAACCACGACAACCGTACTGTCTGCCTTTTGATGTGGGAGACTGGGGGAGGTGAAACATTGCCAAACAGTGTAAGTTACTCTTTGATGATTTTTTCCGGTGAACACAGTCTTCAGTAATCCTCGAAGGAGAATCTGCTGTAAAACTTAAGAGTCCACCATCAGTGAGAAGTATGCTGTAGGGTTGGTGTAGCCCCTTAAAGACCCCGTCTTCTCCTCATGTTCACCTTTCATGTTATCGCTCTGTGAGACATTTAGAGGAGCTTTGCATGATTTGATTCAAAACCTCTTTATTTATCTGATAGTGGCGTCAGTAAAAACCCTCATGTCAGCCTCTGCCTGAAACGGTTCATTTTAGCTGCTGTCTCTTTAAGGCCCCTGAATATCACATAAAGTGATGCGTTGGTCATGTTAAATCTCCAGCCAGCCTGCATCACCATACCTGACCTTGCCACACCTGTTGGAGCAACATCCCCAACAAAATAAAAGCCTGTCATTTCCTCTTTTCTCTCCGAACCAAGAATGAGCTGCTGTGGAGAACAAAGGGAACTGAAAGGCAGCGGCATCAGGATCTTTCCCTTTAACTGAATAATTACTTCTTCGTTGTTGTATATTTGGTTTCATATCGGGCACTTTTGGGGCGCAGATGACCTAGCGCTTAGGTTGTGCCCTATGTACGGAGGCTGGGTTGGTATCTGGGGTGGCCAATCATCCCTGGCCACGCCTCTGGCCACGCCTCTCAACGTCACTGTCACACAAAAAGTCACTGTGACAAACTAACATCTGCTTTCATATTTCTGTTGTTACTCGTTTTATAAACATTTGACCCCCAGAGTTCAGACTCTCAAATACTCTCTGGGTTGTTTTTAGCATCCGTTTCTTTTTGCCTCAAACCTCCAGGAGAACGTGAGCGCTGTCTCTAAAACCATGGTGAGGAAAACACAAATATCTCCAGCAGTCAGAGCAATGGGGGGGGGGAGCCTGAGAGTGGAAGTACTCAATTTAAACCAGATGTGCAGACAAATCAGCCAGCTGCTGTTTTATAACAGCCTCTAAAAATAGACAAAGATACTTCACACTTCAGCTACTTCCCCTGACGTGTTGTTACACCGGGGTTATAAAATATTCTCTTTGTTGACACAACAAGACTCTAAAGGAAAACATAAATGATTATCATGACGTAAACTCCGGATTTTACTCGAGTGTTTCTCTTTCCATACCTGGGTTTCTTTTCATACAGCATATGGAGATATATCAAATGTATCTTTTTATTTCTATTCATGTTTTGCAACAACGAATAATCACTTTAACTCGGATAATCACGATACAGACCTCTTCCCTTAACTTCCGTGTGAGACGTCAACGTTGCAGGAAGAGCTAAGAAAAGTGAGAAGTTGATTCAAAAATTGCTCATAAATTCAGCATATTTATATTAAAGTTTATGGATTCTGCGTATTCATCCTCAGTTAATTAACCTATTTTTAAATTTAAACACTGAGCGATGACGTGTTAAATCCGATAGATCAGTTAGTAAACAACGTGTTTGTCTGGTCATCTAAAACGGCCCGAACCTGGACCCAGGTGTGTGTCGATGAGTGCTCGTGTTTTAAAAAGCGAAGCCTTTGATGCTTGTGCGGTAGTGATTTCAGCAGCCAGGAAGGTCACAGACCAGGGCACCCTGCAGACCAATGCATTAGTCCGATAAATCGTCACTTGGCCAAATCAATCTTTTACTTAGACCGGGCATTGCGAATGAACGCGTAAGGCGTGTGAGACCAGAATCGGAGAAACTAAAGTCGGGCGTACATTGAACACGATTTCAGCTCGATGTAGAACCTGCTTTTGAGTCATATGACTCATTTTGAAGTTGACTGATTTGAGCCCCATCACACATCATCAGTTGTGCAGTGTACACTGAGACAATGAATTTTCTTTTTAAATATGAACCTTTCATTAAACTGATTCGCAGTGCTAGCATCGTTGTGGTGGTTGGAAATGGACTCTCTGGCGGCGGTGTCAGAGAGGAGGATGCTGTATAAGTTGCGTTGCATCTTGGACAATTTCTCATTCTGATTTACTTGAAGCAGGAAAATATTTACATGATCATACTTCTACTCTCGACTCCTTCAGAATAAATGGCATTGAATCACATCACGAGTTAGACTTCATGATGTTCCAGACCTTCGCTTGAAGAAATGGTAAAAAGTAATTTCTTTGCACTTACAGTATCAGAAGGTTTGTCCACTTCAGCTCAAATCCAGCTGGAGCAGCTGAAACGAGTCCTGGAGGAGTAAATGACCGCACGCACACGCAGAGTTAAATCCCAGAGCTTGGATCAGGATCCAGCATCACAAGAGGAGACGTTTTATCCTCCAGTGAAGTACTCACTCTGTGGTCTGATTTATCTAAAAAACTAAAACAATAATTATCTATAACTACAGAACTATCCTGAGCAGAACTCATGTGTAATGTTTGTCCGTGTTGACAGCCGCTAACTAGTAGCTGATATGTGCATGGGTCATCTGTTGCCCTGCAGGAAGTCTGTGAAAATAAAAGAGCCAAAATCAATACCGGTAATAAGCCATCAAGTGAGCAAAAGAGGTCAGTGCTTCCAGACAGAGAGAGATTAGAGCTGGCACGCTCTTCTGGGAACAACGCTCTGAACGACGCTCTGGACCATTTGTGTATTCTTTAAGTCTTTGCAAACATAAAGGCCAGTTCAAGGTACTTCAAGGCCTCTCTCACGAAGAAATTGAGATTTTTTTAAAGAAAAAATTGATAAACTTTACATTTTTCACACAACAAAGCTGTACTTTTTCTTTTTGCCTGCAGAACCTTGAAATAAACAGCTCTCTCGCGTTGCTGAAGAGAAAGCAAGGAAGGAAACGTGTTTGAGGTCCAGTGTTAAACCTGTTGTGAATCATCAGGGTGTGAGGCTTTAGCAGGTCAGAGGTAAAGGGGAGATGGATAGTCTCTTGGCGTCTTTGATCTGTTTCCTTAGCTCGCTGTCAAGAAGGAATGTTTGGGGAAAAGAAATGCCTGGCTCACTGATTCATGTCGGTCCTGACAAACCGAAATGCTTTAGGGAATCCTCGACGGTTATGTAACTTCCAGGACCAAAATAAGATGTTCCCTCCTTCACTGTAAATGTTACGTGTTACCTGGAGACGAGGAGGTGACGAGTAAATCAGGACTAATATATTTGATCAGCTTTCCTCTCTTGGAGTCTGAGGATGTTTAGTGTTACCTCTGAGTTTCATCAGTCGGATTAATGCTCCTAAAATCGACCTTATTTCCATGCTTTAGTCCCAGACGTTCGTGCGGTATAATAGCTAAAAAAAATAAATCTCATCAGTGACGCCACCACTGAAGGGGCCTAAAATGGTCCAACAGGATCACATTTAAGAAAAAAGGTTTAATTGATCTCTAGTGGGGGACAAATGACATTAGAAAGTGATCAAAGTGTGGATACTTGACACAATTGAAAATGTGCCCCCATTCATGCATCGTATTTTGCAGGCGGCTGCTTTTCTGTGCAAAGCATGCTGGGATGCATAGTGATGCGAACCAGGCTAGTGGTGCCACTTTTTTATAAAAGTTTTACTACCTCGTGAGGTCATCATAATGGTGCATTTCTAGCAAACGGTGGTGTACTGGTCAGTTCATAAAGCTTGTGGAAAGCTGCTTTGATTGAGAAGACTACGCAGTCAAAGACTACAGGTGACGAGTGGAGGTGGGCAGTGAGACTCGCGGGCTGTGGGTCTGTACTTCACAATAATGATTGCCGTAGGCTCAGAGCTCATCTATGCTACCGTTAGCTAGCATGATTGTTCTCAACTTTTCCAAAAAGTGTTCTTTTGTCAGTGCTCTCTCCTCGAATTCCCTGAAGGCTCACCTCTCTTTTTCTTTAAATATTTGGTTTCCAATAACACCTGTCTGAGCCTCAGTACAAATATTTGTAAAACCAGCTAACAAGAGTCCTCTTACTCTGTTCTTTTGGCTAATCAGACATGACACCTAACAATAACAAGACTGACAGTTTTGGTGAGATTTATAATTTTGCAGCAGATGATGCTGAGCCCTCTGTTCTCTTAGTCATCCAGAACACCAGAACTTTACTTTATGAGGCAAAAAGAAGGAGGCAGACAAAGCCAGAGTAAACGTTCTCTAAAAAGAACTCATCTCACTATGAAAACAATCTGAACCACAGCAAGCTGAGAAATTAATTTAATGAGACCAGTATGACTGATAACTGAAAGTGATTTAATGGGAAGAAAACGAGACGTTGCAAATTACCTTGAATAAAAACCTATTTTAACTTACATTATGTCATAATTTAAGGCTAATAATCATTAACCCTTTCTAGATTGGTCTCTATCTTTTATCTTTAAAGGACCAATATGTAACTCTGACATCTAGTGTTTGAAATGGGTACTGCAGTCCAAATTCTAAACATTGTAGAGAGCTGTCTCCCCCCGTCCCCCCCTCTCTAGAGTCGATGCTCACGCAGGTTACCATGTTGCGAAAACTGAAGCTTCAGTGTTTAGCCAGCTCTGCATCGGTCTGTAAACCTTTCTGCGTTCTAACCTCTCTCCATTTTTCAAAAGCATCTTCAATATTGATCCTAGTTTCACGTTTCACGTTTCTGCTCGTGGAGATTATTAGAAACATGCAGAGGCTTTTTAGGTCGGGTACAATAACTTCTATCTGAACCAGTTCTCTTGCTTGCTTCCATCGCTGCAACACCTGTTGGTTGGATCTGATAACTGGTCTCATATCTGGCAAATAGAGGGGCGTCCAAAACGGCCGTGTTGGGGTGTCTTAAAAACGCCTACCTTTTCTGGGCCAAACAAATCCAGACCATTCAGGACCAGAATCTAAACTTAGAAGGAGGACATCATTTAGAGATATTTGTTATTCTAAAAAGTTGTGTTTTGTGAGTCATTACCACAGACTGTAAATATGAATGTTTGAAGCCTGAGTGATGTCGCCCATCTGTTCCTGCAGGGGGGCTTTGGAGTACCATCGATGGCAGTCGCCATGCTGGAAATTCTGTCTCACTTATGTTCACCAGCTGCATTTTTTTTAAATCTCTGCCAGCAGTCATAACAGACTCTTAAAAAGAGGAAATCAAATAGTTTATAGGTTCTACAGTTGACTGTTTTTCTCTTAAACACCTGCACGGAAGGTTTTCTTTCCCACTGTAGACATGAATCCTCCTGACAGATCTCCCCTGTCTGTCTGACGTCCTGGTGAAAACTTCTCTCTCCTGTTATGGATTTAAAAGCTAAAACTACAAACATCTCCTCTTTTCTCCACGGCTCATTCCAAGAAAGAGAAAGAGAAAAAGGCCCCGGGAGGATCTGGAAGATTTGATCCAGGACAACAAATAAAACAAACTCTGCTCAGCTGCTGTTTTAGGAGATCGAGGATTATGTAACTTGTAAACGAAAGACAACTGAACATAGAACTGAACAGATATATGATGACGATTAAGTTCATCTCAGGCTAAACAGCCATCACAAAGAAATTGGCCAAAGAATGAGAAACCCAAGGTTGAGGACTGGATTGAATACAAATCGCCACTAAGACCAGATCTTAAAGCTCCCATCTTCTCCTCATGTTCACCTTTCATGTCGTCAGCAGCTTTGCTTGATTAGCAGCTCAAAGAACTCCTTCTTTATTTGACACTGTCGCAGTAAAAACCCTCATTTCAGCCGGTTTCATTTAAGCTGCTGTCTCTTTAAGGCCCCCCTCCCCATGTGCCCACTCTCTTCTGATTGGCCAGCTCTCTGGAAGCCTTTTAGGAGGGCAGAACGCTGCAGGGCTGCCAGGGGAGGGCTGCTCGTGTGCTGGGCGAACAGCCAATGTAAACGGCTTCAGCAGCTTACGCCGAGGCTTGAAGCTGCCACATGAAATTTTGGTTTCATATCGGGGAACTATGGCGTGATTTGTTGAACAAGACGTTTAGCGCCCTCTGCTGATTTATCCTGGGATTACTCCAACATACGTTTACCTCATGATCTGAAACTTTGCCCACGTTTAGTGTGGACATCCAGCATTGTAACACTTTATGTGAGATTTAAAATAGGAATCAGCAGAACAGGTCGACTTTGAGACAAACCTCAGTATTATTTCTCAGCGAGACAGAGAGAGAGAGAGAGAGAGAGAGAGAGAGAGAGAGAGAGAGAGGGACCAACATAGAGCGTGTACAGTGAATTTACTCACTGCTGTCCAGGTGGAGGATGAATCAGCTGCAGATGATGAGTTACCCGCTGGTCACACAAACGTCACATTTTCACTGGCTGTCTGGCTGTCTGTGAAACACAAGCAGGCCTCTCATTATTCAGCCTTCATACTTTAACGTTTATGAGTGATGGGTTTTTGATTAACTGAGTGAAAAATGTGAGCAGTTAAAAAGTCTTCCAAAGGTTCATGATTACACTTCCTGAACGATTCTCTCTCTTTAAAGCAGCGCGCTCACAGAACAGTGTTGTGGTTTATTCTGTGCAGAGAGAGTCAGAGAGATGTGTCCTGTAGTTTTAATTATGTATTGACAAGACCCCCGAGGGGAGTGACCTCATTTTACTGCTAACCGGCATTTAGTCAATGTGTGGCGTGGTGATTAAACACGAACATGATACGATAATGCACGTAAGTTACATAAACCCATTCACACAAAAAAGACACATTCTGAGATGACACAAAAACGGTTTTGGGAGAACGTTTTAATTAATTAAAAGTTTCAGCACTTTAGGATTAATATTATTTGTTTGTGAAATAACTTGAAGGAGCAATATGTAACTCTGCCACCTAGTGTTTAAAATGGGTACTGCAGTCCAAATTCAAAACATCAGAGAGAGCTGTCTCCCCCGCCCCCCTCCTCTCTAGAGTCGATGCTCACGCAGGTTGCCATGTGGTGGACACTGAAGCTTCAGTGTTTAGCCAGCTCTGCATCGGTCTGTAAACCTTTCTGCGTTCTAACCTCTCTCCATTTTTCAAAAGCATCTCCAATATTGATCCTAGTTTGAGCACGTTTCTGCTCGTGGAGCTTATTAGAAACATGCAGAGGCTTTTTAGGTCGGTACAATAACTTCTATCTGAACCAGTTCTCTTGCCCGTTTCCATCGCTGCAACACCTGTTGGTTTGACCTGATAACTGGTCTTCTAATAAAATGTTACATATTGTACCTTCAAAGACATTTTATGACCTTACATTTTAAAAATCGAATTTAAGCGGGAAACCGGTTTCATCTCTCCAAAGAAAACGTACCTTTAGTACTCTCCCTCTGATTGATGACGGGATGAGATTTTCCTCGGCATTTAGACCTGGAGATATCAAAATCAAACGATATTCAGTGAATGAACAACCGCTGATAACTTTAATTTGTATAGCGGTTGTAAAAAAAGTTCACTTACCGCCATAAGCAGCTCCCCATGAGTCACAGCTAACTTAGCGAGCCAGCGGGCTACACAAGCAAAGTAAAGGAAGGCAAATATAAGTCTAGGACTAAAATGTATTTATTTTTAAATGTCCCACGTTTAAACAAGACGTCGATGTTTTGAAACTCACCTCAGCTCCATTTTCAATGTTTCTCTGGCGACATCTTGTGTCAGTCCGAGCCGTCTGAGCTAGCTGTGACTCTTTCAGCACTTTCACGTACTCACGCATATTTAAAGTATGCATGCGTCAACGGTTCATTAGATGACAGATGACAGCTAGCAGGTTTTTTTCTTGCAAAACTTTATTGACAACTCAATAATACACATACTAGCCCGCCCTCAAAGCACATCACCGATGACGGAGTTTATACTGTGAGTTTACTTACTGCTGAATGAGACATGAGACGACGTAGTTTCTACACAATGCAAACGATGAGCTGAGGTCCGCTTCTGGAGCAACGGCGCTCGTGCATTTAAGCGAGGGGCGTGGCTTTTGAGGGAGCACAGAGGGGAGGGGGTGGGTGAAGATCAGGTGAAGATTTAAAGAAGTTACACAGAAAACGTTTGCCATTTTTCAACCCCCCCAAAAATATGAATTCAATAACACAAGTTGTATACCGATTGACAGCTGACCTCTGCAGATATTAAAGACACACAATGCAAATTTGAAATAACTCACTAAAGTCAGAAGAAGAATCTGTGCAGCCTCTGAATCATGCTCAGAATGTTTGCAACGCCACATTAGTGTCGCCACTGCGGTTCGTTCCATGAAACCAAACAACACATGAATTATCCCGGCTGTTTAGTCTGAGAGGAAGCTACAAGTATCTGAAGTATCAGTGCTTCATGTCTGACTTAAAGAGAGCGATCCCAAAGTGGAGAGGTGTTCAGACTATTCTCAATATGCCGTCATCCTCCTCGGATGTCTGGTTTATGTACCTGTCAATGCTATGTCATTATGAGCGTCTCATCTTTCAGCCAAGCCCGACTTTGTTTCAGCTTGCAGTCTGTATTCTACAAAACAGAGATTTTTTCATACACAAATTTACATAATATCATGCAGTGTATGAAATTTAACAACCACAAAGTTTAGTCAATGTGATGAAGTTATGAGTCTTAAAGGAAGAATGTGCAACTTTTTGATCCAATAGATGACGCCCTTGAGCACCAGCATGAAACAAAAACAAACTGCTTGTTTGGCCACACCTCCTCCATACTGAAGCCTCCGCTCTCCTCCAGAGACACACCTCCAACCCCCCTCCCCTGTGTTCGCAAGAAGGAGTTTAGCGCAAACGAAAGGACACTTTTGTCCTTAGCTCAAGCTGCTATCACTTGTGTCCTGCATTGTTGTGTTAGCATGCTAATGTTAGCGCTCTTCAGTTAGATCGTAGCTTCACATTGCATGTAAATTGACACAGAATGACCGTGATCTAAAAACTCTTACGTGACATCCAAATAATCAATGAGTATGTTCTTCTTCTTCTCTCTAGTCCTTGACTAAAACAGCTTTTATACACAAGGGGAGGAGCTGGCCGTCCCGTCCATGTAAACACGGCTCTGACAACAACACAGCCAGCGGGACTCGAGCTTCTCACTCATTGTAGACAGTGATGACTCAGAGAGACATTTACACAGGGTAGACTTGATCTCTGATATATTTATGTGGAACCTATCGCACATTCTAACTTTAAATTACTTGATTGGCCAGTTATCATAGGTTTAATAACGGCGGAATTCCTATGAAATCATTGGAATTATGTCGGAAACATTAACTTGTTTTAGCTCATCACATGTCAGCATGTCTCCAATCAAAGCAGGCTGACTGTTGTTCTATGTTTTGGACTGTTTGTCATTGTTCTTGTTGACATCTATTTAACACAAAAACAATTGAATCCTTAAACTCATTAACAAGCTTAAAGTTAACCTATTCTGCTGACCCCCGTTTTAAAGTTCATATACACATAGTGTCACAATGCTGGATGTCCAGACTAAACGTGGGCAAAGTTTCATGAGGTAAACGTATGTTGGAGTAATCCCAGGATGAGTCTGCAGAGGGCGCTAAACAGCTTCATGACATGGCTTCAAGCCTCTACGGAATCCGGTTAAAACCACTTACATAGACTCTCTTCTCCCAGCACTGGAGAGCAGCGCTCCCCTGAGTAAACACTTCAGTTAGATGTTCCAAAAAACTGTGTCTGAGGTATTTTAACACCGGTACCAGCTGCTTTTCTGTTACAGCTGCTTTCTCTAACAGGTAATTGCCTTTGCTGTCTTTTAGTGACGGTCACTTCTGTACTTCTTCATCTACGTGTTAATGTTTATTATTACACTCGCTTCTCTGACTCCCCCTCGTAAATCAGCATCAAACACAGAAGCACCGCTACCACTGGCAACTGTGGCCGTGCTGTGAACCCAAACGTAGGAGAACTATTCTTTCAGATTGTAAGATTGACTTAAAATATTTGATTCTGTGTTTAAAAAAGGAGCGATGATGACACATAAATCTCTACATTATTTAATGGTGGAGGCCTTTTGAGGGTTCTGGTGTGTTCGCATTTGTTTTCTCTTTCCAGCACACAAACAGACGGCGTGGAACGTTTGACACATGACTTCACGTGTGGATCTGTTTCAGCTCCTCTTCTCTCCACAGAGATGTTCCAGGGTTGGAAAAAGGACATCGGCTGTGTGGCTCAGTCTGCTTCTGCACACTCCCTGTGCGTTATTTTCTGACGGCTGCTCTGCACATTGTTGACAAATCCTTTCAACACATCGTCTTATTTCAAGCATCTACACAGTAAGTGTTTTTTTCTCACATTTGCCGTGGTAGTTCAATGCAGTTGGAAGCTGCGTAGGTACGTCTAAAGTGTAGTGTGGGGTTTCTAGCACCTGTGGAGCTGTGACTACAACACCAGCACAGAGTGGAAATTCCTCTTAAGTACTCGTGTGAACCCGTGATGTAAGTCGTTCTCGAGCGCTCTCATTGGATGACAGATGACAGGCAAGCAGATTTCTGTCAGGTGAAACCACAGAAATGTACAGTAACAGGTGCTGTACGTGCTTGAGTAAAACACTAATAATTATTTAGACGTGATGAAGACGAGAGCCAAGCTGTGTCACTAAGGATGCTTTGAATCAACAGTCCTAAAAGAGATCATTTGGCTTCATTTCTCACAATCAAACGCCACTGCACTGTGTTCAAGGTTACACTTTGTCCCCCTCCTCAGCCCGCTGTTAAAAGTTTCACTCTAACACACACTTGGACATGTAATAAAACTTTTATATGTTTTAAAAAGAGCCACTTTGGGCTCTTTGACCTTGTTTCTTTCCTTTTCCATCTTTGTGTTTTGGTAAGGCAGCTTGATGATGTCTCAGGAACTCATCATGATCCTGGAACCACTTCTGGACCTATGAAAAAAGAGGATGCGGATCATTTTTCTTTCTCTTAAGGCGTTATGATTTAAAGGGGCTTTCGGATTGGATGTGGTGGGCGCTGCGAGCCGCTGTCAAACTCATTAATTGTTTATGTGTTGTGCAATGCAAGAGTGTATCTGAACCTGGCCGAGCTGAGCGCACTGGGAAGCGTGTGCTGTCTCTACACACACAACGGAAGTTTTAAGTATGTCAAGTTGGGCGCAGCGCTCTGTGAAGACTCGTCAGGGTGTCCAATAGGAGGGCAGATGAGATCACAACAAACAAGTCAGAAAATTCACCCAACGTTCTGTGGGACTGATCGGCTGCCTGAAGTTTGTCCTCATTCTCGTAAGTCTAGGTGCACCTCTCCCCAACAGGCTGTCAAAGTGCTCCTTACTCAGCCTGAAGTTCACCTGGAAGCCGTCGTTATAGAGCTGCAGCTCCTGGACGAGCCTAACCTCCCCTAAATCCTGAAGTGCTCTGAGGATCTCATGAAGCCACACCCTCTTCTTCATTGCTGCTTTTCTCCTCCTCCTCAGCAGAAGAAAGGTCTGGGCTTTCTACTGAATAGTGGACAGATACATTGTGCTTCGAAAAAGTGCTTTTCCAACTATCGTTTCGGTCACCTAATAACTTCCTGACCTGACGTGAGTTGTACGTGTGCACGCTCCCTCCTGCTCTGCGGCGTACACAACATCCTATCTGAAACCCCTTCAGTGTTCGTACCTTCTCTAGCTGTTTCTCCGTGTCGTTAATGTCCATAGGTTCCTCTTCGTCTTCATTCCCACCCGTCATTTCAAAGAGGTTGAGGGCGGCCATCTTGATCTCCCCCAGTTGTAGGGTTTCGTTTGCAGCTGTTTCTTGGATGTGGTTCCACTTCTTTTCCTGCATGTATGAAGGCACAACTGATTTAAAAACACAAGATGTGCGTTGAATTCTAAAGCAACAAATGTTCTAGCTTCGCTCTGATCGCTCAGAAAATGTTTGGTACCCATGCTGCAACTTCGGAGAGCGTGCTGGCGAGCTCGGTCTGCAGCTGCGACAGCTCGTTGGTCCTCTGCAGCCGCACCAAGGCATGCTGGTCCTTCAGTGTCACTAAAGCTTTTTTCTTTTCCTCGAGCTGCTGATCGGACTCGGCTTCCCTCCGATACAGCTGCTCTTTGAAGTAGAGGAGACTTTCTAAATGGTTGGTGAGCAGCTGCACATCCTCGAACTGTAACACACACACGTTTCAGGTAAATACCCCAAATTAAACTTCATTTTAAAACCAAAACATGTCATGATTTTATGTGGGCAGGCCACCACACTGCTAACAAACACATAACGAAAACATTGGGAACAAGAAGACAGTGTGCAGGATACAATAAAACAATACATTTCTCATTATTGGCTGCCTATGACTTCTTCTTCTGTTGCCTTGGTGTTGAAACAGGTCTCAGTATCAGGCAGCTCGCATGTCTTTCGCTGCTTTCAACTGACAGGTGTTTTAGTCTTATGAGGAACTTTTGCTATTTGCACACATTTACCTTAGTCATTTGGACAACCCGCTCCAGGTATTTATTGTACTCAGCGTGTCGCTCTACTTGACGCTTCAGCTCCTCTTTCCTCTCCATCAGTTGGGCATGCTCCTCCTCCAGCCTCCTCTCCTGCTCCTGCTTCTGCAGCTCCTGTGTCCTCTCCCTCTCTGCTCTCTCAGCGGCTCGAGAAACGTCTTCTTCCTACACAGAGGGAGATAATAAGATGTTTGTATACTGTTGCTGCTGTTCAGTGAGGCTGTCATCGAACATGTAGTGGTAAACGTTTCCTTACTGTACCTTGTGCAACATCTTTAAGTCTACGTGTAACTCTGTCTGTCTTCTAACCTCTTCCCGCATCTCCTGTATGCGCTCCTTCAAACTCTCCAACGCCTGCATAAAAACACACAGAAGGGGAAACACTTTAATCAGCATTTAATAAAGCTAATAAGACATGGAGAGGCAGGGCAGTGGGCTTCAAGAAAGGCATCTGCATAAAAAGAAGAAGAAGGGACCGGCTTAGTCTCTAGACTTAAATGAGTTGGTGTGAGGTAGTGTAACGTCAGCCTTCATTTACAGTTAATGTACAAAAAGGGACCAGTGATGTAGCTTTAAAGTTGGGGGCCCTCTTAGGGAGGTTTCCTACTGCTGTTGCAAAATGTGCACATTTTGAGCAACTGATGTGATCTTAAGTTTGTCAGCCCTTGGGGGAGAGGGGCCCTCTACTGGCCTGGGGCTTGAGGAGTAGCCTGCCTTGCCTGTTAACAAGCAACACCTCTGACTATAAACAATCAGAATTTACAGAACTAGCTGCTAATCTGCTGTTGGCATATTTAACAGATTTCTAGAACAGACAGAAATGTGATGACAGCTTTATTCTTAAACTCAAACCTTTTTGTACCGACTTGTTTTATCATCTCCTTTTATAGCAGTAACTTTTACTCTGCGCAAATCTACGTTTTGTTTACATCCGCTCCCACGTGAGATGAGCCGGTGTTACGGTTTGAATGGTGCCCGTGTTAATTGATGACTATCAACCGAATGCGTCCTATTTGTTTAGTTTTAAATCAAACTATAATGTCAAAATACTGGTTTTAAATGTCTTGAATAAAATGTTAGAACAATCTCAGTCTTCAACATCAACGACAACCACAGACACACTCGGCTGAATGTCGCCAATTAACACGGTAACTCTTTACTCCGTAACAGTGGGCTCCCCTTTTTGGTATACACTCACAATATCCAGCAGCTTCTGTCACTCCAGTATTGACTTAGTTGTAGTGTGTGCTTGTTTTACAGTTAAGTTGCCCCCAATGTGCGCAGCGTGATGTGACACTTTAAAAGCCGGTTAGGGCACCTGTAGGCTAATGTGAGCCTCGCTTCACCTTCTTCCGCTCCTCAATCTGTGCCTCCAGCTCTTCATTCTCTCGACGTTTCTTCAGTAAGTCAAGAAGGGCGGTGGTCTTGTCGAGGTAGTCTCTTCCCGGTATCACATTGATCGCCCCCGCTTGTAATCCTCTGTTCAGGTTCACACGTCGAGCGTAATACAAAGTTAGATCGACGTAAAAATACAACCTAGGTAAAAAATGCTTCAAATAAACTCACCGTGATTCCTTTTCCTCCTCCGGGACGCTCTTTCTATCCATGTCACGTGTCTTCCTCGTATTTTAAACAACTTTTATAAAGTTTCTGTCTTGTTATCATGAATAAAGTTATTTTTCCCAAACTGTCCAGAGTTTCTTCACCGTGAGTGAGTTTCCATGGTAACACACAAACCCGGAAGTTTAAAAGGTACAAACCGAAATGCATCCCTGCCGAGAATTTCATACGCAACTTGCAGGATTCCAAATGTGACTGGATAAAAAATTACAATTGTTTTTGTACCTATCTTATTTGTGAGACTTACATTTTCAAGAGAGGTTAAATATGTGACCTTTAACCTTAGACAGTCATTTCACAAAACATGTGTAATGTGCCTGAATGAATGAGAAATTCTAATCTGGTGTGAAAAAAAAAGAGGAAAAAGTGTGAGTTGGATTTTAAAGACATTTTGCCTTTATTTGACAGGACAGCAGAAGAGAGACAGGAAATGTTGGGAGAGAGAGAGAGAGAGGAGGATGCCATGCAGCAAAGGGTCGAGGTCAGATTCAAACCCACGGCTGCTGTGATGAGGACTTGAGCCTCTGTACATGGGGCACGCAACATAACTGCTAAGCTATCGGCGCCGTGTGAGTCTAATTTTAAATGCAGGACTTGAATTTGAGAATTTTTAAGTTGTGGTGAATTTTCAATCATCCATTTATTATCTGTTTCCCGTTCATGGTCACAGGGGGGCTGGAGCCGATCCTAGCTATCATATAGCGAGAGGCGGGGTTACACCCTGGACTGTTCGCCAGTCAGTAACAGGGCTGACATATAGAGACAGACAACCAGCCACACTCACATGGACACCGACAGGCAATTTAGAGTCACCAGTTAATCTAACGAGCATGTCTTTGGACTGTGGGAGGAAGCTGGAGTACCCGGAGAGGACCCACACATGCACGGGGGAGAACATGCAGACACCACACAGAGAGGCTCCTGTCAGACGGGGATTCGAACAAGGAACCTCCTCGCTGACCGCTGCACCACCATCTTCAACACTAACACAATAAAGACATCTGAGATCATGAGCACGCTGAAACCATCAAACTTCTTTATTACATACTGCATGTCCCCGTTTTGAGCATAATATACATCAATCATCAACATCAGAATATATATGGCTCTGATTTCAAAGTATACAGAAGTCACTCAACAAAATACCCTGTTTGGACAAACAACGAATACAAAGTGCACAAATAAAGTCGGTTTCAGTCGACTGCATCGCGGGAAATAAGAGTTCAAGCGTACATTCAAAAGACCTCAGGAGCGTCTGTAAGTAGAGGACAGATTTACGGGACCGTGTTTCGCCTCCTCTGTTCGGTTGATTACTGAAATAGTGACAAATGCTTTGTATTCAAATGACACGCACACATTCACGCAGCACAAACGTCAATTTAAAACCCATTTGGCACCATATGTTAGCATAGAACATAAACAACATCTTGCAGTACGACATAGTTAGTATCATAACAAAGGAGGTAATATTTGATTTGGCACGACACAAGAACACTCAAAGTTTTTAAAAAGTTCTATAACTACACGCTCACTCTTCATTGAAAATGTTTAAGTAAAGAATAGAAACCCACCTACTGTATCGAGCCTAAATGTAACCACATGACGTCGTTTTAGCTTCATGGTTAGCTTTTTTTGACTGATGTTAGCGGTGTAAAGTCACGCACGCTTAATGACAAGGAAAGCACCATTTATTCCTTGCAAAGTTAGAAATAGGTTGCAGTTCTTCAGAGCCACGATGAGTAATGTAAACAAGTGAGTCGAGTGTGACCTCTGGTGACCCTTAAAGCCGAGATGTCGTCAAAATGGAACAGACATAATCGTGTATTGCACTATCGAAGGGATCAGCAGTCCGTACTGCACAGAAGAGGGGGCGTCCTGGCCTGTTGGAACCATCTTGACAAAGAAAAAGCTGGTATATAGATATAGAATTAATAAGGTATTCAGTAATACTATGTTTATTATAACATCTCCTGTATATTAACATTGATATATAGATTATTTCAACATTATGATATGAAAGATACATATTTATAAATTGCTATGAATATAGGCGGCTGCTTCTGTTGAACAGACGCACCGCCGGATATAACATAATAACTATTCTATGGTTATTCATCCAAACAAATACAAATTAACGCCTTCATCACACGCGGCTCACGGGAGGTAAACCGGCGTGGAGCTCCTAAGTGAATATGAATTGAAGCCTCCCATGCACAGAGAGGGTTCAATACAGGTCGAGACTGGTTTTCAAACAGGCCAGCGTGAAGCTTAAAAAAGAAAACCTCAGCATGCATGCTAAGTAAGTGCAACAGCAGCCTCTGGTGGACATGTAGAGAATTACACGCCAGCTTATAATGAGGGTTACATTAGTGGTGCCTCAGTGAAAGCGCTGAGAGCACACTGAAAGAGTTACCAGGGCTGCAATGAACATCAATAATGTCAATAATGGCCGCCAACAAAGCCTTTCAGCCACTCAGCCTCCACAAACATTTACCTCACCAACATATAGATATATTAGATTCACATTATTATTCTATGTTAGAGCAGCAAAAACACATATGCACTGTATACTGTATGGACAGAAAACAAGGAACGGACAATTCCTTCATTTCGTTGAATCTGTGTTGACCTCAATCTGTGGTGGTGCACGGCACTATGTGTTGAGATGTGAGCGAGTGAGCACTTCCTGTGGGGGGGAAAAACTCCAGCTATGTATGTTTGTCGGAGAGTTTTATGCCTCAGGCTCGTCCGGCAAGCTGCCCTGACTCCTTGGTAAACTCCACTGTTATCTTCCACAGATGTACCAAACCACCAATCAGAAAACCCCTAATAGGAACAAATACGCAACACTGACTTTACATGTAAGATAGCCTGGCTCCAAAGACATGCAGGCAATGTCCACCATCACGGATGGCTAATTCACTAACAACAAACAAGGAACTCTCGTGAAGCTCAGTCGAAATAAGGACTGATTTTTATACTTAAAACGCCAGCGGCATGCACTATGCGTTAAATCAAAAAGGCAAAAAAATGCCTGTAATCTTATTCATAACATAACTCCACGTTTGTCTATGCAAATTCACTCGACACTGGAATTGAGAAGCTCACAATATCCACAATCTGCAAGAAAAAGCAAAAGCCATGCTCTAACTCTAGTTTAAGTCTACCGCCAGATTTCTACACTCAGAAAGATCACACCGACTATCTGTAAACTACGATCCCTCCAAGAAACAGAACGTGTTTTCTGTTTCAACCCAAGTTGTCAAACATAGGAGATTTCAAATAAAAGACGCTGTAAACTCTTTTCACTCCTGTTCAACTCTGACATTTCTGCTTCTGCTCAACCCTGCACTGACCACGCTGCACCGGTGCGCCCTTTTCTGTGTCTTTTAACTGAAAAATTGTGTGAGGTGACCTTTGATCACCGTGATGTCAAAAGAAAAAAAGGTTTTGCACCTGAAATGTACAGCAGTGACGGTGGTTCTCACGTAGAAACCACCGGGTATGACAATGCCGGCGCTGTCTGGACTGCAGCTACACGCAGTCTCAAGCATGTCTGCCTCCCTACAGCTGCAGGGGACAGTAAGATGCCCTAACAGAGCCCTAAAGGGACCACGATCGAGCCTAAATGAAGCCGTAATGGTCATAGAGCTGCCATGTTGCCAAACTAGACCACCTCAGTGGAGCCACCTAGAGGCCGGTGAGGTCCACGATGGCCTTGATGAAGATGGTGTCGTCGCGGATGTAAGAGTTCTTGGCGTCGAGCTTGGAAAGCGGGCAGAAGAGCGGGCAGCCGCTGGCGATGTTCATCTCACTCACAGGTCGCTGAAAAGAAGAGGAGGTGACGTCGGGTCTGAAGGCGTCGATGATGTGCTCCCTGTTGCTCTGGTCGAGCAGCATCAGAGTCACCTGAGGAGAAGAATGGGTGACACCGATGATGTTTACCACCTCAGAACAGCTGTTGAAAACTTTGGGGTATTTTAACTAAGGTCAAGTATGGACCATGCAGAGGGCTTCAGCAATAAAACATAAATCTGTCCCAGGCTGCATCTCCAGTTTTACTGAAGAATACTGAAAAAAAACTGCAGTCCCTCAAGTGTCCACTTGGGGCCGGAATCAAGAGCCAAGGAAACCCCTTAAAATGTCAACTTTTAAAGCTGAAATAAACATGTTTACAGCAACAACCGAACCGTTTGGACTCTAAATCAAATTTCTTAATTTGGTATAAACTCTACAAGAGGGACATTTTCTAAAAACTCGTCAGGTTTGATTATATTTAGGCCATGTTCACATGAAAACTGGTTAGTTTTTTGTTCATGTTTAAGAAAAAGGTTGTGTCCAGACGGCAACATCTTGGTATTAACCAGCATGCACACTGTATACATGCCAGGCCAGTAGTTGGCGGTGTGACTTTGTACACGTACAGGTGCACACACTCTTCTTTCTACAGAGCAGTGAGGTGTAAACGTACAAATCGGCTTTGTCGGTGTATCGGTGAATTTTCAGTGTGAGCAGGGTGTTTGGACTGACTGACAGGTGAGCGTGTTGTGGCCGTTTGCCAGAAGTCCCGCCTTAGCTCCACCTGTTGTGAGCATGCGCTGATCGTGCAAGCAGCCTGTTTAAGTTGCTAACAAATCCCCCCATCCGGGTTAATAATGTGTTTCTGATTCTGTTTCTAAACTGATCAGAGTTAGTTGGAGACAGCATTTCCAATATGGCGACTTCAAAACGACTCTTCAGAGACTTAAAGGTGAGGTCACTGAAGCTATGTCCATGTTTTATACAGTCTGTGGCTCGTCCAGCAATGATGTAAAGCCTTATTAATATCCAATATATTATGATCTGGACAACGTTTCTTTAATATGATAGATTCTAAACATTAATGCTGTCTTTTAGTAAACAAGGACAAAAGTAACCTGACTCATAAAAGCTCATAAAAAGGCCTCACTCTCCATCTGTAGGTGTTTTACCTTCTGGTTAAAAGGCCATTTGAGCAGCGCGTCACTCAGTCCCCTCATCACCACAAAGAACAAGGACAGGTGGCTGCCACGCCCCGTCCCGTCTCCATTCAGGTAGATCCGCAGACACATCTTATAGCCATACTTACTGGTGTAGAAGGCTGAAAGGAAACAGAACGGAAGTTTAACTTAAGTCATTAGAGGATATGAAGACTTCTCTAAAAGGGTTGTGAACCTTTTATTATTTCTAGTCATCAGGACCTTATTCACGGCCAAAATCGAGCTTGGAAAACTCTGTCTAACAGGGATTCAGGAAGGATTTAATGAGGATTGTTTTGGATTAAATCTAGACATCTGAAGCCCTCTAATCAATCATAATGAGCATTATTGTTACCTGGTGAAAACATGGCTGGAGCTCGACCTGCGACGGCGTCCTGCCTCTTCTTGGCGAAATCAGAGATCCTCCAAACGAAAACGCCGTCGAAGGTTGTGGCGGACATCTCCCTCAGCCGGCCCTCCATCTCAGCCACTGTGAGGTCCTTCAGCCCCACCGTCCTCTCCAGCTGTCGCACCTAGCACATCAAAACAACACAGGCTGTTGAAGGATTGTATTTTCAATTTGAGGCTTCATCCAAAAGGCGACTGGACTTAGTAAAGAGTCTTGACGATGTGTCACCTCTCCTCCCAAAAGCTTCTTCAGTTCTAAACTGAGGGGTGGAAGGAGCTAGAAATATCAGCCCTGTGGATCATGTGCTTGTGACATACACCTGTATGCGTGCAAACACCTTAAGAGGTATCTGTAGCCTTCGGCCAGGAGCAGATGTCATCACCAACCATCACTGAGTGTTTCGACCCTTACTACAACACTCTCTGGTTGGTGTTCCGGCAGTGGTGGCTAAATCACTGCCCACCTGCCCCTTCTGGCTTCCTGCTTCCCTTTTCCCGCCTACTCCATATCCACCAGGAGGCTTGTTCTCACTCCTCCCCTGACCTGCGAGCTGCTCCTTTCGTGCAGGCCCGGAGCTGACAAGAACCGCCAGGCTAAGTTGGCTGGGAAACTTCTAAATCAGATTTCCACCGGGAACAACCGATCCTGCCGTCCTTTGTCTTTGCACTCCTGAACCAGGGACTGATACTTCAAGGCCTTTCTCTTGTGGGCTCTTCCCATTCCTCCTCCCATGGCACTGTCAGTTCAAACAGAATCATTTTCTTGCCCTTGGTCGACCACAATAAAATGTCTGGGCGGAGGGTTGTACAGAGGTTGTATTTGCATGTTGAGTCATAACATATGTCAGCTAGATGTGCAATATTTTATATTTATTATTTTCAAAAAGCTAATCTAGAATTTATCATATTTTTAACAGGGGGATAATTACACCCACAGTTTTGGAACTACAGTTCCCATAATGCTTTGGCGAATGTAAACAGGAAGTGATATGTCACTAGAGCTCTGTTCCATTTCAGGGGCTGCTTCCTTCGTAAGGTGCATTAGAAGACAAAGATATAAACACGTAGAAGCTGAAGCAAGTCCTACCTTGTTGCTCAGAGCCTCGATCTTGTCCTGGTCCAGTTTGTGCTGACGGTTGCTGGCCTCCATGGTGGTGGCAAACCTCTCCACCTCTCTGTTCAGGACACACACCACATTTTCAAACGTGCCTGATTTCACTTCAAGCTCCGTACACCTCCGCCCAAGCTCGACCACTTTGGTCTTCTCACTGTGGAGCTGGAGCTCCAGGGCTGCACCCACCGAGCTGGGCAAGGGCGTGAAGGAGGTGGACACGGAGAGGGTGGGAGCCAGAGTGGGAGGTGGAGGAAGAGGAGCTGAAGCGGGAGGACCGGGGGGGCCGGAGCTGGAGGATGAAGAGGAGGAGGCGGCGGCTGTGGCTCCCTGCACGGGAGGCCCAGAGGAGGTGGTGCTGAGCTGGGAGACTCTGGCCTCCAGCTCCCTGAGGGACTGTTGGAGCTCCACCAGTTTGTGTCCGGCGACTTCCAGTCCCTGGGGCTGCAGGCCCTCCATGCTCACCTTCATGCCCATGATGTAGTGCAGCAGCAGGTTGAGGTGCTCGTAGGCGAAGGCACGTTCGTGGTCATGAATCTTTTCTTTTTCCACCTACACAAAGGGAGAAGGGAAAGAAATAAAAAAGATAATAACATGCGCTCTGATAATCTGTTTAAGTGTCACGTGGGAAAGTTTTTGGGAGGGTGATTAGGTAACCTTAAGAAGACTCTAATCAGACGCCCAAACATCCCCTCAGCAAAAACGAACTGAAAAACTCTCCCTCCTTTTGCTCCTATTCCTCTCCTGATAATGTTTAAACTCACCTGATAGAAATGTTTGTGTGACGTCAAAACAGGATACTTACAGACATGTCACATCCGACGACGTGAAATCGACACGGAGTTCTGAACTTGCTGCAGAACTTGATGTGGTCCACGTACTAGAACAAAAACAATGAAACAACATCAAGCATCCTAAAGTCAGCAAAAGAGGTGTGGCCTGTTGCACCAGCTCCGTGTAAGTCCTCACTGAACCTTCACGTTCAAACGAGTGAGTTTGTGACTTAGGTTGTGTCATTGTTTGGTTACCATAGAGACGTATGGTTCATCTTTACTAGTAGAGCTTAACATCCAAACTAGCCAAAATATTATCGGAGAAATTACATTTTCAGGGTCATTTCTCCGTTTGTAGACATACTGGGGACACATATTAGAGTTGGATGACGAAGCAGCGGGAGCAACTAGGGGTTAAGTGTCTTGCCCAAGGACACGTCGGACATGTTGCTGCAGGAGCTGGGGATCTAACCCCTGACCTTCCGGTTGAGAGACAAGGACCTTACCACTGAGCCACAGCAGTAGAGGCATGTATATTAAATATTTGTCTGTGTATGTTTCCAAAGCGAGGTAGATGTTCTTGGCCTTGCTACAGGAAGCTTCTGTACATGAGACTGTGATGATCCATCCTGTGTGCATGCCGTTTACCTTTTCTCTGGGTATTTTCTTCTTGGCACAGCCTTCACAGATCATCGGGTACTTGGGACAGATCTCATCATGTGCCTGCAAAACACAGATGCTGTTTTCTTATCCACTCAGAGCTGCTGTGATGTCATGTGGCAGCACAGACAGGACGCCTCAGCATCAAGCTTCACAGCACATCTAAATAAATCATTTCGTACCTTGATGTTTTTGAAGTGAAACGGCTCCTTGCAGTACTTGCAGTTGAGCGTTCTCTCCGGGCACTCTCGCTCGTTATGGCGCTCCTGTTCGTTGAAGCGGATTCGTTCTTTGCAGGAGGGGCAGGGGATGATCATGAACTCACACTTTCCCTCGTGATTCATCTGGAAAAAGTGCAGCTTCAGTTAAAGTGACGTTCTTTATGATGCAGAAACGTTTGTGAGGCCTTTACTGCTTCGAACAAGCAGCCACATCCAAGTCAGAAACAATGGTGTCAACACTGAAGTGCCTAAAACTGCAGTTCCTCAAGTGTCCACTAAAACATATCCTCCTGATGTTCTCCTTTCATGTTGTTAGTCTGTGAAACCTAAAGAGCAGCTTTGTATGATCTTATTTATCTGATACTGGCGTCATTAAAAACCCTCATTTCAGCCTCTGACACGTTTGGCAATCTGAAAACAACGGAGGCAAATATTGACCGGCTGTAAAGCTAAATGTGAGTGTATAAGAGCCGACATGAAAGTAGGTCAAATCTCTGCTCACCTCGTAGTCCTTTATGCTGCCTTTCCAAGTGCAACTCTCATTGATACAAACGGCCGAAAGGTGTTCAACTTCCCTTCGCACGGCGTTGTCAGGAAAAGCCTGAAAAACAGAAGAGAACAAAAAGGTTTGCAGAAACACTCTGACGTGTTTGTCCACATGTCCTGCTCCGTTTTCTACATTATTGATGTCACAGAAAGTGCTGCATCGCCTCCTTATATATGCATTTACTTAGTTTTCTCTGTTCTGTTTAACCACACACTGCACCTTTCTGTGTTCGTCCTTTGAGTGAATCACGAGCAGCAGCGTTTGTCCTGCATGTCTGCTCACAAATAAAGCATGAGGATGCTTTTTTCACTTCTGGCTTGAACAAGGCCTCAAAGACGACACGACGAGAGCGGGTCGGTGAGCCGTGAATGTAGGTTCAGAAAAAGTAGGACAGGCAAGTTCATGCTCATCTATTATTACGAGGAGAGGAAGAAGACTTGTGTCCAGTTCTAAGAGAAGAGCAGAGTGATGACAAGTAACCAGCCCTGAACAGACCGCCGTTTCAAACCGTGATATTTATGTTCCTGTGACGTTTCGCCTTCAATCTGAATGTCGTGAAGGCTGATGAGGGATGAAGTAATCCCCCCTCTCTACCGTCTTCAGAGGTAGTAAAAGAGGCGAGATGGTTTCAGCGCATCAGTGTGTGTGTGTGCATGTCTGACTGTGTGTATGTGAAGCTCCAGCTGTGCCGTGCTTTCTCAATGCCAAAACGCAATGTGAATTCACAGACTAGGATGAGAATATTACGCCATTGCAGAATCAATATCAATGTTTTGAAATTGGACTGCAGTACCCATTTTAAACACTAGGTGTCAGAGTTACATATTGCTCCTTTGACTTTAGCTAACTGTGAAGTACGACATTACTGAGAAGCATGTGAAGGCAGCATATGTGCAGGATATTTTATGTTGCTGGAGCTGTTGTGAAGCTGTGCCAGAAAACTCGACTCTGCTTCTCCAGTATTTTCTTCATCGTCAGACATTCCCCTCGTTGTTCCTGAATTCATTGGTTGGTTTTCCTCATGGCTCCTGTTTGATGGACTTTTCCGTTTGGACCTTTTTGTTATTTTGGACTTCATTTCCCTGGACTTTGAAAGATTGCTTGTGTTCTTCTCTTTGCTGGACTTGTTTGTTGGACTCTCACTGCATGGACTTATTGTGTTTATTTCATCATCAAGCCTTTTGTTTTTCCTTATTGCATTACATAAATCTTTGCCTGCATCAACTTTGTACACGTCTGATACCCGACAGTTGAATAAATCATGTGCTTTTTTTCTTAAGTGGATAAAAACGTGTTCATACTCACACATCCTTGTTTCAAAATCGACGTCGGGTCCTCGAAAATATCCTCTTTAATGCAGGCGCTGCATTTCTGGGGTCCATTACTGCAGAACCAGAACATGCAAACATCAGACCCCCGACAGTGAAACATAACCAACTGTGTTTACACGTTTAAATGACTTGACTAACTCCACTACAGCTCATGTTACAAGCAAATATTTCCTTTTTTATTTAATAGCTAGAGTTCATTTTAATTAAACAAAAACAACCACAAACTATAAAGTCAGATTATCCATGAAGCTAACCAGCAGTAGAAAAAAAAAGGAATTAAAATTAAAATGTATCACTCTATCCACAGTCCTGTCTCTTAATAAAGGCGTAAAAAGCCTGAAAATGAATCTTTAAAATGAGCTCAACATTTTTCCAGCGGCAGCATTGAATCATTGAACCTGAAATAATAACGATGTAATAATGGAGTGCGTTGTGATTAATCTGAAATGGTTCCTTCTGCATAATGTGGAGTCATACTTTTGTACATTTACTATCACTTTATTATGCATGGCTTTAACTTGCAGCACTTTATTTCTACACTACATTAGAGCTACTTTTACTTAGGCTTGCTAAACATGAGACGATTTGAGGGCCAAAGTTTGGGCCTGACTTGTCCCATCGAGCGATCAAGGAAGCGGGGCCAGATTCAGGTCTTGTCACAGACGATTATTTGTCCAATTAATCCTCAAGTCTGTGGTGTCCCTACAATTATTTTACAGCTCCCGATTGAGTAGGAGCCTCTCCGATCTGGAATCAAAATTAATCAAACATGTTTGATATTTACTGCTCCCGATCAGGCTGCCTCCGACAGAATACCAGCAATAGCCAATGAGAGCGAGCAGATCGGAAAGCATCACCAACCGGATGTTATGTACTCACAGATCACAAAATAGGCAGCAATCATCTTAAACTCAACTGAGCCGCGAGCCAAGAGGAATACTCTTATTCTTTTCTTTTTATGTTTTTTTTATTTCGCTGCAAAACAGAAAGCACGCCAGGACAGCCAGCTGACGACCATGATTGTCCTCCATATTTGATTTTCTTCTGTAGTAACATTTCATCACGCAGGTTTCTGTGAAATCTCGTGTCTGTGTTACTACAAACAGCAGGTGTGTGGTCTCACGGTCTGGCTGTATCGTCTGCGATAAGAGGATTATAAATTTAAACATCTGTTTTAAACTGTCCTCATGTCTGTGGTCTCCCACGTTTTAAGACTTGAAAATCGTCTTGTGTGTAGCCAGCATTAAATCAAAAACTTGAGTAACCCTTAACAGCTGCAGCTCCTGTTCAAACATTCCCGTGGTAGAGTTTAGGATCTGACCTGACAGTCCTGTTGAAGCAGTAGGAACAGAAGCGATGTCCACACTGGGCTTGAAACGGTCGTCTCAGTATGTTGTGGCAGCAGTTGCACAGGTGTTTGTCCTCCAGCTTGTTGCCCAGGATCTTCTTGGGGAAGCCAGGCTTGTTGCTCTCCATGGAGGACGGAGGGGACGGTTCCTGCGTGGCCATGGTGTCTGTTCACACGTCACACCTTTAGGAGAAGAGAGAAATACGTGGAGACGTGAGGAAGAATCATTCTGATGCAACAGTTAGCATGCTAAAGCAGCCTGTGGTGACTAATTCTGTGTTATTCATGTGTGTAAAATCTTAAAGCAGCAGCAGTGATGGTTCCTCTCTCTCTCTCTCTCTCTCTCTCTCTCTCTCTCTCTCTCTCTCTCTAAGGCAGAGCATCACAGGCCAGCTGAAGGCCTACACCCTTTGTTTACATTTCCACTCTGCATCCACGGCTGCTTGTGGCTCAAACTGATCTCTTTCCACTCCTACGATCCACGCTCTGCTCATCCTACCCAGTAACACTGCTGACAGATCGCACATCCATTGTTTCCCTCCCTCCATCCTCCCTCCATCCTTTTTCCCTCCTTCCTTGTCGCTGTTGCTAAGCTATCAGCATCCTTTCAGTCAGAAGTGGTACCCAGCACGCCGCCACGCCCCTTTGAAATCTGAAGCCTGCAAGACACCGTTTACAGGCTTTCTGCAAATGCTGTTGCAATCACCAGAGTTGACACTTACCTGCGTTTAAAGTCTAAACTGTCATCGCGTGCACAGGCTGTCAGATCCTCCTTCCTGGTCGCAGGTCGTCGCTCGCGCGCTGTGTAAATGTTACACGTGTTTCTGCAGCCGACTGGAGGTGTTTTCTTCAGCGTTAGCCACATAATACAGATGTGGTGCCCAAAAGCGATGGCTGTTATTGTCCAATATCGCCATTGCACTTTCAGACTGGGTGTTACGTCATACAGGGGGGCTGGACACGGGTTGATGGGCAGACGGGATGTGGAGGCGCGCGTGTGATTGGTTCAGAGCTGAGGAGTGGGCGGGCTGCAGCCTGCAGAGTGCGAGCACAATAAACATCCAGAGAGCTGGAGCTGAGAATATGAACAATGTGTGGTTCGGTTTTATGCATCTGTCTGCATGTGCTCTCTCTCTCTCTCTCTCTCTCTCTCTCTCTCTCTCTCTCTCTCTTTATAAAACTCTTACACTGATGCATCGGTTTTCAGAATAGTGACATACATTCTTTATCAAGTATTTATGGTGGAAGAAGAAATACTTAAGTGTTTAAAAGTCCTGCATTAAAAACGTTATATAGGCAAAAGTGTATGACCATCAACAATACCAAAAGTACGGAAGCCCTGAGCGGACAAACATCCATGCATTTATTTTACTCATTTTTCCTGTGACAGTGTCAGTTGGTGTATTATTCTCCAGAGGGGGGCGCAATTTCTCACAGATGAATGGGAGTGTACATCTTAGATCATTAGCTTGATGCTAACGTATAATGCAGTTGCCATTGACAGGCTAACGGAATTAGGTTAACGAGTGTTTTCATTGAAATGTTTGAACTCAAAGCGAAGCTGTTGATCCGTTACAAAATGTTCATCATGAAAGTTTACTTCAGGTGAACGTCACATGATTAGCTCCTCGCTCACCTGAACCTCATTTAGCCACTTGTTAGCAACCACCGTTTTAAGGACGCGTAAAAGCTTCAAAATTCACAAGTGGGGGTATTACCGAACGTAGTTTATCTCATCTAACAAAACGCCAACATTTCTTAAGCTTGTGTTAACCACAGACCTTATTTGAGGCGTCTAACCACAAACCCATTCAAATTTGCCATTGACTTTTAGAGGATAGAACCCACGGCGCTTAAATGCTAACTCACTTCCGGGTTTTAGGACTCATTCCTGTGGCACCCTATAGACTGAGCTGTGAGGATTCTTTGTGAGTATCTCAAGCTGTTAGAGTTAAATCCGGTTATAAGAGCACAGGTTTTAGTTTAACCTGGTTTCAGTTTAACCTAGTTTAAGTTTAGACCAGTGAGCTCTTATTGGAAGTTTGAGCAGCTTCAGCCTAATCTTCCCCTCTCTGGTTTTTGTTGCTTCTCAGCGCTGAAGATGGTCCAGTGGAGACTCCACCTGGAGACGAGGACATGTTGGTTCAATTCCTGCCTCAGATGACTTGAGGTAAGTCACACAAGTGTGTGTGGTGTGCGTGTGTATGTGATTTCACTTCCAACCAAACAACAAAAATTTCCGCCGTTGCGATTTCTCGTCAATTTCAACTTGCCAATCAAATTGCGATCACAGATTTCAACGTGAGAATTTCATCTGGGAGCACAGAGGACGAAACAGAGAAGGCAAGAACACCTGAGCCCATGGGGGTCCAGCTAGCTAGCTTATCAAGCTAAACAATGTTCAGGTGAGCGAGGAGCTGATCATGTGACCTTCACCTGCATGAAGTAAACTTTCATCATAAACATTTTGTAACAGATCAAAAGCTTTGCTTTAAGTTCAAACATTTTGATAAAAACAAAGTGTAGCCCCATGCTTTCTCTAAAACTATTAAACTGATTCATCAACAGGAGGTTTTTTTTTTGTTTTTTTTTCACAGCAAGAATCTTTCTGTTGAAAGACGTCTAACAGATTGATTTCCAAAGAAGGGTCAGGACAACCCAGGTGGTCGGGACCACCAAGAGGGGGAGAAGCAAAAATGCATGCCACGCTGAGCAGGGCAAGGAGAGTGAATGCTGTCAGATGCCCCTTGCCCCTGCCCTCCCCCCCCCTCCTCCCACATAACACAGACTCTCATCAGCCCCACAGTCAGAAAACATCAAAGTAATGTGAAGGCTGAAACTGTTTTTATGCGTTACATTAACGCTCACTGGACTTTACATTCTTTTTCTTACATGCACTCCATTGCAGCTTGTAGATTTTGTTATTTTTTATTATTCTTTATATTTGACACTTTTTAAATTCTATTGTTTATGTTGGTAAATTTCTTATATTTAATTGTATTTAAGTTCTTGCTTTTTTGGCTTTATTTCCCTTGTTAACTGTTCTTGCACCAATACACCCAGACAAATTCCTTGTATGTATAAATGTACTTGGCAATAAACCCGATTCTGATTCTGATTCTTAAGGGAGGTTTCCTACTGTCATAGCAAAAATTTTTCTTCACGTGTAAATGGAATAACTTTTTTATTTGTTAGTACTTTTAGTTGTAAATAAATTCTTTACATGCTTTGCTCTTTCCTTAAAAACTTCCAAGCAAAATCTTGTGCAGTCAAACTTGAAATGGACTTAATTGCCAATAAATTTATTTTTTCAAGTTAGACAGCGTACAAGAGTTTGCATGCATTTTTTTCTAAATATCTAAATTGTGACTTTGAACATCTTTGTTTTTGAGTCCCGAAAGAATAAAGCCAAGAAGATTTATATGCTACCAAATTGGGATACTTATAAATACATATCATTAGTGGGGATAAAAAGGGTGAAAAAATGAAATTCATTTGCGTGCGTGTGCCCACAAACTTCATGCCACCCCTCCATAAGTCGCTGCCCCAGGTGGGTCACCCCAGTCCAAAAAGTCTGGACACACCCGTGCCCTCCACAACAAGCCATTTGAACTCTCACGACTTTTTAACATTGTGATCCGCTTATATAACTCTAATTTGCATGAATTTGTTTGTGCTTTGTGTGTAGGGTGACTTGTTGACGACCTCACTGCTCCCACAAAAAAATATAAAGACACTCAAAGCAAAGACTAGTAGACATCGTGTGAGACAGAGACATTTATTTCAGGCCTGTGAGATGTACAACAGTTAAAGGCACCGTCTATGATTTAATGTCAACAAAAGTGCTCACCATAGCAACGCAGCTGCAAACACAGACTCACATTAATGCTCCAGAAATGACAGACAGGTTTTTGTTTTAAGGCACAAAAGTGAGTTAAAAACAAAGAAAACATCACAAGGTTTTAAATTATAACCAGTTAGAAACTCCTCAGTTATAAAAGCGATAAATTCTGCACCTTGCATTGTTAATTAAATACAGATTATTCTACATTTACGATTAAAAAAAGTTCTGTCACCCAAGCCTCGACTCTCACAGCTCCATTTGACAAACAGAACACAATCCGAGGAAATGTTGCCCATAAATGTATTTAAAATCTTCACAAACATCCCTCCCTGCCTGATTTATAAATATAGCTCACTGGCAATGTCACTCTAACAACACAAAACGTTCAACAGCATAAGTTGACCTTTGAAGAAATGTCCGGAAACATTGAAATAAAGCCCTTTGGACCGTTTAAAATCCCACTATTGTGAAATGCAAAATAAATGTTCTTGGATAAATATTACATAACTTGTCTTCACTAACACTGACACACTAACTGTGGCTGCTACACACAGAGTCCTGAGAGGAATAAAGGGGGAAAGAAGATATTATTGCACAGTTTAAGTCAAAGTTCACACAATTTAAAAAAGCTTTTCTGATAAGACGTCCGCGCTTTGGCTACAAATCCATCACCAAAACTGATCTTCAGTGAAAGACAGTTGGAGGAAAAGGTCAAGCTTCTTCTTCTAAGTCTCTTCAAGTAGCTTCCGGAGGTTTCTTTGAATCTGAAACACAATAAAAGAAACAGATTAAACACATATCAACTACTGTGGATTAACCATTTGCTTTAAAGGAAGCATTTGCAACTTTTTGATCCAGTAGATGTCGCCCTTGAGCTCCAGCATGAAACCAAAACAAACTGCTGTTTGGCCACACCTCCTCCATACTGAAGCCTCTGCTCTCCTCCCCCCTCCACTCGCGTTTGCACGAAGGAGTTATCAATTAGAAGGCACCATAATTAAAAATGTCCCAGTTTGTCCCAGACTGAGACAAGACAGAGTAAAAATGCTTTCAATTCCGAGACGATACTGAGACCTTCAAAAAGTGGTCTCCAGACTAATGCCGAACTCGAGTACTACTACACTACATTTGGTTGATAAAACCATCAGCGGGAGAAACACTAAAGGGGAAGCCTTGAAGTGATTGAGTTCCTCTACAAACCTTTTCTAGCTTGAACAAGTTGTTTGACAGCTCTCCGTAGATCTCAGCGTTCATCTCGCTCTGCGACCTTTGGCTCACAGAGTTCCTGCAACAAGGTTTGCACAAAGTCATGAATTGAATCATGTGTGAAGATATAAAGCATACTCGTCCGAAATACATACTACTACTCATAAATGTATGAGAGCACTTGATAATCTGTGTCCTACTCATTATGAATGTGCTCCCCCATGGACACTAGCGAGTTCAAACGATGCTCCAGAGCCACGATCTTGAAAGCCATGTAACACGAGGACAGGACGAGAACGCCGACTCTGTGAGGACACGCAAACACAGCGACACATGGACACGAGCACAACAAACACGGAGAACAATCGCAAACACACCCAGATAATGTGGGTAAGATTTGAGAGATGTTAAACCATTGTTTTTCTCCGAGAGCTGCGGCTTCTCGTGTGTCACAGAATGAAAGGTTACTCACAGAAACAGATAGATGAGCAGGATGGTGTGTAACGACATGGGCTGGGAGGATCTGTCTTTGAGCGGTGCTTTAGGCGACGCTACAGGGGAAAACGTAACAGAAAAATGTTGTTGAGAAGATAAAAGTTAAAGTAACTGAGCTGAACATTAAAGGAACATTTTGACTGTTTGACAGATCACTCGTGCATCCACATACAGACATGTTATTTTACTCTTGCGTTTTGATCAAGCTGCTGTGTTTAAAAACTGAAGTGCAAAAACCTGCAGTTCCTCGAGTGACCACTTGGTTTGGTTTTGCACTTCAGCCCCAGAAGGGAAATTCAGTCTGCTTTTATAAATAAAAGTATAGTTTGAGTCATTTGTAGTCTTTGTTTTAGAATAAAAAACACCTGAGTTTTGATTTTTAGGCCATACCGTCCAGCTCTAATAAAAGGCTACGATACGTTTGACTGACAGGTCGGCGTGATGTCGCTGTTTGCCAGGAGGCTTAAGGTCGCCCTTAACTCCACCTCTTTGCCTGTTTTGAGATCATGTGGACACAGAGGTGGTCTGTTTAGATTTTTTACCCCTGTTAGGAGCATTAATGCTAAGCTAAGCTAAGTTGTTACTGACAGTACCTTCATTTAAACAGATTGATTTTCTCATCCAAGAAAGCGGGACAGGCCGTGCTCTCTACGTGTGTATGTTTCTTAAAATATTCATCAAATGTTCAAATGTTTACAACAGATTTTAATCAGCAGAAACAGAAACAAAGGGATCAAGTATACGGCAATGTTTACACGACAACGATTTCAGACGTAAACGCTAACCTTTTGTTGCGTTTTGACCGTTCGTTTACATCACAACAACGTTTTGGGAGCCTGGAATAACACTGTCTCCTTTGTCGTGTGGGCAATACGCAGACTATACGCACATGTGCTTTAAGGTTCCAGTCAACAGCCATGCAAGAGTAGGCGGACTACAACAACAATGGCGGACTCCAGAGGAGCCATTAGCAATGTTTGCATGTTCACACCTCACTGCTCTGAAGCAGAGTATGTGCATATGCGTGTTGTCTCACTACAAAGTCACACCGCCAACTACTGCAATTTTTTTGAAAAGCTGCCGCGAAATCAGGCATTTTAGGCCGCAACAATCCCCCAGAATGTCTGCGAAATCCTGGAGGGACTGACTAGCTGTTACCTTTATTGTTTTTTTCTACAGGTCGTAAAGAAGGCTGTACCCCTGGACCCTAACCCTGTCTAGCCAGACATACCGTGCGGCACAGGCCGACAACAATGATCACAGACTCATGCCACAGTATCCGTCTTGTATAAACATGGCCGTGTATCTACCGTTATTCAGGGCTGCTCCGTGGATTTGGCTGGGAGCCTGCAGGTGGATGTCTGCGTGGACTGAAACCTCTCCACTCTTCACTGCACTCAGAAACGTGTCGGGAAAGTCTGCTCAGATAAACAGAGAGAACCTGTGACTTCATCTGCCTCCTACAAAGCAAATATTATCCTTAGCAGGAGCACGAGAAGCCCTGATGGTGTGACCGGTGCTCTTCGTTAGCTCGTGACATTCACAAGAAAAACTGTCTCAAATAAACAATAAGCCGCTGTTTTCATTCCAACTGTCTCTGCTTTAACAAAGTCTCAACAGCTCACATTTCACTTTGGCTTCTCTCCCAATATTTGCTAACCAAAGACTGTCTGAGGTGCAGTGACACCCGACACCCGCCGCAAATTTGTAGAGAATAAGAACGTGTGTGACGCAGATCAGAAGAAGAATATGGGGTCGTAAAGTGTTGAGGATGGAGCACACACCTGTTATCTTGTCATAATCTGGAGTCTGCGAGCCGGAGCTGCTGCTTTCCATCATCTCCTGCCGTCTCTGCTGAACGACCCCGTCGAGGTCGGAGAAGTCTGCAGAGAAGTCCTGCAGCGCACATACAGGAAGATTTACAATAGATACCACATGCAGAGGTGGTGCTGTATAGGAACAAAGCTGCTCTATACGTCTTTCATCTCAGAGGAAAACATTTTGAAAACCTCCTCATGGTAGGGAGGTACATCGCGTACAAAAACACGGGAAAGAGAACAAACTGACCAGAGGAAGCGTCGACGGACAATCCACCCTGAAGCTGTTCTCACACGAGGAATTAGTGGGGCTGCTGCAAGTCTTCTCCACCTGGAATCATACAGAACAAACATTTATACATATAAGATGTGTTGAAATATCAGAAAGAGTTATGCAATTGGTGAATTTGTTTTACAATTTCTCTACAATTCTACAATTCACTTAGCAGACGCTTTTATCCAAAGCGACGTACAACTCTGTTTGTTTTTATTATTTACTCATTTTATCATTTAATCATTTAATCATTTTATTATTTACTCATTTTATCATTTAATCATTTAATCATATAATCATTTTTATCATTTAATCATAACTGTTTTTGAATTGCTTTTATATAACCATTATTTGTTTAAGCATTTTTATTAATCATGTACCTATGGTAAGATAACCCTGTCAATGAATATGTTTTTTTTCTGATACCTATTAATTGGAGAGATGAAGTGTCAATCAAATCTCCCTGCTTAACTGCACGTGTCTGACTTGCAACGACACGTGCCTGACTGCATGGTGCCTTCAAACCTGTTGAGGTCAGAGAGGGTAGAACATATCTTGAGCAAAACCACCAAAATCCCCTGCTCGTGTGGGTTTGACACTTCACTAAATTTTTGTATATAGAGTTCAGGTGCTGTGTGATACCACAGGTGACTTCAGTGACCTCTGGGTATGCAGCACGTCTGAGAGTTCAGATGTGTGACACTTCAGTGACCTCTGGGTGTGAATGTGACCGCAGCACTAAGGCATGATGCACCTGTAACCACACCGACATACACACATACACACACCCACAGACATACACACACCCACAGACACACACACACACACACACACGCTCACACATTCACATACAATAAGTTTTTTTCCCAAGGTTTCCGGACAAAGAGACCGATTGGCTATATAAACTCTTTGAAAAATTGATCGGGAGTCTTTTTGGCACTTGCTATCAGACTCCACGTCGCTCTGAATCAAAAATTCCCCTTTTGGGAACTTACACTCTGAGACCGGACCCTTTGAGAGAAAATCTTAGTGTTTATTCACTGGGTTTAATCTTTTGAAATTTTTTAACTTTTATTTTTCATTTTATATTTTGGATTATATCGATTTGTATTGGAGTTTTAAAGACTTTGTCAGATTTTTTACCTTTTGGATTTATAATAAATTTGTTAAAATCTTTCGAACTCCCTCTTTGACTGAGTTTCTTCACGACGGCCACGTGACCCTCGGAGGGTAAGTATGAGAAACCACACCACGGCACACGAAAACTGACATTTACACCTCATACCACCTAGCATCCGAAGTTTGAGGAGGTTTGCAGTGAAGGGATTGTGCTTGAACCTAAATATCCTCGTTAGGGAGTATAATTCCAGAGGCTGTTACAGGAACCGGTCCTTCTCGACTGGGTGTTAGATTAATTTTATCGATAAAGCTCCTTCTGCTAGGAAATAGTAGACTAGTGGTCGGTAGGAAGCGAGCCCTCTTAAGTTCTAGGAAATAGTAAACTAGTTAACTAAGTTAGGAGACAAACTTCCGTTGGCTAAGATAAGATTGTTCAACCCAGTTTATGCCCGTCGAGGACGTGCAACAGATGTTTTAAATCAGTAATAAAAGTTAAATGAGACTTTGAAGCAGCAGGAGCTACTGATGACTCTTTTTGATATCACATGAACGAAAGTTGAAGTCCAAGGAATCAATGATTGAGTTAGCAGAGTTGGTCGTCTCTCAACCGGAACTTCGGGGGTTCGATCCCCAGCTCCTGCGGCAACATGTCCAATGTGTACTTAACCTCAAGTTGCTTCC
Source organism: Tautogolabrus adspersus (assembly GCA_020745685.1). Taxonomy (NCBI): domain Eukaryota; kingdom Metazoa; phylum Chordata; class Actinopteri; order Labriformes; family Labridae; genus Tautogolabrus; species Tautogolabrus adspersus. The sequence goes on along the minus strand of CM036549.1, from coordinate 15,517,787 downwards.
GCTGATTCGTCGGCAGCGTATGAATGTGTACGAATGGGATTAGTTACTTCTGATGGACTCTTTACACAGCAGCTTCTACCATCAGTGTGTGAATGTGTAGGTGTGACCTGCGGTGTGAAAGCGCTTTGAGTAGTCAGAAGACTAGAAAAGAAATAAACAAGCTCGAGTCCATTTACGATTACTGTTGAAAACATCCAGAATAGTTGATTGTAACTTAAGATCTGCCTCTGATTGGGCAAATAGCCAATCATAGATTTGGATTTTGGGGTGGCCAATTAGATTTCAGGGGGGCCCATGCGACCCCGGGCCAACCCTCTGGCCACGCCCCTGTGTGTGAACAACTGTAACGACTGCATTTCCCCCGGGGATAAATGAAGTATTTCTGATTCTGATTTAACAAAACAATAAAATATTCCTTCACAACTTCAATCAAAAACACTCGCGGTGACGGGAGGCGTGTCTTACCTCCAGGTGAATGCAGATGGTCCTCAGAAGTTTGTAGGTTGTGTTTCGAGACAGAAATGACACAAACACGTGCTGGAAGACAGCGAATCAGAATGAGTTTTCATGTTTATATTCAGAGAAAGAACTGACTATGTCAACGGTCCTCTTACCTGATAACTTGTAGTTTCTATCACGAGGGCGTTTGGCACTAAAAGAGCGGTTTTAGTCTTTTTGATGAACGTCACCGTGACCACAGGGATGGAAATCTGGAGAAGACAGAAAATACCGACATGTAATAACCTGAGGAATTAGCTCCAACACATTGTCTTGGTCTCACCCTGCCTTAGTCTTGGTCTTGACTCGGTCTCGATCTCTAAATGTGTTGGTCTTGTCTCGGTCTCGGAGCACTCTGGTCTAGGGTATGTCTCGGTCTAGGTTAGTGTGGTCTTGACTACAACACTACCAGTTATTTAAAAAACAGGATGAGATACCTTGGTGTCTCTGCCAAAGACTTTGGAGTGGAAACAGATCCAGTTATCAGAGACGAACATTTTGCCCTGATATAAAATGTCTCTCTGCAGGGCACACGTGTAACCTGTTGGCACAAACAAAAGCTCCACCTTTAGAGAAACATTCTCTTTTCTTGCATTCACGTGAAAAGAGAACTCGACACTTACTCTGTTTGAGGGGCTCGTCTTTGCTGACCTCCTTAAATAACTTGTGATAATGTGTGTTTGTCTTAGATATCTGTGAAGAAGCAGAGTGGACGTTTGTTTTGATAAGAAAACTGCAAAAATGTGACATTGTGTATGACGTAGAACAAACGGGAGGTGTGTTTCTTTTCTCCCTACGTGGCTGGGCTGGGGTTTCTTCCTGTCAGACTTGGTCTCACAGTCGCTGGGACTCTGCGCCGGTGAAAGCTGCTCCACAGGTTTTAATCTGACAAATCAAAGGTCTGTGTTAATGTTTGAGTAGCAACGTAACACCCGAGGGGAGGACAGGTGACACATATCAGCTAATGTAGGTCACTGAAGTCGTGTGACTCATGATACAAAACATGAGCTCACTTCTTCTAATCCACACAGAGTAAATGACAACAAGTGTGTGTCCTTTATTTGGCTTTGCACGCCGTCAGCTGTGGTCATGTCAGGACTGCTTACACAGCAACAGTGAAATCAGTAAACAGCACTTTGGTCATGCAGGTGGAGTCACAGAGCTCCACTCGCATCGACACTTTTAAAGCCCACAGTGAGAAGTTTGTATCTGTTTATGAAACACACTGAAAGTAAAACACGTTCCTCTATATGAGCTACAAACGCCAACCAGGCGATGAAAGAGAAGATCGATCATTTCTATAACGCTTTCTTTTTAATTCCTATCATCCTGCCGCAGGGTAGGTGTCAGGCGAAGCAATTAACAGCACGCTACAGGCGAGGTTTGCAAACAGTGCTGTTCTCCTAGCTCCGCCTCTGTAACGCCTCTCTTACTAGCTCTGATGGCGGAACAGAGGGGGATCACTTCTTCCCTCCATTACACCTCTTTACACATTCATGAGCCCAGTATAGAATGTTGGCTGTTGTAAAATCAATCTGAATGTTTTAAGGTGTAATGACAGCTGAGCGTCGTTACGGCACTGTTGCAGAACAGCATGATGAAAAGGACTCAATATTAAATGAACTCTTTGACTCTTAGGATTCCTACAGGGTGCTACTTGGTAAGAATTTCAGTCCTTAAAGGTCACATATGATGTAAAATCCACTTCTCTAATATGTGTCCCTAGTCTGTCTACAAACCCCCCAATCATGAGAAAAGTCCATCCTCTCTGTCTTTTGCCTGCTCTACTTTTCAGAAAATGTGTGCTCAAACAGGCCGTTCGGAGATTTTCCCTTCATGACATCACAAAGGGCAGTAACCCCTCCCCCAGGTGGGTGACACTCCCACAGCTAGGTGTTTGTTCTGCCCTCTGAGTCTGCCTTCTCACCGTAAACAATAAAGCATGGAGCGAGAAAGCCAGAGCCACCCAAGTCCTTCCAGAGAGGGGCGTGGTCAGACACAGCTCATTTACATTTAAAGCTACAGACACAGAAACAGCCTGTGCTGTGCCTGTGCAGGGCTGAAATAGAGGGGTTTATAGACATGATCAAATACAGGATCAGAGTGGATTTAGAACAAGAAACTTCACACACATGTTTTGAGAGCTCTGAGACTTATTTAAACTGGTTGAAGAGGAGGAGAATATGTGACCTTTAAGACGCCATAATGTTTCCAAAGTAGTGACACAGTTTATATTGAACCAAAGAGCAAAAGGTCAGATTAACAATCATAAAGAATCAAAAATAAAACTACTCGTTAAAGTACTTCAAAATATTTGAATGTAGTTGTTTTAAAGTGTTATACAAGCTATACAAGTGTAAACTTGTATAGCCTCATAATGTGCGACGAATATGAAGCTGGTGTGTGTCTCTGCGGTGAAACGGTGTGTGTTTGTTCTTGTTCACATGCTCACAATGTGACCTCCTGTTCCAAAAAAAGATTAAACAAATATCAAAGAAAAAAACAGACCAATTACACCCTTGATTATCTGAGAGAAAGAGGGGAAAAGGTTCGACTCAGTGCGTCTGAATCCAACACCGTCAGTTCAACAGTCTTTTCCATGCCCGTCTGAAAGTCCCAAACTTTAAAGTATTTAATGAACAGTGATTTAAAAGAGAGGAAACTAGCACATCCTGCTCTGGAGAAGCCAGATGACGAATATTCATGGATATGTTTTAGCTTTAAAGAGGAGATAATAGACATCATGAGAAGTGATCCTTTCTGCTGCTGGTGTTTACTACACGCAGCAGCCTCTCTAAAGACAGTTTAACCTCCTTCACCTCATGCCTGCTGCTTTCCTCCTGCTCTCTGGAGGCTCTGACTCTGGGTCCAGACACAGCTGGAGGCCTGCAGGTGACCCTCCTCTCCGCCCCTGTCTCTTCTCCCCTCCATTCTCCCCCTCAGACCTGCACATATCACACAAGAAGTCACAATTATCTAAATATCCTGCAACAGCAATAAGTTGCACAACACAGTCTTACATGTCGTTATAACACTGTGCTTATGCAAGAGTGACATGGACACATAATATCTGCATGAAACATTCACAATAGCAGATCATTTAAGAGCATATCTTGAACGTTTTTGCAGATTCTGAATGCAAATTAACGCAAACTGCTCATGTGTAGTGCCACGTACGCGCTCAAAAACTCAGCACAGCCCTTTAACTAAAAAAACAAAACAGGTTCTGCATGGAAATGACCACAATGCATTGGGCCTGAACCGCCTTCCTAAATGTAGAAAGCAGACCGGGCCCTTCCTCTCCATCTCATCCAAACTTACGCGGACCGCGTCCCTCGGGAGTCCTTGTTCACAAGTTGCTCCTGCGGGGACAATAACGGTGTGAGGGGTCCGTCCGCCTGCTCGTTCACTAGTACCATGTTTTATTTGTACATATTTCACTCGTCCTCCATTGGTTTCTTTCTGCTGTCGCCCTTGAGCTACACACAGAATACAGAAGCTTCAGGAAGCCCTGCTGGCACGGAAAGTTTGGGAAGAGATCGCTCGATGGAGCGAGAAGCCCGGCAGAGGAGAGGAGGAGCCGGGAAAGGGGAGGGAGCAGCAGGGAGAGCAACAGGGAAGAAGACAGGCGACTCCTTCCACCGGAGATCACACAGGTTTGAATCACGCACATACAGTTAAATAAAGCGGGGAAAGTTTTCAAACACACACATTCACTTCAGAATGGAGCAGCAACAAGTTTGAACTCTGCGTAAAACTTGAGCGTAATCTCCACTGTGTCCAAAGTCGGACAACTTCTGGATAAATGGCTCCCACAAGTCTTTCTATCGCCAGTCATGCAAGAGTTAAACTGTCTAGACTTATAAAACTTATATCAAATACAGAGTGTCAAGAAAGAGGAGTCCAGCAGAGGGCAGCAGAGTCCAGCGGGGGAATGTATTCTGCTCTCAGGTGTGTTTTATCCTCAGGTGACCCTGTCAACGCCATTGCAGGGGTTAATATCATTTCTCTTCCTAAAAGGTGTTTGTTAGGAGTTTGGTGAAATGGGGGATGTGAGGTTTCCAGTTTAATTCTTCTAACATTTTGATTAGAATCCTCTTTCCCTTTTAAAGAAACACTAAACACAGCACTCGTCTCCCTCCCATTGTTAATCAATGAAGCCATTTGCAAAGCAATACAGCATGATTTGCATAAACTTCCTGGGACTTCAGGCAGCGGTGGAAACACAGACAACTATGGGCCACAGGAACCTTTTAGTTCCTTGAAGAGAAGTCCCTGAACCTTTTAGTTCTGGGGACCTTTGGTCGAAAAGGGGTAGACGTCTTAAAGTCTTCGATCCCAGAACCTTTTCTTACTGTCTGTTCCAAAAGTCAGATAGTTTAAGTTTGCTGCTCCATTTACTCTGAACTTAAACGAGCTGCTCTCATTGGATGCTTTTAAGGGGATGTTGAATGACCCGGAGGCGGACACATCTGGCTGAAGATGTTCTCCCTGATTTGTTTGTGCGAAATCTTGACAAACACTTGCTGTTCAGATTTGTTATTTGTGTCTTTAAATGTCTAATAATGTTGTTTTTTTATGTGGCTGATCGTTTGTGTGAAACGTTTCCTGTCTTAACCAGGACACTTTTGAAACAAGAGATGAGTTAGTTTCTTTCCTGATTAATAAAGGTTACATAACATTGTTTTGTTGTCTCCACTTTCTCTCATCATCCACCAGGGGGCGATGCTGCAGCATTTATTAGAACCATCAGTGCAGGAGGGAAAGAGTTGTCAGGCTTCATTAAGTATCCAGGAGACAATCCTGCTGCAAGCTAGCAGCTAGTTAGCATGTCATTAATCATGGCTGACAGGAAACCAGGAGTCCAAGGTTTGAGAGCCAAAGAGACTCTGTTTTTATTCTGCCTCTTTTTTTGTTAACAGACAGGAGAGCCGGCAGATATGGAGACTGTTTGTTTGGTTTTCAAACGTTCAGAAGTAGAAATAACATCTGGTAATCATGCTGCTCTGCAGAAATACTTTGTGACAGCAAAACTTTACGTGAGTCACTCTGCAGTTAAATATGAGGGGTGTAGAAAAGTAAGAGTAGCAAATATGCAGATTGACCCCTTCTCTTTATATGAATGATTGTTAGATTATTGTAACTATCAGTGTTGTTGCATTGAAATATGATGCACCTTGATGTTGCAGACTGAGCCTTACCAAACTGTAAAAAGCTTGAAATAGTGTCGGGAAGTTTCATATATAAGATAAGATAAACCTTTCTTCATCCCACAAAACGAGTAAGATAAGCGTCACTGCAACACAGAGCGAGGAGAGCCAAACAGAGCACCACTAAAGACAAAATAAAAACATTTGAGGAGCTGAAAACAGCTGCAGTTGTTACCAACGCCGTCTGAACATTCACAGTTGTATAGAATTAATACTATCATGCACACTGCACACAAAGTCGAACATGTTATTGCACAAAGTTAGTTCTTTATGTTATTACACATAAGGATCAGAGGATATCATAACATGGTAGACATTGCACGAGAGGTTGGAGTGAATTGGGTCCGGCTTGTGTGTGTGTTTTGTGAACTACTGGGAGCTAACACACATTATTTTGTCATGTGACAATTGGGGACAAGGCCGCCCATAAGGGGGGATAAAGGGGAAAGCTTACTGGGGCCAGGTGCATGGTGAGGGCCCATAGAGGAGGTTAGCAAAAAAAACATGGCCCATCCTAATTTAGAGCAACAATGACCACATTTTATTTACACCTAAATCCTCATCATGACCTCTTAAAGCAACTAAAACACACATTTCATTTAATGTTGCTTCAGAAAGTGTAGCCTGTTTCAAAATGTAAACACCCTCTTCTTAAAATGATCAGAGACCTTTTTGTGTGTGTAATGTTACCGTCGTAAGCAAACTCATTTCAGTCGGCTCCAGAGGCTGATGGGAGCCAGGCAGAGGGAGCTAATGTTAGCCAGGAGGCTAACGCTAACAGTACTGATCGAATGCTCATACGTTGATTTAAAGCAGATCCTGGGAGGACCCATTCACTGGATCTTTCAGAGGCCCAGACATTTCTGCGGGCGGGGCTGATTGGGGACATTATGAGGAAAAGCTTTTACATTTTGCCTCATAATATAAAAAAATGTCAAATAAAACATATTTTGCTTTAATCCTGAGAGAAATGACGACGTGTCACTTTCGTAGTTCCTTTATTCGTAATTCATTCTGAATCTAAAGACTTCAGCTGAACTGTCTTCAGGCAGGAAAGCAACTTTATACATGTATATATGTCGTTGGAGCGTTTCTTTCAAGGTCAATACAATCAATACGATCTCACGGCTCCACCGACTGATACCTTCACGATAAAAACAGACACGATAAGATGACACGCAAAAAAGACAAAGCAAGAGCCGTGTTAGACACAAAGTAACCATACACAATGAAAAATCAACGCTTTCTGCGTCGTTTCTGTGTGAAAGTCTGCGAAGAAGCTGCAAAAATATATTTAAAAAGACTGAATTAGCTTCCTGTGTGTACACGGGACCTCAATGTCGCCCACACGCTGCCTTCTTGTTGCTGAGACTCTGCACAGGGATTAAGCGTCCGTACGTCGACTTTACGCCATCCTGATCAATTTTCGATAAATTCTCAGATCACATGCGGCCTGAGCTGATCCAAACACATCCGTTTCCCCACAACTAGTTACAAATGACAAAGTTCTTCTTGGGAAAATACATTAAAAATAAAGAGCTGACAAATATTGTTACCTAAAAAGCTGTTTCCCAGTTTCCACTGTTTATGCTAAGCTAAGCTATCAGAGTAAACACATTAGAGTGGTGTCGTTCTCCTCTTTGCAAGAAAGGACCGGGCGTGTTTCTGTAACTATTTCTTTAGAGCCATGTGAAAGGGGTTGATTATTAGATTATATGTGTGTTTGAAAGGTGCCTTTTTCCTTCAGAGAAACATCTCTTTTGGTCGGCAGAAGGCTTTTCAGTGCCTGTCAGATATTCCAGCAACAGAAAGACGGAGAACAAGGCAGGCATAGAGAAAGGAGGCTGCTGTGTGCGAGAGTGCAAAAATGGTACTCGTGACGGGGGAAGATTGAAGTCCTGTTAAGTGCTCTGCTTGAAAGCATGTCTGGCCTCATTAGCTGTCAGTTGTAACAATACTGAGCTGGCAGTGAAGACAGGTTGGAGTCTAGTGGTCATAAATCACTCCTCGACAGCTGCCTGACAAGCTGGGAACCAGTACACAGGCACGGGCACCACTCTCAGCCTCGACGCTGCACAGGCACACAGGCGTGCACACAGTAATCTTAGAAATCATCGCTCCCACCCTGGAATTACATACAGCCTGGAAAAGTGGTGTTTTGTAAGAGGGAAATTGCTTTATTTCACATGTACGTGCACTCGAATGTAACCTGTCTAGCCTGTCTTTCTTCCAACTGTGTCCATTCGCTAAATGAGCAGTGGCTGCAGTGACTTCTGTGGGGTGGAGGGGGGGTAAAGAGCAAGGCCTGCAGGTCATTAATCACGGCCCCTGACATGCAGAGCAGGAGGCCAAGGCTCCCCTATGCATACAGCTGCCGGGCCACACTCAATGCACAGGCGATGTGTTGACCCTCAAACATCCCCCCCACCCCACCCCAACCCCCCTCCCAGCGCCTGTGGCCCTCATCTGTCCGACTCCCTCACTGTTTGTGTCAGTCATGTGTGCTGTCAGACACCTCCTCCTGCAGACCAACCGCAACAATCTGCATGCTGACTCCTCTCAGGTCTGGAACAGTGTTTTCACAGGTTTTTTCTTTTCATATGAGCCTGATTAGATTATTAGTGAATACAAACACTCTGATGATTTATTGCATTTTAAGCGCTGCTAGCTCAAGGCTAGCTGGCTGCAGGAAAGACAGCTGGCCCAGCACTTTGGTCAGGATCAAGTCTAAACATCTATTTGATGGATTGGAATTTGGTACATCATTTTATGTTACATAGTAGCTAATTCTTAATAACTTTGTTAATCCTAAATGTGTTTTCATCTCAGGCCACCATGAGGTTAACGTTCGTTGTTTTCCGTCAAATGTTCCAGCAACTTTTGGATGGACTGAAATCAAATGTGGTGCAAACATTCATGTTCTCCAGAGGACTTATTGTAACAGCTCGGGGATCCTCTGCTTTACATGTAAACACACAATGAGGTGAACTCTGGTAAGTGGTATTGGATAAAATGTTGCCACAACTATTGGATGGATTTTCATCAAAATACGTACAAAGATGTATCTTCAGCAGAAGATAAATCATAGTGACTTTGGTGATCTCTCTGGCCTGAACTCTAGTGCAACTATTATGTGGACTTTGGTGGCTTTGAGTAAAACATCTCCTTAACCAACCGAACTCTGGTCCGCTTAAAAACTGGCGTCTTGGTTCGCTTCCAAGTGCACCAGCGTTTGGCCAAAATTGGCCGTCTGTAAACGATGTCAAGGTTTGACAAGTGTGGCTAACAAGCATTGCTAACAACACCAGTCTTCAGTCGTCCTTGTAGGTTAACATCCACGTCTGTGCTAAATGTAGTTACACATCGCTCCAGTCGTTCTGCCAGTTTAGCCTGACACAGCCTACATTTGACATTATCTCCATTTTGTAGAACAAAATACTGCCAAACTGCGCCTCACTACAGGATGCCATTCTTCCACTGTCCTGTTGTTTACTTGCAGGTCATAGCGCAGCATTAGGCCGGATGGCAGCAGCCACTTACTGGAGCTACAGCCCAAACTAGTGGCGGATGGCTACAGTACAAAACATTTGACATGCTTTGGTGTGCTTGAAAAAAGTGCAGCGTGAAAACAAACCGAACCAAATGAAAAATGCACCAATGATACAACTTCAGCCCTGAATCGCGCAGAGTCCACCGCACTTCATATGTCTAAGCGACCTTAATGACCCTGGTGACCCTCTAACTTTCCTTCAGCGCCACACAGAAGCTGGATTTGTGGGTTTTATAATGTTTTGAATGTTCTGCATTACAATTTAGTTTAGCATTCATGTTCCTCAGAAGAAACACTTAATAACGTGGCGACTTCATCCAATAGCGGGTCAAACATTGAGTTTGTTTATCCTAATATCTCAAAAACTACTGAATGGGTTGGAACAAACTTTGGTACAAACATTCATGTAGCATAGAAGATTAACCACAGTGACTCATATTATCTTTTGACTTTATCTGCTGGCTATACGAGGTGGACTTAAGTTGTTATGAGCGAAAATGTCTCCAGAACTTTCGATGGATTGCCATGAAATGTGGCACAGACCTTCTTCATTTGTGCTTAAACTCCACATCTCATGTTTTAAGACTATGCTTCAAAAATATGTCCAACTATATCAAACATCAGAAGAAGTTTGAACGCTAATGTACCATCTCATCGTGGTCCCATCCGCTGACATGACATCACCCAACTCTGCAGCTGCTTTCTTAATGATTAAAGCCAGTTGGGCCTCGAGACACCGCAACACTGTTTCGTCATTTACAGCTACTAAATCACCGAGTCGAGGCATAATACATCTGCTGAAAGCTGAGACCTTATTGGCCTTCCAGCCTTATTTGGGGAACATCTGGAGTTTCTGAGGACTTTGGCACAGCGCTTGAAAAACCTTGAAAACCCACAAAGAGGTCTAATATTGTTGAATGTGTTGACACTCACACTGTAGGACATGTGATCTTCTGCAGCATCAAATTAGTTTTTGACTGTTTGTGGTCCAAATGAAAGAAACCAGAATAAGATGCCTCAGAGTGCTTCTCATCAGCGACTGACATGTTGAATATTACAGAAAATGGTTTTCATTTTCAGATTTAATTGAGCATATGAATTAAATGAGTTGTGGTTTTGACCGTTCGCTGAGCCCCGTAGATTCTGTAGCCATGCCTGTCAGGCTTTTCATTCTCATGTAGCACATGTGACATCTACTATGATTGTGGTGATAGGTTCACGACTTTCAGGGATAGTAGAAACAATGGGGCCTTGTTTTATAAGAAGGAGCTTCAAAGATTGGGTTATTGCTTCCAAAATGGCCACTGCCACAAGGAGATATAATCTATCTTTTCGCTGATAACGTGGTCGTAGATTAACTAACATTGTAAGAGAAAGGGAAGGGCTATCTTGGCTACGTTTCCAGCTCGTCAGAAAGTTGCTTTAACCGCATGCTATTTTGACCCTTAAGGCGCATTGTAGCAACCGCAGCATCTTCCTGTAGTCACTGTGGTGGAAAAGAACGACCCCGCTGCACATTTGAATGTCTCATTTCACTTTAAGAAACACTCAGACAGCTCAACTGACGAGTAAAAAAAAGACCATGTATACATGGACGTAGTCTGAGTGACGTCACCCATTGGGTTCTAAAGCAGACTTTTGAAGCTCATCGATGGTGGTTGCCACATTGGAAATGCTGTCTCAAACTAACTTTCAGTCCATCTAGTAACAGTCAGAGAGCTGGAGATGTGGCGCGCCTTAAAGCCTCCTGCCGAACATCTACAACACGCCTGCCTATCAGTCAGATCAGCCACGCCCCTTATTATGACATACTCTTATCCTTCATAAATTAAAATGGATTAATTATTAATTATTTCGCCCCTCTGTACAGTGTCTGCCGATAAAGACATGAGCTGTTCAGACCAAGCTAGTTTTTGTACCCGGCTGTAAACATGTTAATTTCTGCTGTTAAAATAGACATTTTATTAAGGGGTGTGTATGTGACTTCCGGGTCCTTTTGGAGCCAGCCTCAAGTGGACATTCAAGGAACTGCAGGTTTTTGTACTCTTGCATTGGCTTCATTTTTCAACACTGGACGTTGCCGCTTGTTTTTAGCTTTATAAGCTAGCTAGTTACCGTGTGTTTACTTTGGCTCCTGATGACTACCTCCATGACAGTTTGACTCGTTACAACATTTCTCTTTGGTTTCACCTTTCATCTCCACTCTTCTTCTACACCCTTATTTTTTCTCATAGTTTTCAACATGTTAAACCAGTTTAACACATACACAAACACACACTGAACAAGCACAAAACACACATCCTGTCTGTTCTAACTTAGTGGCAGAGATCAGGTCTTCTGGTTAGACTAAACAACAGCGTTTGAGGGGATTTGCCGCCCCTCATTAATCATCCTGACAGCCTGAAAAACAACATTTCCTCCTTAATGACTGTATTTGAGTAATCATGTCTGCTTATTTCCATGCAAGCATCTCTTTCTCATTCCTTCTTTGTAGTTTTTCTCCCTCTTTTTATTCCTGTTGCCATCCATGTGTGTGTACTTTGGAAACCTTTTCTTTGACCTCCCAAGTCTGTGGCGTGGCGTCTGCTCTGGGGCACGTTGGCCAATTACAGCGGTTACATTCACGGAGAGGGTGAAAAACCATGAGGAATGAGAAAATGTGACCGTGAGGATCCAGATGGGGAAAGGCGGAGGATGGTGTCACCCCCTGTAACCCCCGCCCCGCCTCATGCATGTGGCTAACCCACCATCAACCCGCTGGCCTCCAGGCCTCTGGCTGGTCGCTGCCAAAGCACGTTTTTCCGTGAAGCACCGGGTCTGTGATGCATGAGATCTGACAACTGAGCTGGGAGCCATCGGAGAACAGCCAGATCAAAACCAGCTGGGGCCATGAACATTAGCAAGGAAACCATAATTGCGTTTGCCCTCTTGTACGCCGCTAAACTCCCCCTGTCCAAGTTATTTTTTTACATTTTCTTTAACAGACAGGGTGAACGAGACGAGGAAAGAGAGGTGGAAATGTTCTGTTTTGAGAACTCAAAATTACCTGCTCAAGTGCAGACTCACTTAATGTTGGATTTGGGTAATTTAACATGTAAGCTCTGCTGTATTTCAACATATTCTCCGTTTGAAAGTTTGGAGTGTTTTTCTGGAAGCGAGAAAAGTCTACTTCCATCATTTTCTCCCCGTCTGTGGGTGGATGTAAGTTATGGGTTTTATGGCGGTTTAGAAAACATCAGTATAGCATGGCTGACATCTGTGTTCTTTTTATTTTTGGACCACTTGAAAAGCCCACATAGTCGGATGATGGATGAAGTGATAAAGTTGGAAAGAAGGCAAAATGAAAGCAGAGGAGTCTATTTCTGGGAAGCAGTCTTCTATCTACAAATTTCAGAGGAAGTATGCGCACAGATGTCTTTCATTTGTGACTTTACTTAATGATTTAATGCAAAAGACAATTCCACTGTCTCTGAGGGGAAGAGAAAGAGATTTCTGCTTCTTTCTTTTGGCCTTTTTTTTAGCTCTGATTTAGCTTGATAGAGAGGTTAAAGGCTTGTCATGTGATGAAAGAGCAGCTCCACAGTCTGTCATCATTAATCACTGAAGCTGTCAAGCTGCACCCAGGACGCACTCAGACCAACCGGGGAGACGAGCCCTCATCTCCAAGAACAATACCCCCCAAAGACTTTTTAGATATCGCAGCAAAATACGTCCCCAACACAAGATAAAATAAAGCTGCAGTTACTGAGAGATTAGGGAAGCAGAGTTGCTTTCTGTGAAGGATGACTGGCGGGGGGAAAAGGGGGAGTGAATAGTGACTGAGTAACCTCCGCCCCCTCCCTTAAGTCGCCTTTGAGCAGGAGATTTGGCCCCTGGTTTCTTTATAGGCTGTCCTGGGCCTCTCTGAGGTGTGAAACTAATCTTACTGAAGGAAAACAGCGTGACTGATGAGTCAGCGAGGCTTTTATATGAATAATGGTTTATTGTTGAAACACCAGGAACAAATTAAGAAAATAACTGAGGCCTGAAAAGGAGGAAATCGTAAATATTGGCTGCACCGCTGAGTAATGACTGAGGGAGAGTGTGAAAATGATTGCTGTCAGGAGAGAGGCTGAAGCTTTTGTTTCACCTTCAAATGAGACAGGAAGTTGAAAGTCATGCTATCGGCTCTCCCAGGCTTTGCTTCTACTTTGAAGCTGAACGCTAACAGGGATAGTTTTAATGTTCAGTACGTGTAAAGATGACCATCTTATGTTGGATGTTTGAATGTCTGCACGGAACCTGGGTGTCATGATTGATGACCAGCTAACCTTCAAGGTTCAAGTAGCCTCGATTGCCCGATCATGTCGTTTTGCCCTGTACAACATCAGGAAGATCAGACCTTACCTGTCAGAACATGCTACACAACTTGTGGTACAGGCTCTTGTGCTATCACGCATAGACTACTGCAACTCCCTACTGGCAGGTCTTCCTACTTGCACGACCAAACCTCTGCAGATGATACAGAACGCAGCAGCACGACTGGTCTTCAACCTTCCAAAAAGAGCTCATGTCACTCCGCTGTTCATCTCCTTACACTGGCTCCCAGTCACTGCTCGCATTAAATTTAAAACTCTGCTGCTCGCCTACAAAACAGCAACAAAAACGGCTCCTCCTTACTTTGACTCTCTATTTCAGGTCTACACTCCCTCCCGTCCACTACGCTCTGCCAATGAAAGGCGTTTGATCCAACCTTCACAACAGGGTCCAAAGACGAGGACTAGACTCTTCTCCTCTGTCGCCCCCCAGTGGTGGAATGAACTTCCAAACTCCATTCGATCTGCAGAGTCCCTCTGTACCTTTAAGAAAAAGCTAAAGACCCAGCTCTTTCAGGAATACCTACTAACTTAGCTCAACGATGATGATCTGGATAGTATTGATGTAACGATGGTAATGATGATGGTTTTTGTTTTTTGTTTTTTGTTTGAAAACGACGAAGTATAAGATGGTTATATACTGATTAGAGTCTCAGACTGGCAGTTCATGTTGTGCCTTGCCTCTGGGCAATGCCTTTCAGCACCTGTGTGTCCAATCGGACTCAAAGCTGATCGTTCTTCCTTACTGACATTGTTCCTTTATTTTTCCTCGATCCTTGCTTGTGTTGTTCTTACTCTCTGATGTACGTCGCTTTGGATAAAAGCGTCTGTTAAGTGAATTGTAGAATTGAATGGTGTCACAAAGGGCAGCCAAGGCTAATGGGACCATTGTTGGTTTTCTAGGTTTTAGGTCCAATGATGGCGCTATGATAAATCGTTGATTAGGACAAGATGTTAATATCCCTTACATGCACACTTGAAACACTCCGAACAAAAACTCTGCAGGATACTCATCCTGTGGCTTGTCAAGTTGGAGCCCTCCTACCTCAGTGTTTCGCTGATAGGCCAACAACACTTCCAGAGGATCGAGCAATGAATCCCGGTGTCGCGAGCTCACTTCCGAGATGCCAACACACATGAGGGCACATGGAGTCCTTTCGCTTCAGCCACAGCAACCTACTCCCCTTTTCAGTAGCTCAGGAGAGGTCTTTGACTGCGTGCCGGTGGGCCTTATCTCGCACTCACATCTCCCGGAGTAGCTATGATGTTAATGTGGCTATAAACCCTTTGCAGCCTACTTAGACCGGTTGGACCTTTGACTTCCAGCCTCGTTGTTGTACGTCAGCTGCCAGGTCAGCGTACCTCGGTTTATTTCGCTCGTAAGCCTCAAGGGCACTGTAAGCTCGATGATGTAGGCTATATTTAAAGCCAAAGCATTGTAAGTTGTTGTATGCATCCAGTACAAGAGAAAAAATATTCGTCCTTTACAAACTTCAACATTGTCTATGTAATATTCATGTCTGTCATTCATGTACCTGGGCAGATTAATGTTCTGCATGAAAAGAAACAACGAGACATGCCATCACCAGATGATGATCCCTCTCAATTGTGATTCCAAACCGGTTTTGTTGGTCACCAATAGGTGGCATCCCAATCCAACACTGTACCTGTCACTGTACATTTAGCCCACAAAACACAGCTGCACCCAAACTCTAAAAAAAACCCTACCCTTACCCACCCAAAGAAATGTTAAACAGATTTTCTCTTAACACAAACCTAAGGAGACTAACCCCCACACTGGCATGGACCGGTGACAACTCTTACACGGCAGTACCAGCAGCCAGCTCATTTGTTATGCTTAATAAACTAAGTGTGTCAGTTTTCTGGGCCGAATTGGGAAACATGAAACCTCCAGAGTGGGCCTGCAGGATCTCATGCCCTCCTGTCGAACTCAGACACCCCATCGGAGCGTCTCAGACCTCTGAAACAGGAGCGCTCTCTCCTGTTTCAGCCGGGACAGGCTGCTTTGACCCCTGTGGCTCCCTTGTCAGAGTTGTGATTGACCAGCGTGGGTCATCTATACTTCGCCGAGGGTGTCACAGTGTCATGTTGCTAGGAAATGGCATATTACTGCTGCCAATCATGCTGTGGACAGCGGTAACTTGAGTGACTGTCAGGTCTTCATCTTGAGGACATACGGCAAGTGGCTCTTCGGCTGCTATCCTACAGTATGTATGCATTACACAGTGATAGGATTGGCTTTTCCTTACGAGAAAGAAAACACACTCAGTGATCGGGCTTTAAATAAGGATGCTGCAGCTTTAAGGTGACACTGTGTTTACTGCAGGACAGAGGAATGCGAGCAGCTGCATCCCTGTGGTCTGCTTATGAGCTGCTGTCAACACGTGGACAAATAAGCGGAAGTAAAGCACACCAAAACTCATCCGTCATGTTCCTCTTTCCCTGTAAAAATAGCCGATGTTTAAAATACTCTAAGCACCAAAGACAGGCTGACAGGTTAGTGGCAGAAGTTTACGTCTTCCCTTCACCACTTTTCCTGGAGGGATGGAGCAACTTTCTTCCAAAGTTATATCCCAATTTCATGTTTTTATGATTGCAACCTCGAATGCATTGGTCAAAAATGTCCCAAAAGAGTTCACTTGGCTGAGATCTGAAGATGGTGACGGCCATATTGTATATGTTACATCATTTTAATACTTAAGTCATCATGGGATACAAACTTTGCATTGATTTGCAGTGAACCGTTACCCTCAAAGTGGACCCAAACAAAGCCAGCAAAAGGCCGCCAAAGTATAAAAGAGCTACCAGGAGTTTTGTAGAAGTTGCAGAGCATTTAAACTACTTTCTGTAATTTGTCGATCACCTGTTTACGCCATGTGTCATAAACAAAAGCTTTTATAATTTAACCCCACAGCCACTTTGCCTTTTTATTCTTAAGGGCCCTTGAGCACCAGCATGAAACCAAAACACACTGTTGTTAGTCTGCACCTCAACCATCTTAAAGCCTCCGCTGAGTCAAGCGCAGGCGGTGGCAAAATTGTCCTTAGCTCAAGCTGCTATCACCTGTGTCCTGCATTGTTGTGTTAGCATGCTAATGTTAGCGCTCTTAAGTTAGCTCGTAGCTTCACATTGAATGACCGTGATCCTAAAACGCTTACGTGACATTCAAATAATCAGTGAGTATGTTCTTCTATTCTCTAGTCCTTGACTAAAACAGCTTTTATACACAAGGGGAGGAGCCGGCCGTCCCGTCCATGTAAACACGGCTCTGACAACAACACAGCCAGCGGGACTCGAGCTTCTCACTCACTGTAGACAGTCATGACTCAGAGAGACATTTACACAGGATAGACTTGATCTCTGAAATATTTATGTAGAACATGTTGCACATTCTTCATTTAAAGTCAGGGAGTATTTCAGATTCAAGAAAAACATCTGATGAGTTTGAATTATTAATTAATAATTATTTCCTTACAAGGAAGTCCGCTCTAAACATGAGTTTAATTGAGAAATGTGCAAATTAAAGTGCAAAAGTTAAACATATTCGCTTTAGAAACCAAAACCAATGATTAAATGACGCGTTCTTAAAGCAGTAATAACATTTAACTCATGGTAAAAGCCTAAACTTTTATATCAGATAAGACCCAAAGAAATGGAGACAACAGAAAATACATCCTCAATGAGATTTATTTAGCAAAATATGCCCTCCCCTCCAACTGGATACCGCCACAAGGTGTTCCAGTTTCACATATAAAATATCACATCTCATTTTTAATTAATTTGTAGAAATCAAATCAAAAAGCCCAGGCGTCCATAGAGAGAGATGTGATTCAACATTCATTCTCAGAGAAGTGTTAAGACACGACGTATTCAGCATCTGTCATCCAGCTCGACTCCTCTGAGGATCGCAGAATGAGAATAGATTTAAGTGGTGAACATGAAAGAAAGACAGATTTCCCATGAAAATAAATACAACTTCTCAGTAGGAATAAACAAAAACAGAAGGAACTGAAACAAATCATCACAAACCATGGGGCTGAGTAAACAGGTGTGTCAAGCTTACATGCATCTCCTGCGGCCGGGCTTACATCGGTCCACGGCTGCAGGTCCTCGCCGTCCCTGCCACTCTACATTTTTCTGCACTAAATCATCATCATTTGCAGCGAGAACCCTGAACATTCAAGTGCTGTTACACAGCGTCCAACCGTCAATTTGCCGAGCCCACAGGGCGGCATGAGTCTCCCGAGGGCAATCATGTCTGTTGCAAAAGTATCCCAACAATGTGCCGACATGCGAGAGCCACAAGGAGAGTCCTCTGATCTTTAGGAGTGGAGCCTGATTAGAAACACCAAATCTCATTTATTTTGGTGTAAAGAAAGGGTGAAGATGCACTCAAGTCAAAATCCAGGACTTGCACTTTGATCCGTGTTCCTCTTGAATCCAGTCTTAAATCAAGTGGATGCAGCAACGCAGTACAACTCAGTACAAACTTAAAGGAAAAGACATTTAAGAAAACCTTATTCCCTTTCTGAGGGAAGTCAAATAAAGAATTATACCACGGTTAGCTTAGCTTAGTACAAAGCATGGAAATATGGGCTGCCTGGCTTCGTTTAAAACTGCTAACATCTAGAGTACCAAAGACCACCTTGAAGTTCTGTTTTTGCATTTTCTTCCTGACATTTTATTCTTAAAAACGTCGTACTGTATCTAAATGGTTGTGTTAGCCTCTTGAAGCCAGTGATAGAAGTGATTTTGCTTTGTGGTGTCAGCATGCAGTTAAAAATACTAATGGCGATGTCTTTATATGTATTTGATTTACTGCTGTCTGTCTTAGACTCTATCTGTGTTGGAAAGCACTTTGGATCAACTGTGTTGTGTGTAAAGTGCTGTATAAATAAAGTTGAGTTAAGATGTGCCTCAAACCTCAAGGCCAGCAGGGGGCGGTATTAGTGTTGGCCCAGAGAAGTAGGATTGTATTGAAGCACAGGAGAAAAGGAGCCTACTTCCCACTTGTTTTGTTGAAAGTCTCAATCTCTTGTTTCAAATATCCTCTTGACATAACATGATGTTTACTTGCAACTTACGGTCTCATTTAGTTACCTTAAATATACAAGAAAGCAGGGTACGCTATCGGTCATGGCTACCTACAGTATGATTTACATGGTGCTACATAATCAATCTGTCAACCAGGATAGAGACAAAGTGGTGTGCATACACCTTCTTCTTCAAATATGGGGACTTCTGGATAAAAAACAAACAAGATGGCCGAACTTAGAGCTTAAAAATGTAATGTTCTCATATCATGGTATGGATCATCTTTGAGCTAGGAGCAATAGCCTGCCGCAGTCGTGTTCGCCAAGGAAACACTTTTAAATTATCCTTTTAAGGCTTAATTATTTTTACAGATTAAAAAAGAAGTTTAATAGTGTGTAATAAAGAACTGAAGTGGTACCGTTTTTTTTTACTTTACTGCCTTTTTTGGATGCAGGCTAACCGTTTCTCCGTTTCCGGTGTTTGTGCTAAGCTACGCTAACCAGCTGCTGGCTGTAATTTCGTATTTGAAAGAAAGATATAAGTATGTGGTATCAATCTTCTCATCTGACTCTCCAGAGGACAGAAAATAAGCTTATTTTCCAAAATGTCAAACCAATTCTTAAAACTTGTAAGCAGATGGTGAATCATTGGTATCCCAAGGCAGATGCAGATCCAAGTCTTTGACTGTAGAGGGCGTAATGAGGGTAGTACGGACCTGTGGTTGGCAGAGAGTGCAGGGAGATGGAGGAGGGTCCAGGGGGCAGGTGGACCTTACTGTAAGGGTGATAGCGAGCTAATCCCAGGCTGTGTGGAGCCCTGAGAGAGAGGGAGCTGGGCATTGAGCCGGGACTGCTCTGGTGAGGGAGGTGGAGGTGGCAGGAGGCAGGTCCAGAGGAGGAAACAGAGAGCAGCTTACTGTCCATTCCCAAAGGCAGGGCCGTGTGTGTGCGGAGGTGAGCCAGGAGCTCGTCTGATGTGGCGAAACGTTTGTCGCACGGCCCTGCAGCTGAGACCCAGTTACAGGCGTGGGGAAGGGGGTCATTTGGGAGCATGAAGCCGTACGTGTAGAGAGGGTGTGAAAGGGAGGAGGAGACGCTGGAGCTTTGGTGGAGGGAGTGAAGAGGGTGGGAGGGGTACACCAAGGGGAAGTTTGATTTGAGGGAGGAGGAAGGGTCATGGATGCAGGAGTTGCAGTTGCTTCCGCCGAGATGGGACACACTCGGATAGCTTAGACAGTAGGGGTCCCTGCACAAACCCTGCATGAAGGAGGGAGGGGAGGCACCTGGGAGAGGGCTGGAGCTTGGGTGCTTTCCCGGGACTCCAAGGCTTCCCATGCCAAGGTTCGGCTTTGTCGGATCCATACCGTGAACAAACTGAGACGGGTAGCCTGCGTACGCCCCAACTACGGATCCATGGTAGCCCAAATTCGAGGAGGGCAGGGGGAAAAGAGGCTGGGTTGTTTTGTAAGGAGAAATGGGTGTAATGCGACCAGGACCCAGGTTAGGATGGGAGGAATCTGCTTTACCCCCCTCGTGGTTTGAGCCTCCATCAGAGCTGCTGTTGCTGCAGTTGGTGCTGGCTCGAGCGTGGCTGGAATTTGCATCGTGTGGACTGTCCGAGTTCCTCTTGCTTATATCTGCATCTTTTTTCTGATGATTATTATTGCTGCTCGTGCTGGTTGGACTGCCCTGCTCGTGTGCAGAGTCTCCATTTGTAGTCTGGGAGTGGGACACCGGAGACTGGCTCTGTTTTTGGGGCTGAGTATGTCCAGGTGGGGTGGTGCTGCCTGCTCTGGAGTTTGGCGAAGCAGCGTGTGGCGGATAGGACTGCTGCTGGCCTGTGGTTGAATTCCCATTAGTGCTAGAATTAACATTATTGCTTGGCACCCTAAACCCGACTTTATCGTTGTTGGTGCTGTTGGAGCTGCTGCTGACTCCGTCTCTGCGACAGTCTCCGCTGCCTTTGTTATAAGGCTTGAAGCTACATTTATCATCCACAGAGGGGCGGCGTTCGCCGTGCTTCAGGCTGGATGAGCGACTGCCGGACTCCTTGTCCCCCGGGCTGCAGGAGGAGCCGAGCTTAGACGAGGACGGAGGGTCTGGTTTGCCGATCTGAGAGCAGGTCTGAGCCAGCAGGGCCAGGGGACTCTTCTTGGCATCCAGCTACAAGAAAAATACAGATTCTGATCAGAGTTGTCATTTTTCTTTATGATGTATTCTGCCCGGAGACAGAATAAGTCACAATAACACCCCCCCCCCCCCCCCCACTGCAATGAACATGCAATTATCTGTTAGCCTGAAAACTCTTGATATTAACTTTAATTAAACTACAGCTGCCAATAACTTTTAGTTGAAGTGGTGATTATTAAGGGGATATATTCACAGTTAATCACTTTGTACTTGTAAACAACGAAAATAGGACACAGTAAAGACTCCACAATCTAAGGGAGCGTCTTCAAATTGCCTTTCTTGACGCTTAGATGATTGAATCAATAAAAAAATAGGCTGGTCCTGCCATTGTTTTATAAAGAAAAAACTTTATTTGATAGCTTTATCTGCTGCTTTTATTTGTTATTCATGATTCAAAACTGATTTATTTTGTTTTGGTGGAATAAAATTCAACATTTGACAACATCCCCTAAACTATTTTTTTCAACACTTCAAACAGCATATGATTAATATTTTGATTTTAATGTCCAACAACAACATCTTAATGAGAATAGAGATAATTAACAGACATATATGAGAAATACACTCACTTTCTTTTTAACATGTAATAGAAGTAAAACAACGAACAGATTGTCAAAATAGTTTCGTTTCTGGCGTTTTTTAGTTTATTTCCGCTCAAGATCTAATTTAAACGTTAAATTAAGTTGTCATGAATATCAAAAGTAATCTCCTGAAGCCTATATCTGCATCATAAAGACACAGCGAGGATTGCATGTGCACTTTAAACCCTTTTTAAAGTAAAATCTTATATATTCGTGGTCTGCTCAGGAACGCTTAAGATTTATGTTTGCTGTCATAGCCAATGACATTGCAATAAATTCAGAGTTATATTTACATTTTCCGCGCGCTGCTGTGACACCAGGAACACTGCGCTGCAAATTAATAAAGTGCAATATATTTTCTAAAGTCAATAAATACCTCGATGCTGACTGGGGCGGATGTCAAAGGCTGTAAATATTCCGGGTGCAGCAAGTGTCCAGTGTGCGCAGTCAACATCTTGAGAACTCGGATTGGAAGCCGCTTTGCCTGCCGAAGTGGGTCCAGGGGGGTCAGCAACTGGACCACAGCACCAGGACGAGACTTGGCACCGTCGCTGGTCTCACTGAACTCGATCCGCGTACTTTGTCGATCCGCAGCGGGGAGATATTTCATTGGTGAGAGGGCGCTGCGCTCTGGAGACGTGCGTTACTGTCAGTCCGAGGTGTTCAGCAGGTGATGTTTAAATGTAATCCATGCAGACATGAATCATCCCCTCCTCAAAGGAAAGACAAACACAGCTGGACGTCCTGAAATGTCCCGAAGGACGGAGAAGGCTCTCAGTGCGTTTGAAGCATCGTGCTCTCCAAAACGGCTCAAGATTATTCCAGTTTAAAAAACTCAAACCAAACACAAGACACGTCCGGAGAGAGAATCAGCGCAGAGTGAACACAGTGTCCTCTCCTTTGAAAGCATCGAACACCAGGTTGTACTTTATAGATTCCCAGTATGAGAGGAGGAAACGTCCCGGTGCGTGTGTTCAGTCCGGACTCCAGCAGCTCACTGATCATACAGGCAGACTTCAAAGTGTCCGCTGGGTGGCCGCTCCAGTGACGAGGTGGGCGGGGCTGATGCGCAGGGGGGCGGGGCTTCCTCAAAGACACTATCCCTCCTCTCCTGAGACTTTTTTCCCCTTCAGTGTTGGAAAATAAATTTTGATCTTTTATGTAATAAAGCTGAAGAAGAAAAGCCTCAATGTAGGAATCACACAGCTACAAGTCAGAGTATGCATTTCTTTTTTAAGTTTTCTTTGTTTTCTTTTCACCCATAAACAAAAAGAAGATCATTTGTGTTCCTCTGGCAGTATGAGGAAAGAGGTTATAACAGGTTAATAGTGCACAAGAAACAGTTAAAGTTGCATTAAAGTGGTGACCATCCGAAAGGTCAGCGGGTGTGTACAAGTATTTATTCAATTCAAAGGACAATCTGCACATTGGCTAGAGCTGGTTTCCACAAAGATCACAGAACTACTGATACTAGAACAAGCTGAAAAAAATCCTTTGAAATCAGTTCTACCTTTTGTATTTCTGTGCTGAGAGCATGGAGCATCTATCTCAGGCTGCCCTGGCTTCTCAGTGGCCCTTACATGTCAGCTGATCGCAGACACAGCCTCTGATTGGTCGAGAGATCAAAACAAGATGGCAGCCACCACTTTTGCAGAGAGCGCTAACAACAGAAATTACACTATTTCACTAAAATGCAGACATAAATCATCACGGATTACCTTTGCTTTTGGCGGGGTAGGATCTGGCCAGTCTGAAAATACACTGATCTTCTTGGTGGGATAGAAAAGCCGGTTGATGTTGCAGAAACACAGAGTGTACCAGCAAGCCGCCGATGTCACAAAGCGAGTGCTTGTACATTAATTGCTGCGTCTCACCGTCCTATTGTTCGAGCTGATATAGACTGCCACAGGAATGAGTCCTAAAACCCGGAAGTGAGTTAGCATTTTAGCGCCATGGGTTCCTAACTCTAAAAGTCAATGGGGATTTTGAATGGGTTTGTGGTTAGACGCCTGAAATAAGGTCTGTGGTTAACACAAGCTTAAGAGATGTTGGCGTTTTGTTAGACGAGATAAACTACTTTAGATAAGACCCCAACTTGTGAATTTTAAAGTTTTTACGCGTACTAAAAACGGCGGTTGCTAACAAGTGGCTAAATGAGACTGCAGTGGTTGTCGGGGACATTAAACGTCATCACGCCGGGAACTCTCTCACTAGTCTGCCTTACAGCCTCTAGTCATGTTTTTCAGTGCTCTTGCAAATATTAAGTTAATAAACAACTTATTAAGATACGGTTTCGCTAGCTTGTCAAAACCGCTGATTAGATCGATGACGCATAACGGTCGTGACGTCATAGTCAACCGACCGTGGTGTAGTTCGCTTGTAGCATAACGTTAGCTTTTTACTTCTCTCGGCTGCATTAACGCTTCAAACTTCATAAAAGTGGTGTTCATTTGTAAAGATTATCCTGCTGAACAAAACGCCTATGCATCAGAAACGTGTGTTAGCCACAGAGCTTATTTTCTGCAATGATCCAAAATCCCATAGGCGAATTCTCGTAGGAACCCATGGCGATGCTACTTCCGGGTTGGCCTACAAAATTACGTCATTCCTGTGGCAGTCTATTGTAGGCAGCGGTCCGATTGCAAAGGATGATGGTCTCTGTAGTTCCCACTTCCGTCCGCTCAGCTCCACTGTGGCTGAAACAAAACTACATTTTTGCCCAGAGATCTGCTCTATCGTTTCATATCTTCACAGGTCCATGGCGGTATCGAGATACTTTTGTTCTCGCGATATCGCAAAGTTGACAATTACGATAAACATCTCTCTCCTTTTGTGTTTTGCCGATCGCAGTGAATCAATATTTAGAAAAAAAGTGCAAAAACCAGATTTAAAAAAAGGCGTCTAAACTTTCAACACCAAAAATAATACGGTGTCTAAATCTTCTCTTCTTCAGCTTACTTGGTCCCATGTAGTGTTGTAGTTTTCGAAACCGGTCTTGTTGTCAAGACAGGTCTCAAGACCACTTTTTGAGGGTCTCGTTCTCGTCTCGGAATCAAAAGCATTTTAACTCAGTCTCTTTGACTCCGGATTTTAAATCAAGACCGGTCAATACCATCACAGATATGATATTGATAATTATGGACTTGGTCTTGATCTTGCTCGGTCTCGACCCCTGAATGTCATGGTTTTTCAAATACAAACAGTCTCGGTCTCGGAGGACTCTGGTCTCGGGTAAGTCTTGGTCTCGGTTAGTGTGGTCTTGACTACAACACTAGTCCCATGTTTAAGATGAGGCTGCGACCTCCAGTGGCAAAAGGGATTATTGCAGGGAAAAAGTGGACAACTGGTGACAAAGTTTGAAAAAAACGATTTAAGTTTGTTTCGGGTGAAGGTCGGTTGTCATGGATGGGTGACACAAAAAGAAGTCCGTCTCCCAGGAGATAAGAGTTTGACTCTCCCTTGAACCCAAAGTCGGGGATAGACTTGTTAAAGTTCCCTCTGGGATGCACCTGTGGTCGATCAAATGTGGCCTTAATATTAAAGAGGGCCCTGAGGTTGCCTAAAGGGTGGAGAGAAATTGATGCTTGTTGGTAAAATTCGCTCATAAAGATTTTGATTTGATACTTAAATTTAACACAGAGTCCAAAACAATCCCAAGAAACATTTATCACTCCTCCTTTGTGTTTAACAGATTTATCTGCAGGCCGTTTCTGTCATGCTGTCTTGATGTTTTGTTGATAAGGAGATGAATAAAAGAAAGAGAATAAAATTGGTGGGTTTTTGCCCAAACTCTTGTCACCCATGTCTAACAGGAGAGATCTGATCACACTCCAGATTTTGCCCTCAGGATCAAATAGTCTTCAGAAAAATCATGAGTGTCGGATCATGAGGTTCAATCTCAAAAGTGACGTTTTATGAGGTTGGACATAAAAAGTTTGACATATGACCGAGCAGCTACTCAACTCAAACGTTGGTCGGAGATGAAACCACACCATCAGGAAAATGTGGAAAACTCAACCGTACTCAGGATGACGGATGGAGTCGTATTATTTCCAGCTCATGAAACAAAGATCTGAGAAATGAGGAGGAACTTTCCCCTAAAAGAGGAGTCCTCTGACATCTTCACAGAGAGGGATACTGTGAGTGTGCTGGGTCTGTGGTGTGCAAACCCCTTATTAAAACCAAAAGTGCACTTTAGTGAGCGTAATGGTGCAGAGAACAAAGTCGGCAAGCAGTGGAAACATGGTCACGAGTCATCCGTCACTGTTGTCAGGCAGATGAGTCGACGCAGGGCAAACAGCAAACGCAGTTTTTATGAGTCCACATGCTCGTGTTCATAGAGTACAGAGAGAAATGCCCCGTGAGCAACACATTACTCCCATATTACCCCTCTTTGATATTTAATGAGATATAATCCGAGCACATTTATTTTAAGATCCAGCGTGACTAAACAGCCTCTCTGAAAATATCGTGATGGGAGATAACAAACTTTTTTCATTACCAATACCAATCATTTCTTAAAAGTCACATATTCTCCTCCTCTTCAGTGTCAATAAGTCTCAGAGCTCCCCAAAACATGTCTGAAGTTTCTTGTTCTAAATCCACTCTGATCCTGTATTTGATCATGCCTATAAACCCCTCTATTTCAGCCCTGCTCAGAACAGGCTGTTTCTGTGTCTGTAGCTTTAAATGTAAATGAGCTGTGTCTGACCACGCCCCTCTCTGGAAGGGCTTGGGTGGCTCGGGCTTTCTCGCTCCATGCCCTATTGTCTACGGTGAGAAGGCAGACTCAGAGGGCAGAACAAACACCTAGCTGTGGGAGTGTCACCCACCTGGGGGAGGGGTTACTGCCCTTTGTGATGTCATGAAGGGAAAATCTCCAAACGGCCTGTTTGAGCACACATTTTCTGAAAAGTGGAGCAGGCAAAAGATGGAGAGGATGGACTTTTCTCATTATTGGGGGGTTAGTAGACAGACTAGAGACACATGTCAGTGTAAGAGAAACATGGTGATGTGGATTTTGCATAATATGTGACCTTTAAAATGCTCTTAAAGCAAGATACAAATGTAGAATTTTATTAGAATTTTTACACTAAAATATCTAAATAAAATAAAAATTGACTAAACCTATGTTATACGTATATATTTTAGTTGAGTTCTTACATCACCTCAAATATTTCCAAAAGTTATCAAAGTGAGAGAAATCTATAATTGTTGGTTGTAATGGGCCGTGTCTTGTTGCGGCGGCCACCCTGACAGATACAACATGTCTATTGTTGCCATGGAAACACCGGATGTTACATCAAAGAGCCCTACATCAGGGTCTGATCACACAGAGACGAGTCGAGCTGGGTGGGCCGTTCCAAAAATGCCTGAGCGCATCTGCGGAAAAAGGAGCTGGGAGCACCTTGTGACCTGCGTGTGCATACAGACGACCAAATAAAATAAGTCGGGGAAAAATGGATTTACTTTTTGATGGATGTCACAGATGTGTTGCGTTTTAAATATATCCATTAAATAGGGATAACATGTCCGACTTACAAATAATATGTA
This sequence comes from Tautogolabrus adspersus, assembly GCA_020745685.1. Lineage (NCBI taxonomy): Eukaryota > Metazoa > Chordata > Actinopteri > Labriformes > Labridae > Tautogolabrus > Tautogolabrus adspersus. The sequence continues at coordinate 15,490,796 of CM036549.1, read as the reverse complement.
ATACGATCTCCTTACTAAGGGAAGTCTATGACCGCCTGTACGTGTCGTTCAGCATGTTCTCGTACGTTACGTAAGTGACAGAGCAGAGGGAAAGGATGTAAACGATGTTGACGTGCACAAACAGGACGGGTCACATATTTCCACGTGATTCCTTGGTTGTAAACCCTTTAAGGTTCACTCACCTGTTAGAAAGGTGACCCACATCGTGAAGTAACAACATCGTGACAATCTGGCAAATTGTCAAACAGAGATTCTTCTTTCATAATGTAATTAAGTCATTTTAAAGGAGATCTATTCTGCTCATCCATATTTAAAAACAGACATCTAACGTCACGATGTTGGACGGCTGTACTAAACCTCGGCAACGTTTTTTTAAACACAAGATACACAGTTGTTGGCGTAATCCCTGGACGTGGTTTCCTGCTGCTCTGAACCAGACGTTACAAGAACTTCACGAGACTTGTCCAGCCGAAGTATCAGAGCAAAGCATGAAGCAAAGTTGTAGGACACGCCCACCCAAGCAGCTCTTTTAAGGACACGCCTAATACACCTAATACATTTCGAAGCTCATTTAAGTTTCCCTGCGATTGCAAACAGAGCTGGCCAATCAGAGGAAAGGGGGCATGAGGGGGGGGGGGGGGGGTCCTTAAAGAGAAAGTAGCTGAAATGAACCGTTTAAGAAGCACGGTTTATAAACACAGGACATTATGGTTTGACAACTAATGTGGTTATCTTTGCCTATATTTAGTATAAACCACAGTTTTTCTAACCTTCACACCCTCATCCCCCATGTGGCTGGCCCCAAATAGCCCCTCCTCCTCCCTCCTTGGGCGCCCTTGCTTACACATGTTCCGGACAAAACAAGTAGAGATCAGATGAACCACTTTGTCCACAAAATCTACACAAACCAAACGTCCCTCACCGGAGCTTACACAACCAATACTCTTCAGTTACGATACACTTTTATTTTGACATGTTTGAAATTCAATCTCAGCTCTTTGTGAGAACACACAAAATAAAATAAATAAATACAGTACCCTGAACATGCCACGAGAGCCTATCTATCATTGATGAATTCATACCTTTTTTCACAGAGGAAGAACACCGTGATAAAGACGGATCACCTCCGTATTAATGGCTCTATAAATGTGGAATGTTAATAACTTTATAGCATTACCGCCTGCTGACTGACTCTGCAATGAGCTAATTTTGTTAACCTAATTATACAATGAATTGGTTAAAGTACTTAAAAATTACGCCTGACAAGAACTATTAGCAGCAGCCCAAAATAGTAGCTGTCTGAGGGGCTTTGATTCTCTGAATCCTCTGCGGCCTCAATTGAGTGCGAAATCATTCCTATAATCCGTCGTCACCTGCGGGCAAATGGCTGCATAATGTGAACGAGCTGGCGGATATTTGTACATGTCTTGCAGGGTTGTTTCTTAATCTTCAAAAGCAATGCATCGCATCAAAATTAAAAAGAAATGTTCATAAATTGATACTTATGTAAAAGCAGTTTCTTCTGAAAATCCTCCTCGTTGCAGGCCTGGTTAACTATCTGCAATCAGCACTGGGTGACTGTTAACAAAAACAACATTGGGCTAAAGTAACTGTCGCCTTGACCTCGTGCCCCAAACAGCAGAACTGCTCCTCTAACCCATCCATCAATGTCCCGTTTGTGATAAGAAGCAGAGCGAGGGAGCACCGGCTCATCGGGAAACAAGGTCACAGTCTGCTCAGCTATGGAGAGAAGGGCGAGCGAGAATATGAGGCTTCAGGGAGAAAACAGAAACAGCAGGAGCAGCTGTTTGCCTTATCGAGAGTTTGAACAGTACGGCCATTGTTGGTAAACCAGCAAAGATCTGCAAAGTGTGGGAACGATCAAAACAATACATGAACGTAATCTTCCTTTTATTGAAGATGTGAAAGTCATCCCATCATTCATCTCTGCACATAAAACTGCAGATCTGAATCCAAAATTGTAAGTATTTCGTTATAACCTAACAGTCTTAACAATAAATGTCAAAGAAAGAGCTCAAAAGAAAGTCAGACACTAAAGTCTGCGTTTACCGTTCTGTAATGTCTGAAAGAGAAGACACTGATGAGGTTGTTTTTCATGCTCCTCAGCTCAAATATAACGGATCAAAAAGGATTCATTTTTCAAAACAAAAATCTTGATATAAGGAGGTTTAAATTCACAGTTTCTACTTTAATTGTTATTCAGATCCCGGGTAGATTTTTGTGCATATCTGAAAGGTTTAAAGTTGACCTATTCTGCTGATCACCGTGTTTAGTGTTTAGTTTCTTTACACACTGAGTCATCCGAAAACGATGCACGTTTAATAAAAGAAATAAGATCTCACGATGTGTCGATCAACACTGGCTTTTTTTTTTCATCTTTCATACGTCATTATTTTTTTCGGAACAGGTTCGATATTCTGTGGATTTTCGCATCCTGTGTGTGTGTGTGTGTGTGTGTGTGTGTGTGTGTGTGTGTGTGTGTCTGTAGTGTCCCTACCTCAAACATTAGTTGCTGCGTGGAATTTTTGTTCTTCTTTTCCATATGTGGCTCCAGTATTGAGAGCAGGGTATCAAACTGGACCACTGACATCCTGAAATACACCTGGAAGCGGGTTTTGCAATTAATAGAATAGAAGCAACTGACTCAGTGTGCGATAACAGATCCAAAAAGCTCATCAGAAAAACACAGTCAGTGTGGAAAGGCCTTTACAGTGTTGGATGTCCAAACTAACTGTGGTCAAAGTTTTCCAGATCAGGAGGTAAACGTATGTTGGAGTAATTCCAGGATGAGTCTGCAGAGGGCGCTAAACAGCTTGTTCTGCAAATCACGCTATAGTTCCCCGTATGAAATCAAGAATTTCATGACATGGCTTCAAGCCTCTACGTAAGCCGCTGAAACCTCTTACATAGACTCTCTTCTCCCAGCACTGGAGAGCAGCCCTCCCCCGGCAGCCCTCCAGCGTTCTGCCCCCCCCCCCCCCCCCCCCCGAAGGCTTCCAGAGAGCTGGCCAATCAGAGGAAAGTGGGCACGTTGGGAGGGGGGCCAGCTGAAATGAACCGTTTCAGGCAGAGGCTGAAGTGAGGGTTTTTACTGACGCCAGTATCACATAAATAAGATCATGCAAAGCTGCTCTTTAGGTTTCACAGACTGACAAACATGAAAGGTGAACATGAGGAGGATAAGGGATCTTTAACTGCAAACACAGACCTTTCCTGGATTCTTGGTTTGCAACTCAAATCAAAAGGGACCGGGCATGCAGTGTGTGATTCTCTTCAGGGTGAGGAGTGTGAGCAGGACAGACGATCTGTGGGAAAAGAGAGGAATTAACGACTAAGACAAAAGGAGGCAGAGCAGCAGCCAAAGAGGATCAAACTGTAAGAAAGGAGCCACGAGAAACAATCGGGCTCTTCTCTTGAAACTTCTCGTGACTTGCCTTGAAGTTGGTCATTACCAGGCGCTGGCACAGTGTGAGAGTGAGTACAGTTTCCTGTTGTTGCTTCATTTGGGACAAGTTTCCTTTTGTTCTCTTATCTTAAAGACACAACACATGGACAAACAATAACGGCAACATGAAGACATGGACTGAATCTGCTCTTAATGAGCGAATCAGAAATGTTCATAACCTGCTGAAGGCAACAATTAGTTACAGGGTAGATTGTACTCTTAAAAGAAGCTTTTTATTTTTATTGCAAGACAACAACAAAAATAACAAACAAAGCAAATCACAAAACTGCATACTCCTCAGGACTGTGTGGGCGCGACAAACATTTTCAATCAATTAATCTTTATTTGTATAGTGCCAATTCATAACAAGTGTTATCTCGAGGCCCTTTGGGATAATATGCAGGAAGGATTTCTCCTTTGTACTCCTCGCATTCCTGTTGTCCACACTTCCTTGCGGCTGAGGTGGAGGTCGGAGCAGGCCGTGCATGAAGGAGGATGGCGGTGGTTGTGGGGATGACACAGTCTGATGGTGGAGGCTGGGCGTCATAGACGTCGGGTGGTAGTAGTGCCAGATCACTCCGTCTACTCGAGAGCCCGGCCTCTGCTGCCAGGACAAGGCCTCCTGGGCTTCTGGCACACTGACACAGAAGGTGGGGGGGTCGATAGCAGCAGGCCGTTCCCACCAACAATCCAGAGGAACCTACAAGACATGAAATGTTTGATTGACGTGTCCCCCCCATTCATTTTTTACTGCTCTAAGCATCCTGGGATATCTAGCCACACGATGCTTAAGATTTATTCAGATTAAGACCGTCCAGTTTTCTTATAAATGCTCCCTCAAATATTGAAATCATCCGCTCCTTCCTAAAGACGAGCACACACACACGGACTCACACACGTTCTCTGTAGCACAGATGCACTTTGCATGTCCTGTGGGCGGAACCATCCAGAGATCACGCTGCCAGAGGAGGCCAGCCTGCAATCAGATTTTACTGCGCTGTTCGGTGAAATTTCATCTGACATCAAAGACGTTTTTTTTTTTTCACACCCCTGCAGATTTGGCTTTTTGTCGAGGATCTTCTTCCAAACGCTCCAAGCTGCCTGCTGGCTATCGTGTTCTCTAAAATAAAAAGGTTAGAGCACCGAAAAGGAGAGCCTGGTTTGACTGCTTGGAAGCAAAATGTGATTCAAACACTTCTCGTTTATTATTTAAATAAGAACATCATTCTTTCCTTGTTAAACTGTGTATTAGGTATGATGTAATCTAAGGTGCATTTAAGAGGAAGTGAGGGATAAAGTAACTATTTGTTGGAAAGGTAGATTAGTTAACAATTTGATTTGCTGATTTTCTGCAGAGTTCTGTAAACATGAGTCACATTTCAAAATAAAAGCTGCCTCTTTAAACGTCTTTGTGACAGAACGTGAAGCTTGACTAACCTCAAGTTTCAATCCCAACAACACTGGGCTTTCCTCGTTTTCCTCAGTTACAGGTTTGACATCCACTCCTGCATAAACGACTTATTACCTTTGCCTTTTGGTTTCAGGGTGTTTAAGAGATCTATCGGAGCGTTTCTTGGCTGCTGGAGGGAAATTGATTGTGACTGCACAGCCCCGGAGGCGCTAAACAAACCTCTCCATCGCTCCCTGTAGCCTTCACTCCACACAGTAGCTAAGCAATCATTTGCCATCGATTCCCCGTCTGTTTGAAACACTTGAACTGATGCAAAGAGAAGGCCAGGCTTATCATATTTGTCCGGGCTTATGCCTCACATATATCTAAAGCTGTCGGCACATTTGAACTCACGTGGTGTCGGAAAAAGCTCACTTGAAGAGTTTATGAAAGGTGAGCCAATAATACAAAATTACAAGCCATCAGATACTAATTATTTACGTGGAGTTGTAGAACTATGGATGAATCGTGCTTCGGCTGCTCAGTTCAGTTTGTCAAATAACAGCCGTCAAGCTAAGACAATCAACAAAAGAAGTACAAACTTTAGCATACGATACAGAGCTAGAACGTTTGTACAGTCTATGTTAAATGCATCCATGTTAGGAGAAAACACGATGTCATGATATATTCTGTTTAATATCTGAGGAACTGAGCCCTGTTCCCACGGCAACAGTTTCAGCATTTAAGGACACACTCACACTCGGCCCAGTTGTCCCGTACCGTGCTTAGGCTCGTGCTTCCCTCGCTGGCCTGCACTCACACTGCTCCAGGACTAACCAGGCGTGAGCACGGTTACCTCTTGTGCATAACATTGTAATACAACACATGCATGGCTTTACGTTATTATGAAGCGTGCTTAGTTTACAAGACAGACAGGGAAAAAAGGAAAGCACGGTCGAGCCAACATCCATACTTCTGTGAACAGCACGGAGGACATGACGGATACTTTACTGACTTTGTGGCTTACCTTGAGTCATGTTAGACAATCGGGGATTTTTCCATAATGAAGGCTGTCAACGTTGTGTGCTTGTGCATGAACTGCACCGTGCCGAAGCACACCTCTTCCAAGCCTGCCAGTGCCAAGAAGTGTAACGTACGGAGCAGTAACACTAGTCAAACAAACTGGACTTTAGGGGTGAAGCGTCCCTAGTGTGAGTGCACCCTAAGACCAATTCAGACTTTTTTAGGATCCACGAGGATGCTGTATGTTAACGTAACCTTCCTAACAACACTGCAATCCCACACAGGCTGAACTAGGAGTCGGCGGTGTCTTCAATGTGTCCATTTAGAGCCATTTGGTATTTATTCCCTGAGCGGCTAATGAGAAAAAGGGTGACTCAGAAGTCAATTGATCTCGCTGTGGATCCCCATTAATCCTGAACTTGTCTATAAAATCAAAGAAGGCGCAGTTAGCTGTGACAGAGCGCTGGACCACGACCTATGTCACGCATTGATTCCCCCCTGTTCGATAAGCTACGCTGATCGAAAACCCTGTGAGTTATTTACACAGAGCGACTGAAGGAATGGAGAAAATGCTGGAGGGAGCCGTGGACGCTCCTCGCACGCTGCCCCACTTTGATGACTTTATTTACTTAACCTTCAGCGCAACCCTCATTCATAAATGTCAGGAGTGAATCCACGCACCATTTACAAACCCCAAAAGTGAGCTACACCAAACATAGGCCGTGTGTCTGCGTGCACACAGCCGCGTAATCACCGGTCAGCAGCAACCCGAAACACACCATTTCAGAGAAGTCGATGCATTTCAGCGTTCGTCCCACATCTGTCATCGCTCAGCACACACCACACGCCGCCTCTGCTCCCCCTTAAGACATGCCAGCAAAGCAGACAAAGTCTGTCATAACACTTGACTTGTGGTTTAACACACTGTGGCAACACTGGAAGGTGGTAAATGAGATTGCTTTCTTTATTTTGTATTTCTGTCTTTGCAAATAAATCAAACCAAGAGCATGCATGTTGCAGTTTCCCTGATTTAAAGCTGAGAAAAATCAAGCTGCCTTCCAGGATCTCTAGATTCTTTTGTATTCTCGTTTTAATTACGTTGGCGTTGGTCTTAGGCCGAAAGCTACTGAAAGATAAGACAGATTTTTACCTGATTCACCCCCCGTCTACAATCATGGAGGAAAATGGTTTCATCATTCAGTCAGTCCGAAGCAGCAACCTCTGGTGTTGAAAAATGAAGCCCATGCTGTAGTGAAAAAATCCTGCTGTTCCTCGAGTGTCCACTAGAGGCTGGCTGCAGAAGTACAGGAAGTCACATACACACCCATTCGAAAAAGCCTGTTTTTACAGCAGAAATTAACATGTTTACAGCCTGGTTTTAAAAACCAAATAGGTCTGATTAGCTCATGTCTCGATCGGCACACACTGTACGGGGGGAATGTTTTGATGACTCATCTGTTTTGATTTGATTAAGGATAAGAGTTATTAACAATAAGGCGTGTAGCTGACCTGATTGACAGGTGGGCGTGGTGTAACGGTTTGTCAAGAGGCTTAAAACCTGCCTCAGCTCCAGCTCTCAGCCTGTCGTTAGGTTGACTGAAAGTTAGGCTGACTGAGAGTTAGGCTGAGACAGCATTTCCAGCATGGAGACCGCCATCAATGGGACTCCAGCACCCCCTGCAGGAACAGACAAGTTACGTCACTCAGGCTTCGTCCAGTAATATTTACAGTCTATGATAAGTACTGATGTCTTTGACCCAGATTATCAGGTATGAAGCAGTTTAAACATCGAATCTAAAACCTCTCGAATGGGGGCGCCAGATAGCCTACTGGTTATTCCGTGCACCCCATGTGGTACAACCTGGACTGGTCGTCAGTCAATCACAGGGCTGACATATAGAGACAGACAACTAGCCACACTCACATTAACACCTACGGACAATGAAGAGTCACCAGTTAACCTAACGAGCATGTCTTTGGACTGTGGGAGGAAGCCGGAGTATTCGGAGAGAACCCACGCATGCACGGAGAGAACATGCAAACTTCACACAGAGAGGCTCCTGTCAGACGGGGATTCAAACCAGGAACCTCCTCGCTGTGAGACAACAGCGCTAACTGTGCAGCCCTGCTTTCATGATTGTCACTTAAAGCACGTGACAGGTAGAAGTTATCCGTAGATCCCAGAGACTCCATGTGCGCCTTGTTCTTTGTCGAGGTTTTGTTCTGTTCGTACCCTAGTAGAACCCTTTTTGAACCTTAGCGCAGGAGAGCAAACCAGACCCAAAATCCAGCCTACGTCTTCTTGTTTATTTTTTAGATTATACGTGATTACGTGAGGAAGTAGGTTGCTCTCTCGAACACAAAAATCTTGCCAATATCCTGTAGTTAGTGATGGGCCTTTTAAAAACATATATATCTTTTAGTGTGTGCATGTTTGAGATAAAACAGAGTAATATCTGTGAAAGTTCTTCGCAGCCAGGTCTAAAATTAAGATTTATCCTGTACTCCTTTAGTCCAAGCACGGCCTGAGGGTAAGGTGTCCGGTTTCAATCTGATGTGCAGTCGTGACAGTTTAAAGGAAACCGGGAGGCCATTTTGTTCCAAGTCAGTCATAGAGGAAGGGAGAAAAGGCGCCGATGTCAAACCACTTGTCAGGCTTTGATGTAACAAAGGACGGAAGAGCTCAATTAAAAGGCCATTATTGTGTTAGTAAATCAACGAGTATCTATCATGTCACATCAAACAAATGAGCCTCACCCGCACGCACCGGTCTCCATTCATTTCACGCATGATTTTTGACGGCAGAGATCAAGATAAAGGACGCAGTTAGCGCCCAACGGGACTGCAGTACATCATAAAGTTGGACAGAATGAGGAATTATTGTAATTTAAGACAGTATTTAGTCTTCCTGTTTCGTTACGGTGATTATTTACAGAGTGTTTTACGGCTAATTCAGAAGATCACACACGTCAGCCGGTTCACGGCGCTCAGAAATGTAAGCAGGTCATGAATTATTCCGTTGATCACCCTTCTCCTTTTGCTTGTGATGACAAAGTGCTCTATTTAGGAAGTTAGATTGAAATGTCTGGGGTCTAATTTATCGCTCCAGGATGAATACATGAATGTGAAGTAGTGCCATATTTCACACACACACACACACACACACACACACACTCAGCCTAACCACGGATGGAATATTATTACCGCTGCCCCAGAAAGTTGTGGAGGGAACCGTTTTTCACCTGAACAAGCACTGCGGTGTCATGTTGAACATTATTCACCGTGTGCAGAGCGGCCTGACACGTCGTGAAATATTTCCTGCGCTGACCTCAGATTTCTGCTGAAGTAGGACAGTTTCCCCTCCAGCTCCACGTGTACCACCAACTTTTCGACGGGGAGATAATGTTGTGATTTTCCACAGAATCATAAACTGAGATCCCACTGTCCACCTCCTGCTGCTTCACTCCCACTCGCCCTTTTATTACCCGTGTCCTTACGGGACGGTGAGTCAGTTAGTGTCTTTGTTTATTGGCAGAGGGGTTGATAAGTTGTTCTCAAAGACACATCTGGTAATGATATTACATGCTAATGTGTTTTAAGGAGTTAAGTAACATCTGGAAGTTACGCCCTGAATCAAATCTGACATTGAAGCTAAAAACTGATTCAGCTTACTTAGAAGGAGACTGTTTATTTGTTTTCGGTTTCTCTGTTTAATCTGTCTCAAATGAAAGAAAACCGAAATTAGGCTGTTAAACAACTCTAGGAACAGGAGCAACTTGCTAAAGGAACACTTTTCACTGTTTACAGGAATGTTTAAGATCCCATTTTCTCCTCATGTTCATCATTTATGTCGTCAGTTGGCTGCAAGGTGGTGCAGTGGTTAGCGCTGTTGACGCACAGCGAGGAGGTTCCTGGTTTGAATCCCCGTCTGTCAGCGTCTCTGTGTGGAGTTTGCATGTTCTACCCGTGCATGCGTGGGTTCTCTCCGGGTACTCCGGCTTCCTCCAACAGTCCAAAGACATGCTCGTTAGGTTAACTGGTGACTCTTCATTGTCCGTAGGTGTGAATGTGAGTGTGACTGGTTGTCTGTCTCTATATGACAGCCCTGTGATTGGCTGGCGATCAGTCCAGGGTGTAACCCCGCCTCTCGCCCAATGACAGACGGTGTTGACTCCAGCCCCCTGCGACCCGAAACAGAAAAAAGCTGTGTAACAGTACGCAACAGTACATTTCACTTCTCTTGCTAAAAGGCCCACTGCTTTATCCTGAATCTTATTTTTATCAACCTACTAAAGATACTAAAGATTGATACTGAGGCTACAGCTGAAAGAAAATCTGAACATCTAAGCAGAAAAGAAACTGAAGTTGTTGACTTCAGAAGAGTCGTTTGATACATGTGGTAAAAACAGTTGTACTTTTTGTTGGTAAAAGTTAAAGTTTCATCCTCACTTCATGCCAATTTGGAGCTATGAATTTCTCCCAGCACGGCCACATCCAGCCTTTTGTGGTATTCCAGTTCTATCGTGTATACATGTGGGTGGCGTTGGCGCAGAGATCGGAGGGGGATTGTCACGAGGATAACAGAACTAAAAGCACTTTCTCCTCCTGTCAGCCATGATAAATGGGCCTCAGAACAAGACTGAGCATATATTATATCACCTGCAAGGTGTACACACTGCTGAGACCTCGACTCTGCTTTCTTACCTGAAGAAATGGGAGTATGGCATTGTATATTTCCCCACTCGACACATTTACAAGCCCTCCCTGTTGTATAAACCCGGTGATTGGTATTTCAAAGCACCTTGTCAGGACGAATACTGAGCACTGCCAGCAGCCTCAGCTACCTCAGCAGACAGCCACAGAAAGTGAGACGCAGAGAGTTATTGCCTCTGCAAAGCTGAGTTCCTATTAAAAAACTCTCTCCTGTGACTGTAAATTTATAGTGTTTGTGCTCGCTGCTGTTAAAATCAAAACCGTGTCCTGGCCCGGGCTGTTCATTCCTCTGAACCAGTTGTGGAAAAGATCTGTCTTAATGCAGGAAAGCCCCGAAAGTTGCAAAACAGTGGCCCAGCAGGAACAAAGCGTAATGTTTTCTACGATAAAGGGGCTTTTCTGTATTAAAACAGACATATGAGATTAATCATCCAGTCAGCATGTCATGACTGAAACTCATGAGTGTTTTTTTGGCCTTGTATCTTTGGCCGGCAGCGTTTCTTCTTCTTCTGTTTGTCATTTCTGCCTGTAAGCTTGTCACGCTGCGTTAAAGTCTATCCGGACGCTCACACGTGTTTTATTGAAGCTCTGAGCCTCAGAGATTTGTTGTTGTCGTGTAAATCTCAGCAATGCGACACAAGTCAAACAGTTTACAATTCTTCACACACGCTGACATAAGCTCCAACATCAATAACATCAAATACATGGACCGCGAGTTGTATGGAAGCCCAGCGAGTCATACCCAATCATATCGCTCATTTGTTACGTATGGAAGCCCGTATAGGCCGGAAACACACACACACACACAAACACACACACAAACTTTAAAGTAGAAAACATTTAAACTCTGATATGTTACGGTAACTCTATCTAGCAAAGGTTGTATTGCATTGCTGTCAAGGGGACGGGCCTTCTTGGTTGCATAGCCAATGGCTTGTGAGCCGCGGTCCTGATGAGCTGAGGCGTGCAGGTGCGCAAAGTCTCGGTAGGAGGACAGTGAGCTGCCTCGTGAGGAAGTCTGAAGCTGACGCTAGACTGAGTGATCGCTCGTTACCAAGTTTTCTGTTCAGTTATTGTTAAGTGTTTGTGTTAGAATAAAAGAAAAGAACTGTCACGTTCACTGAGGAGGAGATAACCCGTCAAGGTGACAACGCATCGCATCAGCGAAGTGAAGCTACAACAGGTTGAGGTAGCTTCCCTAGTTTACCCTCCTCTGTGGCTTGCAGGCGTCGGCTTTGCGTGCCATGTACTAGCATGTGGCTGCCGAATCTACAACAGGTAAGGTCCGCCTCCCCCTTCAGACTGAAATTCATTGAGTTTTGCAGTCGGCCAGACCAGGCGTGCAGCTCCACTTTTCACGGTGTTAAACTGTTCAGTAAATAATGCTTGTGGATCGCTGCTTTGATTGAGAAGACTCCTCAGTTAAAGACAACAAGTGAGCAGAGGAGGTGGGCAGAGAGACTCTCGGTTTGTGGGTCTGTGCTACAAATATATCAACGTTACCGTAGGTGGAGAGTTCGACTAGCGTACGGTTAGCTATAGCAGGACTCCACATGCTGAAAACAGAAGGTACTAAAAAGCTGCACAGAAACTGACCGTCGTGGACTTTGCTGAAAGATGAACAGTCAAAATGTTTCTCCCCCGAGACCCCCAAGATGTTTTGGGATTTATAATTTACGTGTATTATTGAGTGTGAGCTTTTGCTGCTTTTGTATATATTTTGTGCCTTTATTGGAGAGAGAGGACAGCGGAAAGAGTCTGAAATGTGGGAGAGAGAGAGAGAGAGAGAGTGGGGAATAATATGCGGGAAAGGAGCAACAGATCAGATTTGAACCCAGACGGCCTGCTTTGAAATTATTGATTTCTCTGGCTTTAAAATATAGAAAATATAGAAATATTTGACAAAAATTCTACATATTATAACTTCAAACACTCTCGTTCCGAACAGGAGCGGATCGAGGCGTTTCAATCAGCAGAGACCGAAATGTGAAGGAGCACAGTAATCAAATGTAGTTGTATAAATAAAGCTGCCACCCAGGGCACACAGAGGAATATTATTCTGACACTCGGTCACCCTCGGGGGGGGGGGAAACGGACCTTTTTGATGTGTGATCCGTCGCGGCTTTGCATCGGCTGGCAGATTTTATCAGCAAACACGACAGGCAGAGCGGCGTGCAGACTGAATAAAAGCGGGGTGAATGATAAAAACGTCAGGGATTATCTTCACTTAGGCCGGGCGCTGTGATGTCGTATCAAAGTGGATTTGGTGGAAATGATTTGGCAGGAAGAGAAGCGATGATGGAGGAGGGGCGGGAGGTTGTGTGTGTTTGTCCCTTAACTATTCTAATTGTTCCTTTCTTCATATATTTCCTGCGGTCCGGACAATAACGTCTTTATTAAGAGTCGTAATTCACTAAAGCAGAACACGAAGCTGCCTTCACTTTAATTGTTCCGCATTAATGAGTGAAAACAGACAACAGGCCTTCTGTAATCATCATGTATAACTCTTTTGATCTTTGAGTTTGTGATTATAAATTCAACAAAACTTGCAAGTTGAAGGATGAAGGATGAAGTCCTTGTTTATATCCCCATCAGCTCCAGCGTGGCGGCCATCTTTCTGACAGAGTGACGGATGATGGTGTGTCTCCTCTGGCACATCGGTCCTTGTGGAGACTTCACAGCGTCTCAGGGAGCTGTGACTCCTAGCACTGGTGCTTTACTGGAATCGATTAAGGTTTTATCACGCCCGGTTGGCCACTGGTTTCAGGAAATGACTCGCAGTCGAGTGAGGACAAACTGTTATCCACAGAGAAGGTGTTTTTAAAATTCTGAGGTGTGTATGGGAGCCAAATTCTGCAAGAAAAGAAAAAATACATAATGTAAGGACACAAAGCATATCATTTCTCATCACTGACCCCCCTCCCCCCCTACTGAGGGTGTTGTTTTGAAGCTGTGCCATTGATTACAAAGAGAGGTGTGCGCTCTGGTGAGGTGCAAAAGATTCCTGTATGCTTTTCATGGCTCCTGTACGTGACCAGTACGATCGCTGGCCAACAGTGATAGTCTCCTGCTGTGAGGTTCATGTGTGAATGACCAGATCAGGAGGACATTTTCAGGAGTGCATGTGTTTAAGTGGCTACACATACAGAAAACTCCTGAAAATGTCCTGAATTTTTCCGGGTGCACTGCATGTGTGAACGCAAACAGCCAAATCTTTCACCCAGATTTTTTTCCTGCCAACCCCGAGTAAATGCTCCTCTCCACCAACCCTCCCTTGTCTGACAGAAACCCTTTTCAGACTTAACATAACTTAGTTCAGCCATCACGACTTTGTACATTCATACTGATTCTGCAATATCGGTGTCCCAGCATGTGAATTTACATTGCGTTTCGGAAGCAAGGCACATAGACAGCTTCACATACACACACAGTCAGACATGCACACACACACACGCTCCCCCTGCTGGCTCTGCTGAAACCGTCTTGCCTCTGTAACACCTACCTCCAAAGATGGTACATTATACATGGATCACTTTGTCCAACCACTACGCCTCCGCGACATTCAGATTGAAGGTGAAACGTCACAGGGGCGTAAATATGTGCCTTGAAACGGCGGTCTGAATACAGCTTGAGAAAACTTCCTGCTGTGAGCGACAAGTGTGCACAAGTAAACCAGTATTGCAGGGTCAGAGTTCTTGGCATTTTAGACAAATGTTCAGGAGTGTACATTTGAAAACAGCTTTGGAGAAGGATGTCTTGGCTTGTAGTCTTTAATCAGTGACCGCTTGGGGATAAGAAATGTTGGCCGTCACTACGAGAGGCGGCATTGTCGTCTGACCTCCAACAACAGGTTTTCAGATTGTGAGATACTAAACCAGACTTTTGATTTACGAGGTTGAAAGTCAAATATTGTCTCTCTAGGTCAAAATAACGAATCCTAATTATTCCTCCTAAACCAAGGTCCATTTTTTCCTTTATGAATCTTTAACCTCTGAGCGACAATGAATTACAGGTACGCTGAGATTTGTGGGGTCATTTTTGCTCGAGTCACTCGACATTGGTGAGATTCTTCTAGTAAAGGGTGTGAAGAGAGTGTGTTATTATTTTTTTCCACTCCCCTATGTGTGTGTGTGTGTGTGTTGCCTAAGGACTGTCATTTCTTCTGTCACCCTGCCACTTAACATTGAACGCTGCTTCCCGCCCTCCCTCTATCTGTCCATCACGCTGTCACGGAGACTGACAGCGAGGATTAGAGCTGCAGACGCTCAGATTTGTGCACTTAAGTGTGTGCGGCGAGAAAGCCTTTGTAGTCCTCACCCATGACCCACTTTTTTTTTTTTTTTCTCCACACTGGGCCTGAGGCGACTGGGAGGGTTTCAGGTAATGTGTGGCAGTGTGTCACTCCGAGCTTGTCATCTGTGCTCGGCTGAATCCAGAACGCCTTTGGATGATCGCCGTCGTCACCTGAGATGAATGCAACTCGTTCTGTCAAGATGTTTTGATCTTTGAAGTGCGACAGGGACACATGCACAGTCGACTCTTCAGAGCAGGACGACTGGTTTGAAGGAAACAGGAAGTTGTAATCTTAAGCCATCCCCAGATGAATGAAGGTCTTACTCTCCAACTGATGATTCAAAAAGCTTTACGGACACAGGTGGTTAGCAACTCTATAAATCAGCCCACATTTCTACGAGTGCTTTCACATTGAAGGAGTGGTGTGAGAAGAATTCATCCAGTCACAGACGTGAACAAGGCTGCCGTCAGCAGATCGTTATATTTTAAAATCTCAGAGCGAACTTTGATGTTAGAAAAATATGAAGAGGTAAAATATGAAATCCAGACTCAAAGCAAAACAGCTGCAGAGACGATGCAGGAAGAACAAGTGGCAGAAGAATGTGTGAAAGCTAAAAATCAGTCTGTTACTGTGCACGATAGAGAGTTATTCCTGGCTCAGAAAGGCCTTTGGGGTACGACTATGCACCAAAGTAAGCATGATCAGTCCATACAGTAAAGGCTAAGAGTCCGGAGCTGAGGTGCAGCGCAGTGGAGCCAGTGGAAGCACACTCGTTGACTAAAGTAAAAACCTATCAGCTCCTCTGTTGTGGCAGAGCGAAGACGGAGCGATCATGCATCTGGTGGAATTTAAGCAGCCAGAGGTAACCCTGAAGTTACCTCCTAAATGTACATTTGTAGTGCAGGAAACTGGCTGACGGGGTCACAGAGTAATACCTCATTTTTATAATGAGACTGGCGGGAGCATGCATGTTTAGCTCGCCGTACAACAGCCCAGTCAAAAACTCAAAGTCTCGACACGCCTCGCTGCTTCGCCTTCATGTTCTTGAGCTGCTCATCCTCTTCTTCTCGCTCAATAACCCAAAACAAAAGACAGGGAAGAGACACAAGAAGAGGAGGAGATTTAGAAATGAAAATAAACCCGAGAGCAGAACCTGTTGATGCACTGTTTCGTGGTGATGCTGCTCAACACTAGACAGCAGTCTTTTGAGTTACAGCTTTGATGTAGAGAGGAAAAAACTAGAAGTCCCTCCTTCTCTTTCAAGAGGGTCAAATGGAGCAAGATTTACTTTTTAGTCTTTACACTCACCAGAGAGACATCTGGAAAAGACTTCTCCATCCCTCTTTGTTCCCCCCCCCCCTTTACATTCTGGAGATCATCGGTTGGCTGACGGCAAATATTTACCTCAGAATCTCTCGGGTCTTCCAGCTGCTCGAGTTGCAAACAGCGTGACGTGAAGAGGTGACGACAGAAAAGACTCACAAGTTGTCAGAGTGTTTGTTAAACAGACGAGACATCAGAGGGAGGAAAAATGGCGAGGGATGGATCCGGATGTCTTGTGTACAAATGTGTAAAGATAAACTGTCGATTTTTTGGCTCTTGAAGGGACTGAGAAGATGTAAACACGACAGTAACACATCATCAGTTAAATCGACTTATTGAATTTTCAGCTTAGATATAAGATACATCATACGGAGTCTCTGGGACGCATCATCTGTGATGTTTCCTGGGTTCATTAGGTGTTTCAGGTCTCATACACCCTCGTCCAGGCGACCCAGCACGGGTTTGATCAAGTCCCGACTTGCGTCCCAGCAGCATTAGTCCATGAATCTCCCTTTCTATCCTCAACCTGGAGGCTTTCTCTGCTGCCTCCGTTGCAGTCCTGATGGCTGTTCTCCTCAGTGACCCTCTCATGCCCCGCAGGGTGTAGACTCTGTGAAGGGAGCGGCCTGCAAAGCCTCTGCAGCTTAGCTCAACTGGGTTACAGTTTGCTTTCCACCCTAGTCTCCGGCTATCAGATATGTAGACTTTAAAGCCTTTTATTGAATCATTAAGCAGATGTTTTTGGTCTCCACCAAATGTCAAAGGAAATTGTAGCTTTTGCAATGTTGATTGACAACACTTAAAACCACTTTTATATTGTTACCACATTGTGATTCTTACATTGATTTAAAAATGTTGATGGTTCCCTTTATAAGGATCTATTTGTCGGCTGAAAATCCTTTTTGAAACCCGTTTTTCTTTCCGTCCTTAATGTCGTGCCTCTCACCTCCTTCATTCCTGCACTCTTTGCTTATTGAGCCTCGACCCTCCTCTTCCCCCTCCGTGCTGCCCTGCTGTCCGGGCTGCACTTCAATAAACAAAGCCCAGGGAGCAGAGTGCTTTTGAATGGGTGCGTCCTGCTGGCAGAATCTGAGCGGGCTGTTTATGGACGGGCTTGTCAGCTGTTACCACTGGGATGTTGCAGCATGTGGAAACAGTGGAGAGAATCGGCCTTTGATGCTCCCCCTCTTGGTTCTCCTCTGTTCTCTCTTTGATGGAGCTCTGTGAAGTGCTCTTCAGCGACGGGAGGCCGACTTATTAACACCCACACAGGAGGGGTGAGGGACGAACACACACGCTGTACAGTCCAGAGCTAGCCACACACATTTCAGCGCACACCTGCGTAACCATTCTTCTGTTATTAGTCTTCTTGCTGAAGTGAAATATGCTCTTAAAAAGCTAAACGAGGACAACTGAATCAAAGAGAAGCTGCTACGTGAAGTTCATCAGTAGACCTTTTCAGACTGCTCTACCGCTAAAGTGACATTACTAAGCTCAGCCCTCATCACGTCTTTCTACATTCATATTGATTCCACGATGGCGTAATATACTGTATGTTTCTGGGCGGGGAGCTGGTGTGCGTCCTCCAGCCAATGACACAGGTGAGTTTAGGAGTGGAAACAATTCAACGACTGGACACCACATAGGGAGGCAAGATGGCAGACAAAGGAAGGAGTGGCAAGAAAAATTAATCACAGTGAGGCCGAACGCCAAGCGCATGAAGCTCGTTCCAAAACGAGGGTGAACCTTGTATTGGCTCACTCGTTTTTGGCACTTCAGGAGCGGCTTGGGATGAAGAGCGCTGCGGAGTTAGTGTGACAAATATCAGCGGTTAGCTTGTGCTAGCGTGCTAAATTATCAGCTTTTCCATCACAACTAAATGTAATAATCTCAGGTGCTGTGTAGGGGCAAGCAGTAAACGTACACGCTAATTTCTGCTGTCAACCAATGTGAATAACTTGAACTCTCAGGTCATTGCATAGAAAAGTGATGCTGCAGCTGGTTGCTGGGTGGGTGTGTTCTCACAACTGCTGTCAGAGGCGTGAATGTGCGCTTCTGGTGGCGAGGAGGGGCCAGATTTGAATGTTGTTTTTTTTAAGCTGCAATGAACATTTATATACTGACTCCACCTTTAAGTTGTTTCCTGAGTACTTGTTGCAAACAAGGTCCACAGGTGTGTGCAGAATATTTCTTTCTCATATTGAGTGGGTTCACGTTTTAATTCAGGCACGGGTTGTTCTTTGTGTTGTAATGATAAAAGTGCACTTCATGCAGAATCATTCATGTGGCGAACGATACATGACGGAGTTAGCTTCAGCGAATCATTGAACAGAGCTCAGTGCAGAGCAATAATGGTCCTCGGTGTCAGACTGTTGATGACATTAAGTGCTACAGACGAGCAGTGCTGTGTGCGCTGACTGAGCTCACCTAATGAACCCCCCCCCCCCCCCAATCATCTGGTTACAAAACGTTCAAATTGCATAATTATATTTTCAGCACCAAACTTGCCTGGAAGGAAAATTATGTCACAAGATGTCATAAAGCTCGGTGGAACACGGGCCGATTGTTTGCTGCCTTGGAAACGGGGCGGATGTAAGAGAGGAATACTTGTTCTGACAGAGGTCAACACTGTTCTGTCAACAGCACTGTTGTTTTTAATTTGACATATTAATTCAAGCCGCTGATGCCGATAGCCGGGGTCAAACTCGGAGCAGCTCCACTTCGCACCATGTGTTCTCAGTTTGTGTTGGAGTCCATAACTTCTGCTCCTCTCGTAAAAGCACTTTATTGGGCTTTTGAAGGAGAAACACGGAGAGTGTTTATTAAAGCGAGCGGTGTCCGGAGTTTTTCAGCTGCTTGTAAAGATGAGAATGACAACGTGAATGCTGAAATGCTTCCTCATGTGAAGTTTTTAAATACGTTGAAGACGGGAAAAGATTGAGAGCCAGTGAATCAACATGTTAACAGAAATGTCAAAGACTGATCAGAAGACATCTTTTTTAATAAACAGCTCAGAATCAGAATCAGAATCAGAATCGGGTTTTGTTGCCAAGTACATTTGCACATACAAGAAATTTGACTTGGTGTATTGGTGCAAAACATTTAACAAAGGAGATAAAACAGAACTAGCAAGACTTAAATAATAAAATATAAGAAGCAATTACAATATATAAAATAGAATTTAGAAATGTTAAATATAAAAAATAATAAATAAAAAAACACAAAATGTACAAAGGTGCAATGGAGTGCATGTAAGAAAATAAATTTAAAGTCCAGTGAGCGTTAATGTAACGCATAAAAACAGTTTCAGCCTTCACATTACTGTGATGTTTCTGACTGTGGGGCTGATGAGAGTCTGTGTTATGTGGGAGGAGGGGGGGGAGGGCAGGGACATTGTTCATGAACCTAACCCTAGCTGTGAGGATGTTTGCATTTTGTGTAATTTTACGCCCCCTATGGACAAAGTTGTACATGTTTTTTTTGTTTTTTTGTTGCTGATCCTGTCTTAAATTATTGTTTAAAGAAAAATCTTCTCCAGCTCCCTTTAACTGTCTGATGTGTTACTAAATGTTAAAGTTGGAGGCAGTAGAAATGTAAACACGACATTCAAACTGGGCCCCTCCTCCTGGGCTCATCGCCACCACAATCTTAAAGTCACTGCAGGATGTAGTGTATACGTTTACTGCTTGTACCTACACTGCAAGCTAACGCATGCTAGCTCAAGCTAACCGCTGAGCTAGCATGCGTTAGCATTAGCATTGGCTGGAGGAAACACCATTTATTTATTTATTAATTTCCCTATTTTCTTTTTTTTATAACTTTCCATAATCTCACCTGAACTCCACTAAATCTATCAACCAATCAGAGCTCTACCCACTAATCAAACGCATCCAGTTCACAAGGTCACTTCCTCTTTCTCCTCCAACTCATGCTGGCACGGCACGGCAGGTCGATTTTGACGACGGTGTCCGCCCAAGACAAAAAAAAGTGGTCAACTAGTCAGCACTCAGCGGTGAGTTCTTACAATAAAGGCACAAAAAGCCCCAAAATAAATCTTTAAAAAAAAACTTTAAAAGCCAAGAATCCTTAGATTGAAAATCCAATTTTGAGAAAGATAACAATAATGAAAAAGTAAAATCTCCGACACGGACGATGAAATCTTGTACTGGGCGCAGTTAAAAAACTAAACCCAAGATCTAAACGTTCTCTGTTACAGAACTGTTCAAACAATCTTTAACGACATTCATCCAAATAAAACTTGAAATCTAAAGTTCAGAGATCATTGATTTAAAGTCGGCTATAACTGTTTGCAGGAATCATTTAAAAACCATCTTACACGACAGATGAGGGAACGGCTTCTCTGCCTTCATCTTTGCTCGCACAGAGTTTCTTCTTTTTAAGGTTCCCGTGAAGATAAAACACCTGTATGTACTGGGAGTGTGACTCCTGACATGCAGGCTAATGAACGTAAGATAACGCTGCTCTCCCACATGGTTTATCTGCACTTTGAAATGAACTTTTCACCCGGGGAGAAGCGAGGAGAAGCTCAGCTGCAGCCTGAGCAGCTGTCCCATCTGGCAGACAAACCCTGAGTGAAGCACAGAGTGACGCGCGCTCATGGTTTGAGTTAATGAAACGGCTTAAATCTGAACACGTTTGACTTTCGCCGCTCTCATCAGCTTCCAAGGACACAAATCTAAACCAGGGGAGAAAAACTGGAAGTTAAAAATGATTACTACTAACTGATGAGAACAAGATTTTCCCTCCATGAAGTAATGAATCAGGTTCAAATATAGAGGCTTAAAATGTCAGCCGAACTGCTGCAAAGACTGAGATGTTTGAACGGAGAAATCTTCAGATCTGAAGGAGAAGAAGAAGAAGATGAGATGAAGGGAGAGCCCTGACTTAATCATTAGGACAGCACTGAACCAGGCGAACCCTTGAAATCTTAACACCTGACAGAGAGAGAGAGACGGATGATTTACTCCAGATTAAAGAACAACAGACGCATTGTTCTCTCATCTTTCTCCCTCTTTTCCCTCGCCCCGTTTATCCCCCTCAGCGAATCCTTGATGCCATTCATGCCCCTGAAACGCTACGCCGTTGTGATTTTCTCCTCCTTCTCTTCTTTTGTTTCTGTGCCTGCTTTTTTTTCCGCCCCAACCCCAAGCGCTCCCGGGGCAAAGGAGGCTCTCCCTCTTTAAGTTTTTCTTTCCGCTCAGATTAAGTGTGACAGATTGGCAAAGGAGGCACATGACGGGAGTTCAGATGGCAGACAAGAATTAGATCAGACATGTGATGCGATATTAAGAGGTCACAAGAGATGAGGCGCGCGCACACACACACACAGAGAAAAACACTCAGAGATAAAACTGCAGGCGTTTCTTTCAGCACAGATTTAAACCGTTTGATCAAAGAGCACAACCTCCCTGTACATGCTCTCATTCGGATCTTATCGCCGCTGTGTCACAACAACAAAAAGTGCACCAACCGTCAGCGGTGAGCGGCCGAAATGTAAAGTGAAGGTTTGACATCTGCTTTAATTTGATTAGACTTGGGTGACATTCTTTCACACGACTCAGGAGGGAGGACAGCATCTGCTACTGCCAAACGCATTAACTTCTGTGAACTCGGGAGAGACAGGAAGAAGTGAAGTATTGTTTGAATCCACTCTCTCTTTCCATTTGGTCAAACAACAGGCATCTTAATGCGTTCAAGACAACTCATGACAGCTCTCGGCGCAAGATTTATAATGCCGGAGAATTGTGAACACATGTAACCGAGCAGGGTTAGATAATATTACCCAGAGGAGATGGATGGGTAACAGGAACCTTTAATAGTAAGAATGCAGGGGATTTTCTGCACGCCGGGCACCGGGCTTCACTTTATTACAGACATGGTGGTTACAATAAAACACTGCTCTGTAAGGATGATGAAATGAGGCTCTAATTTTCTGTTTTATGTCTTCAGGATCAGATTCAACATCTTGGCCAACTCTGTGCAAACACACAAGGAATCTGGTTTTCCATCGCTGTTAATATATTACCCTGAATTTAGAGACTTTCCTCTCCGAAAATACTGAGAGAGAGATGCTGTTTTCAGCATTTCAACTTTCTGCACTCCTGAAAGTTTCTAGAGAACTTCAGGAGGACTGCTCCTGAAATCCTCATGATCTGGTTGTTCACACATGCACCTCACAGCGCGAGACTATCCCTGTCAGACAGGAGGGGGGGCGGGGGGTCTCCTGAGGTAAGACGTGATTTAAAAAGAATGACGCGGAAGTGGCGTACAAAGCAACATAGTCCCCTATACACCACTATAATGAGAATATTAGTCTTTATATCAATGCTACGTGTAGTTCAACAGAATCACAATCTGAACTAAAGAGTGGAGAAGAACATACTGGAGAACAGGAAACATAACGCAGCAGGTTCATTAGAGCACGGAGATCGTAGCGGTGGCGTGCAGACAGTCTATGGTCGTGCAGCGATCACAGGGAATAAACGTCACCACCCCCTCCCACTCGCTCGAGGTGAATTCTCCTGATTATATCCTGCTGCGTTCTCACATCAGCTCACTCTGACTTTCTGCAGAATAAATACGAGGAGGATGGAGGAGAAACTCCGGGTGAAGTCAGAGTGAAACATTCGGCTGTAACTGTAGTTCGACTTATCTGTGCATGGAACTGTGCGGCGTCAGCGTTGGCTTTTTTCATGCTATGACCAAACAAACAGTCGTAAGGTCATGTATGTTGTAACTTTAAGGCACTCAGGTTTGTTTACACTATATGGCTGATCTTACATTTCATCACAGTGAAGCAGATTTTAGAGAAACAGTGAGACAACGAGAGGAAAAGCAAAGGAAGAGGAATTTCTGGTGACAACTGTGAAACCAGGAGAATAAATCGGGCCCTGGCAGCGGGGTCCAGCAGGAAATTCAATAAAAGCTCTTCAAAAGGCCGACCCTGACAGTGAAAAATAGCAAAATTATAACATAGAGCAGGGTAACGAAAGAGTGGAGTTATTGTATTTGGCACCGAATCGAGAAGAGAGAGAGAAAGAGAGAGAGAGAGCCCAGGGCCGCCACGTCAAATGAGCCGTCACTGACGGAGGGAGTTAAGCCTTGTGGTGATTAAATATAGGCCTCAAACCTGCAGGCAGACAGCAGACATGTTTGTGCACAGGCAGCAGAATGAAGTGAAAACAAAGACAGAGAGGGAGGGAAAGACTCATGTCAGACTCCAGCAAAGGACAGACATGTATAATAACAGCAGACGGAGATATGAGGAGTTCAGGGAGCACGTGATGGTGAACAGCACGTTATAACCACCTCTACAAAATAAAGCACTTTGATATTTATCTGCACTAATGTCATGTTTGCTGAAGTTGTTTTTTAAGGAATCATTAATGCAACAAACAAACCAAAACAGGGAATAGTTTTCTGCAACATGGACTCCAAACTGAAGCAAAGACACGACTGGAAGCATCGTTGGTCCTGAAAGATCGAATATTTATGTCAACGACATTTACTGACTTTATAAATCCACATCTGCACTACGCCGCCATTCACTGCCACTCTAGTCAATGATTGTATTTCCACAGCGAGCGCCGCGGTCCGTCTCCGGAGCGTGCCAGCAGCACCACTACGCTCTGCTCCGTTTCAAATACGCTGCGAGTCTATTTTCGACGGAGCTCGCTGCAGGAACACATCAAGATGGACAGAGTAGATCGACCCGGACAGGAAGTCAGACAAGGAAACGCAAGATACCTGCTGAATGGTTTTCTGTTTACTGTGTGAAGAGTGCCACCTCTAAAATTCACCGTCTGAACCGTCAGGGACAGAGTCTTGATATTTAGTTTTAGTTAAAGCCAGGGCCTGCTTTAAAATGTTAGAAAGCCAGATCCTAAAAAACATCCACAGAACTACTTTCAAAGATTTAGAATCCGGCCTCGCTGGCCAGCAGCCGGTCACACGAGACAAGCAGCTCCAGATTGTCACCATCAATCGCCTCTCGTCTTTCAACTTGTCTTTCTCACTGTTTCTGTCTGACTCGCTGGCTGTTTTTTCTCCGGCTCACACTCACCCTGGCGAGCGGGGTTACTGGATACTGTGTCGGAGTCTCTAAACTCCACCTGACAGGGTGTCGCTCCGAGCAACACGGCTAATGTTACAGCACTGCTAAGGAGCCAGACAAGACGAGGAGGAGGAGGAGGGGGGAATAATGAAAGCTCACATTTGGTGTTTGACATTAAAGATGACATCTTACTTATTTTCCTTCTCTTTTCATCACTTCTTACATCTCCTGATATTAAAAGGCCGATGGCGTATCTGTTGCTGGTGTTGGTGCACAGTTTGTGTCAGATAAAGATAGAAAAAGGAAGTGGGAAAGATAGCATGATCGAAAGAGACAAGCGTGCAACGTTGTACACGAAATCTGCTACAGCACCAGGTTTGGGTTCGTAGCTCAGAGCGAAAAGTGCGACACGAGCAGCCGAGTGCGTGTTTGACAAATCTTCAGAGAGTGACAGCCTGGGACGGAAAGCAAAAGAACAGGAGCGAAGAAGCCTTTTGTGCTTTGAAAGCTTCTTTCATCACAATCCTCGCTCATCAAAGCTCCTCGAGTCTTTTTCACCCTCCTCTCCTCTCTGATTCCTGTCTTGGAATTTGGGTTGATAACCTTTGAAGAGGAGCTCGGTGCGAGGACAACAAGGGAGGAACGTCTCCGTCAGCACCGCCGTGATGTGAAAGGCGTTAAGCTATCTGGCGTTTATAGAGATTCTCGCAGCGTAATTAATTCAGAGTCTTCTTATCTGCGTGAATATAAAGTCGGATAACGCAGACGGGGACGAACCTTCGATGGCATTGTCAGCGTCTCTCTGTGGCAAGTCTGGGCCAAGATGTCTCCCTGTCAGTCTGAGGGTACTGAACCATGACAGTCTGGCTGATTTGAGCCAGATGATCCTCATTGTCACACCCTCAACTGAATCCTCACACGAACATACCCTGAGGGGGAGGACTGCGACCCGTCTCTCAACCCAGGGAAGGCTTCACAAGACGAGTGGAGGCCTCAGTTACACCTCAGAGGGATGTTGGGAAAAGAGAGAACTGTCAAAGAAGGAGTCAATACAAACATTGTCTCTGTGAACTATAGATGGAAGATATCCGACTGTAATGTAAACGTTTCTATGTTCAAACCATAGACTGTAAATATGAATGTTTGAAGCCCGAGTGACGTCCCCCATCTGTTCCTGCAGGGGGCTTTGGAGCTGATCGATGGCGGTCTCCATGCTGGAAATGCTGTCTCAGCCTAACTTTCAGTCAACCTAACGACAGGCTGAGAGCTGGAGCCGAGGTGGGTTTTAAGCCTCCTGACAAACTGTTGCATCGCGCCCACCTGTCAATCAAGTCAGCTGCACGCCTTAGTGTGACTTCCTGTGCTTCTGTAGCCAGCCTCAAGTGGACACATAAGGAACTGCAGGATTTTGCACTTCCGCATTGGCTTCATTTTTCAACACCAGAGTTTGCAGCTTGGTTTAAACACTTGTCATACCAGTCTAGGAATCAAAACGGGACAGGAACATGCAGACAGCCCATCTGTACGACCCGAGTTGCATGATTTCCCTGAATTTATACTTTAGCTCTTTCACACTATTACATAAAAACTCACCATGCAATTTTTTACGTTATGGGTGATGTGTGAACTCAAACAGCTGATTTATTCACCTCGATGTTACCTTAAGTATTTTCTGCCTACCCCCTCCGCCTTTTTATTTGACGCTGCCTTGGCATTGAATCAGTCGAAGCATTGATCTGGATGGAGCAATGAGGCCATTGTGCTGCTCCGCTTTAATCAGTTTACGCTCTCTCCTAGCACATCGCAATAAATTACAGTTTATAAAAGATATGTGATGGCCGTAAATCACTCACGAGGGAACGCAACGCTCCGACAAAAGAGCAGTTAACACACTTTACTACGGTTCTTTGAGACGGTCAGAGGTGGGACCGGATCCAGCAGACCTCACAGCCAGTCGGCAGGTGTTTTCTTTGTTCAAATAAAGCAGATGTAGGAGCTTTATCTCCACGCCATGGAACAATTTATCTGTTCATCTTATGAGCTTGATTTTAGACAAAGTTATTTGACAACACCTGTCCGATTGTGTGAAGTCCTGTCTTGAATTCAGGGGATGCCAGAGTTTCAAAACTACATTGGATGATTGTCAGCTTGGTAACCTTCGACAAACACGACCACGTTCACACATCAGGAAGCCAACTTTGTGTCACCTCAAACTAAACACTCGACTGGAACGACATACCTACACATGTACCTGTCAGTCACACAATGCAGGTGTTCTCTGTGACACGTCTCTCTGTTTCATCTGCAGCCAAAGAAGAATTTGCCTCGGCCTTGGTGAACCGCTAACGAACGCTAATTAGGCCTGTTTAGCGAGGAACAAGATATTCGAGTGACACCACCTGTGATAACAAAGCAACACAGCGCCCAACACTCTTCCATCTAAATGCTTCGATCTATTTTGCTTTTATCTTTTGTTCGCAAGCAGTTTTGTTTCTCTGCTCAAGTCGTAGTCACGAGGTCGAGGATGACGTAAAGAGCTCGCGACTAATTTTCATACCAGAGGTAACATTCTGGGACTCGTGTCGTTTGATGTGACTCCAGGACTTTTATCCTGATTTTACCTGCACAAACTGATACACAGCATCCAAAATCACCGTGGCAACAGCAGACATGCCTGTTTAATCTGTCTTCCCCTCCGATCATGAAAGAAACGTTGGCAGGAAATTGCCTGCAGACCTCCAGCTGACAGGAAAGATTTCCTGTGATTTAGCTGCTAGTAGACTTGCGTTTGTGCAGATTATGAATGTTAAATGTTTGTGAGAGAGAGTGAGCGTTTTTGCTGGTGTGTGTTTATGGAGCCATGCGTGCGACAGTATTTGACTTTAACCTTCGTCCGTGGGAGTTTTCTAGTTGTGAATGCTCCGTCCTGATTTAACTCGTTCAGTGTGAGCTCTCAGGTCGTGCAGTGTGAGCACATAAATCCTGAGCTTTGGTTGTACGCCCGGCTTCTAGAGAGATCTGACACCGTTTCCATAACTTCATCCATTGGGTTTTCCTTTTCCCCCTCAGGAGCTGCTGTAAAAAAACAAAACGATCCCCAATTCTACCTCGCGATCATCACAATAATCGAGACCGAGTCAAGACCAAGACCAAGGTAGGATGAGTCGAGACAAGACCAAGACATTTAGGGATCCAGACCGAGTCAAGACTAAGCCATAAATATCACTGAAAAATGATCATCTTGTGTGCAGGGGGCGTGTCACTCATTTAGACCATGACATCGGGAAGGTTGTGACCGTAACTGGGGGATTAAAATCAAACTACAAATGAATTTAAGTTATTTGTTCTTTTGGAAGAGACGTTTTCCTTCTAATCACAGTAATGACGTGGAAAAAATAGTCGATCAGTGGTGGTCTTGACCGGTCTTGATTAAGAAAATCTGCGTCCGTTCAGTCTGAGACCGAGACAAGACCGAGTAAAAATGCTTTCCAAAACCGAGACGAGATCGAGGCCTTCAAAAAGTGTCCTTGAGACCGGGCACTCCAACACTACTTACAGATACAGTGTGCTCTAGACAGCATCATGCAGCCTTTAAAAATGATCACATTTCAAAGAAACAGGAACTCACAGGCTGAAAAACAAAACTTCATCCCGAGGACCGAGACAGTGAGCAGACAAGTTTATAAAGCGTTTCTGCTCAATCACATCGCTAACAGATAGAAACAGATAATGTGTTTGTTTCCAGCTTCCAACGGACACACATTGTTCTGTTTTTTTTAAACAGCTGTAATCTAATTGCAAAGTGTGAAAGGAAAACTTTGATGACACAAACAGCGAGTTAATCTGTATCTCTCAGATCTTACCGCCTGTCAGTCAGGCCGGCAGAAAACAACATAGGTATAATTCAGCATGACAGCCTTCTGTTGGCAGCCGGGGTGAGGAGTTCACTCACAGAAGATGAACTCTGTGTGTGTGAAAGAGACGCATACAGCCGCGGTTAGATCTGCTGTATACGGGCTGCATTTATGTATAGTGCTACATCTCTTAACTATAGCGAAGGCAGCATCTGAGAGGTTTCATAATTTGCTCAACACAGCAGCGATTGTTCACAGAGTTGGCCACAGAGAGGTCAAGTAACTGTAGCACAAGCACGTCTATTGAAAGCCTTGAAAAATCAAGTGTGGTCTCCCAACAAAACTCCTTTTATTTAGATCCCAACCCATTACATTGGACCTACTGTCTCTTATTCTGCGTACTGACACTCGGAGAATGTCTTTTGACAACGGTGAACAGGACTAAAGCGGAGGATGACCCCGGGTTGGAGCAGCACAGACGAGACGAGGCTGCCGGGGGGGCCCGGAGGCAAACGCTGTGGATCCATGACGGTCGATGAAAGAACAGAGCGAAGCCGCAAAGAGTACGGGTGTGATAATGGATTCCCACATTAGGGCCTTTAAGGTTTGATGAGAAATAAGATATGGCAGCAGCTTGGCACGGGAAGTAGAAAATCTGGTTAGAAGAGAGAGGCGTTGAGCGGGCCGATGACTCTATGCTTGGTGGCAGGCGCTCGGGGCTTCTGTTGGGGATTTTGGAAACTTCCCTGGGTCACCGTCTGGAGTGGAAACACATGCTTTCAATACGACTTAAATCAAGAGGGCCGTTGTGTTCTTCATTTTGCAATTGTTTCTCTGGAATTACTTTAAGGTTAGTGAGGAAATAGGACAAAAAAAAACTTCTCATGGACGTCTGCCTGAGATGGAAAGCCAAAGATTTGTCAGTTTGCTTCCTTTAAGCGCCGTCCTCCTCCCACGCCAGAATTCCCGTCAAGTTCCTGAGGGTAAGGGGGCGCTGGTAGCGTAGTGGTGAGTGTGCATGCCCCACGTAAGGAGGCTGTAGTCTATTTTCTTCGCCGATTCGTAAACTATTTATATCAGGAAGTCTCTCATTCACTCAGAACAAACATATGAGACAAAAACAAAAATTCACAAACAGCAAAGTACTGGACAGAAAACAAGATCCAGGTAGACGCAGGAGTTTTTATTCTCTTGTGAAGTCCAGACACACACACTCACAGACACTCACACACAGACACACACACACAGACACACACACACTCACAGACTCACAGACACTCACACGAGTAAAGAAAGGTCGACCTTTGACTGTGTTTGTTGGCCGAGACCGAGGCGTGAACCTCCAGCCTCAGGGCATGCTGGGAGTTTAATCAGGAGTCGTAGAGGTTAAAGAGGGGTAACAGAGACGCATGACTCTTTTATCTGCTCCTCTATGTGATTATTTTCTTATTTAAAACCAATTATAATGTAATGTTTGTGATTTATTTCAAAGTTAGTTTCAGCCCTGTGAGCAGTATAGTTGAACCGTTTCCTTTAAACAGAGACAGAAGAATTATTTAGATCTGTGACTGGAGTAAAATAACAAATGTACAATTTAAAATCCTGCATTTCTAGTAATTGTTAAGTTCCCTGAGAATCAAAACGTGGATGAGAGGAGTCGCATGTTGGGGAACTATCAAAACATTGCACACGTATAGCATATTGGTGATGAACGCTGGAGGAGGCACCCTCTCTAGAATCAGCACTGCAGGGCAAACATGTAGTAACAGCAGCACAAGACATGTACAAGTGTTTCACAATTAAACTAAAACACAGTCCATTAAAACAGCTCAAATTACAACACTTAGCAGCTGTTTATCTGTCAACACATACAGAACATTTCTAGAAAGTTACACGTAAATAAAACTGATCTCTGAAGCCTTTTCAGTGTCCTTTTTCTCTCTCTGACTCTGTTTTCCTGTTAAAAATGGGCGAGTTTAAATTGAGGGAGAAGAGAGAGAGGGAGAGGAGAGAGGGAGGCAGGGAGGGGGCTGATGGGTAAAACTCCTCTGGGCAGATCCACCTTTTAAAAAAGCCAGAAGGCCCCTCTGACACACCGACAGCTCTGCCATGAGTGACGTGTGATCTGTACAAATTTCAGGACTA
Source organism: Tautogolabrus adspersus (assembly GCA_020745685.1). Classification (NCBI taxonomy): domain Eukaryota; kingdom Metazoa; phylum Chordata; class Actinopteri; order Labriformes; family Labridae; genus Tautogolabrus; species Tautogolabrus adspersus. The sequence goes on along the minus strand of CM036549.1, from coordinate 15,460,514 downwards.
ATAAATCTACCTGTCAGAGGAGGGAGACTTGAAAGGGCCGCTGCCCCACGGCGCAGCTTAAACGCAACTGCTGTTGATGAAATTCTGTAGGCTGGAGAATTACAGCTGTCAGGAAAGAACGCCTACAACCGATCTGACGGCTCGCCTGGCTCCTTTTCTAACCTGTTCTCCGTCTCACACGGCCACTCGCCTCTCCTCCCTCCTTCTACATATTCTTATTTTTACTCTCCGCTTTTATTTCGAATCCAAAATTCATGACGTGAACTTTTGAGAAATCGGCGTGGGAAATATTATCTCTCCCCCGACCTGCAGAAGGAAATACTCTTTAAAAAACGTCTCGTGTTTGTTCTTTCTCACAACAAAACGCTCTCTGGAGGGAACAAAGCTAAATCATAAAGCTTGCAGCTGTTTTGCTTTTCCATTACAGAGCAGCTCTATTTTCTTATTGCTTTGAAGTTCAGCTGGACTACGGCCAGTAAGAGACATATTCACTGCTGGTCCATGACAGCTATAAACATCAGCTCACCCGTTCCATCGTCTGAGGGGAGAGAGGCATAAACCAGCCGAGCGTGCTGCTGTATTTATGGGTAAACGAGTGGAAATGCCATTGCTCTCTCTTATCTGTCATGAAGGAGATTTATGGGTGTGTGATGTGAGGACCTTGTTGAAACTCTGTATTGACTCATCGCATGCAGGCCGACTCCAGGAGGCATCCAGCGGGCATGAATCCACTTGTTCAACCAAGGCCGTGGTTGTTGTGTTAAAGTTGACCTATTATGCTGACCCCCTTTTTCAAACTCACATATAGTGTAACAATGCTGGATGCCCAAACTAAACGTGGGCAAAGTTTCTGATCATGAGGCCAACAAATGTTGGAGTAATCCCAGGATGAGTCTACAGAGGGCGCTAAATGGCTCGTTCTGCTCATCACGCCATATTTCCCCGATGTGAAACTTAGAATTTTCACGAGACGTCTTCAAGCCTCTACGTAAGCCGGTGAAACCTCTTACATAGCCTCTTACTGCCAATTTCCACAGTCTGTGCGGCGCCATGGTCCGTCGTGCCGCACCCTACAGCGCCACTCGCTGCCACTCTACCCAGTGCTCCTGTTTTCACAGCAAGTGCGGCGGCCCGTCTCCAGCGTGTACCAGCTGCACTACGCTCTGATTCGTTTAAAATATGCCGCAAATCGATTTTCGCAGGAGCTCACTGCAAGCTGACGTCAAGCTGGACAAAATAGTTCAAACTGGACAGGAAGTCAGACAAGGAAACGCACAGAGGGTCCGGTCAATTTCAAAATAAAACACAATATACGGACTCCTGATCGTATTTTCCATCATTTTATCAACAATGCGTCGAAACAGACACCGAATGAACAACAGAGCAACCTCTCTAAGACAAAGCAACATACTCTTTGCCGTTTGACGGAGTAGAACTACAATGAAGTAATGCAGCGTGCACGGAGTTTGTGGAAATTGGCAGATGACTGAGGAAACCTTTTGAAAATCTAAAAAATACAAACTCAAGTAAAGAATGGGATCTATGTGATTATTCATGCAGTAACTTGGTGTGTTTTATGGTCAAATTAATTCTCTAACAGGTTGTAAAGCTTGTCCCTTCAAGGCAAAGATTTTTGTTTAGCTCCTGAATCATAACTAGAGTACAACATTTACCTTCACCTTAAACAGCTCGTCATATTTTCGACAGAATTAAACATGAACTCAGAAAAAGAGAGAAACAAAAGAAGTAAAAAAATCACATGCAACAGTTAGAGAAATGATAGAGCGAGACAGAGAGAGAGAGAGAGAGAGAGAGAGAGCACTCTGGGGTCCGTCTTTCAGTTCCACATCTGGCCTTGATATTTCAGAGTTAATTAGTCATGCAGGGGTTGTGTGTAGATAAATCTATCATCCCGCAGTGCACAAACCATTTGAGAAATGAAAGGAAGTGAGGAGATATACACAGCCCAAGCTCCGTCATAAATCACCGGCCCAGATTAAAAACAGGCACTGCCGTGATGAGTGGGAGGGATCAGGACAAGGCTGGCCCTGGACTTTCTCACACAGGGTGTGCGCACGCACACACACACACGCACACACACACAGGATATACTGCACATATAGCAGCCTATGGATACAGTCGAGTGCAGTGATTCTCAACTAGAGGTACTTTGCACCTACAGGACACTTCTGCAATTTGCTGAAGGTTAAGGAGCCCAATCACAGGCTGGCCCTGAGTGCAACACACAAACACAGGAGCTTTATTTCTTTAGATTTTTTGGGGGGCTTTTTGTGCCTTTATTGTAGAGACAGGACAGTTGATAGAGTCGGAAATCAGGGAGAGAGTGAGGAATGACATGCGGGAAAGGAGCCACATGTCGGACCCGAACCCTGGCCGCCTGCCCGGAGGACCACAGCCTCTGCCCATGGGGCGCGTGCACTAACCACTATGGCTACGGGCGCCCCAGGAGGAGCTAGTTTTAAGGGTAGTTTATTGTCCAAAAAGAAGCAGAGTGGTAGGTAATCCAGAGGAGAGGTTGTGGCAGGTGGGCAAAAACACTAGAGCAAAAAATATAGACAACTCTTCAAGAAACTAGCAAACTAATTTCTTTGTCCAAAAAAGGCCGACTCTAGCTACTACTGCTGCTGAGCAGACGATCTGGTGAAGAGTGAATGATGAGTATCATTCAATAGGAGGATATCGTCCCTAGAGATACCCTTCCCTTGATTGATAGTAGAGTACCAGGACTCGCTCCCTGTGTTCTGATAATGAGTTCTGGGAGCATTATTTGAAAGGGGATGCAGAGAGACGCCTGCTCTTGGATTTAATCGGCCATGTTTAAAACCTTTATGAGACTGACAAACTGATTGTAGAGGATGAGGCTCTTAACTTCCTAGAAGTTAAAATAGAAGTCAGGATGAACTTGTCCCAGTATTTCTGGTATATTGCCCTGCCCATAATTCCAGCACAGAGATGCACACATGCACACGCCCTACACCGAGGCGAGGGTGGACAGCTCTTAATGAAGCCCTGTCAGAATCAAAGCAGACCAAAGTGTGCCCTCAGGCTTCTGTTTATGAGACTAACACAGACGCTGTCAGAGACACTTTTCTTCTCACTCCAAATCCCCTCTTCCTCTTCCTCATGACCGACCCCTCTCTCTCTCTCTCTCTCTCGTCTTTCACTCTTTTCTTCTTGCACATGTCGGCGTTGTCTTTCATTCAGCTCCTTGTCCTCCCCTCTTATCACCCCTCTCCTCCCACTCCTTCCTCCGCTGAGTGAGATACTGTAGGGATAGAGAGCAGATGGTACAGCCGCCATACGTTTCGCTGGTGAGTACGTTTGTGTAACTGTGTAAACATCCTCCAAACTAATGTTGGCGTAAGCAGAATAAAATAACACATGAAAAAAAATGTGTAAATGGGTCCGAAATAAGTAAACTGTGTGTTTGTAAAAAGATGGATGAAATGACAGCTCCTTAAAAGTGAAGCCAAAACATTTGGAGCTCCCCCTGCTGGCTGGTTGCAGTATGTAGGTCATACAGCTCCTCCTCCTCCATGTTTACAGATGGGACAAAATACACATTTTCTTTCTGTCTTAAATGTTAGTTATCATCATGCTGATTCAATTCAAGTTTTAATTTGTTAGTTGATGCTAAAAAAAAGGGGTGTAACTCCATGATTGACAGCTCTGTTAACGAATGAGGCTCCTGCAGCCCTGTGTGCACCAGATTATCAGAGTAGAGGAGGAACGTGAGAGGATAAAGTCGCATGCCTGAAACCTGAACCCACCTGAGTGTCCTTTAATCTTTTAACAGGAAGTTCAATTTTGCTTTGGAGGTCATTAGACATCAAATCCAAATGTACTGCTCAACCCTGGCTCCAAGTGACATCCCCTGGATAAGATGTCATTGAACTGTGTCGGTAGCTTCACTCTCAAACAGGATGAGGTGGAGACTTATCGTCCATCTTTATAGTTAAACGTTTCATATGAATTGAAGTCAGCTTGCTTGCTAGCATTTACACAAGAAAGGACAGGTTGAAGCTACGCGCCTTATTGTGAATAACTCTTATCCTTCATCAAATCAAAAAGGATGAGTCATCAAAAAGGCTGTAAACATGTTAATTTCTGCTGTAAAAACAGGCTGTTTTGAATGGGTGTGTATGTGACTTCTTGTGTTTCTGCAGTCAGCCTCTAGTGGACACTCAATGAATAGCAGGATTCACCAGAGGATGCCGCGTGGTTTACACTCTGGTTATCAGCTGACAAACACCAAATAGTGAGGGTGACTCTTTAAGGAAAATATCGACAAACAGCCTGTTGATGATACTGTTAGTTTTTCTCCGTGCTGTCAACTTAACATCGAGAAAGAAAGAACACGTGATCAAAGTTTACGACAAAATGATCAGGAACAAATGTTGTCCGTTTGAAGGCTGAACTTTAAATCACCTCGACCTCTAATTTAGAGGATTTAGATTTATAGGTTTGGAGGATTTACGACTGAGTTTGGGGTCGAGGTGAGGTGAAGGTTAGCAAGAGGGCGAGATCAAAGGTTAAGGCAGGGAAAGTGCTGACTATTGACAGGAACATGTGTGTGTGTGTGTGTGTGTGTGTGTGTGTGTGTGTGTGTGTGTGTGTGTGTGTGTGTGTGTAGGGGAATGTGTGGAAAAATAACACACTGCTAAAATACTCCAATGCAAAACCTGCATTCAAATCCTTCCCTTAAAAAACAAAGCTAAGTGTACTCATAGTTCACTTTTTTTTTATGTTTGTACTTTCACCTCTGATGATTACTCTTTATGAATTACCAGAAAACACATCAGTGAGAAAAGCTGTTCTGCAGAGTCATGATCAGGTCCTAAAGCTGTCCTGTGTCACTTTGTTTCCACGTTCGGTCCTGCAGGAACACAGCGGACATGTCAGGCGGTCGATAGCCATCTGACCGGGAAACACTAAATCACAGATGAAACAGCAGGAGGGGAAGCTGTAAATCACACATTACAAAGAGGCCGGTGAAAGCGCAGGAACGTTGCTCCGCCGTGACATCGTCCCTCGCAGCCTGCCTTCAAAGCCGGCTCGGGCAGGAAGCAGTCATTCCCATTTCCCGTCTGCGTCACCCAGGGGGGGCGAGGACAAAACCGAGGTGTGAAGGAAAGTCACATTTTTTATTTCATGTTTGGATATTTTTTTCCTCCCAAGGACGTGTGAATCCATTGTGATTTGCTCTTGACTGTTCTGCGAAACTGATGAAAAGCGTTTACAATGGCACAGGAATCACATTTGTATGAAGGTGACCTTTGACCTTGATGAAGCTGGAAACACCGATGACGGGTTTGTTGGTGTCACGGTTGGTTTGGATGAAAGTTAAACAAAGAGAGACAAAGGACTTTTTCCAGACTATAAACACCTCCTTTATCACCAAGGACTGTTCTCGTTTCTGTGTAAATTCAGACTCTGTATTTTATTTTTTATTTTTTCAATGTTTGAAGTTTTCAAATGTCAATGTTAGTGCTTATAGCATTTAACCGCAGCTCCCTTTTGGTTTAAGAAGCATGGGACTGAATGTCAAGCATATTTATGGGCACATAAAGGACCAGTCAGTAAAATGTGCAGTGAGTGAAAAGATAAAGTGACCTTACTATATGATCAGACATTAAGGAAACATGCTATGTTGAAGTGCTGGCTTCTCTGACAACAATGCAGCAGCCAGTATGTCCTCCTTCTAACTTTAGATTCTGGTCCTGAATGGTCTGGATTTGTTTGGACCTAAGAAGGTAGGCGGTTTTAAGGCACCCCCCACACAGCCGTTTTGGAAGCTCCTCGGTTTGCCAGATATGAGACCAGTTATCAGGTAAAACCAACAGGTGTTGCAGCGATGGAAGCGGGAAAGAGAACTGGTTCAGATAGAAGTGATTGTACCCGACCTAAAAAGCCTCTGCATGTTTCTAATAAGCTCCACGAGCAGAAACGTGCTCAAACTAGGATCAATATTGGAGATGCTTTGGAAAAATGGAGAGAGGTTAGAACGCAGAAAGGTTTACAGACCGATGCAGAGCTGGCTAAACACTGAAGCTTCAGTGTCCACCACATGGCAACCTGCGTGAGCATCGACTCTAGAGAGGAGGGGGCGGGGGGAGACAGCTTTCTGTAATGTTTTGAATTTGCAGTAGACTAGAGGTGTAAAGTATCTTATAATGGAAACACAAGTTCATATTAACATAAACTTTGCTCTCCATAATTAAATGGACTTAGTTGTCGATTTACGATGGTTTGATTGTTGTGTAGATGAAATCATGTCCATCTGAGTGGAGGATTTGGAAAAGATGCAAAGGAATCACAGAGGTTTTTTGAGTCCGTGTGTGTGTGTGTGTGTGTGTGTGTGTGTGTGTGCGTGTGGATGTGGATGTGTGTGTTGGAGGGTGATGAAGGAGCTGGAATAGCTGCTGCAGCTCGCTCTCACCTGCTCTGTCTGTCACTCAGTTGTTGCCTTGACGAGTCGGCTGACACATCCTGACAACAGTGATGTGACACTGTCAGCGTCGTGCTACAGAGTTCACCTGTCGCCCCAAAGGTTCCCACGGTGATTTGTCCTGTCAATCAATCACTTCCTCTGCCTCCTCGGAAGGTCAACGGAAGGTAACGGGAAGCGTAGAATGATATAAAAAGCGAAGCACGTGTTGATTGTTCTCTACTTTAATGCACAAGTGTGATTATTTTATTAAATGTAATGATGTTGTAGTAATCAGGTCGTGGTCTGAGGATAGTCTGTGATGATGATGCTCGTTTGGGTGCGTTTGATTTGTCACACTGCGAATGGTGAACCCCATTAGCCCCGGATCAACAGACTTGTTAGCAGCAGCACCTTCTGCAATAATTTACAACCCTTTCATCTCCACAGAATGTGTTTCTTGTAGAGCGTAATGGAAGTAATCCATTCTGCCTGTCAGCGCAGGGAAACACTTTGTTTTCTGGACAAATTGTGTTCGGGTGGAAAATACTGTTTGGGGGTGAAGGGGGGGGGGGGGGGGGGGGGGGGGGGGGGGGGGGGGGGGGGGGGGGGGGGGGGGGGGGGGGGGGGGGGGGGGTTTGTCGTGGATTTATGCAGGTTTCAAGGACAGAGGTGTTTCTATTTCTGTGCTGTGGATGCAGTGCAGTTGGTCTGCTTTGTATACTGTACAATGTTTATGTGAGCAGCAATCTTACAGTGTGACGCCATTGTTTCCACGTGGATCTGGATACTTAAAGAGATGTATTTACTTTTTTCGAGATACTTTTTACTTCTATGAGGGAAACAAATCTTTTATCTTCTGCATCAGCCTGACTGAAAATCAAGACCACCGTGTATGGAGTCTGCATTTCTAAATAGAATCTGTAAATAGAGATTAGACGACAGGAAATAAACAGAATGAAGCCCTGTTCAGACTGCCGTTTCAAGCAGCGGTATTTACACCCGTGACGTTCCATCTTCAATCTGAATGTCGTGGAGGCGTGATGGTGGGACGAAGTGTTGCTTCCTCTGTATTGTCTTCAGAAGTAGTGACAGAGTCGTTACAGAGGTGAGCAGGATAAGCTGAGCTAGCGGGGGAGCACAGCGCTGTGTGTGTGTGCATGTGAAGCTCCTGTCGTGCTTCCACAATGCCGAAACACAATGTGACTTCACAAACTGGGACACCGATATTACGCCATTGCGGAAACAATATGAATGTAGTAAAACGTGATGACGGCTGAGCTTAGTTACGGCACTCTGAAAAGGGCTCGACACGAATCTAGTCCTAATGTGCGTAATATGCTTGAAATCACGACAGCAGCCGCCAGTCTGAGGCCGCGTTTACACAAGAACGATCCGCTGAAAGAAAAATAGTTTTTTGTATGCGTTTTCAAAAAAGTTCAGACGACAACTTTTATTATCTCAACCACCATGCAAAACAGATGAGGCGGCTGTGGCTCAGTTGGTAGAGTTGGTCGTCTCTCAACCCGAAGGTCGGGGGTTTGACCCCCAGCTCCTGCAGTATGAATATGTATGAATGGATGAGTTAACGATGGTCTCTTTACACAGCAGCCTCTACAATCAGTGTGTGAATGTGTAGGTGTGACCTGCGGTGTTAAAGTGCTTTGAGTAGTCAGAAGACTAGAAAAGAACGATACAGGCTCAAGTCCATTTACCAAAATCAACCAAAGAACTGCAGTTTACACGCCAGGCCAGTAGTTGGCAGTGTGACTTTGTTATGAAACAACATGTGTATGTGCACATACTCTTCTTTCTACAGAGATACAAAAAAGGGTGCGTAAATGTGTGCGCGTGTTGTCTGTGCGTGCGTGCGTAGACTTTGAGTTTACAGGAAGTGTTGCATGACCTCTGAAATTAAAGTAGCAAAGCTTAAATTTCAGCTCGGACTACGATAAATAATCTCACAGTATAACTGTTGTTTTGGCTACAAAGACGACAACGTTTGATTTGCAGACTCGGCTACTTTTATTTAAATCTTTTTCAACTCACACCCGTTAAAAACAACAACAATCCATCTCTCCTCCTCTCTCGTATATATATCTGCTCACCCTCCTCTTCCTCACTCTCTCTCTCTCTCTGTGTCTCCCTCTCTCCCCACAGTCTCCTCCATAAATCCTGGGACAGCGGTGCTTTAATGGATAATTAATTGATGCCGCTGCAGCTCTGTAATAAGACAATAAATTACGACACAGGCCGGTGTGCTGTGTCAGTGTGCGCTGCTAATGGCCCTTCAGGGCTGGGTGCAGGAGGCTAATAAATTAGACAGGTATTAACTGTTGTGTGCTAAGTAGCCCTCCTCTGCTGACTGCCATGAGAGGAGAGGAGGAAGGATTAAAAAGAAGACAGGAGAGAGTAAGAGCAGGGAGTGAGGTGAGGGCTTTAATGTCAAAGAGTAATTAGTTTGACGAGAAATCAGAGTAAAAATGTTGACTTGTTTAATGTGAATAACCAGCTCAGGATTTAAAGTTTTATCTTTAGTTCTGCAGCAAAAAGCCAATAAAGACCAGAGGTTTGAACCAGGCTGTAAACATTTTATTACTGCAATAAAAAGGTCCAATCAGTGAGATGTGTAGTGAGTGAAACGATAAAGTGACCTTTCTATATGATCAGACATTAAGGAAACATGCTATGTTGAAGTGCTGGCTTCTCTGACAACAATGCAGCAGCCAGTATGTCCTCCTTCTAACTTTAGATTTTTTATGCCTCTTGGGTGAATTAAATAATTTGTTTTAATTGTAAGTGTTGCTTTGGAAAGCCCTCAAAGTGAGATGAACAGAAGAGCTCAGATTTATGTGATGGTGACAACATTTTTTTCCTGCCCCGACTACTAGTGAGACGCCGGGGCAGATGCACGATAAATACTCTTGATAGCTTTGGGCTGACTCAGCACGTGACAGAGCCCACACACAATAGAGGACACACTCTGGACTGAATCATCTCCAAGGGCTTGGACATCTCCAAAGTTGTTGTTTCAGATGTTGCCCTCTCTGATCCCTCCTGTGTTTTATTTGAGAGTACTATCGCAATGTATAAAAGTATTCAATCAAAAGTGATCACAAAACGGTGTATCACTGAAAACACCAGTGAAATCTTTAACCAGGTTTTCTCTTCCACACCTGCCCTGTCCTGGGGCTCAGTCAGTGAGTTGGTGGATGACTTCAATTCTAAAATCACAAATGTTATTGATTCAATTGCTCCCACTAAGGTGAAGGTTGTCTGGTGAAAAAATCTCCATGGAGAAATTCAACACTGGTAAGAAACGGAAAAAGAGAGTGTCGAAAAGCTGAACGCAGGTGGCGTAAAACTAATCTCCAGACTCATTATGGTATCTAAAAAGAGAGACTTCACGTTTATAATTCACAACTGAGGAATGCAAGGCAATCTTTCTTCTCTGACATCATCACCAGAAACAATAATAATGCTCGTGCCCTGTTTGCTACTGTGGACAGGCTAACAAACCCTCCTGTGTCAGTAGCATCTGAATTTCATTCCACCAGGGCCTGTAATACATTTTCCACCTTCTTTACTGGAAAAATCCAGAAAATTAGACAAAATGTCAGTAACTCAACATCAGGATCAGGATATGTGCTGTGTCCATTTAAAACCAGTTTAAGCACCATGACACGATTTAATCAAATCAACCTTGAAAACCTGGAGGACATTATACAACAACTAAATTCCTCCTCCTGCTGTCTTGATATTCTGCAAACAAGTCCAAGTCATGGCCCCAGATCTGTTACAAATTGTAAACATGTCTCTTTCCTCAGGTGTCTTCCCACAGGCCCTGAAAACAGCAGTCATCAAGCCACTATTAAAAAAGAACAATGTAGACAAGTCAATAATGAACAATTACAAGCCGATATCAAATCTTCCTTTTTTAAGTAAAATAATCGACAAAGCCGTTTTTCAACAGTTAAATAACTTCTTGACATTGAGCGACTGTTTCGATGTCTTCCAGTCAGGTTTTAGACAAAATCACAGCACTGAGACAGCTCTGGTCAAGGTGTTTAATGACATCTGTTTAAACACAGACAGTGGCAGAACCTCAGTCTTAGTTTTACTTGATCTCAGTGCTGCGTTCGACACAGTTGACCACAACATATTACTCGACCGACTGGAAAACCTGGTTGGAGTTTCTGGCACAGCACTAAACTGGTTTGAATCCTACCTAAAGAACAGGGACTTCTTCGTGTCTATAGGTAACTTCAAATCTGAGCAAACAAAAATTACCTGTGGAGTTCCCCAAGGTTCCATCCTGGGGCCTCTTCTGTTTAATGTCTACATGCTCCCACTAGCTCAGATTATAAAAAACAATAAAATAAGTTATCATAACTACGCAGACAACACACAAATATATATTACAATGTCGCCAGGGGATCATGGTCCTATGAAAGCACTGGGTAAATGCATAGAGCAAATCAATGAGTGGATGTGCAAAAATTTCCTCCAGCTGAACAAAGACAAAACTGAGGTTGTTGTTTTTGGAGCAAAGGAGGAGCGACTAAGAGTCAGCACGCAGCTTGAGTCAGTAAAACTCAAAACCACAGACCGGGCAAGAAATCTGGGCATAGTGATGGAAATTTTAAAAGCCACATCAAGACAATTACAAAATTAGTCTACTATCACCTGAAGAACATATCAAGAATTAGAGGACTTATGTCCCAGTAGGACCTAGAAAAACTTGTCCATGCTTTTATCTTCAGTCGTCTTGATTACTGTAACAGTGTCTTTACAGGTCTGCCTAAAACATCAGTCAGACAACTGCAGCTGATCCAGAACGCTGCTGCTAGAGTCCTCACCAAAACCAAGAAAATGGATCACATCAGTCCAGTTCTGAGGTCTTTACACTGGCTGCCAGTCTGTCAGAGAATAGATTTTAAAATGCTGCTGCTGGTTTATAAAGCGCTTAATGGTTTAGGGCCAAAATACATTAGTGACCTTCTGATTAACTACGAACCATCCAGACCGCTCAGGTCGTCTGGTACAGGTCTGCTGTCTGTCCCCAGAGTCAGAACCAAACATGGAGAAGCAGCATTCAGTTTCTATGCTCCTTATATCTGGAACAAACTCCCAGAAAATTGCAGGTCAGCTGAAACTCTCAGCTCTTTTAAATCCAGGATGAAGACACACCTGTTTACAGCTGCCTTTAACTAAACAATTTGAATAAGATTTTAATCTTTCACTCTGCACTGTAACTTTTGATTCTTTTTATATTTTCCTTCAATTAATTTTATTTGAATTATTTTTACTTGAACATATTTTCAAATTTAATAATTTTAGTGATTTTTAAATGTTCTATTTTAATGTTCCTTTTCTTTCCTCTGTCATGATGCTTTTTGATGTCTTGTGTGAAGCACTTTGAATTGCCTTGTTCTTGAAATGTGCTATATAAATAAACTTGCCTTGCCTTGCCTAAAGACTTCACATAATAAACATAAAGGCAGGATATTTATTTGTACAGTCGGCCTGTTCTCTTGTCTCTTTGAAAGGTAAAAATATGAGGACGTTTTTCATTCTCAGTTCCATAAAATGATCGTAGCTCGAGAGAATCCATCGGATTGAATCATCTTGTAAAGGAAAGACGCACAGCCACTCTGTTCACTGCAGGACGTAGTGTGAACGTTTACTGCTTGTACCTGCACTGCAAGCTAACGCACGCTAGCACATGCTAACCGCCGGTGTTTGTCACCTGCCTGTCCAACAGGAAGCAGAGTAACTCCACGACCACAGGTAAAAGCCAACACAAGGTTCACCCTCGTTTTAGAATGAGCTTTATCCGCTTGGTGTTTCACCTCACTGTGATTATATTTTCTCTTCTTTGCTGCTACGCCCACGTCCGTCATATTCACCGGTTTTTAATCGAGTCCAATTGCTGAATTGTATCCACTCCTAAACTCACCTGCTGCGCTGTCATTGGTTGGAGGAAACACACCAGCTCCGCCCAGAAACGTCCCGAGTCAACCAAAACAAACCAGAACAGTAAAATCCAGTCAGAGGACAAGGTCTCTGCAGACACAGCCACCACCACACATGTACGGAGGCCCAGAAGGGAGGATGGAGCAGCTTTACTTTAGGATAAGTCTGTATTTTATTTTGTAGGAAAAAGCTACCGACTCCATCTTTAATATTTCAGTTCAGTTAAGCTTGAGGAAATATTAAGATGATCACTCAACTATTATAGGAATAGAAAAAACAGAAAGGCATCCAGATTTAAACGCACAGCTCAGATTTAAAACACGGGAGTCCTGCATGTGGCCTCAGTCGTCTGCAGCCGTCAGCACGTCGATGTGAGAGATTGTGTCGCTATCCAAAGAGGGAAAATCTCCTCTTAGTAAAACAAGAACAACATCTCCAGCTTGGAAATGTGGAATTTCAGCAGATTGTCTCTAATCCCATTTTAATGGTTGTCTGATTAAGAGGTGAGGAGGATTAGCGTTGGAGCTACATGTGTGCATTTGCAGCACACGTCCTTGTGTTACATATCTGTGTATCAGGAAGCCTGTTAGTGCAAAAGAAACATGTACAGAGGAGTACAGAGAAGGTGAAAAATTGCAGGGTTTAGAAATTAGACGAGGAAGAAGAAGAATGGCCGCTCGGTTGTGTCATTTCGATTAAAAAACGCTGCAAATCTTTCATCTTGCTAATGTTAGCGCTAACGAGCGGGGCTTAGTGGCAGTTATGTAGATAAAAACTCCTCCTGATTGATTCCAACAGCCCACTGACATTTGTTTCACTCCACCTTATTGATCACACCCCGCTAGCTGAAAAGTGCTAATTAATAATGATAATAAAAGTGCCACGGTTCATTAAAATCCGCCACACGAGGCTGAACCGCGATCCGTTTTTTACCCTCTTTGCTGCTTTCACTTTGTCTGCCCGTTCCTCCTGCAGCGACTCGTTTCTGTTCGACTTCTCATTGTCAGATCTGAGCCGACGTCCCCGACATCAAATGTAATAAATATTAATCTTGCACTCACTGTTCTACTTGTCTTTTTAATTTACTCTGATGCTGGCAGATAAGTGTCCTCCCACACGCAGCTCCATCCAAAATAATCACACGTTTGCTATTTTCTGCCCACAATCGTCCCTCTGATTGGCACACTCGTCCTTTTATCTCATTACATGTTTGGGTTGTTTTTATGATTGGCACTCGCTGCTCTCATTTCTGGGTCGCTTTAACCACATTTCCATTTTCTCCGTGGCCTTTCAGCAGAATCAGAACATGCAGAAACCGGTCATGATTGACTGATATTGGTTTTATTTGGACAGATTTTGAGATTTCCTCGTATGTTGGACACATTTTATTGGAGATACTTTTTTTCCAGGAGAAATAATCCTCCTGAAAACAGTTTACAAATAAGAATATAAAAAAAAGAAAACAGAATGATTTTCGGTGGATCGTTCTCGAGTAAACATGGCCTGAGTTTGTTTTGCAACTCCGTACTGGCAGGTCTTCCTACAAGCATCAAACCTCTGCAGATGATCCAAAATTCAGCTGCACAACTGGTCTTCAACCTTCCAAAACAGCATGTCACTCCGCTCTTCACCTCCCTCCTCTGGCTCCCAGTTACTGCTCGCATCAAATTTAAAACTCTGCTGCTCACTTACACAACACCGACAAAAACGTCTCCTCCTTACCTAAACTCTATAATCCAGGTCGACACTCCCTCCCGTCTCTAGCTAGACTCTTCTCCTCTGTCGCCCCCCGGTGGTGGAGCAAACTTCATTCGATCTGCAGAGTCCCTTTGCACCTTCAAGAAAAAGCTAAAGACCCAGCTCTTTATGAACACCTACGACCTTCATGATGATGATGATGATATTTAAGATGGTTTTGATGCTGATTAGAACGCTCTCTGCGTTACCTTCCTTGTCAGACTTCCTGTCCGGGTCGATCTATTTATGTATTTAATGTTGTTCACATGTTGTTTGTATGTCTGAGTCTATGTGCATGTGTTTCTATATGTTTTTTATATTGTTTTCACCTGGCTGCGAAACTAATTTCTTCTCGAGGACAATAAAGTTAAAAGTTGATTCTGTTCAGCAATCTATTTTGTCCAGCTTGACGCGTGCTTGCCGCCGACTCTGTCGAAAATAGACTCGCAGCGTATTTGAAACAGAGCAGAGTGCTGCTGGCACGCTCAGGAGACGGACCGCGGTGCTCGCTGTCGAAACATGATCATTGACTCGAGTGGAAGCGAACGTCACCGTAATGCGTGGCGCTGACGGACCATGCTAAGAATGTGGGAATGTGCAGTAAGAAACACGAGGAAGGAAAAGACAAAATAAAACAGGAAAGACTACAAACCTAACCGAGGAGTACGAAGAGAGAAAAACACAGGAAACAGAAACATGTGCAAACAGATGACAAAATAAAACAAGAAATCACATTAAAGCAACAACACAGGAAAATACAAAGTAAACAAAGGCTTTGGTGTAGTAAAACACATTTAAATTTTAGCACTTTAAACAGGAATGTTGGACTTACTGCTTCTAAGGGTGTTTAGAAAAAGTGTTAACACTAAATGCTGACACCAGCCTTCTAGATAAATCTTTGGGATACTCCTCTGTTTTACCTGCGCTCTCTTTGTGTTTTAAAAAGAGCCTCACTGAGCTGAACGAGGGTGCAGATGTGTGTGCTGATGTAGCAGCAGTAAAGCGAATGGAAACATGGAGCAAGGATGACGATAAAGCTGTCTGACTGAGTCACAGGCAGCCCTACTACCACCACCTCGCGCCGCACAAGAGTGGAGCTCTTAATCTATTATCAGCAGACACGAGTGACACATCCAAAGACAGAGTGCCCGGTGCCGAGCTCTCGCAGCCCGGGACCTGAAACATTCTTCCATATTTTCCAGCGGCTGACAGGTGGTCTAATAAAGCGGGGCAGGATGGAGGGACGGTGCAGGAGCTGAGGGTGGATGAAGTATCTCGCACTGATGTAATGC
This sequence comes from Tautogolabrus adspersus, assembly GCA_020745685.1. Lineage (NCBI taxonomy): Eukaryota > Metazoa > Chordata > Actinopteri > Labriformes > Labridae > Tautogolabrus > Tautogolabrus adspersus. The sequence goes on along the minus strand of CM036549.1, from coordinate 15,445,061 downwards.
GGCTTATAAATCCAATTTAATTACCCGGTGTGGGGACAGGCTGGAGAAGCCATGACTGGATTTATTGTGTCTTAACTTGGCATCTTAACGACTTTGTGCTTTTAATATCATTACCCTGTAATTTATTCTTTTCCATGTGCACACGCTCACACCGCATCAGCACGGCAGCTCGGCACCCACGGAGCACTCATAATCTTTTTCAGCGGCAGGATTTACAGATCGTATACGACTCCTGAGCTCTGACAGCTATTGATCCATAAACTCCTGCTTTGACTCGTCCCCTGACGCCCACACTGCAAGTCATCAAGGTGATATAACTGATACAGGCTTCATTTATACGATCATTTCATCGTTTATAAGATCAACAAGCTCCATAAGCAGAGAGCAGGTTAAAACGCCTGCTGGTGTCACATCCCTGTTACCGATCAATTTAAAAACAGGCTCATTGGTAATTAACTTTCCCCTTAAATAAATCTGAGTTCTTACTGGTGATTTTAAAGGATTTTAGGACAAAGCTAGCAGTGCTTCAATATTCTGGTGCATTGTTTCCTCCAGTGGTGGCACAACTTCTCTCAAATGGACCAGGATGTATTACTTAGGTTGTTAGCTTAAAGCTAAAACATACTGGTAAATGCCCTCAACAGGCTTACAGAGTTAGCATAGGGCTTATTTTAACCAAGCGGCAACCTACGGTCTTGAAAAGTGAAGCCAATGCGGAAGTGTAAAATCCTGCAGTTCGTCGAGTGTTCACTAGAGGCTGGCTGCAGAAGCACAGGAAGTCACATACACACCCATTCAAAAAAGTCAATTTTTACAGCAGAAATTAACATGTTTACAGCCTGGTTAAAAAAACAAATAGGTCTGATTAGCTCATGTCTCCATCGGGGGTGATTTTTTTTTCAAACGGCTCCTTTTTGATTTGATGAACGATATGTGTTAGGCGCGTTGCTGACCTGATTGGCAGGTGGGCGCCATGTAAAAGTTTGTCAAAAGGCTTAAAACCTGCCTCTGCTCCAGCTATCAGCCTGTCGTTAGGTTGACTGAAGGTTAGGGTGAGACAGCATTTCTGGCTCTTTAGCTCTTTCGTGCTTCTCTATGGCCTAATACTAATGTTCAGCCAAAGCCTCAGAAGATTTGAAACACTCGTGTTCGTTTTCCGCCTCCATGTCATGTCAGACGAGTGATCTGTGTTCATGTGCCCATGAAAAGTTGTTGTTCTGTTGTCCCGTTATGCATGAAGTTACACCGGTAGTTGAAGAACTTAAATAGATAATAGTTTGATTAACGGTTAGCAGCAGTTATGGGCTAACATTACAGCGTTACAGAGAAATGTTATCGAAATATATTAAAGCGTAACCCTCAACACTGGACAGCTACTAAATGATGTCGTGCCAAATGCATATTGTTATGCTCAACTACAGACTTTCTATGAACACTGTAATGCATGACACGCAAATACACTGGAGATTTTCTGTTTCGTATTGTTTATTGAGCATTTAGTTTCCAGGTGTGCTCTCACAGATTCACGCTCTGCACGTCTAATTAAAGGCAGGTTTGGTAATTTCCTCCAGATCCACTTTTTAAGATTTGGGTTGAAATTGTCTTTAGGTCCTGACAGAAATTAATAACTCATGTGCTCTGAAAAAGGAACAAAGAAAATCCGTCATCTGTAGCAGTTGTAAGCCTGTAAAAACTTTAAACAATGTCTGCCACGAGGTACCAATCTGATGAACCAATCACGCCTCCCTGTCTCTCTGCTCGTTCTCTACCCCTTAAGTGCACTAGCCCACACTCAAAGCGCGTCACAGATGACAGAGTTTATACTGTAAGTTTACTTACCGCTGAATGAGACATGAGACGACGTAGTTTCTACACAATGCAAGCGATGAGCTGAGGTCCGATTCTGGAGCAAAGGTGCTCGAGCATGTAAGTGAGGGGTGTGGCTTTTGAGGGAGCACTGAGGGAATGCTACTTTTAAAATCATGCTAGTTTTAGAAAGTTACCAACCCTGCCTTTAAAGTCAGAGAGGGTTCAGGATTAAATCGTCATCCTTGTTATTGATTGCACTTTTTTGTACCGTCTTGAAATAAAGTGAAGTACCTTTATGAAACAGGTTCTCCGAGATTAAATAAAAACCTGTCTTCATCTTTCTGAAACACAGATTCACCACAGGGAACTCCACACCTTTGTTGTTTCCACTCTGCACTGCATCACTCTTTGTTTGCTCTCCTCCTCAAACCATCTTTCATTCAGGTTTCTTTCATTTCAGCTCGCCCTGCTGCTGGTGCTGCTGCTCGTCTTTATCTCATTTCATCTGTCTCCTCCCTGCTTACACCGCTCTCTCATCCTTATTCCCCCACCGGCCATCCCACGCCCTCCAGTTCAGCCTGTCGGCTTAAATAAAACAGACAAAAGGTGGAAAAATAGACAGGCAGAATTAAGAAGAGATAGAAAATGAGGGATGAGAGAATGAAGGCAGCTTCAGTCCTCGAACCCCCCTCCCCTCCCCTTCGACTCCCACCATGGCGAATAGCTCCCAGAGGCCCCTGTTCCACATTAGCTTAGCTTGCAGCTGAGCCATCGACTTAATGCAATCCCCTAAATGCCTGCTGTACGGCCTCCCTGACAGTGACATATTTGTTTTGCAGGCTTCTGCAGTCTGATGTCTGCCACCGAACTAAACATTTGATTAATGCCGCAGGTTTTTCAGTTCTGTAATTGGCTGCGACTGCGACCTGCAAACAAATCACAGAGTCTTTTTCTGCCTGTCATTGGATGACAGGGTGTTAGACAACTAATGAACCGAAAGTTTGAATCAACTCAACAAAGAGGACGTGCAGTGTGACGAAAAACAAATCAGTCAAAGAACGTTTGCTGCTCAGCTAATTGACCATTTGCAGCATCGCTCTGATCAGAGTCGCACACATGTAAAGTCCAAGGTCAAACTTGCTTTGCTTTGTCCACGGGCAGAAACATGAATGTGACTCAGCATGAAGAGTTTGAACGAGGAGGTCCGATATGTCACGATCTCGAGGTACAGGGCAAGGAAAAGAAGACGAGCCCAATGGTCTGTTATCACTGATGTGAAGGATTTATTGTCAACAATTAGTTTAAAAGTTATCAATTATCAAAAATGAACAAAAATTCACACAAGGCTTATAAAAGTCTTTAGCCTCAGGGCGCTGTTAGCCTTGTGTCTATGTCGCGCACCACATGTACAGAGGCCATAGTCCTGTCGCAGCGGTCATGGGTTAGAATCCAGCCTTGGCCCTTTGCTCATGTCAACCCCAGCTCTCTCTTCCAAACATGAACTGTCTCACTTCTGCTGTGTTCTCTCATAAAGGTAAAAATGGCCCGAAAAAATATCTTATAAATAAAACCTTTAGCCTCAATATATCATTACGGCATGATGTTGTCAGGATGTGAGGGAATGGAAGCCGTTGTAGACCCTGAGTATCTTAAAGTTATAAAATCACAAGTGACTAAATGAGGAGGGAGGGGGAGCAGATACAAGCCAAACAAAAAACCTAAATAGTGCTGAGATAAGGAGAAACTAAACCAGCGGACTAGAAACAAGGTTTATTTGGGGAGACTAAAGAAACTCTGCAGCTGAGACACAAATACACCCAGGCCAGTTTACAAAGTTCTCAGCACCAAGAACCTTCACTCTGAAAGCCTTTGCACACTAAATCCGTTTCTTCGTAATCCATAATCCGAAGAAAAAAAAAAACCTTATGCACAGACACCTTGCACACTGACGCCGAATTTCCACCAGATCCGTGTGCATTGCGTGTCCGCTCCGGTGCGTGACGGCTCCGTGCACCCCCGTCCTTCAACACCCACTGGCTGCGTGCTCCGTCCGCAGCACGCAGAGCGTTTAGATTTTCATGATTTAGAGAATATACAAACATGATTGGTGGCATCTTTGTGTGGTTTGGTCTGATTGTGATTATTTGCTCTGTTATGATGGACCTCGCTGTCCGTCATTTTGATCTCTGACCTGGCGCTTTGCATTGTGGGAATTAGTAGGACAGTCCCGAATCAGTACGAGGATTTGTTCGCACACTGCAAAAGGCATTTTGGCTGAACTGGTACGTACTACTAGTATAATAGGCGGTCTGAAAACAGCCTTAGTGAGTGTCCAGCGTGGTCTCGCTATCGATTGTACACTAAAGCCTGGTACACACTAAACTATTTTTAAAATCTTAAACGATTTTGAAAATGTGAGAGACCCCACACATTATAACGATCATGACTGATTAACATTTCAGATCTCATAGTGTGTGGGGTCCAACGAGACGATCAACTCAGCACACCACACACTAACAGATTCATTCACCAACAACCAGAGCCTCGACTATCACAACGTGTAATCTCGTGCGGTCAGACGTGATTTAAGAGTAAACAAACATGACGGGCAAGCTAAATGAAGCTAGCTGTTAGCTGGTACATCCTTTAAACATTTTGGTCAAACTCCTTTCCTTGTCAGTTGGTTTGTGGTTTATTTTACAGGACACGTTGTAAAAACACTCGTGTTGTTGCCACAAATCAAACAGTTGGTCCTGAATTCATGACATCCATTTAACTTTATGCTTCGCGATTGCTGCTGTTGCCATGGTAATGTTTGTTGTGCTTCCTGAATCAGTCAGCTTGCTTCCTCCTCCTCCTCCTCCTCTTCTTCTTCTCTCCACGCGTCCAAACATAGAGGCTCAGATGGATGATGACAGATCACAGCATCTGTCTCTGCAGCTGATGAGGAGCAGGAGGAAGAACACGAGGAAGGTGAAGTTAGAGAACTTGACTCTAATGGGATCCGACCTCAGCGCCCCCTGACCTGACCCCAGCGGTTCACATGTGGTTGAAGGCAAAGCTAGAGAGGTCAAGAGGAGGATCGCTGACCTGAATTAAACACAGACAGGGGAAAGGAAAAAGAGAAGACGAGAAGTAGGGCAGAAAAGGGAATTTAAATCTTGTTGGTTTTTTTAGATCATTTCTTTGTATTTGTCCTCTTTTTAAAGCTTTTTATGCATTATTTAGTACATTTATCACGCGCCTTATTTACACATGTAGTCCAAAAAGCAAAGATGGATCACATGTGGCTGAATTGATGAGGCTCTATCTTAAGACCCAGAGGCTGTAATGAGATTTATCTGTTTGTGTACAATCACGGTATTTGTCCTTGAGTCTCTTGAGATACCGTTTGTTTTAATTAATGGTAAATAAATCTCCGATTTATATCGTTTCTAACTTCCTAAGCTCTCTTTTATTGCCCTCATGCATTCACCTTACAGTACGTGACGCGTACACCAAACGGCACAATGCCCTCGTCTGTTTGCAGCGTGGCTAATACGAGTCACATTCGCTCTGTGCTGCCTATAGAGGAGCGTTGTTGTGTGGAGGTTACACATGACCCGGGTCACTGCGAGAGTGATTTATCTCCTGTGTTTGCAGTTTATACAAAGAGTGACAGCCGCCACACTGCTCACATACAGGCTCCGTCAAAACCTCTTTGCATCATTTAAACAGCAGCTGGTGCTCCTCTGTTTACACTGATTACACATTAAAGGGATATTTACAGAAAGGGAGAGTCACAGTGGTTAGTACAAACTCATCAAGACGCGAATGACGTTTTTCTATGGCCACATACAAGTCCTTTTTTTAGGACTTGGAGGTTTTTTGAAGTTTGCGTTGCCTTGTTTTTAAGTTTGTCTAAACAGGAATGCAACAATCCTTTATAAAATATTGAACCCTTCCGGTGCGGCGGCGTCCACGGTTCAATCTCCCACGGGGTTAATATCCAATCACTAATCACTAAAATTGGGGGAAGCTGACAACCCTGGTGGCATTTCAATCACGTTTGAAAAACGTTTTTATACTGGGCCCCTCCTCCTGGGCTCATCACCCCCAGAAGCGCACACTCACTGCAGGACGTAGTGTGTACGTTTACTGCTAGTACCTACACTGCAAGCTAACGCATGCTAGCACAAGCTAACCGCCGGTGTTTGTCACCTGCCTGTCCAACAGGAAGCAGACCAACTCCACGTCCACGGGTTAAAGCCAACAAAAGGTTCACCCTCGTTTTAGAACGAGCTTTATCCGCTTGGTGTTTCTCCTCACTGTGATTATATTTTCTTTTCTTTGCTGCTACGACCACTCCTAAACTCACTTGCTGCGCTGTCATTGGCTGGAGGAAACGCACCAGCTCCACCCAGAAACGTCCCGAGTCAACCAAAACAAACCAGAACAGTAAAATCCAGTCAGAGTATGGAGGCCCAGAAGGGATGATGGAGCAGCTTCACTTTAGAATAAGTCTGTATTTTATTTTGAAGGAAAAGCTGCTGACTCCATCTTTCTGCTCTTCTGTCTCCAAGTAAACTTCTATCTTATTCTTCTTTGTGAATCTCTTTAAGAACACTCTGAAATGTTTTTAAAGCATATACATCTCTTTAAAGGAAAATAGAAATCACTCTCTCAGTTTTTGTGCCTGTTTGGCATCCCAGGGATCAGTTTTTCTCGAGCGATTTAATTCTTGGCCGAGGTTGCAAAGCCTGAACCAGCACTTAATGTCCCCATTAATATCCATGACGCTGAATCCATTTAAGGTGGATTAGCAGCTCTTTAAGGCGGGATGGGGCAGGTAAGAAGAAGCTGTTGAGTGAATCATATCCTCACCCTGTTTAATTAATTCTTACAGAGACATCTGACCTCAATAATCACTGAAATAACATTATAAAAGGCACATCCTCGAGGGAAAAACATGAAGGCCGCCACTCCCCGACCTGCCCGGCAGCCGCGGTCAGCGTGCGGCTCGTTGTCAAAACAACGCCATGCATGTCAGCACAGAAGTCAAGGCTGGGCGAAGAGGAACTGGCACTCCTCACCCTCTGTGGGTGGGGGAGGAAGGTGGGAGGTTTGTGACGGACGGAGCCCACAGAGAGAGCGTGTGGATCAGTCACAGAGCGGACGGCCTTGGCCGCAGAGGGGAGGAATAACATGATCGCTCAGCAGCCAGCTAAATATTCCTGGACTGTGAGCGGAAATCCAAAGTTTACAGGAAAATTGAATCCATATCTTCCCAGAAATAGACTGACCGAAGCAGCGGGGAGTCGAGGTCATTCTTTACGTTAGAGTTAAAAATACTCCTTTGCAAATGTAAATCCTTTTTTTTAAAATCTCACTTTAGTTAAACAGCTGACGTATAATCAGTCACATTTATATCAAGATCTAATCGTCTGCTTCTGCTAAAGGAATTGTTATCACTCCTAGTGTGTTTGGTGACACCTGTGGTCACTGGTGGTAACTGCAAGTGTCTTTTAATACCACAGATCCCAGCATTTTTAGAAGCAATTACTCCTCCAAACAAACTACCACGATGTCACAGGCTTACTGTGCGACTTTAAGAGATATCAGATCAAAACAAAGCTCTCTTCAGACACACCTCCTTCATCCCTCAGCTCCCGACTCCCCTTCTACTTCAACATCTCCCCCGCACCTCCCAGCCCAGCAGGTTTCTGTAAGGCAGAGAGAGCAGCAGACGTGTGCTAATACATAAAACAAAAGGAAAAACTCTCACTCTCACACACACACGATCTGCATTACCAATAAACACAAGCAGCAAAATTAAGTCTAATCTCTGTCAGCTGGAGGTCTGCAGATATTTCCTGCCAACGTTTCTTTCATGATCGGCGAGGGAAGACAGATTGAATAGCCTAATCTACTGTCGTGCCTGAGTGTGTACTGCACGACTGACAACGCACGTTCGGGCTGAAATTTGACTGACCGCAATATCGAACAGTGTACTGTGGCGATCCGCCTAAATTAACTATCTTTTCCGCCGGCTCCACGCCCTGTGACGAGTCCCTCTCTGGCCAATGAGCTCCATAGATTAACGCCGCCCGGTTAATAAAAGCAGTGACGACAAAACAAGATGGCGGCGACTGCAAATTCCATAACCGGTGTTCAGGTCCATGGCTGCGCTAGCCATTTCAAAAAGTCTGTGGTGTTTTAGTCCGCGGAGATTACGTGTCGTCTTCCCTGTCTGTGGTGCGCCTCCTAACCAGTCTGTCCTCGGGAGTAGGAAACGGAGGAACCGGGGGATCATTCATGTACAGGAGGTAACTGCGACACGTCGGAGCAATCCAGTGTTGTTATCTGTGGCCGTCAGGCCGAAGATTGTTTGTTGCGAGAGAGCAGGGTGAGAGCTCACTCGGTGGGTTATTTTTGTGTTTTACTGGGTGGTCAAAGAGTGACACACTGACAAGAGGGCCCACTGTTGTTGTTTTTTTTTGGGTGTCGACCTGAACTAAAACCCTATTTTGACCGATTTAGAGGGTTATTTTTTTGTTACGACTTTTGTTTGGACTGTGAAGAGACACTGTGTGCTTTCTACCGGAAACGGACACCTTTTGTTAAAGGACATTGTGATATTGTTTGTTTAATACATCTTTCTTTATTTTGAACTGCCTTGCCTTGTGTTGAATTCTTGTGTTATTGTGTGCTATGCTGATTTTTTCCATTTATTGAGTTACTTCTGGTTCAAGGAACCTGAAGATATCTTTGTGGTGGGTTTGAAATACATATATATATATACAACAAACTTTTAAATAAGTTGTCGGTTGATATACCGGCTGGCACCCCAAAAACTCCGTAAAACCACTACGGTACGCCTGAAGGGACAAATAAGACACGAGACCAAAATGTGATTCTTAGTTTCGTATTATTTTTATCACATTAAACAAGATGGAGCAATGGATTTTTAGCTCAGGTAACAGACACGACAGTGTTTACGTCTTCAATGCAAACGCTGCACGGAGAACGAAGTCTGGTAGGCTGGTAGACATTTAACGCTAACTTCTGGCTTCAGCGGAATTACGGAGAAATTGGCATTGGTTTCTAGAGACATATATCTTCGTAAGACGATTATGGACGATGATTCCTGACGGGTTCTTCGAGCCATTAATATCATAAAGTTTCAAATCTGGTATTGCATATCTGACTGGAAAACAACACCTGACACCACCTTTAGGCCGTATCAGAGACATTTTCAGACAAAACCAGAGCAGAAAAAAAGATAAATTTGCTTCTGTTTACGGAGAGGATAAGTATGAAGTCGCTGGAATAAATACTGCAGTCAATCAAAGGAGACCAACCTCAGATTTGTGCCCGTTATTCTTGAGAAAATGGGCTCAGTAACTTTGGACCAGATAAAAAAGAAAGACCCACAGATGGCTTTGATGAGAAAAGAGACAGATTTTTTTAAAATAAGCCGAAGGAGATGTGTGTTTGCTCTTCACATGTGGAGTTTTGTGCATGTGTGTGGCCATGGATGTCTTTTATTGTGTGATTGCACAAGTGTGTGTGTGTGTGTGTGTGTGTGTGTGTAAGAGCGTGTGTGTGTGTGCGTGTGTGTGTGTGTGTGTGTGTGTGTGTGTGTGTGTGTAAGAGTGTGTTTGTGTGTGTGCTGCCAAGTGATTTATGGGCCCTGTCTGCCTCTGCCAGCAGTTTGTCTCTTGTAGCATGGAGGATGAATGGCCCACTGTCAGCCCTGCCTCCACCTCTCCTCCTGCTCCCTCTCTCTCAAATTACCTTTCTTCTTCCTCCTCCTCCTCCTCCGTCCTCTTTCTCACTATCTTATCTCCACACACGCTCTTTTTCTGCATGCACCTTGTCATCCTCACTTCCTATCACCCCGGTCCATCCTTTCCTCCGCTCACTTAGTTGATTTGATCCTCACTTTCCCTCCTCGACTCCGCCTTCTTCATCTGTCACAGTGAAGAGTGATCTCCTCCGTGCTCGGACCAAATCCTGACCTCTAATCTCATCTCTGATTTCAGGGACACTTCATCCGAATGTGGCGCATCAATTTCAGCAAGTCTGTGTCCTCTATCAGCTTTTTATATCCCGTCTGATGTTTCATTGGCTGGATGGTGAGTTAGCTTGAAACCGACAGCAAAGTGACAGCTGACTCATGAAGGAGGAAGAAGTACTCCTGCAATGAAATGTCCATTTTGTCTGCTAACCCAGTCATCAGTAAATACTCACTGTAATAACTTTAGATTAATGAATAAGGTAGCGATCAGTGGTGTCTGACTCGAGTTTATTATCATTTTCAGAACCTGCTAATAACTGTTTCCAGCTTTAAATGTAAATGAGTTGTGTCTGACCACGCCCCTCTCTGGAAGGGCTCGGGTGGCTCGTTTTTTCTCGCTCCATGTCCTATTGTTTACGGTGAGAAGGCAGACTCAGAGGGCAGAACAAACACCTAGCTGTGGGAGTGTCACCCACCTGGGGGAGGGGTTACTGCCCTTTGTGATGTCATGAAGGGAAAATCTCCAAACGGCCTGTTTGAGCACACATTTTCTGAAAAGTGGAGCAGGCTACAGACGGAGAGTATGGACTTTTCTCATCATTGGGGGGTTTGGAGACAGACTAGAGAAACATGAGTTAGAGAAACATGGTGAAGTGTGTTTTACATAATATGTAACCTTTCATACGTAAAACATTTCTGATTGTCTCTGTAGCCGACTCCCTCGTCCCCATCCCAATTAATTTACATAAAGACCTTTTATCTGACCTCGAGACTTGCCTGGCCAGGCCCGAGAGGAGGATGGCGAGGGTCCTGGCTTGGGCTGGCTCCAGGCCCTCGGCCAGGTTGGGCCAGTTCTGAGCTCCGGGCTCTGGCTCAGGCCACAAACAGGAAATCCTCCATAGACCAGCACGTCTCATTTCAGTTCGGTCTGAGCGGACTAGGCAGGATATGAAGGCTGGGTCCTCAGAGGGATGACACAGCTAGAGTCACCTTTACTTCAGCCTTAATTACTCGAGTTCACTTCATAACATTAAATACAAACTTGGGTTGTAAGACCCTGCATGCACAGACGTCCTATCAGTATTTTTGTGAAGATGGTCCAGAAATTTCTGCTCCTGACTTAAAGACCTGTGTTGTTCTTTATGTCTAATTCTTGTGAGATAAGTCGAGTGCACCTTTAACAGCCTCAGCAGCATGCTTTTCATCTCCCGGCAGCTGTGCTACGCCAGAGGCCTGAAGAAGGATGTCTCCCGGTGTCATTAATTGTGCTGTCATTATCATAATTTAACATCCTGCTCAGCCCTCTCCATCTTTATCACTGCCTTCAGTGTTCGCTCATTAATCAGACCAAAAGAAGAGGAAGAGAGGGCAGACAAATGAAATAAAAAAAACGACCTCTCTATCAATACTATTTCCAACACATTAGAAAGGAAGCACTTTTTCTTCCACTCGTCCTCCTCCTCCTTCCTTTAGCGCTCAGCCGTCCTGTGCTAATGGTAGATATACTGTGACACGGTAATGATCTGACCACGGCTGCAGAGCACAGCCCGTATCGATCAGCGACTGATTTATTGCAGGTTACGGCTGATTATTGGGCCATTAATCAGTCTGGGATTACCCTATCAATAAAAGTGCTTACGTTTGTTTGTAAAGAGCTCGCCCGGGCGCAAGGAGAGAGAGAGAGTGCATGTCCGAGTCCCAGTGACGCACAGCGACTCCTATTTCAGCTCAAACATTAGCTGTTTAAAGAGAGAGATCACTCCTCGTATGAGCTGAAGGCTCGCACCGCTCAGGGAATCTCTCCTGTAAATGGAAGATACGAATCACTCAACAGACGCGTCATTCTGACGTCTGAAACAGTAAAATTTTTCGGTTTCTTTTGAAGACTGGAGCATAACGGTGATGTTGTTGGACTTGGTGCTAGATTGGGGTGTCAAGAAAACTTCAACTTATTAACTTAAAAGGTCACTGACACTTAACATAGTGCCACTTTTTTTAAAACTGTTCGCCGTAGGTTACAAACTACTCTGCTTTTGCATGAAACTGTTTTTCATCATTGTGTTGATTTACATTGTCGTTTTTCTGTTTCTGTGAGTAGGAAAGAGGGAGAGACAGTCGGGAATGACATGCAGGAAACGAGCCTCCTGCTTGGAGGACGATAGTCTCCATTTGTGGGGCCCAACGTAATTGCTAGACACACAACCTGAACAATGTAGTACAAGCTGTTTTGTTGTAGCATGGCAGCAACCTCTGATTTTGAAAAATAAAGCACAGAAGTGCAAAAAACTGCAGTTCCTCAAGTGTCCCATTTACAATCCATATTAATGTTGATTTTCTCAAGAAACGATTTCAGGGGTCCATGACTGAAAGGGGCCCTAAAAGTAATAAAACATTATTTGTATTAAATATTAAACTATTTTGATTTGGTGTATGGGCCTAAAAATCCCTAGGAGGTTCCCTGGTTAGCTGCACTTGCATGCAGAAAACAGTTTAGACATTAAAGGTCCAATCAGTAAGATGTGTAGAGACTGAAATGATAAAGTGACCTTACTATATGATCAGACATTAAGGAAACATGCTATGTTGAAGTGCTGGCTTCTCTGACAACAATGCAGCAGCCAGTATGTCCTCCTTCTAACTTTAGATTCTGGTCCTGAATGGTCTGGATTTGTTTGGACCAGAGAAGGTAGACGGTTTTAAGGCACCCCCACACGGCCGTTTTGGACGCCCCTCGGTTTGCCATATGAGACCAGTGATCAGGTCAAACCAACAGGTGTTGCAGCGATGGAAGCGGGCAAGAGAACTGGTTCAGATAGAAGTGATTGTACCCGACCTAAAAAGCCTCTGCATGTTTCTAATAAGCTCCACGAGCAGAAACGTGCTCAAACTAGGATCAATATTGGAGATGCTTTTGAAAAATGGAGAGAGGTTAGAACGCAGAAAGGTTTACAGACCGATGCAGAGCTGGCTAAACATTGAAGCTTCAGTGTCCACCACATGGCAACCTGCGTGAGCATCGACTCTAGAGAGGGGGGGGGGCGGGGGGAGACAGCTCTCTCCAATGTTAAGAGTTTGGACTGCAGTACCCATTTTAAACACTAGGTGTCAGAGTTACATATTGCTCCTTTAATTCAAATGGGAGTTATTTTTGACATGGGGTTGTATGAGGTACTTTTCAAGAGTACAGTTTCAAGTTTACGGTTAATCATCAACCTTAAAAAAAGTAATTTAACACAATTAAACGCCGATATTTCAGGCGTGTCTTATTACAGGAATATACATTTGAATGAAGCCATTTTTTCATGCCCGTTTAACGAGTTGTGTACAAAAAGGATAATCATCTCTGCTTCATGTCTCTAACCAAACTCCGGGTCACCATCAATACATCCTGCGAAGAACAGCATCATGAACGTAATCCACGACTTTAATCTCCTTCCTTAAATTAGCCGTCAGATAAAAAGATACGGCTTCTGTCGGCCTGCCAACACTTTTACAGCGTGCCATAAAGCAGAACGGTGTGAGGGGATGGTGGGGCTTTCCTGTCGTGTGGTTTAACCCGCCACCAGAGCCCTAAACCCCTACCTGGAACACAACTTTTACAACCCCTAACAAATTGAGACTAGTGATTTTCCTATAAAAGTCCTGAAGAACAGAAGAGCAGAGTGGGATGCAGAGGGTTTAATGAGAAGGTTTGATGGCCGATGTCCTCCGCCAAACGCTGTTCTCTCCTTTTATTTGTGACGGTGTCCGACTATCTGATTAAACATTCCAGAACCCCTTGGAAGCGCTGCCAGCGGTCCCCTCGCGAGCTCCACGATCGTAAAAAGCTGACTTGACAGCGGTCTCGTAAAGCAGACATAATGCTGTCGTAAACATGTCACGACACCTGCCATAAACATTAATGAGTGTTTATGAATGAGGGTGATGAATCGCAGCGCTCCGGCTCTTCTGGAGTCCATTCAAGCAGGCCGCGGCTGCAGAAACACAAAGCTGTGTGCTGATCCGAACTTTGGCAGGGGGAGGCTGAAAACAGCTCTGTGCTCAGCAGGATGCAATCCAGCTGAAAGTCAAAGCAAAGTCATCAAGTTCAGCAGCGAGCAGCTCTTACCTGATTTATGTTTTCAATCTGGAATTCATAAGAAGAATAATAAAGATCCTTCTCAACAATCCCACCATCTCTACTGACACTAAATTCAAAAACACTCAACATAACGTGCCAAACATTTCATCATCATCATCCTCCTCCTTGTTTCATGCTGACACTAACCAGATGTCTTTTGCTCTATTAACATAGTGGTGCAGAACGCAATCAGATCCTTAAGCTAAACACAAGTTCTGCATCTTCACTGTTGGAAACGTTATTAAAGTAACACTCATGCTTTGAAAAATGCATTCTATAAATCAGTGATTCCCAGAGTGGGGACTGAGGTTATGACGGAGGTGGGGTAAATAAAAACATTGCTTTACACTGCCAGATAGATCTCAGGATTAACTTATCATGGGAAAATGGAGTAAATCAAATAGATGTCTGCTCAGGGCTTCCATAGCTTACGGTGTACGAAGTTACAGAAAATCAAAACTCTCAAGCAAAATAACTCCCATTTGAATTAAAGGAGTAATATGTAACTTTGACACCTAGTGTTTGAAATGGGTACTGCAGTCCAAATTCATAACATTGGAGAGAGCTGTCTCTCGTGGAGCTTATTAGAAACATGCAGAGGCTTTTTAGGTCAGGTACAATCACTTCTATCTGAACCAGTTCTCTTGCCCGCTTCCATCGCTGCAACACCTGTTGGTTTGACCTGATAACTGGTCTCATATCTGGCAAACCGAGGGGCGTCCAAAACAGCCGTGTGGGGTAGGGGAATTTTGATAAACTTGTTTTATATAGCAGAAGTAATTTGGATTAGAGAAGAGTGAAACTGGATTTGCATTTCTGGATTTCCTGAATCACCTCTCTGTGACTGACCAACTGGTAATTAGCATCTCTATTAAGAACAGTGTAATTTCTTTTGCTCTGCTAGTGATGTTTGATTCTATTGTGTGTAGGTGTGGGTGCCTTCTGGTAGACATTCTGCTGATGATTGTCTGTGGGTGTGGTTGCTTTCTGTAGCATTATTGTTTTAAATGTTCTTTGATGTAGGACACTGTATGAGAGTTTGTCTCTATTTAAAGTCAGTGTGAGCTACCCTTCTGAAGGGAACCATGTCCAATGTTTTCTCTCCGTGATTCATGTCTTAAAGGTTTTTCTGATTCATATTACATCGTGTTTGTATTTCTTTAGAGAACTTGCAATTCTCCTATTTTTTCGAAGAAATTTCTCTCACAGTGGGGGAGCCTTAAAACCTCCTACCTTCTCTGGTCCAAACAAATCCAGACCATTCAGGACCAGAATCTAAACTTAGAAGGAGGACATACTGGCTGCTGCACTGTTGTCAGAGAAGCCAGCACTTCAACATAGTATGTTTCCTTAATGTCTGATCATATAGTAAGGTCACTTCATCATTCAAAATACTTAATGATGCTCCATTAAGTATTTTTTACAATCGTCTACTGCTTAACAAAGCTGCACACAGCTTGTGCACGGCTGATGGAAACATGTTACTGTAAAATCACAGGCTTGGTGCTCAGCAGGCTGCAGGGGAACAGATAGCCGTAATCCCACTCACCCACCAGGCGGTCCGGCGTGCCTGTCTGCGGTACTTAGAGATAAACATCAGCGTGCACTCTGCGTGACCCGCCACACACCTGCTGAGACAGGCTCTGTGATATACACTCACTCACACACATAAATGCAGGTGCAGAGACAGCTTTATGCGCTTTGTCAGAGTATGAATTATGGCACATGGCGTGACAGTTTGTATTTAAGTGATGTCAGCAGATCCAATAAGGCGATGTGGAACAGATGTATGTGAGCTTTATATACTTTGTGTGCTGTGCTGTCAGACTTCCCTGAGGGGACAGTATAAGACAAATGTGTTGGTAATTTACAAGTGTGCTTAAATACCCATTATTCTTTCCACTGCGAGCTCTCTCAGGATCCGCTGTGCTCATTTATCATCAGCTACACAGAGGCAGAACACGGCGAGATAAATGAGCAGCAGCGCTGGAGTTGTTGCTGTTAGGATTGCGTCAGTGTGGAGGCTTCAAAGGATCATTTCCATTTATTTTGACATTCTCCGTACTTTAAGATATCATTGCAATCTGTAATGTTAACAGGAACATGGCAAAAGTGCAACAACAGAGTTTGACGGGGCAGAAACTCGGAGATGAAGAGAAACAAAGAGTTTAGGTCATAATCCTGGAAAGTTGTGTGTTTGAGTTCAGAAAGTAAAGTAGGCAAGGGTGCTCAAATGTTCAGAGAAATGACACGAAGCAAATAACTATGTGGCTTACTGTGGACGCTTTTTTTTCTGCTTCATTAATGTACTTTTGTACTATATCGTTGTATTTGCACGTGGAGTAGCCAGTATCTAAATAGAAGCCGGGCTTGAATATTGGAGAGGGGCGTGGCCAATACAATAAAAATGGTGGATAAACTCCAGTGTTTTCATTTTCATGTACACACCACACAACTGTTTTTTGAAGTAACTACACACTATCAAAGATGGCAGCAACTACATTTCCCGAGCCTTCCTTATTTCAACAAATTAAACTATATTGTTAGCTCTTAGAAGAGACCTTATTTGTGCTTCTAGTCCAAACGATTCAAGAACAACAGCTTCCTCTGGGTATGTAAGGCTCCCCCACACGGCCGTTTTGGACGCCCCTCCGTTTGCCAGATATGAGACCAGTTATCAGGTCAAACCAACAGGTGTTGCAGCGATGGAAGCGGGCAAGAGAACTGGTTCAGATAGAAGTGATTGTACCCGACCTAAAAAGCCTCTGCATGTTTCTAATAAGCTCCACGAGCAGAAACGTGCTCAAACTAGGATCAATATTGGAGATGCTTTTGAAAAATGGAGAGAGGTTAGAACCCAGAAAGGTTTACAGACCGATGCAGAGCTGGCTAAACACTGAAGCTTCAGTGTCCACCACATGGGAACCCTGCGTGAGCATCGACTCTAGGTAGGAGTGGGCCTGTATAGTCTAAACAATTCAAGAACAGCATTCAGTTTCCTTGGGGCATGCTTTGATATGTTAGCTCGACAAGCTAACAGTTGCTTGCACTCAGCTTTACAAGCCTGCCACTGTGCCTTCTTACCTTCTTGCTAAGCTAACACGGGAGGATAAGTGTTTAAGGGAAGGGGTTTAGCAAACTGAGAGACTGTTTGGCTTTGGTCTATCCTCTTTTTATTGCCTCACTTAAGCCCGGAAAACTCTCCTGTGTCTCTCAGCACCACCAAAGAAACATCCTCCATTGTGTGCAGAGCTGTTGTCATTGTGCAGTGAGCAAATTGAAATGTATGATGCCATGACAATGTGGCAACACAAAACACTTGCTGCGCACATCAATCAGCGCTGCATGCAGGATGACGCTGTTTATAGCGAGGTTACAGTAAATCACACGGTGACGGTTTAATCCCGAGGAGAGTTTTACAGGAAGAGGGGGGAATTCAATTTCCTAGCATGCCTGAGCAAAGGTATGCTAATATAATACAGGGGAGGAAACACTGAGAGCCTGCACCGACCAGACATGGGCTGGGAAAGGAGGGAGGGTTGTTGTTTTCTCTGGGGTCTCACACCTTTCATGCTGTTCAGTGAGATTACATTTCAAAAATGCCACAGACAAGACAGACAGGATAATCAATCACGTGAGGACAAAACACACACAAACACATGCACACGCTCGTTCTGTGCAGCGATGTCTGCTGCTGGCTGTGTCTGCCTGCAGGAGTCATAAATCAATGCTGTGTTGTCAGAGGGTCTAACATGAGCAGGAGAGAGAAATAGAGAAGGGGTACAGTCTAATCCACGCTCTGCTACACTCTCTCTTTGGCTGTGGAAAAGTGACAGAGGACAGATAATGCTGGGTGATCTAGTGTGTGTGTCCTTGTAGCTGGCCACAGTTGCAGACAGAAACCTCATTAATGTAACACAGTGGAGTTGGCTCAGAGCTGACCTCATTATTCTCCTCCCCAATCTCCCTGATAACAAAGTGTTGCCCTCTATTCCAGTGTGTGTTTGTGTTTGTGTTTGTGCATGTGTAATGCTTTCACAGTCATGAATCAGCGCTACTAGCCAACGTCACACTGTTTGGATAGCAGCTTTCCTGTTTAGTAATTATAGCGCTCGGGCTCATATTGCTACACTAAATCTCTCATAAAAACACCAGTGAATGAGAGTCATAGCAGCAGGAAAACACATGGTAAACAAAAGATGCAGGGAGAAGGTGCTGCGAGAGAGCATGGAAATACTTTCACTTTGTCATCAGTTGTTTTTGCCAGTAAACAACAAAATGTGTCCTTTTCGTATTTACCACTAGGGACCAATGCAGGAGGCGGTTGTTAGAAAAAGTGCTGCAGAAAGTCATCTAAGGCAACCTTTTAGGCCAAAGAAAACGATTTAGTGCAATAATGGTATGCCTTTCCAGTGGAGAAAACATGATGAATATCATTAATGGCTCCCCATTCAGTGGAGAAAATGAGCTATAACCCCTCTTGGACATCCTTCCACAAGAGAGAGCACCCTTTCAGCCCTCTGGGATGGCCTTCAGTAGTGAAAACATGTTGCAGGGTTAGGGGGGCCTTCCTGGTGCAGAAAGCATGTTAATGCTACTTGGGTAGTTCTAGTGGAGAAAACATGTTGCAGTCTTCTTTCACCCCTGCAGAAAACTCCTGATATCTGCAGAGGGAGCTGCATATGCGAATGCAAACTCAGAATTTTTCACTCAGACTTTATCCAGAGTTTCTTCTGCCAGCACATCTAGTCTTTTATCAGGAAGTCAGAGTGAGCTGATGTGAGAACGCAGCAGGATATAATCAGGAGAATTCACTTCGAGTGAGTGGGAGGGGGGTGGTGACGTTTATTCCCTGTGATCGCTGCACGACCATAGACTGTCTGCATGTCACCTCTACGATCTCCGTGCTCTAATGAACCTGCTGCATTCTGTTTCCTGTTCTCCAGTATGTTCTTCTCCACTCTTTGGTTCAGATTGTGATTCTGTTGAACTACACATAGCATTGATAGAAAGACAAACATTCTCATTATAGCGTTGTATAGAGGACTGTGCTTCTTCGTACACCACTTACACGTCGTTTTTTATACGTCATGTCTTCCCTCAGGAGACCCCCCGCCCCCCTCCTGTCTGAAAACGGCTTTAGTGGGGCCTCTTAAACACTGTGCACTAAATTCTTTCGAAAGATTCCTCTTACATTTGATTACATCTGGTATACATTGCTTATAGTGCTTACAGTCTGCCTTTACAGCTAGCAGTAGATGACAAAATGTTGGAGATATTTTGATACTCCGGCCCTTTAAGGACATACAGTGGAACAGCCACATGTTTTATAATGGGAGACATTCAAGTGTGGAGCTCTCTGGGTAAGTACATGTTTGGGCTGTCAGGCTGTAATGTGGACAGCTGAGAGCTGTTGTAAGGAGATCTGCTGTTGATGACGGTGATGATAGCGCGGCTTATTGGCCTGTAACTCTGCTGTCTGCTGTAATAGCAGCGCTGACAGATACAGACCACCCACTTTCCTCTGGCCAGAACACATTCATCATACTCTTAACTTCTCCTTTTTTCCCCCACCACAACATCTCAGCCCAAGGCTAGAAAAATATATATCCAAAACAGGCCGTCCACACGTTCCACTTTTGAACAGAGGGGATGTTATAGATTTGCAGGATGGCCAGAATAATAAAGCATCGTGATTTCGAGGGTCTGGTTTATATTGAGGAGTCGACCACAGCGCAGCAGGCCAGAGTTTTGGTATGAAAAGTGCAGGAACAGAAAGGAGTTACCAGCTCACTCATTCCTTTCCTTCTTTTTTCTGGACAAATTAAATTAAAGTGATGTTTTTCCTGGTATGGAACAGAAATCTGCTCAGTAAAATCACGTGTTTCTTACTTTTCATGTACTTTTAAAGGGTTTTCTTCCTACTTTGCATAATTTGATGTGATTTGAATTACTGCAGGTATCCATCTATGCAGGGGGGTCTCCAGAATTTTTTGACAGGGGTGGCCCAACTGGGACAGTGTCCACCTGGCGTTTTTTCCGTGCAGAAAAAGCGCTGGCTGTGCATTCAGAAGCACTTACATGAAGTGTTTGTGTGCAGAGAAGAAAAGCACTGCTCGTCCGTCCTGTCTCTATAACAACAGTCTGTTGACAACAGCAGCCTTTACTGTATGTTTTTTGTTTTAGATTGTTTATTTCCTGATCAGACACGAAGCAAAGAGGATGTGGTTAGAAGTCATGATCCGTAGGCGGCAAAACTACAGGGAATATCATACATTTGGAAAACAGCACCAATCACAGTTTGGAATTTTTGGGGAGGCCAATTTGAGGGGAGGCCTTGCCAGCCCTGGGCACCCCTCTGGGGCGGCTGTGGTTCAGTTGGTAGAGTCGGTCGTCTCTCAACTGTAAGGTCGGGGGTTCGATCTCCACCTCCTGATTGGGCAAGACACTTAACCCCAAGTTGCTCCCGCTGTTTCAGCGGCGGAGTATGAATGTGTATAAATGGATGAGTTAATACTGATGGTCACTTTACACAGCAGCCTCTACCATCAGTGTGTGAATGTGTAGGTGTGACCTGCGGTGTTAAAGCCCTTTATATAACAACCAGCTCAAGTCCATTTACTCTGGACACTCCCCTGCTGCAGTTATCCACCTATGCCATGACGAACTGGCATGCACACATCCAATCAAATCATTTGATTTGTAACGAGTTTCCTTGAGGCTGCACTTCGAGCGTATCAACCAATGCATCACTAACTGCAGTGACAATAATTATGTTGTTAAAACTCCTTTATGTTATCTCCTTTCTGCGCTGTCATACTTTCTTTATTTGAACTAAAAGTAGTCACTGACAATGCAGCGTGTTGATTTCTATTCCATACGAGGAAAAGGAACATTTAGTTTAAAGAACTGCACATTTTTTCTCAGGACCCATAACTCAGTTGTCTTCATGAGATATTTGGGGCCTCTGGGAGCTGCTAGCCGGGCAGTAATTCAATGCACAATCCATATGTGTGTCACTCAGAGCTCGATGCATTCACTTCCCCTCCAATCCTGCTTCACCGACTCGGAGACCTTCAGAACTCGATTGTGAGGAGGAAGTGATGTCACAGCATCGTATCAACAACAAAGCGAAGGCTGCTGAATAGGTTGATTCATCTCATCTCAGGAGAGAGATTCCTGCCATGTCTGCTGCTGCGCCATCTCTCGTGTCTTTCATCCTCTCTCTCTCTCTCTCTCTCTCCCTCTCTCTCTGCCATGACAGTGATTAATGACCCTCAGCTGCCGTGTGCTTCCTTGCTGACACTCCCATCTTTCTTTTCCTCCTGTCTCGCCGATAGAAGGATTAGAGTGAATCTAGCCAGAAAAGAAGCGATTGATGCCCCATGTTTTTAATGGGGTGGAAAAACCTGTTACTGGTCAAACATGGAGAAAGAAAGAAACGCAGGTTATTTTTAGTTGTTTAAAGGAGTGTTTATTAATCCAAGATTCAAGAATGTCCCTGAGCTGTTTTAAGACTGTGTGAGGAGCAACAGGTCTGCATGAGCACTCCATCACTCCTCATCCTGTAGTCACACAGTACCAAGGTTCAGAGGTCGGTAGAGGTGAAATAAAAAAAAAATAAAGTATCATGGGAAGAAGACAATCAGTAGGCGTACACTTGCATGCACAGTTTAGTAAAGCTACAGTGTTGGGGCCTTCTTAACCAAGAACACAGAAACTAAAGAGGGAAACCTCCCCCTAAACTACCGAAGAAAAAGTTACACAAACCAAAAAGACGCAAAGTTGGAGTAGAGGTGATCTCCAGCCCAAACTAAATCAACAAAACCCAGCAATCTTGACATGCCTGGAGAAAAAACGTAAAAAGTGAGGAACAAAAGCTCCTCACCACATCGCTGCCCAGGGTGTGTGTCTGAGTCTTTCCTCCCTGGCTTCTCTGAATCCCCCTTCTCCTCCCTGAGCACAGATTGCACTCAGGTGTTCAGCAGGTGCAGGAGGAGGGAGACTCAAGGAAAAAGAACAGGTGTGCAGCAGGTAGAGGGAGAGACAGAGAGTTTGTTATGTATATAGTAAACAAGCACCGGGGAAGAATCCATTTATTAATGGAAGGAGATCCAACTCCTCTACAGTAGGTGGTGATATGCCCCCTTTCATTTTGTTACTATCAGACCTGTTTCTGGTCGGATGTCGAACGTTGAAAACGTGGAAAACTTTCCAGTTCTGTACATGTCGTACGTACTCTATGCTTTACTTTTGGTATTTATACAATGCATTCCATCCATCGTGCTTATTATGATATCCAAAGTCAGACGACAACACGACTCCTGCTCTGCTTCACTTCATGCTCTTCAACTCCCTGGTCAAAGCCCGACGGGGGACAGTGGAGCATGCTCAGAACGCCAGTCCAGTTTGGGTCAGATTGAGATGTATACATGCACGAGTTAATAGACTCTCAACCACATTATCGAGGTGCGTCAAGCTGATCACATCCAGGCCGAGGATGTGAATGTTAGCCAGAAGGCTAGCGCTATCACTACTTATCCGATATGCATGCACTGATTGGATTAACGGGGTTCTGCAGAGGGCCCATTCACTCTGCCTTTCAGGGGCGGCCATTTCTTTGGGTGGGCCTGTCCACGGTGCACCCAAAGGGACAAAAAAGCACTTGATCAATACGATTATAAAATAATGATGCATTCATTTAAGACAATCATCGTATCACAATTAACGTTTTAACTTTATTTAAGCTATTAGTTACCTCATAAAGTTCGTATAACATGACCTCTTGTCCTAAAATTAAACAGTAGGTCAGTGCTAGCAGCCATTAGCAGTAAGATGCTAACAGCACATGGTTACAGCCCACTCTGCAGACTGACAGCCTTCACTCAGTTTGTTCCTACCCTCGCCGTCTGACCCGTTTACTCTCAAACAAGACGTCTCTCAGGAGATGTGCAGGTAAGGAGAAGCAGAGAGACATCTCTCACCCTTCCTGTCACTTCTCGTTTCTCCGTCTCTCTATTTCTTTATTTGCCGTGATGTTTCCTCCCTCCACCTGATCCCCCTGTGTCAGACGGAGGAGCCCTTGTCTCACTCAACGTCCTGACAGGTGACAGACAGCGGGGCAGAGACGACGACACTCTGTGACACAGCTCTGTTTATCTCCCTCCAACTGGTCCGTCTCCTCTTTCCATTACAGAGTGACAACACGAAAACTCTGCTGCAATCCTTCCTCCTGGCATGTTTTAAAACACAGCAAAGGATTGTGGGTAGCACTTTAATGACTATATGGCGAGCGCATTAAGACCCAATGACAGGACACGAGTCTGTTCATTCACAGTACGCCTCTGATGATGTTAATCATCAAGTCAGGTCACATTTTACTATAGATGAAGTACAGGCAGGTCTAAACTAAGCAGAAACCTCCAGGGCTGCAAAATAAGGCCAAAAAAAGAAACTGCAGTTCCATGAGTGGCCACTTGAGGTTGGTTCTAGAAATGAGTCCATCCCCATAGACCACCATGCTAAAATGCATAAGTTTATAACAGAATTTAACGTTTTTGAACTTTATGCCTGGTTTAAAGAAAATAATTTTTGTGTCTAAAGCCTTTCGCACACATAACGATTTTTAAAAATCTCACAGGTGAAAATGAGAAAGACGCCACACATAACCACAAATAATTATGGATTTAACGATCATGTGTTGACGAGCTCTGACCGACTTCTCTCTCTGACATTTTCTGGATCGTCTTCTTCGTCAGATAGATAAGAGAGGAGAAGGCAGAGAAAGCAAAAAGGGTTAAAGCTGGCTGCAGATGTTAGTACCTGCCTGTTGTCCACGAACACACAGGTGGACAGATCATGAATAAATCATGGAGGGCGATAAAACAGCTGACCCAGGCTGTGACCTCACCATTATTTCAGGTGTAAAGCCTCCAATCAGTGTGAACAAGCATTTTAGGGGGAAAGGGGTTCAGAGGAGATTAACCTCCGCTGTGTCGACTGAGATATCATCTGGTTTAATGCCACTCACTTTCTTAATTCAACATTTTAACAGTATTAACGCTGTTTTTTTATCATTATTGTATAATTTCCTGACTGTTATCAAACCTAATCGTCATTTCTATTTCTGTCCTTCACTTTCTCTCAGCTGTTCAAACAGAGCTCTTCTATTTATAAGCATTAGCCTGGGAACATATTTACTCTGGTCCAATGAAGCAGTCCAGTGGCAGTTTAGCTTGTCAAATTAGCCCGCGCCTGTGCTGCGCTGCCTGCTAATGACAGATAATTGAGCTGCTGGCAGGTTCGTCTGCATGTTTTTTTCTGTCGACATGGGAGCTCCGCATTGTGTCGCCACAGCTCAGGGGTCACGTCAGTCCAGGAAAGCTTCAGCAGAAACAGTGCTGATGAATGTGTGTCAGTAGATGAAGTCTGCTGTCATGTATCATCATTATAAAGTCAGAAAGCTGAGCATGCAGAATATAACGTCTGTGGAGGTATGTCTAGAATCTTAATCAACGTTAAATGATAATTCACAGGGGTGAGGGTAAAACAAACAGGAACCTGTGAATCAGTACTTTAGTATTTCCTGCATCATTTATTCACTGTGCACCTGCAGCAGGACTGCAGCCAGTTAACCAGAATAATCTCAGCTCTCCACCTGCACCAGCGAGGGCAGCGGGGGCCAATTTATGGTTCGTTTGCTCGATACATCTCGTGTAATTTAATTCATCTCCGAGAACCTGTGAAAAAGTCTAACGGCGGTTATAGAACGAGAAGAATTAGCGATACCAAAGGAGATTAGAGAGGCATTAGGATGTGGGCGGCTGTTTAACGACTCCTCTGTCCTGAACAAATCAGTTTCACTAAGCAAAGCTGCTCTCAGCAGAATTATAGCCACCGTTAGCCGCTCTTATATTGCTGCCCCCATTAACCAGGTCCCACCTGAAGAGGAACCGCTGGAATAACACCATCAATTCAGACTGCAAGTTGGTCCCAGAGATGGAAAAGTTCTCCTGCAATAAAAATGACTCTCCTGGCTTCATTTTTACAGAGAGAAGATTAAACAACAGATCTGTCAACATGTCTGCTCCAGACTCAAATATCTCCACAACTATGGGATAGATTAATTTAATACGCGGCTGTGGCTCAGTTGGTAGAGTCGGTCGTCTCTCAAGCAGAAGGTCGGGGGTTCGATCCCCAGCTCCTGCAGTCACATGTCCGATGTGTCCTTGTGCAAGACACTTAACCCCAAGTTGCTCCCGCTGCTTTGTCAGTGGCCTATGAATGTGTATGAATGGATTAGTTAATGATGGTAACTTAACACAGCAGCCTCTACCATCAGTGTGTGAATGTGTAGGTGTGACCTGCGGTGTTAAAGCGCTTTGAGACTTCAGAAGACGAGAAAAACGCTAATCAAGCTCACGTCCTTGACCATACAGACAATCATGGTTCCAGTTCAATGAATCTTGATTATTTTTGTGATTTGTGTCATGGTGTGACGCTGGAAACGGAGGAGAGATAAAAACAAAGTCCAGTTTCTACTCAGACTCTCATTGGCTAAGGTAGCCTAGGAACAGTGACTGGAAGGTCCTGATTGGTCGAAGGAGGTGTCAATCAGAAGGTCAGAGTAAGTAGTTTCAGGCTGGAATGTTGCTTTGTTGTTCATTCGGTGCCTGTTTTGTCGTAATGTTGATAAAGTGATGGAACATACGATCGTGACGTCAACAGCGCCTTTCTGAAAAGTTGACACATTTTTAGGCGGAGCGCTGGGAAAAAAAGATGCTGGGCACTGCGATTTTTCTCCAGGCGGACGCTCTCTACTCATTGCAAACAATTTAACAAAGACCCTTGCGCTCAGAAAAAACGCTATGTGGACACTGCTGTGCCCATGTTCTCCTGTCACGTTAAAAAAGCTCCTGATGTGTGTTTTCATTTTAATGTTCCTCTTGAATTACACATCCATGTGAGAGAGGATGATCTATCACTATCGATAGATCATTGTGGTCTTGCTCTTTGTTTCAGGCGCAGCTGTGTTAACTTAAAAAGGCTGACAGATTCCGTTTTCTCACATGAACCTGCAGATAGCCAGACGTGGAAGAAATACAGTGCGAAGATGGAGGAGAAGGAAGAGGAGGAGGAGGGGAGAGGTGGTGAGAGAAAGGAGCAGAGGGGGAAGGCTTGTATTGATCATCCGCCAGGTGTGATGGATAGCGCAATAAGTGGCAGCGGCCAGCGGAGGAGAGGAGAGAGTGATTTCTGCTTTTCAAAGTCCTGATGAATGAGAGCGTCTGAGGGAGGCCGGTGTCCAGAGCCCGGCACATGATGGACCGACGTGTCAGACGGAGAGAAATTGAAGGAGAAAAGAGAGGGGGACGGAGGGAAGACTGGAGCTTTTTTTTTTTTTTCACAGAGTCCAGACACGGAGAACGAGAGGGGAGATAGAGGACATCAAGGTAAATGTGAGGAGCAAGGTACAGGGGGGAGTGAGACTTTTAGGAAGGAGGTCAATAAAGCACAGAAGGAAAAGGAGAGACAGACAGAGCCAGAGAGAGAGAGGGAGAGAGAGAGATGAGGGCAGGAGGCGACAGCAGAGTGAGTTCATCTTTATTAATGGCCAAAGAGCAGAGAGGGAGTTATTAAAACGGAGAAAGATGAATGAAAGAATGAGTGAGGATGAGGGGAGAGGGGGTGATGAAGGGAGATGTGATATATGCCCCCTCATGGCTTTCTGAAATCCAATAATAACACTGAGGAATGGGCCAGCTGCTGGACTGAGAGGAGGCGGAGGAGGAAGGAGGAGATGAAAGAGCATTTTCAGACCAGGTGGGGGCAGCAGTGAGACTCACAGAAGGATTGTGAGGCTTTTGCGCCCGCTTAACCTGTCAGTCAATTAAAAAGACACCGTCTAATCAAACACACTGCGTCGTGCGTTGGTGCATGTATTTAAATGTGTCATTATGCAGTCATTTGGCAGCAAATGGCGTCTTCCTATGCAAATAAGCCACATTGCAACACCAACGCTAACAGCCAAGTGCAGTTAGAGAGGAGCAATAACCATCTGTTGAGAGTTGGTGGGAACTGCGCCGCAGATTTTATGACAGCTGTCATGAGCAAACTTTCCAGTGATAAAGAAAACACGACTTTAAAATAAATAATCTATAAATAAAGTTTATACATAAGACTTTTACATTGCTATATTAACATAACCAGCTGTCAGCGGCTTCACACTTCATCCACATGTGTGGAGACTGTTTGGAGCCGTTACCATGACGAGGATGTGATTGTGGATTTATTCTCCAAGTTGCCCTTTCTTGCTCCATTCAGGGATGAGGCTTTGTTCTAAACTGTGAGTCTCATATTACATTTTTCAAGTCAAAATAAACCCTGAAAAAGTTTCCTCTCCCCTCTGAGCGCGTCATCTATATGTGGATAGGACTGAGCTCCCAGTTTTATGTAAAGCCTAATCACAAAAACAACATTTAATTCTAACATTTTGAAAACTCTGCAGCTGTGTAAAGGCGGAAGCAACATGTCCGACAATGGCATCAACACAAACAAAGACAAATTAGACTCAGCAAATATCAAGTGATGCCGACACGACTCTAATACTGCACGTTAGTTGTCTATAATGCAAAGTGAGGCTACTGGAGGTCGATCAACAGAGAGTTTGTTCACGTCGACTGCTTTGAAAACTGTGCTGGTGAGATGCAGCTTGTTGTGTTCTTGCTTTGGGTTCATTCCAGCCCAGAATGAGCTCCAAACTGGGATTTATGAGCGAATCAAAGGCTGGAAATCAGCGCTGAAATGGTTGATGTCCTGTGGATACGGATGCATAAAGACCAGCAGAGCAGGATGCCAAGTTCTTTCACTGCAGAGGAGGGAGGCTTGAGGGAACATTTATCCCAAAACACCCCTTTTTATGCTCTTTAAAAAACATCTACTGCTGATATAACTCGTTTTGCCGTGAGCCGGTTTGATTTTTATCTTTGCTAAAGTGATTCTCATTGAGATATTTAGAGCACAGCTTGAAAACATTTCCAGCTACAAAAACCATTAACCACTGTCAGTTTCTTGGAAACAAAGAGCGAAGAGTTCATTTCAGACTAACTTAGCACAAACATGAGCGATTAAAGACGTTTGTTATCTCCACTGATAGAAGACACAAGGGACCAGAATCTGTTGTTGTGAGTGTGATCCTTGATTTGATCATGAACAAGGAGTACATTTAGATTTCAGTTACCATAAAACATAAATGATAAAATAAAAGTTAAACTTAAAATTATGTTTGCATTGCATTAAAGAGCTTGTACTTCTGGCAAAGAGCAATGTATCTGTTTCTGTTCTGCATACAGGTCTTCTCTTGGGCGGCTTTTTGCCTTTATTTAGATAGGAAAAGTAAGAGTAAGGACCTGAACCCGGGACCGCCCGCTCGGAGGACTACAACCTCCATACATGGGGTGCGACCTAACCACTAGGCCACTGGCGTTTTTAAGTTGTTATGACATGCTATGAATTCAAATCTATCTTTAGCTTCAAACCAAAAGGCAACGTCCGCTGTTGAAAAATGAAGCCGATGCAGAAAAGCAAAAAACTGCAGTTCCTCGAGTGTCCACTAGAGGCAGGCTCCAAAAGACCCCGAAGTCCCATACACACCCCGTATTAAAATGTCAGTTTTGACAGGAGAAAAGAACACGTAATAACAAAGCAGCAACCTCCGATCTTCAAAAATGAAGCCAATGCGGTAGTGCAAAATCCTGCAGTATGGGACTTCGGGGTCTTTTGGAGCAAGCCTCAAGTGGACACTCGAGGAACTGCATGTTTTTGCACTGCTGCATTGGCTTCATTTTTAGCAGCAGATGTTGCTGCTTGTTCATCCTCTATCCCACGTCCTATCCTCTACAATAAAGGCACGAAAGAGACGTTAATGTAGCCTTGAGCTGCTAGCCTAGTGGAGAGACGAGGCTTAGGAGGTCTGGTAAACTAACTTCTTCTACTTCCAAAACATCAGATTATCCAGCATCGGGTCATTTTGAGACACCACACGTCTCAAGGCCAACTATGCAGATAAGTTCAGGGATTTACTACTTTAGAGTTCCTTTAATCTGATTGGCTGCCGTCTTGCTTCTGGATGCAAAGACAACCAGTCTCTCCTTTAATGAAATCCACAGTAAAACCTTTCGTTTGCCAAAACAAGCTGTCTTATGTTGCCAGTTTGGGTCACGTCTCATTGGAGGTGATTCAGGACTGTCTGTCAGTACTTGGCAGTGTGAGGACAAGCTGTCATCTTTCTCTGGTTCTTCTATAAGAGCGAGGCGGGTTTTTTTTATGTGGAGCCTACAGACATTTTTGTTAAATGATGCACTGCAACAATCTTGGCTTCTTTACACTGGCTACTTGTAGCTTTAGAAATCGATTTAAATGTTTTTTGGTTGCTTATAAAGAAGTGGGAGGCTTTACAAGAAGTTATTTATTCAATCTTCTTCTGCTGTTCGTCCACTTTCTCTATGTGGAGTCCCTGGATTTAGGAAAGACCTGCTTCAGGGGATCAGTGCTGCAAACTTTGAGTCTGCTTTTACATAACCAATAAAAACTGCTTTTTACATGGCCGTGCTGAATGCCACAGCTTAAACGGAGGAACTGGCAGCAAGTGGAAGACTGAGCCAGGTTTTTATACTGTGGAGTGTGCAGGTGGCTTGATTGCAGATGAGCAGCAGGTGTGCAGGCTTGATTTGCAGCAAGGTGTGTGGATCCACACCCAGCTCCAGATGAACACACACACAAACACACACACACACACACACACACACGCACACACGCACACACACACACACACACACACACACACACACACACACACACACAAACACACACATGTTGCACAGAGGCAAAACAAGAAAACACAGAGAGAAAGGGAAAAGAGACTGGGATCCTCTCATATTGTAATTTAATGTTGCACTGATATGACTTTGCTCAGGTACACAGATAGCATCAGGGGTGTGGCCAGACTTTTTTGACTGGTGTGGCCCACCTGTGGCTCTGACATATGGAGGGGTGGCATGACGTTTGTGGGCACATGCACGCAAATGGATTTCATTCTTTCACCCCTTTTATCCCCACTAATGAGGTAAGAAAAACAATTTGGCTGCGTGTAAATCTCCTTAGCTTGATTCTTTAGGGACTCAAAAACAAAGATGTGCAAAGTCACAACAGAAAATTGCATGTAAACTTTTGTGAGCTATTTCTTGGCAATTAAGTCCATTCCAATTTAGACAGTGTGCATGTGTGTGCAGAAACTACTTGTATCATTACCCAAACAGAATAAAAGTCAGGCTGTAGGACAAGTGGGAAGAAAAAAGTGTTTTGAGTCGAGTCAAAAGATGAAAATAGTCGTTTTAACTAGGGATGATGAGAGGAGAACAGGAAGAAGAAGGAGGAGGAGCTGAAGCCAGACGAGCTCATTAAAGAGAGGGTAGCGCTGTGACAAATGATGCATGGAGCTGGCGGCATCGATCGCAGTGTCTGGGATGGGAGATGCATGGAAAAGTGTGTGTATAAGTGTGTGTGTGTGGACTGAGAAATACTCAGGTGCTGCAGCCCTAATGGAGAGGCCAGAGCCTGCACCCTGTTGACAGATGACTTGTCAGAGGAGAGGAGGAGGAGAGAAAAGAGGAGCGGGAGTGATTAGATAGTTGTGCTAATGCTTGACCTCCTCTCCCCCAGTGTCTGTCCTTCATCGAGACGGAAGAGGGGGAGTGAAAACGAGGGGGAGAAAGCCAGAAAGAAGGGAGGGAGGACGAGGGAGGAGAAATGCTGAGAAGGGGAGAATAACTGGCTTTCCTGGCACCACATCAGCACATTGTTCATGTGCACTGCTAGCTCCAATAAATTAAGTTTCCAGGGAGTTGTAAAACTTGCAGCGTGCACAGCTTAAGTTTTGACTAAATCATCCTTAATCATGTCCTGTCCCGTGCTGTTATACTTGAAGTTTAGATTAATAATGACCCTAAAGTGTTGTGAGGATGGATTCATAGTGAAAAGGTTCTTAGCTAGCTAGCTGGCCTCGCTTGTAAGCCATCTTGGTAGGTAGCCATCTTGGAGAGAGGTAGCCGCAGATCATAATGAATGTAAGTCCATGACAGCGGGAGGTTTACCCACATTAAAAATATTCATAACGAACTGAAGTAATCTATTCACGATGTCAGAAACGTCAGACATGCATCTACAATCAAAGACACATGTTTTAATAAAACATGCAGGTTTTAAAGGAGCGATATGTAACTCTGACACCTAGTGTTTGAAATGGGTACTTCAGTCTAAATTCAAACATTGTAGAGAGCTGTCTCCCCCCGCCCCCTCCTCTCTAGAGTGGATGCTCACGCAGGTTGCCATGTGGTGGACACTGAAGCTTCAGTGTTTAGCCAGCTCTGCATTGGTCTGTAAACCTTTCTGCGTTCTAACCTCTCTCCATTTTTCAAAAGCATCTCCAATATTGATCCTAGTTTGAGCACGTTTCTGCTCGTGGAGCTTATTAGAAACATGCAGAAGCTTTTTAGGTCGGGTACAATCACTTCTATCTGAACCAGTTCTCTTGCCCGCTTCCATCGCTGCAACACCTGTTGGTTTGACCTGATAACTGGTCTCATATCTGGCAAACCGAGGGGCGTCCAAAACGGCCGTGTGGGGGTGCCTTAAAACCGCCTACCTTCTCTGGTCCAAACAAATCCAGACCATTCAGGACCAGAATCTAAAGTTAGAAGGAGGACATACTGGCTGCTGCATTGTTGTCAGAGAAGCCAGCACTTCAACATAGCATGTTTCCTTAATGTCTGATCATATAGTAAGATCACTTTATCATTTCACTCTCTACACATCTCACTGACTGGTCCTTTAATGCTCAGTGTGTATGTAAAGTGCTCAATGAATAAACTCGCCTTGCTCTGCCTCCTGTTAGAAGAAATAACTCTGTGGGTAAGTGGTAAATATTTCCTTTATACATTTACACTTAAAGAAACCATTCATTAGATGCTGTATAAAAGAAGTTAAAAGGAAAAGTCTCAAAAAGTCTCATGAAAACATAACTGCGTGTCAACACCAAAGAAAAGAAGCTCTTATTTACCTTAATTACAGACAACGTGACGTTTAGTAAACATGACTGTTAAAGGAGTTTGTCGATGACATGAAAGGTTGCAGAAATGGCATCTACCAGAGAGACTGTGTATTTTTGTGCCAATATGCAAAGATGCAAATACCAGCCTGTATATAATTGGGAGATGGGCCAAGATGACTGCAAGGACAAAGTGAAACGAAAAGTGTTTGCAATGAAAAAGCAGCCACAAAGGGAGCCAGCGAGGAGAGAGGGAGAAAATAAATGAGCGGGTTTGTTGCGATTCAGGCAGCCACACCGGGACTATCATTACCATACATCAGGACAATGAATGAGGCTTTCAGCAAGCGGTAATAAGAATTTGATAAATCATGAGCCGAGAATTAACTAGACGTCAAAACAATGAGAGCACCCTGATGGATGGAGAGAGGGTGATGGCATAGATTAGTCAGAGCGGAGCATGGGAGAGGAGAGGAGAGGGAGGGAGGAAGAGAGAGAGAGAGAGAGAGAGAGAGAGAGAGAGAGAGAGAGAGAGAGAAAGAGAGGGATAAAGGTCCACACAAGGTCAGGAGACTTCTGAGAGGAGGAGAGGAAGGGTCTGCAGGAAAGAGACCTGTAGTTAAAGATAATAGCAGGTGGGAAAATGGGAAACTAAGTGTGGGAGAGGGAGTGCTGCTGCAGACACAGTGGAGGTGTTTGCCTTTGGAAGCATGTCTGGAGTATGCTGACCAGGTGTCCCGCTTTGTGTGGGACTGCTCAGCCTTTTCATTACACACATTTGATTGGCTCTTTGTTTTCCAAAGTGCAGCACTATCACCTCTCTTAACCCCGCCTTCCATCCAATGGCTGTATAGAAAGCAGGAGAAGACTTAAATGAGATCTAGCAAGTTTACCTAAGGCTTATAAAACTGTGTTCAAGATGAGCGTTTATAGCTCAAATTAATTAACCCCTTACCTACTGTATCTGTTAACTAGGAAATGGCAGAATGCTAACGTTAGCTGTGTTTTGATGGCAGCTAACTGGTTATTAAATGGGTTTTTAGATTCATAAAAAAGACCGATGTGTCTCCAGATTTTGCAGTACGCAGTGTCCAAGTGTTCTCTCAATCGGGACGCTGTAAGATGGAAACAGTTGCTCAGATTAGCAATGTGACTTAAAACTTGAGCAGTTTTAAACAAGGGCGACGGTGTCCAAGTAGCTAGTTCGCACGCCCCATGTGCAGAGGCCACGAGTACACGAAGCGGGCGGCTCGGGTTCCAATCCGACCTGTGACTCATTTCCAGCATGTCATTCCCTGATTTCTGACATTATCTACTCTCCTGACCATAAAGGCACAAAAGCCCCAAAATAAATCTAAAAAAAACAAACAACGGAGGGACAAGATGATACTAAAAGATGATCACTAAAATCATTAGGATAGGCTGGTTTGGAACCACACAATCCATGGAGAATGGGGAAAAAAGAAGGATCATCAAAGACGTTAGAGTTTATCCTCCAGGTTATCCTCCCGCCCGGAAGACTACAGCCTCCATACATGGGGCGCACGCACTAACCACTGCGCCACCAGTGCCCCCAAATTGCAAAATTTTGATGGCAATGGATTCCATACATGTTAAGATTTGAGATTTGAGTCTGGACTGAGATGGTGGACCAACAGGTCGATATTCCATGCTGAGCATTTGAAAAAAAAACACCTCAAGCTATTCTGCACGACTGTCAACCCAAATTCTGCAACTGATTCGACTTTGATTGACAACTTTTTCATTAACACTCTACTTTATTGTCTGTCCTACTCATACCTCATCTCCCTTCACCCCCTCCTGCCTCCACTACTCCTCCTGGCAGGGTGAAGGATGTGACAGGAGGATGTTTATTTAATGAGAGCAGTCTGGAGGGGGTAATGAAATCTACCCTAACACCATTAACAACCAGGCTTATCGGCTCTCGGGACACACGTCAGCATGCAGCAGCCTTTTGTTCTCCGGAGCGAGGCTGCCACAGACCTAAAGGACGGATTAAGGGTTCGTTGAACGGCGCCGACACCTACCTTTAGAAATTAAAAACTGGGCATCAATCTCTGTTTAGAAGCAACTCTATCAATTTTCACTTAGCTCATTATAAAGTGATGTGGAAGACATTTGGGGGACTGTGTAAGTGGGCTGGTGTCTGACAGGTACATGTAAGGGATCTGTAGCGAGTGTGTTCAGGTGTGGGAGGTGGTTGGTTGGTTACCTGACCACACAGACACAATCAATCTCCCTCCATGTCGCAGTAATTGATGCTGATGGTTGGACTTCTCTTTCACAAACACATACAAAGACAGGGTAGGAACATGCAGAGACAATAAAGCTCTGGTTTGCACCACATTTTCCTCACTTTTCCTTGTTCCTGACGATGAGTGCAATCCTGTTGCCGCCGCTCTGCCCTTGAATCATACAATATTCTGTAAAAGCCTCATCTGCCGTGCATTACATTAGAGCGAAGCTGCTGATAGCCACACGAAAGCCATGTAAATGAGCTGTGAGAGAGGCCCATCAGTCATCATGCCAGATGCGTGCTCCCATTATTATTTATGGCCATAATTGGCCCGTGTTTCCTCAGGCAATGACTCTACACTGATGGATCGGATGATGACTCGGCTCAGCTCCGACATTCAGGAGGCGGTGAGAATGAAGAGAGGAAGAGAGAAGGTTTGCATGTAGGAGGAAGGTGGAAGGGCTGCGTAAACATGATGCCAAATTGTTTCCATGGCAGGCTAAAGCTTCATTTGCATGTAATCGGTCACCATTAGACAGATACTGTTTTAGCTGACAAGAGCAGGACTGTTAAATAAGGTGAGGCTAGCAGAGGTTACCAGCGACTGTAATGCTAAAGGATATCCAAAGTCTAATTAGTGTAACTTTTGGCCGACCTCTGTGGTGGAATTCATGATGGTATGTCATGTAGCTCCCCTCCCACACAAAAGCAGGAAACTATTGACGGTTTAGACAATAGGAAGCAGATGATTTTCCACCGTTTCTTTGTGTGTGTGTTTCTTTGAGTATTAGTCATTTCAGAAGGTAATGCATGGTGGCCGTAAACAATTTGCTTTCCCAGCGAGTATAGCCGAGATTTCAACCTTGAAATTCTGTTGGCAACAGGTATAAATCAAGTCCGAATGTCCAAGACGTTATTTTAAACACTTTTCAACCAGTGTAAATATGGTGTTAGCATTGATTGACGGAGAATTAGGGCAACATATCAGGGTGGAAAAATCTGAGCTTTCGAGATTAAAGTCGTTATTGCACGAGAATAAATTCGTAGGTGTGGACGAACACACCTAGATAATCTGGATAGGAATCGATGTTCTCTTGCAGCCCCAAACTAGCCTAGACGTTCTGAGCATGCTCCAAAGTTCTTGCGCTGGACTTTGACCCGGAAGTCGGACGGCATTAATGTGTGAAAGAAAGTAGGGAGCACAGATGAAGCTGTCAGCGTGGTGAGTGCAAGAGCGGCAGACGAGGAGACAGTTTATGTTGTATCATCTGATGGAGATGGTTCACTGTTCAACAGGGGCAGGTATCAGAAGTTCTTCTTCTTCCTGCTCCTGTTTGTTCATGGACAGTGTATCAGTATTGTGAGAAAATATTGTATGTATATGTGTTGTGCTCTTGTGTTGGAATCATAGACTGAAATGAGCGAATAAATCAAAAACGAATGAAAGCATACAACCGGTTAGCTGCTGGCTAACTTTTAAGCGAATATGTGGAAGAAGGTCTGCTAGTAACTCACTAAAAGGGGGCTTATCGACACCTACCATAGCAGAGTCGGAAATATTCGTTTAATACATCTATTCTCCTCCAGTTCTCGTACACAGGGACGAGGACAGTAGCTCAAGTAAGTGGCCTAATCAAGCTCTAACGTGAGCTCGTTTTAACTTTTCCAGTTAGCGTACGAGTAAGTGAATGTGTAAATTTTCATATTGCCCATGCTCAGCACAAACTGTGTCATCTTCAGGTAAATCATCTGCAACAAAGTCATCGCATCATGAATGTTTCAAAGTCTTTTTTATGAGAATATAATCAAAAGGCTCTGGAGGATTAGCTAAATAGGACTTGTGAGTTAAGATTCGATGTTAAAGATTTCTTCTTAAAGGTCACTGACCTTCTCCACATGGTTGAGGATCCGAAACACAAGACACTGACGCAATGGAAGGCACATTTGACTCACTCCACAAAGTCATCTATCATTTAAGGCTGATTTCACCTCCTAATATGAGTCAATATGGGTTGTTCTGCAGTTAAGAGCCAATCAAAGGCAACAGTTGGGGTTATTGAGATATGGATTGACGGGGGATTGACGAGATCTGGGTGGTTAACTGGAGGATTGACAGGCGGGGCTCAGAGGTCACTGGGTAAGTGGTCAATCGCCTTCTTGAATCGGACGTGCCGCTGACCTCATCTCCAGATCACTTTCTGTCTGGTTCTCCCAGGCTATGATCTAATGACTTTCTGTTGACGCAGCCCGAGTGGAATTTGTACCAAGGCTGTGGAAATGTTGCTCGTCACGGTTTGTCGTCAGTCATCAGGGATGTGTTGACAAGTCCTGTCTGTTTGCCTCTACCTCTTCCAGTTGGCAGGTAGACTTCTTGTTGGCAGGTCTTTCCCCCCCCTTGTCTTGCACGGAAGGGCACCATGTCAGATTAGTACATGTTGTTGAGTGCAGGTGCTTTGAGTATGCATATCGAATATGTGCAGCTCTGCCAAGCAGACTCAGATAATGTGCTTTTGCCTCGCTCATTTGGCTCAGAAAATGCTGACTTTTGTAACTGCTGATTGGTGTTTCCTCAAGGCTTTTCCCCTCTTAATATTTGAGACTGCTCTGATAGAAGGACAAACAGCACTCTATATACTGTACCTGATGTGTGCAGGTCGTAGCACCCTTTCTGACCTCATTATAAGGGAGTGGACTCAACAGGATGAAAGCTATCAGACAGGATTACATCTTGACATTTTTAAAGGTTTGATTTGGGGTTTTTTACGCCTTTATTTTAGAGACAGAACAGTGGATAGAGTCAGATGTCGGGGAGAGAGAGATATGCGGGATAGGAGCCACAGGTCGTAGTCAAACCCGGACCGCCCCCTTGGAGGACAACAGCCTCCTTACATGGGGTGCACTAACCCACTAACCACTAGGCTACCTGTTTTTAATCCAGTTGAAAAACCTCCAGTTCTTGTTCTGAGTCAAGGATCAAGATATGTAGTAAATTAAATGATAAAGTGACCTTACTATATGATCAGACATTAATGAAACATGCTATGTTGAAGTGCTGGCTTCTCTGACAACAATGCAGCAGCCAGTATGTCCTCCTTCTAACTTTAGATTCTGGTCCTGAATGGTCTGGATTAGTTTGGACCAGAGAAGGTAGGCGGTTTTAAGGCACCCCCACACGGCCGTTTTGGAAGCCCCTCTATTTGCCAGATATGAGACCAGTTACCAGGTCAAACCAACAGGTGTTGCAGCGATGGAAGCGGGCAAGAGAACTGGTTCAGATAGAAGTGATACCCGACCTAAAAAGCCTCTGCATGTTTCTAATAAGCTCCACGAGCAGAAACGTGCTCAAACTAGGATCAATATTGGAGATGCTTTTGAAAAATGGAGAGAGGTTAGAACGCAGAAAGGTTTACAGACCGATGCAGAGCTGGCTAAACACTGAAGCTTCAGTGTCCACCACATGGCAACCTGCGTGAGCATCGACTCTAGAGAGGAGGGGGCGGGGGGGAGACAGCTCTCTGTAATATTTTGAATTTAGACTGCAGTACCCATTTTAAACACTAGGTGTCAGAGTTACATATTGCTCCTTTAATGATAGAGTTAACGAGTTCCAGACCAACAAAACGTTTTGTAAGTTTTGTATGTGTTTATTATTATTATGTGTCCTGAAGCCTTTTTTGATTTTAGTTAGCATGAAAACACTGATGATGATGTAAGTACTTAATGATGGCACACAAACAATTAATTTAATTCCTCATTAATTTTCGTTCTATAGAGAAACATTTCAGGATTGTTGTTGTTGATGTGCATGAGAGGATTTCATTTGTCACACAGATGTTTTGTAAGTAAGAACCTATGACCTGAGGTTATACAACAGGGAAAGAGGCTAACACTCATTTTTCATCTTCACTGATCTTAACCTTCAAGTTGTTTGGCTCTAAAGTTCTTCTTTCACCTGTTTCTTTTAAACACGATCTTTCGATGGCACAAATCCCAGAGGACGTCTTTGAAGGTTCTCAGTCATCCAGGTCATGGTCATTCAAAGCTTGATCCAAAAGGCAACTGGACTTGGATAGACCTTGAGCCAGGTCCAGTTGCCTTTGAATCAAACTTTGAACAGAGGATGAATACGGATGACTTTAATGATGACCTGACTTCTCCTGTAGCATCACCACAAGGTTAATTAATTATAATTATAATTTATAGTTTATTAATCCTGCGAGGGGAAATTTGTTTTTACACTCTGTCTAATGATATGCTACACGGTTCGATATACATCTATTGATGCACTTAGACACATCATCAGTGATGGAACCTGGGGTCATTGGGTGTTTCGGGTCTTTCAACATCATACACCCTCACCCAGGCGACCCAGCCGGGATTGATCAAGTCCCGACTTGTGTCTAAGTAGCGTGTACCCACGGATCGCCCCTCTTGATCCACAGCCATCTAGAGGCCTTCTCAGCTGCCTCTGTGGTGGTTTTGATGGCCTTTCTCTGGCGTGCACCTGCGATGCCGAGTAGGCTGTATGCTTTGCAGAGAGACCGCGCTGCGAAGCCTCTACAGCCCACCTCTATTGGCACACACCGGGCACGCCACCCCCGTCTGCGGCACTCCTCCACTAAGTTGGCGTACTTGGCACGCTTCCTCTCGTTGGCCTCTTCCATTCGCTCCTCCCAGGGGACTGTCAGCTCCAGTAGGACCACCTGCTTTATTGAATCTGAGAACAGAACTATGTCTGGTCTCAGGGTGGTTTCCACGATGTGCTCTGGGAATCTGAGCTGCTTCCCCAGGTCGGCCTTAATCTGCCAGTCCGGTGCGGTTCCAAGGAGTCCCACTGCCCCCCCTTGGCTGGGACTTAGGCTTCTCCCCTTCCCGGACGAAAGCAATCGCCTGCCTTGCTGGTCGGGGAGGCTTCTTCTGAGTGATGCTGGTGAAGATAGCTTCTGCTATCGCCTTCAGCAGCTGGTCGTGGCGCCAGGTGTAGCGTCCTTCTCCCAGGGCTTTTGGACAACAGCTGAGGATGTGTTCTAGCGTTCCTCTTCTGAGACACAAACGACATGATGGTGTGTCAACCTCGCCCCAGCAGAAGAGGTTGGATGGGCTGGGTAAGACGTCATAGACGGACGCAATCAGGAACTTGATCCGATGAGGCTCAGCTTGCCAAAGCTCAGACCAGGAGATCTTGCGGTCCGCTGCTTGTTCCCATCTCGTCCATGCGCCTTGCTGTCGCATCCCCACCATCTGGCTAGCACGCAGTTCCTCCACACCAGCTCTCACCTCCTCTTGGACCAGTCAGCGTCTGTCTTTGCCCAGGGCTTTGTCGTAGCGCGTGGTTGGAACGCTACCAAGCCCAGCTCGTCCAGATGCCACTGGGCCGACAAGCACACTGTGACGCAAGCGTTGCTCTGCCTGCTCGACTGCTTCCTGCGCCCTCCACTTCCTCCCAGTCCTGACTACGATGCCAGCCTGGGAGACTTTCGGGTCACTGGATTCCCTGTACTGCAGTACCTCTCTTGCACGGGTAACCATAAACTCCTCTTTCAGGCTACTGATGGGGAGCTTTAGTTTGTTCTTCTGCCCATACAGAGCGATGCTACTCAGGCTTCGTGGCAGGCCCAGCCATCTACGGAGGTAACGGCTGACCCTCATCTCGAAGCCCTCTACTGTTGATAATGGGAACTCGTACACTAGCAGAGGCCACAGAATCTGGGGGAGAACACCGTGCTGGTAAATCCACGCCTTGAATTTACCAGGCAGACCCGATTTGTCCACTGCTGTCAGCCACGCCTCCAGCTCCCTATTTGTGGCCTTGATGGATGCAGCATCTTTCAGGGTGCAATCAAAGGTCTTGCCGAGGCTCTTGATGGGTTTCTCGGTGACCGATGGGATCTGGGTGCTGTCCAGAGTGAAGCGGAACTTGTCTGTCACCTTCCCTCTCTTGAGCACCAGGGACCTAGATTTTGCAGGCTTGAAACACATCCGAGCCCAGGTGATGATCTTCTCCAAGCCCTGAAGGATCCATCGGCACCCCGGCACTGACGTTGTTGTAACTGTCAGGTCGTCCATAAAGGCTCTGATGGGGGGCTGGCGGACTCCAGACTTGGTGAGTGGACCTCTGCACTCGACTTCCGCTGACTTGACCAGCATGTTCATAGCCAAGGCAAAGAGAATCACTGAAATCGTACATCCAGTGATGATCCCTTTTTCCAGCCGATGCCACTCGGATGTGACTGTCCCAGAGGTGACTCTCAGCTTGAAACTCTTGTAATAGTCCAAGATGAGGTCCCTGATTTTACCTGGGACATGGTGCCGATCCAGTGCTGTTTCCACCAGCTTATGGGGAATGGATCCGTAAGCATTGGTGAGGTCGAGCCACAGCACTGCTAGGTCTCCTTTCCCCTCTCTTGCCTCTCTGATCAACTGCGTGACCACACCAGTGTGTTCTAGGCATCCTGGAACTTTTGGGATTCCACCCTTCTGTACAGAGGTGTCGATATACTGATTCTTCAGGAGGAACTCCGTCAACCGACGGGCTAGGATGGCGAAGAATATCTTCCCCTCAACGCTGAGCAGCGAGATGGTCCTGAACTGCTCGATGTTCACAAACATAGGCCGAAATACACACACATGCACAAACAGGATCCTATGGACATGCATTAATGAAGAGGTTTCAGAGTGAGGGGGCTGCCCACAGCGAGCTGGTGGGGGGGTTCAGTGCCTTGCTCAAGGGCACCTGGGCAGTTCTCAGGAAGTGAACTGGCACCTCTTCGGACTTGGTCCGTGCTGGGACTTGAACCGGCGACCCTCCGGTTCCCAACCCAAGTCCCTACAGACTGAGCTACTGCCGCCCTTAACATTTGTGGTTTTATTGAAATGTCTGAAAAACGTATTGGTTGGATCAAAAAGACATTTGGTGCACAATTTCTGAGGGTGATCCTCTGCATCTGGCTTTCTCGCTCCATGCCCTATTGTTTACAGTGGGAAGGCAGACTCAGAGGGCAGAAAAAACACCTAGCTGTGGGAGTGTCACCCACCTGGGGGAGGGGTTACTGCCCTTTGTGATGTCATGAAGGGAAAATCTCCAAACGGCCTGTTTGAGCACACATTTTCTGAAAAGTGGAGCAGGCAAAAGATGGAGAGGATGGACTTTTCTCATCATTGGGGGGTTTGTAGACAGACTAGAGACACATATTAGTGTAAGAGAAACATGGTGAAGTATGTTTTGCAAAATATGTGACCTTTGAATCAGTCCGAGGCTGTCAGCGGCGCCACACTTCATCCGCATCTGTGGAGATTGTCTGGAGTGGTTAAACACATGCATGTTTTTTGTCTTTGATTTGCCCTTACTTGCTCCATTCAAATAGGAAGATTTGTTTTAAATAGCGAAACTCATTTTACAGTTTTAGAGTTTCCCCTCCCCTCAGAGCACAACATCTGGACAAACAGCTCCGTCAGCATGAGAGGACAATGTTGAGACGGAGCAGATAACCAGAGCAAATGATGCACAATCGTAGTGCATTCTTACGCCCTCTGTGTCTTTACTAAATCAGCCAGCTTGGCTGCAAACTCGTAAAAAAAACGACAATTACAGTTTTTTTTAACCTTTGCAACACAAAACTATGCCAACAGCTTGCTGGTGTAGAGTTGGGTGTTGACCCATTTACAAACTCTGACATCGACTTATGAGATATATATGCATAAAAGTCTAATATCCTTTCTCTTTTGACTGTTTTTGGTCTGTACTAATCCTAATAGATTTACCCTTAAAGGTCACACATTATCAAAATCCACTTCACCATGTTTCTCTAACACTAATATGTGTCCCTAGTCTGTCTACAAACCCCCCAATGATGAGAAAAGTCCATCCTCTCCGTCTTTTGACTGCTCCACTTTTCAGAAAATGTGTGCTCAAACAGGTAGTTTGGAGATTTTCCCTTCATGACATCACAAAGGGTAGTAACCCCTCCCCCAGGTGGGTGACACTCCCACAGCAAGGTGTTTGTTCTGCCCTCTGAGTCTGCCTTCTCACCGTAAACAATAGGCAGTCCCTCCAGGATTTCACAGACTTTTTGGGGGATTGTTGCGACCTAAAATGCCTGATTGCAGCTTTTCAAAAAAATTGCAATGCATGTTGCAATGTTTTTAGACGTTTTTTTGCAATTAAATTGCGGCAGGAAGCAAAAATTGCAAAACTACTTGCGATTTTTTCATGTAAAAAAATTGAGACTTTTTATTGTTAAACTATTTACTTGCACACACTTCGATGTAATTGAGTGATGCCTATATTTTAACCTGAGCAGAGCCATTTGCTTTGTGAAGTTACATTTTCCTCTGCCTCACTCAGTGACGTCTCTCTCTCACACACTTGCACTCTTCATCTGATTTCATTACACATCCATATTTTGCCTTAGGCCCCGTGTCCACCTAGCGTTTTTTTTTCTCAAGGCCAGCACCTTTTTTCAGTTGTTTTTATTGGATAGAGAGCGTTTGCAGCAGAAAGCTATGGAGTCAGATCAGTCTCAATATTCATGAATGCACACAGAAGGATTCACAAATGTATTTCAATGCACACACAAATAGGGATCATTCTATATAAATGTAAAAAAAATTCACAAATAAAAAAACAAGATTCACAAACGTATTTCCGATTCACACACAAATAGGTATCATTCTATATAAATGTAAAAAAAATCCACAAATATATGATACATTTGGATCTTGTTTCATTTATATACGAACTGTTCTGTCTGCATTTACAGACTGTTTGTCTTGTGTGAACCTCACTGCATTTGTGTGTGGGATTTTTGAGACTCCCCTGCCGTGGTTCGAGTCACAAATGCATTTTTTTCAACAGGGAAG
This sequence comes from Tautogolabrus adspersus, assembly GCA_020745685.1. Classification (NCBI taxonomy): domain Eukaryota; kingdom Metazoa; phylum Chordata; class Actinopteri; order Labriformes; family Labridae; genus Tautogolabrus; species Tautogolabrus adspersus. The sequence goes on along the minus strand of CM036549.1, from coordinate 15,401,914 downwards.
TGTCTGTAGCCTATCAGATGTCTCCTTCCTCTTCAGCCAATCACAGTAGTGTAGATTCGAGGGTATGTTTTAATGTGATCACTAAGCGTTACAACTGCGCAGACAGCGATTAGCCTAGCTGTCTGATTCAAGTCATCTTTGTGCTATTTTGAAGAGTAGCCTACAAATAGTGTCTGATATTGTCGTACTATAGATGGAAAGTTGTTTATCGTGGTGGGTATATTGACTGTGTGTGGTTATGTATTAACATACTGTCTCACCGGTGTGACGGTTTAACAGGTGTTGAATAAACTGGTGATATTTATGCCGATGTGTTGGGGGCTTTAGGACTCATTGTTTACTATCGTAATCACGTTGACCACCAAATAACATCCAAATAACACCGTTCACGTCCCCATTATGAGAATTAACAGTGCCAACATTTATTTTGAAAAGATAACACTAACGTTACTAGTGTTATCTTTTCCTGCGTTCCGACCGTGGTCAGAGCGCACTGGGGAGACTGGTCTGCTCCAGCTCCAGGGCTGAAGTGTCACTTTTACTGAACAGCAGCAGGTAGTAAGCAGACACGGAGAGTCCGGCTTGTTTCTTGAGGAGTCGGTCCGTTTATTACACACACCGAGGTCAAACTGTACATTCACTCGTTTCTCTGCTCTGACACTGCTCCGGTCCCCGGCATCAACAACGTGACGCGCGCACACACCGATCAAACACACAAACTCGCCTCCGCTCTGCCTCTCCTCACCATCCACACGCATGCGCACTGAGCTATACACAAAGGGGCATACTCGTATAACACTAGCTAAGAGTTGCAGTGCTTTTCTTCTCAGTGCCTTTTCTGCCTGGAAAAAAACACTAGGTGGACACGGGACCTAAGCTTTTAAACCACTTTAAACATTTTACAACTTTTTATTCCTAACTATTTTCATTAATACACGCATGCATGCACGCACGCACGCACACACCGCTTGTTTCGCAATCAGACAAAACTCTATCCATGCTTATTTATTTATTTAACTCGCCTTGCTTCTTTAGCACTTTAGCACAATTGATCTGGATGCAGCATCCTCTGTCACTGTGATTTGTCCTGTAGGCTATGTGGTCCGTGCGTTTCAGTCATTCTCCTGGTGTGTTTTGCCGTAGATCGATGACTTTCGTTTGTGTTCAACCACATCGTTGCACAGGTTGCAAAAAAGTTTACTCCTGCTTCCGTGCAGAACAACGGGGAATTGCCCTGCACGGTCCTTAGCTGTAATTTTTGTAGGTAAATGTGCAACGTTTGTGTCAGACATGTCTGCATCTGCATATAAACAAGGAAGTGAGTTCTGTCAATGGTCACTAAACTTTTGTGACGTATGGCTCGCCGTTTTCACGGGGGACTGCTATGATTGGTGAAACTCCAGGGGGGGTTGGTCAAATGTTGCAGAAATGTTGCGGTGATTGGACAAAATTGCAAGGTCGCCCAGAATTCACGGGGATTGGTTGAATTTGCGTGAATTGTTGCGATCGCAACATCGCGACATTCTGGAGGGACTGAAAAGGACATGGAGCTAGAAAGCCCGAGCCACCCAAGTCCTTCCAGAGAGGGACATGGTCAGACACAGCTCATTTACATTTAAAGCTACAGACACAGAAACAGCCTGTTCTGTGCAGGGCTGAAATAGACGGGTTTATAGGCATGATCAAATACAGGATCAGAGTGGATTTAGAACAAGACACTTCACAGACATGTTTTGGAGAGCTCTGAGACTTATTTAAACTGGTTGAAGAGGAGGAGAATATGTGACCTTTAAAGATAAATGCACCAGTATGTATTCCAGTAAGTTTCCAACTGTGTCTGTCTGCTGTTTGGTGTTAAGCAGGAAACTTCTCGAGGGGTTTTTTCAGACCTTTCATCTGAAAGCAGACGCCTGCTGCAGCCTTAAACAACACTATGAGAAGGGTGAGAGCGAAAACAGTAAACTTGTGGACTATAAAACCAGAACCTTTAATTGAAACAATGCTATAAAGTATTTTATAAAGTCAAATCCTTCTGCATCCAATCTCTTTCAAAGTGCCTAATTTAATATGAAACAATAAACCTGCGTGTTAATAGAAATACATCTCACTTTAGGTATTTATTGTAATTCACGTTCGGTTAAAACTGATGTGACATGGACGATGATGAAAGAAATGAGCGATGTTAGAGGTGGATTAATGAACGTAGGATCATTCTAATCAATGGGAGGTGGGCGGGAGGTTGTCATTACTGAATTAAAACATCTGCGATGGATCGTTTCCAAATGATGTAACCTCCCCTCAACCCCCAAACATATGCTTTTATAAGACAGCACAAGGTACGCTTAGATCACAACCTGCGTCCCAGAGAACATTCTGTGCAGAGATAGGGTGGGATGACGGAGCTCGAGGAGTATGCTCGTGTAAACTGGTGTGTGTAGCTTTGTGTTGACAGACACGCAGTCATAGTTGGCGGCGTCTCAGCTGCTTTCACTCACTCAATCACATCATAAGAGTCAGACTGAGTTGACTGGGCCATGAACTTCACATCCCCCCCGACATGTGGCTGTGAGAACTGCTCGAACCAAAATCTGTGGCTCTGTCTTTACGTCCCAAACTCTTCTCAGCAGGCCGCTCATTCACGCTCTGCTATCACGCCAGTGTTTGTGACAATGATCTCATGCAAGCCCTCATTAGCTGATGGTCAGTTGATTTGCTTCTAATCATCCTATTGGCTGATTGCACTCATGCCGCCTTATTTTAGTTGCTCTAGCTGGCCTACTCTACGCAAGCCGCATTTGCAAACCTCCTCCACCCGAGCTCCTCCTTTTATTCTGTGTCTGATTGATCGAACGTCCTGATGTTAAATACGTAAATTAACATGTTTACAGCCTGGTGAAAAAAACTATCTACGTCTGATTAGCTCGTGTCTCAATCAGCACACACTGTACAGTGTTATCCATAGTAATGCACGTATCTGACTTGAGTGACAGGCGGGTGGATGTAAAAGTTTGTCAGGAAGCCTAAAACCCGGCTGAAAAAAGCATTTCCAGCATGGAGACTGCCATCTATGGGACTCCAGCGCCCCCTGCAGGAACAGACGGGGGACGCCATTCAGGCTTCGTTCATTTATATTTAAAGTCAATGCGAACTAAATGTGGGAAAGGAGCCACAGGTCGGATTTTTTACGGTGAACGAGATTTCTTTAGGGAGTGAAGAAACAGTAGAAAACGCTCGGGGAAATATTTGATTGTCCAAATATCTAAAAACAAAATGTGATTCATTTTACTCTCTGAAGTCATCAGGACTTATTTAAAAAATCAGGAAATCAAACTTCTCTGCTGCTCTCGTCCTCACTGCCTCCCTCCCCTCTAGGACCCGCTGCCCGTCCTCGTCTGTAACACGTCTTTCAGGAGACGGAGGAAACCTCTCCTGTCACAGCGTGCCTGCTTTTCTCTTCCAGCACAGGATTGATTTGTCTCTCGTCTCTGTGACTGACAGACTACATAAACAGCTAAACGCGTGGCTCGGAGCTGTCTGGCAGCCGTGGTTCCCTGCGCAGAGGCTGTACTCGCTCTGATGTCCTGGAGGCCTGTGGGGGGGGGGGAGACGAGGTCGGGGGGGCTGGCACCGTTCTCTTACGCCTACACCCCTGATGTAGATGCATGGTGTGCAAGCTGCTATTTTTGAGGAGTGCATATAATTTGGCGCGGCGTTCTCGTGGTATTAACTTGTAATCTTAATTAATTCATGAACATTTGGACACATTTTGGATGCATGTGTGATGTTTCTGCTGATATATCTCAAAGCCAGAGTGTCACTCCTGGGCTGTGATGCCCAGAAGGGAGGAAGACGGAGCGCATGCCAGATTATGAATTCATTTAAGCGCCACATTTTGTCCTATACTTGTTCATTCTCTGTAAGTAAGGCATCGTCAATAATCCATTCATATATTCATCCTTCTCTACTTGTCTTGACTTGAAAAGCTTTGTCAGGTCAGGCCCCTGTGGGTGCTTGAGCAGGCTTAGGACGCCCTCTGCTGGTGACAATGCAAATTGATGTTGGAGAAATCTCTTCAGAGAAACGTTGAAGTTGAGGAGGCAAATTATGTGCAAAACAAAGTGCTTATGACATTTAGCAGACAAAGACTTCTCACAAGGACAAAGCACAACTCTCACATCATCTCTTCTAACTTCACTAGTTGCCAATTTCTTCTAGAATTCATTTTAAAATTGTATTCATAACTTGTAAAGCTTTTGATGGTCTTGAATGTTTAAGTGAGATTTTAACGCCTTACTGCAAAAGAAGACCTCTCAGATCAGCTGATTTACCTGCTCACGGTGCCCGAGTCAAGGTCGAGGTCAAAGAGTGATCGAGCTTTTTGCTGTGATGTCACCTCAGCTCTGAAACAGACTCATGCTTCGTATTTGTTAAGCAGACTCTGTTTCTGCTTTAAAATCCTGCCATGATTCTTACAGACTTCTGAGCTGACGGATAATTTCATCAGAGCCCCGATGTGCAGAATATCAAGTTTGTGTTTTAATGTTTTTACCAACATTTCTGATTATCTCTTTTATCTTGGTTCTGTTTCAACTGTACGTCTGAATCTTTTATGTCTGAATTATTAGTGTGATTGTTATTATTATTATTTCCCAGATATTTTACATCATGAAAGGAGTAATATGTAACTCTGACACCTAGTGTTTAAAATGGGTACTGCAGCCCAAATTCAAAACATTGCAGAGAGCTGTCTCCCCCCTCCCCCTCCTCTCTAGAGTGGATGCTCACGCAGGTTGCCATGTGGTGGACACTGAAGCTTCAGTGTTTAGCCAGCTCTGCATCGGTCTGTAAACCTTTCTGCGTTCTAACCTCTCTCCATTTTTCAAAAGCATCTCCAATATTGATCCTAGTTTGAGCACGTTTCTGCTCGTGGAGCTTATTAGAAACATGCAGAGGCTTTTTAGGTCGGGTACAATCACTTCTATCTGAACCAGTTCTCTTGCCCGCTTCCATCCCTGCAACACCTGTTGGTTTGACCTGATAACTGGTCTCATATCTGGCAAACCGAGGGGCATCCAAAACGGCCGTGTGGGGGTGCCTTAAAACCGCCTACCTTCTCTGGTCCAAACAAATCCAGACCATTCAGGACCAGAATCTAAAGTTAGAAGGAGGACATACTGGCTGCTGCATTGTTGTCAGAGAAGCCAGCTCTTCAACATAGCATGTTTCCTTAATGTCTGATCATATAGTAAGGTCACTTTATCATTTCACTCTCTACACATATTACTGACTGGACCTTTAAATATCTAATGCACTCTTGCACTTTGCTGTCGTGTTTTTTCTCTCATTTGTTTTTTAATAAAATATTAGAAACAAAGGTATCTTTTAGAAAATATAATTTCTTCTTTATTGTTGTTAGCTGTCGGTAATATTTAGCATTCAGAGAAACGGTATAATACGATGAGTTCTCTGCTACGGTCGAGATTGTTTATAGATGCTGTAACTTAATATAACACTGTGTCATTCATGAGGTTATTGATTATCAGTAGCTTGCATAATATAACAGTGGAGTCAAATACTGCATACGTGAATGATCCATGACCGAGGTCGGTAAAGTCAAGCTGTTAGACGACCACTTGAAGGACTTCGACAGCCTTTGAGTGTTTGGTTTGGTTCGAGTCTGACTTGTTCCTCCCCCCTTTCTCCGTCGCGCTCATTTTCTCGCAGTGATCCGCCTGACCGCTCTGCTGGTGTCCAAACTCGAAGCCGATCCTGAGCTCTCCCATCTGACAGCGAGGGAGGACGTCTGGGATCCACTCGATGACAAACGGAGCTGCCTCCTTCTGATCCGCCGAGCCCGGTCCTGCAGGGAAACAACGTGCGTGAGGTGAATGTAAAACACAGCCGTGCAGATTCACTCCATTGTGTCACGGCGGCTTAAAACACCCACCGACTTTGAGGAAGGTGCGGAGCTCCATCGGTCGTATGGCCTGCGGTCGATCTGTCCTGTAACCTTCTGGTAACTCGGGTTCAGGCAGCGGCTCGGGGCAGTGAAAACGAGAATAAGAGCCGTCTGCGTTCTTTACGAAACTCTGAGAGAGCTCCAGAGGTAACTGATGGATAGACAGAGAGACAATATACTAAGATGGATTTCATACTTTCAGTATCAATCGTAACAATAAAGTATTAAAAAATGCCCTTTATCACAACTAAAATCATGTTTAATCAATTTAATGTTTTTGGTTCTTTTAAGCAATGTTGGACTTTAGTTTGGTGCATTCAGTTTGGCGCCCACTGAAGGTCACTGAGTGCAACTGCACTGTCATAAAGCCTTTAAGTCATTTATTATCGCCTTAGGCCCCGTGTCCACCTAGCGTCTTTTTCTTGAAGGCGTCTTTTTTCAATTGTTTCCCATGAGGAGGGAGCGTTCGCAGCGTGAGGCCGCAGCCTGGTGAAAAAGCGCAGCGCCAACCGTCTCTTTTCTGGGCTCTTCACCTTTTTTGTGCGGCCGCTCTGATCGCTCTAGTTGAAAATCTTTCAATTTTTCAGAAAGGCGCTGTTGACGTCACCAGCGCTCTTTTCCAAATGTACGATGTTCCCCGTAGTTTTGTCTCCTATTGATCGTGTCTTGTACCAACATCCTCTTCACTCAGTATCTGATCGGGAAATAAACAATAACAAATATACTGTAAAACATGCAGTAAAAAGTAACGGAGCAGTGTCCGTCATACACTGGCCGTTCTCAACAGACTGTTGTCATAGAGACAGGACGGACGTGCAACGCTTCATGTGAGCGCTCCCGAGTGCAAAGCCAGCGCTTTTCTGCCTGGAAAAAATGCTCGGTGGACACGGGGCCTTGGATGCATCACATCCTCTGATTGGAGGGAGCGTTTACCTCTGGGGTGTCAAAGATTCGTTTGACCTGCATCAGATTGGTGATGTGCCAGGTGTACTTGGAGAGGGAGCCGAGGGGGAGTCCATCGTTTCTTACAAAAGCTAAAACCAGCACAGACAGACACAGAGACAGACAGAGAGGGTTTGTACTCGTTCAAGTGCACGGCCTGATGTGAGAGATTCAGATTGTTGATCGGAAGAAGAGAGGAGGATCTAACACGACGTTGTCCAGACTGACAGCCCGTGAGTCTCACTGCTCACCTGTCTTTAACTGAGGAGTCTTCTCAATCAAAGCAGCACTCCACAAGCTTTATTTACTGAACTGTATACGACTGTTTACTCTAAATGCACCATGATGACCTCATGACAGAGAAAAGATGTCTAAAGGTGACCATCAAACCGTCAAAAAGGGAATCAAAAGTGCGTCTCATACGTCAGATTTTACAGTTATTAAAGATGACTCAGTAAAAAAAACTTCTTAACATCATTCAAAGTTTTCCGACCTGTTGTGAAGTTTGGCAGTCTCTTCTTCTTGGAGCCCATCGACAGACGATGCTGCAGAGCGTTGAAGAACTCCTGGGGGACGTGGAACACCAGAGGTTCTGGTTTCCCTGATAGAATAAAACCCCCCGAAACATTTCTTTGATGTGAGAAACAAGCAACCAGAACAAGCCTTCCTTTAGAGACGATCAGCTGTGAGAAGCATCTGGAATCGTACATGGGGAGCAGTACAAATAATCGTAGTGCATTGAATCGGGCCACGCCCTCACGATTGTTGTGAGGGGCAAATCGTGCCTCGTCTCGTGTGCGACCAGCTAAACTCTAGAGGAAATAAATGGCTGACAATTTCTTTAACCATTAGCACCTGCTTTGTAAAAATGATTAAAATCTCATAATGTGTAGCTAGCTGAACGTGCTTCATCTTTACCATCAAACTGGTAGTGCATAGTCTGGTGGATCCTCTCTGTGACACTGGCCAGCCACTGGTGGAAACCCATCGCCACTGTACGTTCATCCACAACCTGCGTACTCCCTGAGACACACACACACACACACACACACACACACACACACACACACACACACACACACGCGCGCGCGCACACACACACACACACACTCATTCATTACCTGCTTTGTTTCTAAGCAGACCACCCACAAACCAGATATTCAGCCTTTTAAGACTCTGAGCTTGAGTCTGTCAAATGTAGTTAAAAAGGCCTGGAAATGTTTAAATGTTTAAATATGCTCAGTGTGTCCACTACAGTGCAGCCCTGTTCTTCTCAATAGTGGACGAGAATTAGTGCAGCGGGATTAAGACAGAGGAATGATAAAGATAGAGACAGATGTCTAAGACGATGTAAGGCTCTTTGACAGACAGATCTAAGCAGCAGTAAGATGAAAAGGTAGGGAGCTAAGGGGGTCAGTGGGGAGACGGGCAGGGAGGCAGCACCTTGAGCCTTCAGCCCACCAGCACCAGGGGCTTTCCTCTGACCAGCTCTCTTTAGACCGCAGGCAGACACTCCCTCTTTTCCGACCCCAGAGGGAGAGGTCGCTGTGCGGGCGGGAAAGTAAAGAAACAGCAGGGTGGGAAAGATAAAGATAGAAAGAGAAGGGAGGAACAAATGAAAGATTCAGAGACATGTGCTTCTGGAGAGCCATCCTGCATTAGTCAGTGGTAAATGTAATAAATCTGTAAGGACGTTTGATGATGATGAGGATACCTGAGAGGGATTCATCCAGGCGGAGTTTCTTCGCTTTATGATGAGAGTTGACGGTCTCAGCCTGTAGCAGAGGCTTCTCACTGGGACTGATTACTCTGCTGGGAGCACTTTGCTGAACACCTGAGAGGAGAGAAAGGAGGAAGTCGTTTAGAAAAGTACATCAAAGGAATAGTCTGACATTTTAGAAACGCAGTCATGAACGAGTTTCATCGTAGACTTTATGTAAACAGTAACGTCAACCATTTGTTTCTGAAGAGGCTTCGTGAAGCCCGATGATGGGGCCTGGGCCGCCATAATCCAAACATTTCTCAAACCAATCCCGACCAAGCGGCATCCTCTAGTGTTGACAATTGAAGCCGATGTGGAAGTGCAAAATCCTGTAGTTCCTTGAGTGTCCACTAGAGGCTGGCTGCAGAAGCACAGGAAGTCACATACACACCCATTCAAAAAAGCCTGTTTTTACAGCAGACATTAACATGTTTACAGCCTGGTAAAAAAAAAAAGGTCTGATTAGCTCATGTCTCGATCAGCACACACTGTACGGAGTGTGAATTTTTTGATGACTTGATTTGAAGAAAGATAAGAGTTATTCACAATAAGGCGTGTAGCTGACACAAACACTGTAAATATTAACGGACGAAGCCATCAGTTCCTGCAGGGGGCTCCGGAAGCTCATCGGCAGCCGCCATGCTGGAAATGCTGTCTCAGTCTAACTTTCAGTTGACCTAACGACAGGCTGAGAGCTGGAGCTGAGGCAGGTTTTAAGACTCCTGACAAACTGTTACATTGTGCCCGCCTGTCAATCAGGTCAGCTACCCACCTAACTATGGATAACACGTATCGTTTTCAAAATCAAAACGGAGCTGTTTTTAAGAAAAAAAAACCCCGTACACTGTGTGCCAGTGATGACAATAACTAATCAGACCTATTTTAGGCTGTAAACATGTTAATCTATGCTGTAAAAACGGCTTTTATACCTGTTGTGTGTATGTTACTTCCTGTGCTTCTGGAGACAGCCTCAAGCGGACACTCGACGAACTGTAGGATCTTTCACGTCGCATTGGCTTCATTTTTCAAGACAGGAGGTTGCCGCTTGGTCGGAACTTTTAGAGCTCCCCCTAGTGACTGGCTGCAGTATAGGTCATAAACCCCCCCCTCCTCAATGATAACAGATTGATCACAGGTCAAACTATAAAAAATGCCCGGTATCATCATGATAGTAAGTTGTGTTCATAACCGTCGGCTTCAAACCAACGCTGTGGACCGTACCCACCTGAGGGATCTTTTTATCGTTTAGTTAAATGTGTGTTTACTTTTAGTGGAAGCGGCATGACGCCTGTAAGTAGTCTGGTTGAGTAAAGTGACTAATTGTTTTTTATTTCATTTAAAATGTCTCACAGAAAAACACCAAAATGTCAAAGTAGTTCATTGGAATAATTGAGACTCAGCTACTGTACCATTCGGGGTGTAGTTGATGAAAGCAGAAAACTCTGACGCCAGTTTCTCGTCGCTTGCAAAGGCGCACACACAGGCGTAGAAGTGTAGGCAGGGCTGTGATGTCACAGCGCCGAGAGGAGGATGAGAGTTGGCTCCATCCACACCAGGTTTACTTCTTCTGCTGCTGCTCACCTGACAGGCACAGTGAAAGACTCCATGCTGCTGCTGATCTCTGCTCCGTCTCTCGCTCTTTGAAACCTCCGACAGTCCACCTGCACCCACAGTGAGATGCAGAAGCCCTAAAGGATGCTGGGAGTCTGTGTGGCACTTCACCACCAAGGTGTCTTTTGTGACGCGCTGCACCAGGGGTCCCGGAGACTCCGTGGCCAGCCTCCAAAGCTCCTCCCGTTCCTGGATTGAGGCCTGCAGCCCCTCAAGGATGGAGCTCTTTAAGGTGAGCGGTGTGGCACGGCTCTGACACTCTATAGCTTGCTTTATGTGAATGCAGAGGCTGTCCGAGGACTGTTTTGAACTCGCAACCGCTGATTCTGATTCGCCATGATTTGACCGTTGACCCTGCCTGCAAGAAGGCAGAAAACAGCGACCTAGATTGATGCGTGTCAGCAGGGTTGCTCCATCGCCTGTCGCTATTGCGGTATCAGTGGGGACGAGTTCCACAAAGCCCAGCTGTGTCGCTGTGGCTCCTCTTCCTCTGTGACACACTGAAAACACCTGCACACCTCCCCCCGCACGCTCCTTACCCCCTCCCTCCTCACTGTCTATTATCACTTTCACCACCTCCACCGCACACTTCTTGCTGTTCCTGCCCGTGGCGGAGGCATTTCTGAGGGATATTCCACAGGCCTTGTTCTTGCAGCTGAGCCCACGGGTGCCGTTGTAGACGCCACACTGTGGGCACTTGCGGATGCCCCGCAGGGTGGCCCTGCCCAGGTTAGAGAGAAAGGCGGGAGTGTTAGTCGGTGCCTTTCTGCTGTCTTTCTGTTTAGCTGCCAGGTTAGCGGGGGCGGTGGAAGTCTGAGGGGCAGATGACGAGGGTGGTCTGAGGGTGGAGGACGAGGAGGACACTGTCACTTCAGTTTCCATTTTGGAAAACTCAATTAGTAAAAGTTAAGAAACCTTAAAAAAAGGGGAAAACGAGAATATCAGTGGAATTATGAGGGATGAAAATGTCTTTATTTATGATTGCACAAAAGAAAAAGAGCAGCACTAAACTTTATCAAACCTTACCTTTTAAGTTTTAACAACAATTTAAGTAGCTTATTAACAGTAAACATGCTTTGTAACAGCCTTTTGTTTTAAATGTATAATTTCTCAATATAAAAAGCGTCATTACCCGATAATAAACACACCACAGTGTTTCAGACAAGCTTTCTGTGTGTGCTCATTGCATCTAATTTTCAAACTACCTGAGTTCCGCTTCTGTTTGGTCAAACTCAGCTCAGCTCTGGCCTCCAAAACCGCCTCGACCGTCGCCATTCCTCCTTACATCCCGACAGCCGCATTGCGCCTGTAACGACACTCGTGATTCGTCGGAGGCGATCACGTGGGGTGGAGGGGGAAAAAAAGGCGGGGGGTCGGCCGCTACAGGAGACTTGAATCATGGGAGATGTAGTCAGTGTGCAAAGGCCGCGAAATGCTTGAGCCTAAAGTAAGCTAGCAGGAGTTTTCTCGTCAGTTTGGCCACTTTAAAAGCAGACAACCAAGAAAGTGATATCATATTGGATACAATTAAATATTTTCTTCATGAAAATGAATATACTTTTAATATTTATTCTCACAAGAGGCTATTTTTTAATGAAAAGGAATATCTTTAGTCACTTTTAGCTTTAGGAAAAGTCAAATTTATCTCAAAAATAGAGTTAGCTGTCTAAACACAACAGAGTTGGCTGTGTTTAAGTGAAAGTGAAATGCCAAAATAATATAATGCCTTGCTTTTAGAGATGGAGGAGGTGTTTACTTGTTAATATTTGTCTTAATAAGGCATCATACTTAAATAGGGCTAAAATGATCTATCTCGATAATTTATCCACTCGTTAACCTATAGAGATGAACGCAGCAAATATTTATCCAACATTCTGATTTCTAAATTAAAAAATGTTGAGATGTGCTGCCATCCCAGGGTGGCATGGGCCCTCGGTGCCACCCAAACAATCCTCACCAATGATTTGCTTTTTGGTGGGATTTCGATTAAAATCAACTATTTTAGCTGATGTGTAATAGGCTGCTAATGGTTTCTTTGTGTTTAAATTTAGTATATTTTTTGGTTAATACTTTAAATTTTAGAAAAATACTGTACATCTCTATTTCATGAGACGGGTGTAGGAGAGGAATGAGCCCATCAAAGATTGCAAGCAAACGTCTGTACAAAATTAAAATGTTCAATAAAATAAATCTTTATTGCCAACCTTTCTGTTGGAATATAAGTATCTTCTTTGTTTCTTTCAATGTTTTAAGTACTCAAAAATGTTACATCTGACAACCATTTTTTTAACCTAATGAATGAAGCTAAGAAAACTTGTTAACTTAAAGTTAAGAAATATATATACGGTACATGAAATGCTATTCGTTCGCATGTTTGTGCATAGAAACTGCAGTCACTGCCACCCCTGCATGAAGGACACGCCCGTGCTGCTCTCCTTGTCATATATCGTAATAAAGTGAATATTTGTAGGTTTTTCACAATAGGTTGAACAAAATGAAACTTTTAAAGTCTAAAATTGGTTGAAATCTTATTCTCAGTAAGGTTAATGTGATGTCAAGGAGATCAGTTCAAGACTAGGAAAGTAAAGATAAAATACATAAGATGTATAAAAACTAGGGCTGTCAGAATTGACGCTTTATTCACGTTGTCTCATGCTATTTTGTCCCTTTAGGCTTACCGTAGATAGTCGTCCTCTGAGTGTCCCTGTAGTCTCAGTGATGTAAAAGAAGAACACTGCTGCATCTTTGAATGTCTCATTTCACTTTAACAAACTCTCAGACAGCTCAGCTGACGAGTCCAAAGTCATATCCACCTTATGACATCACACATTGACCTTTGTTACCGTTCCTTTGAGCTGTTTGACCTCAGTTTGGGATCCTTAACCACTTCCTGTTTCTGTGCTTAACTTCATGTCCTAACCTTCCATCTACCAGAAGAATGTAAAATAATGGAATTTCAAACATGCAATTAATCGTGATTAACTACAGAAATCCAGGGGCACAGGAAGTGTAGGTTAGTGCGAGCGTTTTGCCCCATGTACGGAGGCTGTAGTCCCCCAAGTGGGAAGCCAGGGTTTAAGTCCGGCCTGTGGCTCCTTTCCTGCATGTCCACCCCACTCTCTCTCCCTGGTTTCTGACTCAATCCACTGTCCTATCTCTTAAAAAAGGAATAAAAAGCCTAAAAAAAAACCTTAACTCAGCAATTAATCTCGATTTAAAAATGCCCTTATGTAAACTCAACAGAGTATTTTATAAATAAAAACCTCCACTCTCTGGTAGTGTCGTAATCAAACCACACTAACCAAGTCAATGACATACCCGAGGCCAGAGTGCACCGAAACCGACAAGACCAAGACATTAAGGGATCAAGATCGAGTCAAGACCAAGACCAAGGCAAGGCGAGACCGAGACAAGACCATAAATATCTCTAAAAAATCATCATCTTGTGTGCAGTGCAGGTGGCGTGTCACTAAGTTAGACCGTAACACTGGGAAGGTTGTAAACGCAACGGGGGGGAAACTAATGATGCATTCAAGTGCTTCTTGGATGGTCCCAGTTTCCGGAACTGGGAAGTCGTTCTTCCGACTTCAGTGTTCACGTGATTTCATTTCGGAAAGTCGCAAAGCAGTAACAACAAATATCGTGGATGCTACGAAGAAGAAGAAGAAGAAGAAGTGTGAATGTCTCTGTTAGATGTTATATTTCAGCAACAAGTTCATGTGCAAAACGTGAATTAATAAAAATAATCTTAACATTATCTAAACATATTTTGCCCGCCATGTGATGACGTTTATGACGTCAAGTCGGCCACCTCAGTGGTGGTCTTGACCTGTCTTGATATAAAATCTAGAGTTCGCCCAGTCTGAGACTGAGACAAGGCCGAGTAAAAATGCTTTCGAGTCTTGGGACGGGTCTTGGTCTCGAGTACTTCAACACTATTCTCTGGTCATGGATTAGAAGAAGATAGGATACAAACAGTGTGAATGGGAGCTGTTTTAAGCATCAGCAATTTAATGGGACAAAGCAAAAACTCAAACCATGTTACTGAAGCATCAACAGAACTTCCCTTGCCAAAAACATAGGTTGAACACATTCTTAGGCACCGCCTACTCTCGGATGACTTTTTGGTTAAATTAAAAGAAACTCACTGATAAGGCAACACAATGGATTTTTCCAACTATATTAAAAATGATGGTGGCCACAGTGCAAAAATCTGATCCTAGAAGGTTGTTTCTTATCTATAAAAACAATCGTTATTTAGGAGAACAGAATAACTTAAATTAGGTTATTACTCGTCAATCGAAAGGCTTCTTCTTTTTTTTTGTGCATTACATAGCAATGCTGCTCGTCCTGTGGAAGAATCACACCTCGCACTTTCCTCGACTGTACACGGACCAGCACTGGACACACAGGGACGCTACCGTCAAAACAGCCGTTTCTGGAATCCATTACCCCGACCAGAAGCAAGTCGCACGTTGTCTTTATACAGATTCAGTACAATTGAACAGACCGTCACAGAAAACAGAGTTCCAAAAGCAACTTACAAAACAAAGTGGAATGCAAAAACATAAAAAAAATCCCTAGTATTTGAAGTTTTTTGAAAGATAACTTTTAAGTATTTGTGCAATATTGTCTGCCTATAAGTAAGATAAGCGTGGCAGTAATCCCTGCAATCGATTTGAGATATTGAAAATCTAATTTAAAAAATAAAGTTGACAGCCACTTTTATAAACAAACAGAAAAAGGTGAAACATGATTCGATGGTGTCACTGCAACGTTTTCTTTGTAAGACAGTCCCGAAAATTAAACGCAAAAAAAAAAAAAAAAAAGCTCTTTATACAATGTCAGCATTTTGAGAGAATAATAATGACAGCAAAAGAAATTGGAGTAGTCCTTTCAGTTTTTCATTGGGGAGATGAATCAGGACGTTGTGTTGTGTGTAAAAAGCATCAGAGTTCATGCACACACGCAAGCACACACATCATTTCTTATTCACAGATTGAATCCAGTCCATTCAGTCCGTTCCAGAAGATGAATCGAAGAAGGAGCGCAGAGATTTACTTTTTTTATTTTATGGCGTCCACTTTCCTCTAAACCTGCCCTATCTGGACTCAGTGATTTCCTACGTTTCACAGAATGACCTCACAACACCCTGAGAACTTGCTCGGACTATTTTTCACTTTTTTTTTGTTGTTATTTAGGAAAAATTAAAATCGCACCCCTTGCCCGCTCCACACGTTACGATGGACTTTCTGCGGCAAAAATGGTGACCCTCATCTCCCTGTATGATTGTTAAACATTGGTATAAAATTCCGCCCTTGCTCTTTGGCTCTGAGGGGCTGAAAACAAAAACAAAAAATGGTGTTTTATTATAGATTTAATCATTGGACACTTCCTTTTCTTCTAAACTAATATGTGGCTGTGCTAGAAATATCATGACACGGTTGTTTAATTTACATTTGGCCAGTTATACGGAGGCGGTACAAAAACACGCCAAAGAATAAAATGGGCCCAGGAATGCAAGGTGCATTAGCTATAGCTGTTATTAATAGTGTGTAATTGTTCTGGAGTGAATTGATTTCTGTACACTTGCAGAGTTTGGGCAGTGGGCTAGGTTATGGGCTGGTGGAGGTTGATAAAAAAATGGCGTACCAGCCTCGCTAACAGAATAACTGTGTGGTAACAGAGAGAGCACATCTAATGCGCTCCTTCCCCCCAGCAGAGTATCATCCATGTGGCCTCAGAGGCTCAGAGACGGCTACTTCGATCACTGATCAGTGGGTGTGGAAGCCGGCGGTGCTCATGCCGGCCTGGTTGGTTAGAACCGTCCCGTTGACGCCCTGTCCAGACTCCACCATGCCCCCGTTGCTCACAGCTCCGACACCCGTCCATCCGGCTCCAGCGTGTAAATGACTGCAACAGCGAGTAGAAAGAATACCGTTAACAAATGGAGTCAAATGAACGTGCGAGTCTTTGAAGACATTGTTTGTTTTGGACGGTTTTGAAAACTGTCAGATATCGGAAAGAGTTTTAAATAAGCTAATACAATAAAAAACAAATCCACTAATTACTTGTCTGTCAATTATCAAATAGCTTCAATGCACTGCACATAAATGTTGCTTTGAATAAAAGCGTTTGCTAAATGATTTGTAGAATTGTAGGTCAAAAAGCTCCAGCAACACTTGTAGCAACACAGCAATCAACAATGCAATCAAACATGCAATTTACACATTTACTATAGCAGGATATTGTGTTGAATGTCCCATTTAGAGTGTCGGTGATTAAAGCAATAAGAAAAGGAAGAGACAGACAAGTTCAGAGGGGGAAATGATTTTCAGGTGTAGCACTCTGATTAGAAAGCAGAGAAAATTCTAGTCACGTGAACTCACTTGTAGCCCTGCTGATCCCAGGTCTGTCCGTAGACTCCGTAGCTGGGCACCTGCCATCCATTGGGCACATACTGACCAATCTGCTGCGTGTTGCTGTACCACTGACCCCACTGACTGTAGGGCTGCGCCGCAAAGCTCACTGTGTTCTGCTGACATACGGAGGAATATTTTAGGAGGCACAGGGCTCACATTGCACCAAGAATGTAGAGAAGTGGATTAAGGATCCTGCACTGTCACGACACCACTGAACAAGTAGTAAAGGAAGATGATACACTTACAACACATTTTCTTATTCAGGACAATGCTGGTACATACCTGTGGCATCTGTACCTGCTGAATAGGGCTAACCATGTCTGTGGTTTCTTTGCCCCAGTAACATTTCACCACATAGCCCTCTATGGACGTGCCATTGACGGAAACAATGGCATGGGCTGCTGCTTCATGGGAGTTAAACCTGCACACAGAAAAAAAACAAGCTTAATAACAAGTAATCCTGCACAAAGGTGAGGTTCATATGAGACCTAAATGGCTGCTGAGATAAACAGAAAGTGGGTTTACCTCACGAATGAGTATCCTTTGTCTGGGAAAACACGTATTTCCATTATTTGGCCAAAGGGGGAGAAGGTCTGTCTCATGGTTTGCTCTGAAAAAAACAAATAAACACCGTCATTATGTCATGTTTCATGTATTCGCAGTGCTTCCTGATGGGCGTCTAACTCCTTGAGACAAACGTAAGACTCACCCGTGAGGCCTGTTGTGACTCCGCCGCAGTACACGGTGCAGTTGCTCGGGCTGGACTGGTTGACAACCTCGTCGAAAGACAGCTGTTTGGAACTGGGAGCTGAATGGAAGGAAAAAGATGAGCATGTTATCTTATTTAAAAAAAAAGGTATTTTACTTCCGTATGGAGGATATAGGGCCTGTGTCTACTAACGTTTTCTTATTTTTGCTCTGGCAGTGCCAAGAGCCTCAAGTTTTAAAATGCTTCTCACTGGTGCTTACTGTTGCTAGGTAACAAAAGCTGGCCCAAGGCACTTATGCCTCCCTCGGTCGGGACCATAACGCCTGTTTTTAAATCGTTCGCTTAATATTTAAGCAAAAGCAGCCTCCCTCAACCGGGAAGCTGAACCCTCAAAAAGACGAGTCAGATCAGTTTCTCATTCCCCGTTGTTGTTGACAAAGTTGACATCGGTCCCGCCGACTTCTGTCTCACAACAACGGCATCATTACGCCCTTGTACTTCCATACTGTACTTATAACCACCAATATTGGTGTCTCTGTGTTAATTTACATAGCATTACGGCGTTGCAGAACACAGAGGAGACTTAGAGGCACATACACAGCCCTGTTCCAACATTTCATATCGCCAACTCATTCCCCCCATCACGCCTCCATCACTACCTCTGATGGCGGATCAGGGGTGGACCAACTTCGCCTGATCATTTCACAACCTTGCGTTATTTGCTGCACGTTAAGTGTAACAGGGTAGCAGGTATTCTGCCTTGAAAGCGCAGTTCGTAACGTGCCAATTTATTATAGAACCCGCTGACTGAGGGCGTTTTTGCACTTGAGCACTGAAAACAACTGTACTGGTTTTTGTGGAGAAATTTAAAAAAACGTAATCTGTGTGCCTACAACGCATCATGTTAGGAGGACTCATTATTCTCGATTGAATTCCTCTGAACTTACTTTCATTTGAATTTTTCGGAGCAGGTTTCCTCGTGGCCCAGTTGGTTCGGATCTGCCTCCCTCCCAGCCACTGTCCTCCCATCTGCTGGATGGCGTTCTCTGCATCCTAAAAATTACAGAACATGCAGATCTCACTGTAAGCACAGTCATAACAAGAGAAAACAATCAGAACCGGCTTATGTTTTCTCAGTCCTCTAACATGCAGGCATTTATTTGCACACTTACCCATTTGTTAAAGAAGGAGACAAAGCCATAGCCTTTAGATTTACCTGTGGCCATGTCTTTCACCACTCGACAATCCCTGCAGACAGATAGAACACAGAGTCAGTCGATTCAGTTTGTGATCAAATAAAAAATATTCAACATTCAACCAGTACCTCAGTAGTTTATTTTCATTTATAATATAACTGGTAATTTACAGTTTTAATGTGAAGAGAAAGTTTAATTTGTTGAGATAAACTACTGGTGAAACTTAATGCAGGGCTGAGTATTTTTAAAGAATATGCATGGGGCGCTGGCAGCCTAGTGGTTAGTGCTCGCCCCGTGTATGGAGGCTGAATTTCTCCAAGCGGGCGGCCCGGTTTCTAATCTGACCTGTGGCTCCTGTCCCGCATGTCATTACCCTCTCTCTCTCTCTCCACTGTCCTGTCTCTACAATAAAGGCATGAAGGTCTCCCCAAAATAAAACATGTGCACGAGAATATTTGATTCTTAGATCTTACAAATCCAGCGGAAACGGCACCATGTGGATTCATCTGCCCTTTAAAATAGTGCTGATAGAAAAACATTAATTACCGTGAAATATGGTGTATAAGACGCACTTTTAATACCTGGTTTTGTTTTAGAAGATTTTTTGTAGCATACTGTAGCTAGTAGGTGTGCAAACTCTAAGGAGCTAAAAAAGATGGTGCTAAAAAGGCTACATAGGGGTGCTTATGTGGCGCGCCCCATAGTGCTCATCGCAGTGGACGTAGTTTCAAATTTGACCACGGCCCTTTGATGCATGTCTTATTTCTTCATCGTTAATGTGTTCAGTACAAACAAACGGACTTTGGGCAACAGACAGAAAAACATTGTCAACAATCGACACGTTTCGTGACAAATTTAGAATCAAGAACGAATGATTTATGATTCACTTACGATATTTTTCCAAACGGGGCAAAAGCTGCTCTGATGTCGTCCGTTGTGATTTCAGGACTGAGATCTCCGACAAAGACATGGAAGTGACCTTGAAAAGAAAAACAGCATGTTGTATTTCATTAACTTCAAATCAAACACAGTGAAAACAAATCAAATACAATAAGATTATAGAGATGTAGAGTCAACCAAGTGTTTGCAGTGAAAAATGGCTCTGCTGCAAAGAAAAGGTCTACTCCTTAATCAGGTAAGATGTTTAACTTAAGCTTGATTTATACTTCTGAGTCACATCGACACGTAGCGTACGCTGAAGCTTGCATAGTCCTGAACCTACGCAGAGGCCTACACACACAGCCTGATGTGCACCTCCTCAAAAATGTAACCAAGCATCGCTCTGTGATTTGTCCGCTGGGCAGCATCATATTTCCTGCATTTACAACATAACTTGTATCGGTGCAATATTCAAAATTCTGCAGGAGGAAGAACGCTACAAGGACTATGGACCGAGTCAAGAAGAGGCTGAGTGAGGAAATCAGGAGGTATCAACACCTCTTTGATTCTTCATCGCCACACGACAAAGACTACCAGTTGGCAGCTAGTTCGTGGAGACATTGGCATCTGGGTTCCTGAATTGATGTAAATTATACTCGGATACATTAGCTCGTCTGTAAACATATTATCTTCCTCAGGTTGGTTTCGTCCGGTCGTCTTGACTACGGTCAACTCGGAGTTAGTTTTCATCCGGGGGTGGGGGGGAGGTTGCAAAGAGAATCACTCCCATGATTCCCCGCCAGCCTCGATGCCATCTTTTTGTTATTGTTTTGATTGAGAGCCCCCTGGTGGCAAAATTTACATATTTTGCGTTTAAGCTGCCCGCGCAATATTTCTTATCAGCCCACTCGATTAATCGACAGAATAATCAAAATATCACTCAAAGAAGCATTTACTGCAGCCCTAATCTGAAATCACATCACCACGTTTAGACCAAGAATTAGTACTCACTGCTTGTGTCTTTCTTTTGGCTGGTTGGGGTCGTGGCCCAGTTAACCTTCACCTCCTGTAAGAGAGACAGACGTCGAGAGCGAGGGAAGAGGAGAACAGGTGAGAATGGAAGTGATGTTTGCAGAGGAAAGGAAGGTGCTTTCTCTTTGATTAGAGGTTTCTGTCACACACCACTTTTTACTTATTCTGTGATTGAGAACTGTTCTTTTTTTAAATAAGGTGGTCACTGTATGCCACACGTTGGTTCCTAAACCATCACTACATCAATCGTTATTATCTATGTTTACAAACCTCTGAAATCATTAAATACACAGTGAAATACAGTGGAGAATATTATGGGATATCACCTTCATAATCAGGAACATTTCAGTCTCACTCTAGTAAAAATTTGGAGAAAAATTGTAGGAAGTAAGGTCCAAATAACAAGGGACTTACAAACAAGTGATTTTTACGAACTTGTTATACTCCTCAAATGGTCCTTCAATACCTGTTGAGGATAAAATATTTTCAACTGAATGTATTTCTCGTGAAGTTGCTCTTATGTGGGTTCTACGTGGACATAAGTTTGCAGAAGACATGGCAGTAAAGACGTAAGGGGCACAGAAGAGCATCGATTCAAGTAAAGGTACATGTAACATCATTAAAACAGCAGGACCACGTTAAAGCATCTCACACACACAGAAGGAAAACTCACTTAGAACAGAGGCAGCGTGACGTATGAAGGGAAAGTAAAAAACCCAAACAGCTCTTTGTTTACATTGCAGCGGCTATGAAATGTAAGATATGAGTGTATTAATATGCACGTCATGTTATCCTTCATAAAAGACCTGCTAATGACCAGCGTTTGTTGTGAACGTGCGCTCTGCAGAAAGTTTGGATTTAAAAAACTCTCAAAATGTGGAGGGTCAATGAGGAAATGAGGATACAAAAAAAGACTTGATTCTGTTTGCGTTCACTTCTGATTGGCTTTAATGGGCGTTTGATATGTTTCATACGGGGTTGAGGCGCACTTTTAAACATTAACTTTGAGACTTTTTAAATAGACAGCGACCAATAAATCGGCCAGCCGATAACATCGGCCGATATCATATCAAGTGGCTAATTTTATCGCAGATATGCGCTAATATTACTGGAGTTATTCACCAGTCAAATAGCATTTCATTTGAGTTTCACTGAAATAAACTAGCAGTTCTCTTTTTGTCACCAGCAGAGGGCACTATATGGATTACAATGAGCATCATCACTCTCCAGAGTGTCGAGCGGTGAACACGTACATGAGCAGTTACTTTCCAGTTGAGTGACCATCTTGTCTAAGTTAGATATATTTTCCACAAGTGTTGGATAACTGCATTTGAAAGATCTATATATCTACAGATCGAAGCTAGATCTCAGAAAGATATCGTCCGATATATATCAGTATCGGATGGGGCATATACCAATATCGGTCAAGCACTACTTTTTAAGACCCTAACAAAGAAAATCAATTAAATGCCCTCAAATGCTTGTTTTCAGTTTTCTACAGAAAAAAAACTAGATTATTTCGATTATTTTCAAGGTAGAGTCACATGACGACACGTCCAATCCGCGACATGGAAGTAATGTCCGTCGTTTGGACACATTTTGTCTTTAGGGAAGACGACAGCGAACGAAAAGAAGTCAAATGTAAACACTGAGGAAAAACTGTTTGCAAAAGTGATTTATTTTCTCCTGTTTTAGAGAAGTTAATTTCTACTAGAAAACTAAAATGTGTCGTTTTCATTTCAAGCGATGCTTTGATTAAAGTTTGAAATATTCAGTAAATAACCACAAAATAGTTCCTCAGATATTCACTCTGTTATTAGAAACAGATCCCAGCTTTAATAATGGAGCATATTTACAGTAGAGACCATGTCAGTGAACGATGAGGGCAAAAAACAAATCGTTCATTAATCTATCGAAAATGTTCAATTCATCGTGATATGGATTTGAGGTCATATCGCCCAGCCCTACAGTCCACCGCTGTCCTTAAGCTACTACAGTTAAGGGGAAAGCCAAACACGCTACAGCGTCGTAATTTAATGATCACGTCTGTCATGTTTTTACTGAATCAGGTTAATATCAAGAGGAAGCAAACAAAAAGGAAAATCAATAAAGTTAGCTTGTGGAGAATGTAAACATCATGTTTAATGAACTCGTATACAACACACTGAGGTTATAGAGGTCTGTGTCTGGTGTCCCCCCCCCCCACGTCCCGGTCATTTCATTGTGTGCACAGAATAATAATGTGCACACAGGAATAAAACAAATTAAGTGGAGCAGAGCAGGAAGGTACGGTTCAATAACATACAAGATTTTCCAGCTGCTTCATGTTGTCACTGCCCACCCAAGCCTCGGTCCGTAAGACTCACCCAGGAGATATAGATGCTTACCTTACCCAGAATTTTCCGACCATTCATGGCTGCGATTGTGGCAGTGGCATGTCTATGCTCATAGAACTCCACAAAGCAGTACGGATCATGACCTGCCGTCTGTAGGGAAAAAAACGAGAGATTGAAATTAAACTTATGAATAGTTTCATCATTATTTTTAACAAATTATTACACATTAAAAAAGTGTCGGTAAATTAGTATCCTTAACTTTTCTTTAAAGGGGCATTATTTAACTGACACCTAGTGTTTAAAATGGGTACTGCAGTCCAAATTTAAAACATTAGAGAGAGCTGTCTCCCCCCGCCCCCTCCTCTCTAGAGTCGATGCTCACGCAGGTTGCCATGTGGTGGACACTGAAGCTTCAGTGTTTAGCCAGCTCTGCATCGGTCTATAAACCTTTCTGCGTTCTAACCTCTCTCCATTTTTCAAAAGCATCTCCAATATTGATCCTAGTTTGAGCATGTTTCTGCTCGTGGAGCTTATTAGAAACATGCAGAGGCTTTTTAGGTCGGGTACAATCACTTCTATCTGAACCAGTTCTCTTGTCCGTTTCCATCGCTGCAACACCTGTTGGTTTGACCTGATAACTGGTCTAATATCTGGCAAACCGAGGGGCGTCCAAAACGGCCGTGTGGGGGTGCCTCAAAACCGCCTACCTTCTCTGGTCCAAACAAATCCAGACCATTCAGGACCAGAATCTAAAGTTAGAAGGAGGACATACTGGCTGCTGCATTGTTGTCAGAGAAGCCAGCACTTCAACATAGCATGTTTCCTTAATGTCTGATCATATAGTAAGGTCACTTTATCATCTCATTCACTACATATATGTTTCTTGTTTTGCAGTCGCTGTAAAGCACTTTGAATTGCATTTGATTTGCATGAAAGGTGCTATATAAATACAGCTTGATTGATTGATATCTCACTGATTGCTCCTTCAATTTCTCCTCATTAAATATGTATATATTTAATTTAAAAGTAAGGATGAGTTTTAAATAAATGAAAATAATGCACACATAACAGGGAGTATAAATCCTGCTTTCTGTCTTAGTTGGCGCTTCTCCTAACTATGTTTAACAAAACACAAAGGAGGATACTTTAAATGAACCTTGAACACATTAAACGGTGAGATCTGTATGCTGATCTGCAGCAACGAACCAAGGGGGGCTAAAAGGAATGTAATACGTGCTGTAGGTCTTCATCTCTGTCGTTGAAGGTCAACACAAATGTAATAATATAGGATTTGGACTCGTATGGAAGTCCAGATATTAACGCTGCTCGATATCTCTCGGGCAACTGCAACATATAACCCAACTCTTATATTGAGTTTGTTTGTTTTCCAGACGAGTCTCTGCATTTATATTAAACAGATAGTTGAAGTGTGACAGGAAAGGCTGGAGAGAGAGAGCTTGGGATGAGCGAGGGGGGGCGGGGGTGTCATGCAGCAGAGGGCCATCATAATTTATCCATCGTCTTTCAAAGGAGCGTCTGCTTGCTGATAGGTTCAGGACAAGATGTAGGTTCTTCTTTTTATGTTAGATTAAGGAGACTCTAGTAGATTAGCAGCGTTTATTTCTCAAAGGAGAACACTTGAAAGTGTTAATTAAAGAGCAGATATCAGGCTGAAGCAGACAATTAAAAGGCAATTTGATTTCAGGAGGATTTATGTCACTGTGACAATAACACAAGGCTGGACAATAACACAAGACACTGGCAAAATAAAAAAAGAGATAAGTGAGATAGGAACCAAATGAGAACAAAAGGGGTCAGAGGAAATGTTTTTTTATGGAACATCAGAAGAAAAGTTTTGCAAGACAGAGACAAAAGGGTCACGTTGAAGCCAAAGTGTCTTTCCAGGGAGGAGGGGAAGAAACAGTTAGTAAAAAAATACTCACATCTACTATCATTTTACAGCTCTTGCAAGGTCCGATCTGGCCAAACAACTCCAAGATCAGGGCCTCTGTCACGTCCCGGGACAGATTCCCCACATACCTGAAATAAATGCAGAGAAGAAACAATGACTGCTTTGTGATGCAAGTGGTAATTAAAAAATTTGGTGATGTGGGATCTCTTTTCCTCCGACTTCAATTAACCATGATGTCGATTATATTTTTTAGATTGTTTCCCCTTTACCTAAGGGCTGCGCAATTTATCGTTTTGAATCATTTTATGGTAATTGCGACATGACCCGTCGTGAAAGTCTGAATTTTCAGCGGTAAATACTTGTTTTGCATTCCTGCATTCAAGTAATTTTTTACTTGAATGCAGTCAGGCAGTGCTTTCTTCCTCGTTGGATAGATACCTGAGGACAATGTTCATGCTTTCAAATTATTTTGATGCGGTTAGGTGAAGCTAAAGCTAACTATTGCTACCCTTGGATGTTTTAAAGTGCCAGTTAAGTGGAGGATTCAGGAGGGAGACGTTGCAATCAAGAACAGCTGATAGCTATAGAAACTGAGTTAAAGCTAAAATACACTTTTTATTTTTTGTTTACTTATTGCTGTTTATACCATTATCGCACGGTGCATATTTTTCTGATATCATGCCGGCCTACTTTACATAAGTGCATGTGGAGTCAATCTAGTTTGATCATTGTTGGGGTAGCGGGTCTGCTCTCTTAAGCTGTTTTCACATATGCACTCCGGATAATATCTAGATAATTTCAGTTGGACTGCCCCGTCTCCTGAGGTAAAATTAGACGTAAAAAAACAACAACGCGGAAGTAGCGGACGAATCAACAGAGTCTGCTACTCTACACTATCACCACAATATTTGCCTTTATATCAATGCCATGTGTAGTCCAACGGAATGAAAACAGAAAACGTAATGCAACCGTTTAATAACGTACACGGAGATCGTAGTGGTGGCGTGCATACACTCCATTCACCGTGCAGCAGTCACAGGATATAAACGTCACTCCCCCTCCTATTGGCTAGAGGTGAACTTTCCGGAGAATATCGTGCTGCGTTCTCACATCAGCTCAATCGGACTTGCTGCGGAAAAAATACTAGGGGTCTGGCAGGAGAAACTCCGGGTTAAGTCAAAGCGAAAAATGTGGCTGTTTGCGTTCACATGTACAGACCCTATGGGAAATTTACTGAGTTTTTCAGGAGATTTCCGTATGTGTGAAAAGGGTATTATGGTCCTTTTAGAAAGGTAATGGTGCAACAGCTTCCTCATATTCCTTTATTATGTTTTGTTTAAATAGCCGCCTACTCTTGCCACAATAAATGGCTTTAACTATCTGGTAATAATAGGATTTTCCCTTTCCACTTTCCAGCACTGTTATAATGTTTGAATTATCATTTACAAAATAATGGTAAAATCCATATTTACATAACCTGTGTGACAATGCAGCCCCCTCTTTTCTACGCCGCAAAGACAGATATCAGCACAAAGCAATATGCAGATAACCAATCCACCTTCAGGATTATAGTCAATGTCTCCAGGTTATGAAATCTCAACGCCAAAACGAGTCCTCAGTCTGTATCTAATGGACATCTCTGCAGCCAAACACAGAGTGCATCCAGGGACAACCAACATTATTGAAATCTCAGCTATTGACCTTGTCTTACATCACTGCCAGCTTTAAATAGATTTAAGTTAATCTTGCCCTGGTAACAGAAATAACCCCGCATTCAAAAACCAAATTAACACCGGTAGAAACACATGGTAACACCTCCTACGTCTTTAAGGAACACAACTACCCGTACTCATTTACTCAAAAGGCCTAAGACATAATTATTTCATCGCTTAAGAAACGTTGTGGAGGCGACGTCTCACCAAACTCCATAGAAAAATCGTGTGTTTCAGTGTTTTCCTCCATATTATTAAGACGTAGTCGCAGTTTAGAGAAGTCTCTCGCAAACGTGGACAAAATCTGGACGCCATTCTTTCATTCGGCTTCAGTTAATTCAACATTAATCAAACTAAATCATCAGATTTCCGCTGATGGAAATGTGTCCAGACGCTTTAATTTGAGATGTTTCTGGAATTAGCTTGCTAGCGTAAATGAATGTGCAGAATTCACCGGAGATTGGTTATGCCATTAAAATATGTTTATAATTACCTGAATACGTTTATTGTAAGCGAAAAATCTGACAAATAATGTTTTTCTCCATTGACTTTGTGGTGAAGTCTCTACACACAAAAAGCGACGTTTTTTGGGATAATACGCGGCGGCTACTGGTCGCTAGCTACGTGAGCGGCTATCTGGCTAGCTGTCTATGCTAACGGTAACGCAGACATACACTTACAGGGTTTTGGGCTGGTCATCGTCCATTCTGTTGAACTTGCTGGCCGAGAACAAGTCGCAACCCTGAGAGCAAATCCACGACTGTTGCGGGCAGTTGCCTGTGACCCCCTCAAATTGTTTTATTGCGCAGTATGAAATGATTTGCCGCCGCTGTTAGCTCCGGAGTGAACAATGGGGTAGCTGACAAAGATGGCGGAGCGACCGGAGAACGTTACGAAACACGCATGCGCAGTAGATCGGCCTTCAGGCTACTTTATGGCATGTTACAAAAATACTGTGAAGTGAAAGTCACATTAGTGTAAATATCACAGATTAAAAAACATTATTTTGTGTTTTCCAAAAAGAGTAAAGTAAATGTGTGTAGACACTATGCTTTTAAAGTCTTCTGTTTTTAATGTGTTTTTCAGTTTTTTATTAATTAATTTAGCTGATTTTACAGGCTCATTTGAATACACAGTTTTTCCCCTGTGTCAGTTTACCCCTCATTAAATCTCTTTAGGATTATAAATCACAATTACAGAGCACCTGAGGTCACAGCACAACCAGGGGAGATTCTGGGGTCTGTAGGGGCCCTAGGCAAAAATTCATTGGGGGCCCCTCCAACAGGCGTTCATTATTATTTTCGTCTTTCCTTTTTCACCCCCAGACGCATAACTCCTCTTCATTTTCCTTTATTGACAAATATAGGTTTTTCACATGAATAATGCTGCAACGCTTAGCAGGGCATTATAGTGAGTGCTATCAGAAGGGGCCCCCTTAGGCAGTTTAAAATGTGCACATTCTGAGACGATGCTAAGGTTTTATGTTTGTCAGCCATTGTGGGCCACCTACTGGCCTGGGGCCCCAAGCAGTTGCCTGCCTTGCGTGTTGACAAGCAGCGGCTCTGAACACAACATAATATCTTGTGGGAACAAGTTTGAAAATAACTCGTAGGAACAAGATGTTGTGTTTTGTGCATAAGTTAATATCTTGTACGCACAATATAATTTGTGCACACACGATATCAATTTGAGCCCAAAACATAATATCTTGTTCCCTGAAGTTATCATCTAACTTGTGCACACAAGTATTTTTTTACTTTTTGGCACTTCAGGGGCTCCGTAAAGACCCACCAACCCAACATGACCTCCCACCACCCCAAAAGAAAGACACAAAATCTGTTTAAGGAATTTATGAGCACTGGTTTTATTTGAGCAGAGCATGAACGTATTGTATGTATTTTTTCTTATTGTTTCCTCCCTAAATTTACAACAAACAAAGAAACAAACAAAAAACAAATGTTGTGCCCCCCATCCGTCATGGAGCCGGGGACCTGGCCACGACCCCTAACAGATAAACTGGGCGATAGACTTGAGTTTCTGACACTCAACAAGCAGCAATACATACAAACACAATAAATAAACATAATTTGCTAAAATCGCCCACAACCATTAAAAAATAAGGGATAACATCTGCAACCAGATGTGTCCGCCTCCAAGTCGTTCAACATCCTCTTAAAAGCATCCAATGAGAGCAGCTCAGTAAGTCTCGGCTCTTCTTGTTTTATGAGCAGCAAACTTAAGACGCCTTTTCATTCAGTTCATTTCTGACTTTTGGAATAAACAGTAAGAAAATATCCTGAGATTAAAAGTTCCTGTTCTCTGACGGAGGGGGGTCAGACCTGACATACACCTTTAGATATGAACATGTCCGTGTTTAAGTCTAAGAGTGTTAAAACATAAGTGGTCTTTAACTCCTTAAAAAACCTCCTGGTTTTTTTATTTGTTTGCTCTTGTTTTTAATTGTAAAGTGTCCTTGAGTGACCTGAAAGGCGCTTATAAAATTAAATGTATTATTATTATTAAAAACATCCAAGCAGCTGTCAGAGAGCGGTCAAAAAACAACAAAAACATGTTCTCTACTGTTGTAAAGGTCAGTGTCTTTCAAAGTGGGGGTCCTGACCTCCAGGGGGCGCTAACGGGGTGGCTGAAACTTGGAGGGAATAAGAGGGGGAAATTGAACAAGTCTTCAGATGTCACTAATCATTGCATATTAATATGTGTGTTCTCTTTCTATTAACAAAAAAGACTTGAAATAATATCGAGTTTATAAAGGGTTGAACAAAATAAGGGATTATATTAGGAAGCTTCACGGTAATGTAAATGGATTCTTTTCTTTATGATTTTCTTTGCCTTTTTTTGGGTGATAGGACAGCGGAAAGGGTTGGAAATCAGGGAGAGAAAGAGAGTGGAACGACATACAGGAGCCACAGGCCGGATTCGAACCCGAGCTGCCGTATTTTAAAAACTACAGTCACCGACGCCCCACGTACAATGTGGCCTAGTGGGAAGCTTGTCCCCCATAGGTTAAAGGCAGGGTCGGTCATTTCCTCCAGATCCACTTTTTAAGATTTTGGTTGAAATTGTCTTTAGGTCCTGACAGAAATTAATAACTCATGTGCTCTGAAAAAGGAACGAAGAAAATCCGTCATCTGTAGCAGTTGTAAGCCTGTAAAAACTTCGACCAATGTCTGCCACGAGGTACCAATCTGATGAACCAATCACACGCCTCCCTGTCTCCCTGCTCGTTTTCTACCTCTTGCGTGCACGAGCCCACACTCAAAGCGCGTCACCGATGACAGAGTTTATTCTGTGAGTTTACTTCCCGCTGAATGAGACATGAGATGACGTACACTAATGTGCAGATTGTTAACCAGCTGTGTTTCACAGATATTATATATAAATGAACAATGTTTCACTCCCTCAATGTAAACTGAGAGGAAAGCTTCCTGCTCATGTACATGTGGATGCCTTTCAAACTACAACATGTACTTCTGCATTTTTTCTGTACCTGCTCAGGGAGAGTCGCCCTGAGAGAGGGGTGGAGCCAGAATCAAGACATCACATGAGATCAGCTGGTGATGACACACGTGTGAGGAGCACGTCAGAGAGCGGTGTGACTGTGGATATGGAGGAAAACCATTTTAATACTGTGATGTTGGAGTCAAACTTAAAGCAGACAGAATACAGAGTGGAGGAATTACTGCGTGCAGAGGAGCAAGAGGCGGCTGCAGCAGGGGGTGGAGCTACACCAGCCGGTGTTATGGTTTAAAGAGTGACCGTGTTAACTGGTGACTTTCTGGTGTCTGTGGTTGTTGGAGTTAAAGCAGATATTAAATACGGAAAGTGTCCTAATGATCGCCTCTTTGTTTACATTTTAATTATGATGTCAAAAATACTCAACAGTTGAAACTACAACAACCATGGAGGCTGCTGAAAATATGCACCGATGAAAACTGAAGTGAAGTCGTTGCTGCAGAGATTTCAACGCGTTGTTTGAACAAACAAACGCTGACAGGTCGACACGTGATGACCTGATTTATATAAACATTTAATGACGCAGAAGAAGAGCGGCTCAAGACCACACTAAGCACGAAAACATATCACTTCCTGTTTTATGTTTCATTCAAGGATAGAAACATTAAAGGTAGAATGTGCGACTCTTTGATCCAGTAGATGGCGCCCTTGAAACCAAAACAAACGTCTGTTTGGCCACACCTCCCCCATCCTGAAGCCTCCGCTCTCCTCTAGTGTCACACCTCTAACCCCCCTCCACTCACGTTCACATAAAGGAGATATTGATTAAGAACGCACCATAATTAAACACCATTAAGCACAAGGAGCAGACAAAATTGTCCATGGCTCGAACTGCATTACTGTGTTAGCATGCTAATGTTAGCGCTCTTTCTTCTCAACACAGCCAGCGGGACTCGAGCTTCTCAATCATTGTAGACAGTCATGACTCAGAGAGACATTTACACAGGATAGACTTGATTTCTGATATATTTATGTTGAACATGTCGATCATTCTTCTTTTAGATTGTTTCACAAAAATCAAAGACAACACAGAAGAAGACTTTCTGTGGCCTAAATACTCTTACATGATTAAAAATCATTCTTACTCTCCGGTGAGGCTGCAGACGTTTGAAGTTCACGTTTAGTGATATGAAACCTTCCAGGTGTTCTTCTATCTTCAGGCTGACGTCACAAATTGTCTTCACGTCTCTTTGAATCATATTCTCCATGTTTTGGTTGTTTTGGTTTCACTCAAACTTGGACATTCAGACTGAAGACCTGACTGAGCTCTTTGAGCAGTAAGAGCTCCAGACAGCGATGAAGAGGAACTAATAAAAAGAAGAGTGACTTAGAGATTCCACTTCAAGCTGCAGGAAGAGAAATTAGACTGTTTTCTGTGTTCCTGCTCTGAAGAAGCTCCGCCCCCTCACCTGTCTCACCTGAGACAAACCAGGAAACAGGCTGTTATTCTGCCTCACTCTGAAGAGACACACACACTGACAGACGGACCCTGACCTGCAGACACAAACCAGCACGACTTCCACTGAGAGAGGACAGGAGGAGGGAATAGGAGTACTGGGAATACTAACACTTCAACCTGCTGCTGAATCCACAAACTGAACGAGAGTTTCAAAGTGAGAGTAACTCTCAGGGACGGGGAGTGGCTTCCTGTTTTTTTCTGCTGCGTCTCCAGCTGGACTCTGAGATAAAATGGCGTCCAAGTTAGTCTTTGCTTTAAAGAACGTGTGTGAGAGTTTTCTGCAGGAGAGAGATCAGAGAGCTTCAGAGGAGTTCTGCAGTCTGCACTCTGAGAAACTCAAACTCTTCTGTTTGGACCATCAGGAGCCGGTGTGTGTCATCTGCAGAGATTCACAAAAACACACCAATCACAGATTCAGACCCATCGATGAAGCTGCTCGACAATACAAGAAGAAACTTCAGGAAACTCTGGAGCCGGTAAAGAAGAAGTTAAATGATTGTGAACAAGTTAAAGTGAAGTTTGATCAAACAGCAGAACACATTCAGGTCCAGGCCCGACACACAGAGAGGCAGATTAAGGAGCAGTTTAAGAAGCTTCACCAGTTTCTAGAAGAGGAAGAGGAGGCCAGACTGTGTGCACTGAGGGAGGAAGAGGAGCAGAAGAGTCAGAGGGTGAAGGAGGAGATGGAGGCTCTGAGCAGAGAGATAGCAGCTCTTTCACTCACAGTCAGAGACACAGAGGACGAGCTGAGAGCTGCAGACGTCTCATTCCTGAAAAACTACAAGGCTGCAGTGGAAAGAGTCCAGCAGTGCCCCCTGCTGGAAGATCCGCAGATGCCCTCAGGAGCTCTGATAGATCAGGCCAAACACCTGGGAAACCTGAGCTTCAACATCTGGAACAAGATGAAGGACATGGTCTCCTACAGTCTGGTCATTCTGGACCCAAACACTGCTCATCCAAAAGTCATCCTGTCTGAAGATCTGACCTGTGTGAGACGAGGAGAGGAGCAGCAGCTTCCTGATAATCCAGAGAGGTTTGATTCTTACTGGTCTGTCCTGGGCTCTGAGGGCTTTAACTCAGGGACTCACAGCTGGGACATCAAAGTTGGAGACAATACATTCTGGTATCTGGGAGTGTTTGCAGAGTCTGAACAGAGGAAGGGAAACATACAGTCTGGATTATGGTCAATATATTTATTTATTGGTAAATACAAAGCACGCTCCCCATCACATCCAGACACTGATCTCTAAGTGAAGAAGAAGCCTCAGAGGATCAGAGTGAATCTGGACTGTAACAGAGGAGAACTGTCGTTCTCTGATCCTGATACTAACACACACATACACACTTTCACACACACTTTCACTGACAGGATGTTTCCATTCATTAACACTGGGGATGAAGCGAAGATTTTACCAGAGAAGATCTCTGTGACTGTGGAACACTAATACATGATGAAGATGATGATCTGATTCTTTTAGCATTGTTTGTGACTGCGTTGTCATGGTGATGATGTTTTGTTCATTCTAACTTTGAGTATAATTCGACAGCAGGTAAAATCTTTATCCTGATTGGTCGGTTTGTTGGAGTCTCTTTAAAGATAATCTGCTCAGCGTGTTAACTGGTTAACTGTCGTCTGTTGCTTCAGCTGCTGTGAACGTCTGATTTCAGACTTTTTCACTTGAACTCTGAGGAGTCCCTGAAGGCATCATCTGTATCTTTGTGTGCTGGAGTTATTACCCTGCACGGAGAGATTCTAATCTGCACACGGTGATCTGAAATCAGTCCACAGTAGAATAATAACTTCAGCTCAGCACGTTTGACTTTTCTTACTAAATCATAGTTCCATCTTGTATCCTGTAGCTCACAGTCCACAGGTAGCTGAATCACCTGTTCTGTGTTTGAGTCATCCTGGAGCTTCACTCTGTAAAGGTACGGCTCCGTGGGTTTGTTATCATGTCTGAAATGTCAAATATAAGAGCTAAAGACTGTCCATATTTCGTTACCATCTTCATGTTCAGAGGATGAAACCTCCTCTGAAGTCTGAACGCTTTACGTTCTTTGAAAACAACAAAGAGTTCAAATATGTTGTGAGTGTGAATCCTGTTCCTCCTGTAATCATCAATAAAGTTTCTACACTTGATCTAAATCCGTCTTTGTTTCTTGTGTTGTGTTTTATTGATCTTGTAAATGTCATCATGGAGGAGTCTCTCTCCGGAGAGAAGGACTTTGTCTCTGTAAGTCATTATAAAGTGATTCTTTTTTTATTGATCTTGTTATTTTACAGGGACAGTGCATATTGAGAAACATTTCTGTAAATAAACCAGAGTTAGCCAAAAGGTTCATTTTCATGTGTTGTCCCTGGCCAGGTTGTATAAAAGGATCCCTAAAAAACAAAACAAATTCAAACATTGCTAAAAACTACAAATAGAAATATCCTGTCAGTAATGAAGCAGACAGGTAAGTATCCACAGGTGAAAATACATCAAACATGCAGGACAGACGTGGAGCAGCATTGAGCAAACATAACAATATACAACATTAAACAGGTTTTAGTAAATGTGTGTATACAACAACATACTAAAGTCAATGTTACGTGCACACAACAGGACAACATGTTACACTATTACCAGAAGCTCATCATAACAGACAACAAAAGCATGCAGGCCACATGAATTAAAAACACAGGACACATTCAACAACAAGCAGACACAAGGCGGCAGCAGCGGGCGGAGCAGGTTCAGTGCTGACAGAAGTGGTTATTAATTAGCCAGTGTTTCAGATGAGAACTAAATGAGCGGTATGTGTTGAGCTCTCTGATAAATGTTGGGATGTTGTTCCATTAACGTGAGGCTGTAACAGAAAAGGCTGACTGACTAAAAGCACACTTCCTCAGAGGAATAACGCAGTCGCCTCTTGACACACCCCTCGTGAAGTGATGTTTATTTGTCCGTATGCTTACAAAATCTCTGAGTTGGGCCAAACCATGTATGATTTTATACAGGAGGCATGCATTTTTGTGTTTAATCATGTTCTCCCAGCTCAGGAGGTTGTATTTATTGAGGATTGGACAGTGGTGGGATTGCTTTGTTTTTTAGTCTTAAACTTGTATTGTCTGTTTATACAAAGACTGTAGTGGTTTTAATGTGTCGTGACTTGCCTGAGACCAGCTTGTCAAACAGTAGGTCATATGTGAGAAAATCATTGAATGCATGTTCATCTTAGCTGCTTCAGTGGACATGGAGTTTCTGATCAATCTGAAGTTGGAAAGGTTACTTTTCATTTGTTTTACATGTGCTTTAAAGTTAAGGTTGGAGTCAAGTATGATGCCAAGGTATTTGAATTCTGATTCATTCAGGTGTTTCTTTAACTCCAGTCTAAAGATGTGATGTGTGAAAGTTTCTAATCAATCAGATAAAAGCTCACCTCTCCTCCAATAACCTGTTTGAACCATTGAAGTCCGGCTTCCGCTCCCAGCACAGCACTGAAACAGCCCTCCTCAAATTCATCAACGACCTCCTCCTCTCCTCTGACTCTGGCCTCCTCAACATCCTCATCCTCCTTCACCTCACTGCAGCCTTTGACACCATCAGCCACAGCATTCTTCTATCCCGCCTAGAACACTCACTCAACATCACTGGCGCTGCTCTTTCCTGGTTAAAATCATACCTCACTGACAGACAACAGTTTATCAACATCAATAACTGCTCCTCCTCCATAGCTCCCTTGTCCCAAGGCGTCCCCCAGGGTTCGGTGCTTGGTCCCCTCTTGTCATCATATACTTGCTCCCCCTTGGTAACATCATCCGCCAACATGGTCTCCGTTTCCACTGTTATGCAGATGACATCCAGCTGTACATCTCCACTGATTCTATCACCACTGTAACCCGCTCCACCCTGACAAACTGCCTCAATGAAATAAAAACATGGATGCACACCAATTTCCTCTCACTTTACTATGCAAAATCAGACATGATAATTATCGGCCCCAAACCCCTCACCAACTCCGTTCAAATCTTCTGCCTCACAATAGACAACTCCACTCTATCCCCCTCCACTCATATCCACAATCTTGGAGTCATTTTTGACAGCCACCTCTCCTTTGATCAACACGTCACCCAGCTCACAAGAATCGCCTTCTTTCACCTCAAAAACATAGCCCGTCTCCGTCCGATACTCTCCTTCTCTGCTGCTGAAACCCTAATCCATGCATTTATCACATCCAGACTCGACTATTGCAATAGTATCCTTTTCGGCACATCATCCAAAGTCCTCAATAAACTCCAATACATCCAGAACTCTGCTGCACGCCTTCTCACCCGCACCCGATCCCGTGAACACATCACTCCCATCCTTCAAAATCTCCACTGGCTCCCTGTCCCATACCGCATTCAATTTAAAATCTTGCTCCTCACACTCAAAACCCGAAACCACCAGGCCCCCTCCTACCTCACGGATATCCTCCACCGTCACACTCCTTCACGCAGCCTTTGTTCCTCCAATGCCAACCTCCTGTCTCCCCCACTCAGAACCAAGCACCGAACCTGGGGGGACAGAACCTTCTCCATAGCTGCCCCCGCCCTCTGAAACTCACTCCCCACACATATTCAACACTGCACTGACGCTTCTACTTTTATATCACTGATCAAAACTCACCTCTTTAAACAAGCTTTTAATGTATGATTGTGTTGGTGTCCTGTTTATCTGTAGCTGTACCTTGATGTTGTCTTTTTGATTTGTGTAATGTTGCAATGTCTGTTGTTTGTTTTTACTCTTCTAACCTTTTCTGTCTCTTTTAGACTAAATTGTACAGTGTCTTTGAGTTTGTGAAAAGCGCTTATAAATAGAATGTGTTATTATTATTATTATTATTAATAATGTTAGCGCTCTTTAGTTAGCTCGTAGCTTCACATTGCATGTAAACTGACACAGAATGAGCATGATCTAAAAGCTCTTACGTGACATCCAAATAATCAGTGAGTATGTTCTTCTTCTTCTCTCTAGTCCTTGACTAAAACAGCTTTTATACACAAGGGGAGGAGCCGGCCGTCCCGTCCATGTAAACACGGCTCTGACAACAACACAGCCAGCAGGACTCGAGCTTCTCCCTCATTGTAGACAGTCATGACTCAGAGAGACATTTACACAGGATAGACTTGATGTCTGATATATTTATGTGTATCATGTCGATCATTCTTCTTTTTAGATTGTTTCACAAAAATCAAAGACAACACAGATGAAGACTTTCCGTGGCCTAAATACTCTTACATGATTAAAAATCATTCTTCATCTCCGGTGAGGCTGCAGACGTTTGAAGTTCACGTTTAGTGATATAAAACCTTCCAGGTGTTCTTCTATCTTCAGGCTGACGTCACAAATTGTCTTCACGTCTCTTTGAATCCTATTCTCCATGTTTTGGTTGTTTTGGTTTCACTCAAACTTCGACATCCAGACTGAAGACCTGACTGAGCTCTTTGAGCAGTAAGAGCTCCAGACAGCGATGAAGAGGAACTAAAAACAAGAAGTGTGACTTAGAGATTCCACTTCAAGCTGCAGGAAGAGAAATTAGACTGTTTTCTGTGTTCCTGCTCTGAAGAAGCTCCGCCCCCTCACCTGAGACAAACCAGGAAACAGGCTGTCATTCTGCCTCACTCTGAAGAGACACACACACTGACAGACGGACCGACCTCAAAACTCAAACCAGCACGACTTCAACTGAGAGAGGACAGGAGGGCGAGGGAATACTGGGAGTACTTTTTATACTGGGATACTGGGAATACTAACACTTCAACCTGCTGCTGAATCCACAAACTGAAAGAGAGTTTCAAAGAAAAACAATCAAGGCGAGAGTAACTCTCAGGGACGTGGAGTGGCTTCCTGTTTTTTCTGCAGCGTATTTTGACTTGAGATAAAATGGCGTCCAAGTTAGAGGAAGATCTGCGCTGTCCCATCTGCCTCGACATCTTTAAAGATCCAGTGATGTTGTCCTGCAGCCACAGCTTCTGTAGAGTGTGTGTGCAGGACTGCTGGAAGGAGAAGGAGAACCAGGAGTGTCCACTCTGTAAGAGGAGAAATTCAAAAAATATCTTACCTCCTAACTTTGCTTTAAAGAACCTGTGTGAGAGTTTTCTGCAGGAGAGAGATCAGAGAGCTTCAGAGGATCTCTGCAGTCTGCACTCTGTGAAACTCAATCTCTTCTGTCTGGACCATCAAGAGCCGGTGTGTGTCGTCTGCAGAGATTCACAAAAACACAGCAAACACACAATCAGACCCATCGATGAAGCTGCTCAAGAACACAAGAAGAAACTTCAGGAAACTCTGGAGCCGGTAAAGAAGAAGTTAAATGATTGTGAACAAGTTAAAGTGAAGTTTGATCAAACAGCAGAACACATTCAGGTCCAGGCCCGACACACAGAGAGGCAGATTAAGGAGCAGTTTAAGAAGCTTCACCAGTTTCTAGAAGAGGAAGAGGAGGCCAGGCTGTGTGCACTGAGGGAGGAAGAGAAGCAGAAGAGTCAGAGGATGAAGGAGGAGATGGAGGCTCTGAGCAGAGAGATAGCAGCTCTTTCACACACAGTCAGAGCCACAGAGGACGAGCTGAGAGCTGCAGACGTCTCATTCCTGAAAAACTACAAGGCTGCAGTGGAAAGAGTCCAGCAGCGCCCCCTGCTGGAGGATCCACAGCTGCCCTCAGGAGCTCTGATAGACCAGGCCAAACACCTGGGCAACTTGAGCTTCAACATCTGGAACAAGATGAAGGACATGGTCTCCTACAGTCCGGTCATTCTGGACCCAAACACTGCTTATTCATACCTCATCCTGTCTGAAGATCTGACCTGTGTGAGACGAGGAGATGAGCAGCAGCTTCCTGATAATCCAGAGAGGTTTGTTTCTTATGGTTCTGTCCTGGGCTCTGAGGGCTTTAACTCAGGGACTCACAGCTGGGACGTCGAGGTTGGAGACAATTCATTCTGGTTTCTGGGAGTGTTTGCAGAGTCAGGACAGAGGAAAGGAAACATACAGTCTGGATTATGGATAATATGGTTCTTTAATGGTGAATACAGAGCACTCTCCCCATCACATCCAGACACTGTTCTCTCAGTGGAGAAGAAGACTCAAAGGATCAGAGTGAATCTTGACTGTAACAGAGGAGAGCTGTCGTTCTCTGATCCTGATACTAACACACACATACACACCTTCACACACACTTTCACTGACAGGATGTTTCCATACATTAGCACTAAGAGAAAACTCCCACTGAAGATTTTACCAGAGAAGATCTCTGTGACTGTGGAACACTAATACATGATGAAGATGATGATCTGATTCTTTTAGCATTGTTTGTGACTGCGTTGTCATGGTGATGATGTTCTGTTCATTCTAACTTTGAGTATAATTCGACAGCAGGTAAAAGCTTGATCCTGATTGGTCGGTTTGTTGGAGTCTCTTTAAAGATAATCTGCTCAGCGTGTTAACTGGTTAACTGTAGTCTGTTGCTTCAGCTGCTGTGAACGTCTGATTTCAGACTTTTTCACTTGAACTCTGAGGAGTCCCTGAAGGCATCATCTGTATTTTTGTGTGCTGGAGTTATTACCCTGCACGGAGAGATTCTAATCTGCACACGGTGATCTGAAATCAGTCCACAGTAGAATAATAACTTCAGCTCAGCACGTTTGACTTTTCTTACTAAATCATAGTTCCATCTTGAATCTTGTAGCTCACAGTCCACAGGTAGCTGAATCACCTGTTCTGTGTTTGAGTCATCCTGGAACTTCACTCTGTAAAGGTACGGCTCCGTGGGTTTGTTATCATGTTTGAAATGTCAAATATAAGAGCTGAAGACTGTACATATTTCTTTACCATCTTCATGTTCAGAGGATGAAACCTCCTCTGAAGTCTGAACGCTTTACGTTCTTTGAAAACAACAAAGAGTTCAAATATGTTGTGAGTGTGAATCCTGTTCCTCCTGTAATCATCAATAAAGTTTCTACACTTGATCTGAATCCGTCATTGTTTCTTGTGTTGTGTTTTATTGATCTTGTAAATGTCATCATGGAGGAGTCTCTCTGGAGAGAAGGACTTTGTCTCTGTGAGTCATTCTAAAGTGATTCTGATTCATTCAGGTGTTTCTTTAACTCCAGTCTGAAGCTGTGACGTGTGAAAGTTTCAGATCAAGTCGATCAGTGTCGTCTCCGACTCGTCCGTCAGGTCGGACAGGAAGGAAGAATGCCGACTTGATGTGGTCAAAGATGAAATTATAGAACGTGATGCTACTGACTCCACCTTTCAGGTTTATTTAACGTGCTGCATTAAGACTTTATTTAAAGGCAGGGTTGGTCATTTCCTCCAGATCCACTTTTTCAGATGTTGGTTGAAATTGTCTTTAGGTCCTTTCAGAAATTAATAACTCGTGTGCTCTGAAAAAGGAACAAAGAAAATCCATCATCTGTAGCAGTTGTAAGCCTGTAAAAACTTCCACCAATGTCTGCCACGAGGTACCAATCTGATGGACCAATCACACGCCTCCCTGTCTCCCTGCTCGTTCTCTACCCCTTGCGTGCTCTAGCCCACACTCAAAGCGCGTCACCGATGACAGAGTTTATACTGTGAGTTTACTTCCCGCTGAATGAGACATGAGACGACGTACACTAACGTGCAGATTGTTAACCAGCTGTGTTTCACAGATATTATATATAAATGAACAATGTTTCACTCCCTCAGTGTTCACTGAGAGGAAAGCTTCCTGCTCATGTACGGGCGGATGCCTTCCAAACTACAACATGTACTTCTGCATTTTTTCTGTACCTGCTCAGGGAGAGTCGCCCCGAGAGAGGGGCGGAGCCAGACTCAAGACATCACATGAGATCAGCTGGTGATGACACACGTGTGAGGAGCACGTCAGAGAGCGGTGTGACTGAGGATATGGAGGAAAACCATTTTAATACTGTGATGTTGGAGTCAAACTTAAAGCAGACAGAATACAGAGCGGAGGAATTACTGCGTGCAGAGGAGCAAGAGGCAGCTGCAGCAGGGGGTGGAGCTACACCAGCCGGTGCTATGGTTTAAAGAGTGACCGTGTTAACTGGTGACTTTCTGGTGTCTGTGGTTGTTGGAGTTAAAGCAGATTTTAGATACGGAAAGTGTCCTAATGAACGCCTCTTTATTGACATTTTTATTATGATGTCAAAAATACTCAACAGCTGTAACTACGTCAACCCCGGAGACATTCAGCTACAAGTCGCTGGTTAACACGGTCACTCTTTAAACCATAACACCGGTGAGGAGAGGGAGGAGGAGCCGCCAAGAGCTGGCGGTGACACTGCTGAAAATGTGCATTAGCAAAGCATGCTAATGTTAGCGCTCTTTAGTTAGCTCGTAGCTTCACATTGCATGTAAACTGACACAGAATGAGCGTGATCTAAAAACTCTTACGTAACATCCAAATAATCAGTGAGTATGTTCTTCTTCTTCTCTCTAGTCCTTGACTAAAACAGCTTTTATACACAAGGGGAGGAGCCGGCCGTCCCGTCCATGTAAACACGGCTCTGACAACAACACAGCCAGCGGGACTTGAGCTTCTCACTCATTGTAGACAGTCATGACTCAGAGAGACATTTACACAGGATAGACTTGATGTCTGATATATTTATGTGTATCATGTTGCACATTCTTCTTTTTAGATTGTTTCACAAAAATCAAAGACAACACAGACGAAGACTTTCCGTAGCCTAAATACTCTTACATGATTAAAAATCATTCTTCATCTTCGGTGAGGCTGCAGACGTTTGAAGTTCACGTTTAGTGATATAAAACCTTCCAGGTGTTCTTCTATCTTCAGGTTGACGTCACAAATTGTCTTCACGTCTCTTTGAATCCTATTCTCCATGTTTTGGTTGTTTTGGTTTCACTCAAACTTGGACATCCAGACTGAAGACCTGACTGAGCTCTTTGAGCAGTAAGAGCTCCAGACAGCGATGAAGAGGAACTAATAACAAGAAGAGTGACTTAGAGATTCCACTTCAAGCTGCAGGAAG
This sequence comes from Tautogolabrus adspersus, assembly GCA_020745685.1. Classification (NCBI taxonomy): domain Eukaryota; kingdom Metazoa; phylum Chordata; class Actinopteri; order Labriformes; family Labridae; genus Tautogolabrus; species Tautogolabrus adspersus. The sequence continues at coordinate 15,360,419 of CM036549.1, read as the reverse complement.
AGAAATGAGAGGGGGTGCATCCGAATTGCAAAGTGCCTACACAATCTGTCAGTAGGCAGTAGACAGTAGACAGTACCTACTATCCATGCTGTATACTTTTAGTACCTACTATTCAGTAAGCACGCACAGTAAGCAGATATTTGTACCTACTTCATTTGACTCATTCAGGATGGAAGTGGCGTCATTTGCGTTACCTGAACCGGCCGCCTCCATCCTCGTTTTTTGTTTAGTTTAGCTTTATTCAAGAAGAGTAATGCACATATACAGTCAGTAAACAAAAACAAAATCACAATGTAAATAAAGTTAAAAACCCGATTAAATAATAAAATAACACACAGTACATACAGAAAAGAAAGTAATATACAGAATATAATGTAAGATAAACCAATAAAGACGCAGATATAAATATGGAAATCATTCTTTAAATAGAGGGGAAAGGTTTAATAATCATGCACACATTTGTTATATTTTCTGTTCTTAATTAAACGGAGTGATTTTAGAAGGGACTCTAATTCTAGATTAAAAATTGATTAAATTAATCCATGCTCGTTTGTTTTGATTTGGAGGCGCACGTGAAGTGACGTTTTATGGTTAATTTCGCACAGCATTGTGGGTGGTAAAATACAATTCATTTCCTGATAGCATGCATACGATCCATACTGCATAAAACCCGGAAGTTAGTATCCATACTGAAATGTTCAGTATACTGAGGTCGACACAAAAAATGCATACTGAATGACCACGAGGGTTCAGTCTACTGAAACTCCCTACTGAATAGTACACACTGCTTACTGAACTGTGGCAATTCGGAAAGGGCCACTGTTTTCTGTGCTCCTGCTCTGAAGAAGCTCCACCCCCTCACCTGAGACAAACCAGGAAACAGGCTGTTATTCTGCTTCACTCTGGGTGCTTCTCACTTCCCTTAATTGCATCGAGAGTCCTCCAAGGGTACTTCTCAGTTCTCTTATTTGCTATCTCCTCGGTCCTCGCTCCTCGGCCGAACCGGAAGTAGTTTTAGACCCGCCATGTTAAGGATCGTCCCAAAGCTCTTACACTGAAAGGAGGAGAGAGAATCGAGGAGAGAGGAGGGAGATCCGAGGAGCGATGACCGAGGAGACACGAGAGCTGGCTTTACGGAAGTCTTTTTACTGACAGACACGCCCCCTTATCGAATATCATTCATTGATTGGACGCTGCAGCGGATCAGACTTCAGTGAAACTTATCAACATGAGCGGAGTTTAATACCGGAGAAAAGACGGACATTAAAAAGACGCTAAACGGAGCGACGGACATTTAAACAGATCATGTGTCAGTTTGTAAAAAGTCTGTGATGAGCTGGGATTAAAAAGTGTCTGACATGAAGATTAACAACCAAATATGAAGCATCAATTCTATAAAATCAATGAGAGTGTAGGCCGATCACTCCCCACATTTGATGAGTTTTCACTGTCAAACAAACAGTGTGTTAATATGAAGTGTTCAGAAATGATTCCTTCATGTTCATGATCCCTCAGACTGTTTGAATGTGTGATGATGATGAGAATGACAGTCTGATGCAGAGGGAGTCTGTCAGTCACAAACACCTTTTACATTCTCATCTCAGGAGACTTTAATCACGCTTCCCTGTCTGCCACTCTCCCTACTTTCATTCAGTATGTTGACTGCCATACCAGGGAAAATAAAACTTTGGACTTACTTACTGTATGCAAACACCAAGGATGCATACAGATCATCCCCCCTCCCCCCACTGGGACGATCAGACCACAACCTGGTGAGACTGCAGCCCATTTACATACCTATGGTGAAGAAACAACCCCCCACAACTATGTATGTAAAAAAGTGGTCTAAGGAGGCCACTGAGGCGCTGCAGGACTGTTTCGAGACCACTGACTGGGATGTACTGTGCAGCCCACATGGGGAGGACATCGACAGCCTAACCCACTGCATCACAGACTACATAAACTTCTGTGTTGAGAACACTGTACACACCAAAAAAGTACGGTGTTTCTCAAACAACAAACCCTGGGTGACTCCTGAGCTAAAAACCCTGCTGCTCGAAAAGAGGAGGGTTTTTAGATCTGGAGATAGAGAGGAGCTGAGGAGGGTGCAGAAGGAGCTGAAGGAAAAAAATCAAGGAAGGGAAAGCCAGCTACAGGACAAAGATGGAGGAGAAATTGCAGCAGAACAACGCAAGGGAAGTCTGGAGAGGCCTGAATAACATCTCAGGTCACAGCATAGGTCGTGGGAGGGGCCCTGAAGCAGGAGACAGGGAGTGGGCAAATGAACTGAATTTGTTTTTCAATAGATTCGATTCTGCTCCCACCCCCACCCCCATCCAGCAGAGCTCTGACCAGCCCGCTTCTCAATCACTCCACCTGAGCACCCTGTCACCCCCCTCAACAGCCCTCCCCTCCTCCTCCTTCACAAACGGCCTCTCCACTTCTCAATCACTCCACCTGAGCACCCTGTCACCCCCCTCAACAGCCCTCCCCTCCTCCTCCTCCACCAACGGCCTCTCCATTACAGCTGATCGGGTGAGAAGTCAGCTGAGAAAGATCAAGGCTAGGAAGGCCACAGGTCCCGATGGTATCAGCTCCAGACTCCTGAAGGACTGTGCAGACCAGCTCTGTGAGGTTCTTCTGCACATCTTCAACCTGAGCCTGAGTCTGGAGAGGGTCCCCACTCTGTGGAAGACTTCCTGCGTGGTGCCAGTCCCAAAGACATCTCACCCCAGGGAGCCTAACCACTTCAGACCTGTGACCCTCACCTCTCACCTGATGAAGACCATGGAGAGGATCATCCTCAACTACCTCCGCCCCCTGGTGACTTCACATCTGGATCCTGGAGAGAGGATCGAGGCGAGAGGAGGGAGATCCGAGGAGCGATGGCCGAGGAGACACGAGAGCTGGCTTTACGGAAGTCTTTTTACTGACAGACACGCCCCCTTATCGAATATCACTCATTGATTGGACGCTGCAGCGGATCAGACTTCAGTGAAACTTATCAACATGAGCGGAGTTTAATACCGGAGAACAGAGGGACATTAAAAAGACGCTAAACGGAGCGACGGACATTTAAACAGATTCTAAACATCTGTCAGTTTGTAAAGAGTCTGTGATGAGCTGGGATTAAAAAGTATCTGACATGAAGATTAAAAACGAAATATGAAGCATCAGTTCTATAAATCAATGAGAGTGTAGGACGATCACTCCCGACATTTGATGAGTTTTCACTGTCAAACAAACAGTGTGTTAATAAGAAGTGTTCAGAAATGATTCCTTCATGTTCATGATCCCTCAGACTGTTTGAATGTGTGATGATGATGAGAAGGACAGTCTGATGCAGAGGGAGTCTGTCACTCACAAACACCTTTTACATTCACACTTATTTACCTTCACAAAGTTTCTATCATTTACAACCTAATCAATCATTTTCACATCAATATCTGTGTTTATAAAATACACACTTCATCGTCCAATTATAAGTCCAAACTAATACAAATAATAAATTCAACAATTCAGTATGAAATCTTTTTGTCAAAAGAAATTGTCCTTTTGGTTCTTATCAGCCTGCAGGTTGTTCTTCATGTGGTAAAGTACACAGACTGAACACTGTTACTGTGTGTATTTGATGGAAATAATACAGTGTGTTTTTGTGTGGACATAAACAGCTGTTAAAGCCGACTGACAGCTGAACGTGATCAGCTGATGTCATCATCACAAACAGACGTCGCTTCACGTGACGCTGTAGAGGAAAGGACGTCTCATGTCTCTTAAAACAGATCTCCTCGTTCCTCTCTCCTCTGCTTCGTTTCCTCCATGCATCTCTGGTGGGAGGGACTAAGACGCAAGTGGAGGAGACAACTCGGAGGACACTCGATGCAAATAAGAGAAGTGAGAAGCACCCAAAGAGCTTTGGGACGATTCCTTAACATGGCGGGTCTAAAACTACTTCCGGTTCGGCCGAGGAGCGAGGACCGAGGAGATAGCAAATAAGAGAAGTGAGAAGTACCCTATATGTAACTTCTCAGTTTTGGTGCGCTTTGGCGCCAACAGCAGGTCTCTGACCGAACTGCACTGTCGTAAAACGGTTACGTCTCCCCGTCTGAGCCAGCGTGCACTTGTTGTCAAAAAGAGTTGGAAGCCGGTAAATACGCTGAGGGAAATTAAAGAACCATGTCGGCTGAAAAGGTACAGTAATATTACCAGATTTTGATCAAACCTAAACGCCTGCAGCCCGTTGTTTATTGTGTGTATGTGTATTCAACTGTTACCATGATATCCGTAACCGTGGCTAAATGGCTACATGTCAACATGCTAGTTGTAGATCGGTTTGTAAGGTTACAAACTTTTATGAGACAAAGTAAGATGGATACATTTATTTATATGTTTGCAAACCAGAGACATAACTTGTGATGACTTTCTGCTCCCGGTAAAGCTGCTAAACGTGAGACAACGATGACACCGGTAATGATGCAGACTAACGTTACGACTCAGTCTGTTATAAATAATATCTGCAGGGATGTTTATTCTGCCATCTAATAGCTTTCCCGTTAGCAGTGAAACAGATCATAATACTGACTTGTTGGGCAATATTATAACTACTTTGCAACCATGTATATGTCATGAGTTGAGTTATAATGGTCTGTTTATGCGTTGCTAACTGTGTCCGAGGTTTATGTTTTTCAATATCAGTTTTCCTTTTATTCCAGGATTCAACCTCAACTTCATTCCTCCATCCATGATGAGCAGGAGCCGGGGGGGGAGCAGCGTCATGAATCAAAGCTGCTGCGTCTGGAAGATCAGAGAAGCTTTCTGAAGAGGACAGTACCCTGGCTTCAGGGTGCACTGCCTTGTGTCAACATGTCTTATAGACGTAAATACCTGTTTGACGTAGCTTTCCGTATTTTTGTGTAATTTCAAGTTGAGTTCACTAAAGTTATTTGTTTTGACCATTGTTTGCAAAATAAAACACACATCTTTTTCTTACTCTCTTGTTATGATTGCATTTAGAAACTGTAATTGTTCTGAGCTGGTTATAACAGTAATTGTGTGCATTGCCCACTGATTTTTAGTTCTGTCTTCTTATTTATATTTACATAATAACAAAAACTTTATCCAGGTTTCAAGATTCAAGAGATTGACATTGGGCAGAACGATCTCCCTGAGCGTTGTCATGCAAAATACACCAAAGGTAATAAGAAAACAGGAGAATATAATATGAAGGAAAAGCTACAGAGATCAAGATCAAATAGTTATTTATTAGAAAAACACTGATTTTACATATAAATACAATCAAAAGCACTTTTTGGCACTCATTTACACATTCAGCTGCTTGAGGGAGGGAGGGGGTCTACACCGTCCTGGATCTTTGTTATGATGGACCTGAGCTCTGATGATGCACAGCTGTAGATACATGCAGGTAGGACGTTTAGGAGCAGCTTGTCCTGTGAAATGTGAGTGAAGTTTAGCTCTGGGTGGTGTCTGTGCATCATCAGCACCAGACTGTCTTCTAGGAAGATTCTCTCTTTTCATCACTGATCGTAGTCTGGTCTTTTTCAAGGCGTTCACACTCCAGCTCTTTGATTTTTATTGCAGCAACTTCAGAACCTTGGACAACAATATCATTTAGTATTAGTGTTGTTTCATATTTTCAAAACTGTATATGTATATATATTATTAGATAACGTTACTCCATGAAAACACACCTGTCGCGGTCTGACTCTGGACTCAGGCAGGGATGGAGGTTGCATTTGTTGCTGGAGATGATGCTGAGCTCCTCTTTAGAAAGCTGGAATAAAGTTTGAAGTCAGTATGTTAGTTTATACAGCTGTGCAGAGTATAGTAACGCTAGTTTCTATAGCAACATGAGGGCGAAACTTTTGACCAGCGAGAAAGTTTGCACTTAGCGCTGCTCAGATAAGTAGCAACCGGAGCTACCGTAACAATAAACTGTTTGTGTTATCATGCTACGGGCTGAACTTCTGCTGACATGGACCGACTTGGCATACGAACAACCGCTAACGGGTCGACATCTTTCATCGCCATGCATCAGTCAAAGCCTGCACTAATAACTCCGACACATAGGTTAGCATGCTAGCGTTGCTAAATCAGAGGACCCTAACGTTATTCTGCTATTCTGGTCGTTATATGATAATGTCATCTACCTGTCAACATAGACTGAATGTTTTTTGGTGAAACGACTCTATAACTATGATGCAAAGAAACAAGACACAAAGTTTGAAACGAGCTACTCACCAGTAACAAGCCCAGCGTCGGACTTGCAGCCCTCTGTTTTTTGAAGCTCTCTCCAACGTGTAAAAGTCTGTCCAATATTTCCTCTGGTCCAGTCACGCTCACTTTTTATCTTATTATCTCCATCAGTCACTGTACTTTTGCTCTTAGCCTCAGCCATTGTTTCAAACAGCACAGCAGGCTAACTAACTCGCCGCTTCATTGCGTGAACTCTGTTGACTACAACAGTGCCGTAAAGCGGTGCGTACTTCTCGCGAGATAACCGCGTCCCGCGGTCGAATCTTACATACTGTGGTTTTCAGGCGAGAGGAACGCTATGCGGACGTAGGAGAGACAGCATTCTCTCCACTGACATCTGTTGCGCCCTTAGATCGATAATAAAACGACATTTAATATAGGTGGAAAAGTTACATATTGTTGCTTTAAAACCCACTACCACTCCCCGCTAATTGGTTTGGGACGGACTTAATATGGCGGACCCTCCGCGTGGCCGCGCAAACGGAGGGGGAGTGGGTAGGGAGAGGGTGTAGTGGCTGGTTTGAAAAAGACCCTATAGACAGACGGACCTCGACCTGCAGACACCAACCAGCGCGACTTCCACTGAGAGAGGACAGGAGGACGAGGGAATACTGGGAGTAGTTGTTATACTGGGATACTGGGAATACTAACACTTCAACCTGCTGCTGAATCCACAAACTGAACAAGAGTTTCAAAGAAAAACAATCAAGGTGAGAGTAACTCTCAGGGACGGGGAGTGGCTTCCTGTTTTTTTCTGCTGCGTGTTTTGACTCTGAGGTAAAATGGCGTCCAAGTTTGAGGAAAATCTGAGCTGTCCGGTCTGCCTCGACATCTTTAAAGATCCAGTGAAGCTGTCCTGCAGCCACAGCTTCTGTAGAGTGTGTGTGCAGGACTGCTGGAAGAAGAAGGAGAACCAGGAGTGTCCATTCTGTAAGAGAGCTTCAGAGGATCTCTGCAGTCTGCACATTGAGAAACTCAATCTCTTCTGTCTGGACCATCAGGAGCCGGTGTGTCTCGTCTGCAGAGATTCAGAAAAAAACAGAAAACACACAATCAGACCCATTGATGAAGCTGTTCAAGAACACAAGAAGAAACTTCAGAAAATTCTAAAGCCGGTAAATTACAAGTTAATTGTTTGTGGACGAGTTAAAGAGGAGTTTACTGAAACAGCAGAACACATTCAGGTCCAGGGCCGACACATAGAGAGGCAGATTAAGGAGCAGTTTAAGGAGCTTCACCAGTTTCTAGAAGAGGAAGAGGAGGCCAGGCTGTGTGCACTGAGGGAGGAAGAGGAGCAGAAGAGTCAGAGGATGAAGGAGGAGATGAAGGCTCTGAGCAGAGAGATAGCAGCTCTTTCACTCACAGTCAGAGCCACAGAGGACGAGCTGAAAGCTGCAGATGTCTCATTCCTGAAAAACTACAAGGCTGCAGTGGAAAGAGTCCAGCAGTGCCCCCTGCTGGAGGATCCACAGCTGCCCTTAGGAGCTCTGATAGATCAGGCCAAACACCTGGGCAACCTGAGCTTCAACATCTGGAACAAGATGAAGGACATGGTCTCCTACAGTCCGGTCATTCTGGACCCAAACACTGCTAATACAGAACTCACCCTGTCTGATGATCTAACCTGTGTGAGAGGAGGAGATGAGCCACAGCAGCTTCCTGATAATCCAGAGAGGATTGATTTTGTCTTCTCTGTCCTGGGCTCTGAGGGCTTTAACTCAGGGACTCACAGCTGGGACGTCCAGGTTGGAGACAATACAGACTGGGAACTGGGAGTGGTAGCAGAGTCTTTACAGAGGATTGAAGACATAGAGTCTGGATTATGGAAAATATGGTTTGATGATGGTAAATACACAGCACTCTCCCCATCACATCCAGACACTGTTCTCTCAGTGAAGAAGAAGTCTCAGAGGATCAGAGTGAATCTGGACTGTAACAGAGGAAAGCTGTCGTTCTCTGATCCTGATACTAACACACACATACACACCTTCACACACACTTTCACTGACAGGATGTTTCCATACATTGAGACTGGGGATAAACTCCCACTAAAGATTATACCAGAGAAGATCTCTGTGACTGTGGAACACTAATACATGATGAAGATGATGATCTGATGCTTTTAGCATTGTTTGTGACTGCGTTGTCATGGTGATGATGTTTTGTTCATTCTAACTTTGAGTATAATTCGACAGCAGGTAAAAGCTTGATCCTGATTGGTCGGTTTGTTGGAGTCTCTTTAAAGATAATCTGCTCAGCGTGTTAACTGGTTAACTGTAGTCTGTTGCTTCAGCTGCTGTGAACGTCTGATTTCAGACTTTTTCACTTGAACTCTGAGGAGTCCCTGAAGGCATCATCTGTATCTTTGTGTGCTGGAGTTATTACCCTGCACGGAGAGATTATAATCTGCACACGGTGATCTGAAATCAGTCCACAGTAGAATAATAACTTCAGCTCAGCACGTTTGACTTTTCTTACTAAATCGTAGTTCCATCTTGAATCTTGTAGCTCACAGTCCACAGGTAGCTGAATCACCTGTTCTGTGTTTGAGTCATCCTGGAGCTTCACTCTGTAAAGGTACGGCTCCGTGGGTTTGTTATCATGTTTGAAAAGTCAAATATAAGACCCGAAGACTGTCCATATTTCTTTACCATCTTCATGTTCAGAAGATGAAACCTCCTCTGAAGTCTGAACGCTTTACGTTCTTTGAAAACAACAAAGAGTTCAAATATGTTGTGAGTGTGAATCCTGTTCCTCCTGTAATCATCAATAAAGTTTCTACTCTTGATCTGAATCCGTCTTTGTTTCTTGTGTTGTGTTTTATTGATCTTGTAAATGTCATCATGGAGGAGTCTCTCTGGAGAGAAGGACTTTGTCTCTGTGATTCTTTTTTTATTGATCTTGTTATTTTACAGGGACAGTGCATATTGAGAAACATTTCTCTAAATAAGCCAGAGTTAGCCAAAAGGCTCATTTTCATGTGTTGTCTCTGGCCAGGTTGTATAAAAGGATCCCTAAAAAACAAAACAAATTCAAACATTGCTAAAAACTACAAATAGAAATATCCTGTCAGTAATGAAGCAGACAGGTAAGTATCCACAGGTGAAAATACATCAAACATGCAGGACAGACGTGGAGCAGCATTGAGCAAAAATAACAATATACAACATTAAACAGGTATTAGTAAATGTGCGTATACAACAACACACTAAAGTCAATGTTACGTGCACACAACAGGACAACATGTTACACTATTACCAGAAGCTCATCACAACAGACAACAAAAGCTTGCAGGCCACATGAATTAAAAACACAGGACACATTCAACAACAAGCAGACACAAGGCGGTAGCAGCGGGCGGAGCAGGTTCAGTGCTGACAGAAGTGGTTATTAATTAGCCAGTGTTTCAGATGAGAACTAAATGAGCGGTATGTGTTGAGCTCTCTGATAAATGTTGGGATGTTGTTCCATTAACGTGAGGCTGTAACAGAAAAGGCTGACTGACTAAAAGCACACTTCCTCAGAGGAATAACGCAGTCGCCTCTTGACACACCCCTCGTGAAGTGATGTGTATTTGTCCGTATGCTTACAAAATCTCTGAGTGGGGGAGGGGCCAAACCATGTATGATTTTATACAGGAGGCATGCATTGTTGTGTTTAATTATGTTCTCCCAGCTCAGGAGGTTGTATTTATTGAGGATTGGACAGTGGTGGGATTGCTTTGTTTTTTAGTCTTAAACTTGTATTGTCTGTTTATACAAAGACTGTAGTGGTTTTAATGTGTCGTGACCTGCCTGAGACCAGCTTGTCAAACAGTAGGTCATATGTGAGAAAATCATTGAATGCATGTTCATCTTAGCTTCTTCAGTGGACATGGAGTTTCTGATCAATCTGAAGTTGGAAAGGTTACTTTTCAGTTGTTTTACATGTACTTTAAAGTTAAGGTTGGAGTCAAGTATGATGCCAAGGTATTTGAATTCTGATTCATTCAGGTGTTTCTTTAACTCCAGTCTAAAGCTGTGACGTGTGAAAGTTTCAGATCAAGTCGATCATTGTCGTCTCTGACTCGTCCGTCAGGTCGGACAGGAAGAAAAAAAGTCCTGAAGGGAGAGTTTGACTTGATGTGGTCAAAGATGAAATTATAGAACGTGATGCTACCGACTCCACCTTTCAGGTTTATTTAACGTGCTGCATTAAGACCGTATTTAAAGGCAGGGTTGGTCATTTCCTCCAGATCCACTTTTTAAGATTTAGGTTGAAATTGTCTTTAGGTCCTGACAGAAATTAATAACTCATGTGCTCTGAAAAAGGAACAAAGAAAATCCGTCATCTGTAGCAGTTGTAAGCCTGTAAAAACTTGTCTGCCACAAGGTACCAATCTGATGAACCAATCACACGCCTCCCTGTCTCCCTGCTTGCTCTCTACCCCTTGCGTGCACGAGCCTGCACTCAAAGCGCGTCACCGATGACAGAGTTTATACTGTGAGTTTATTTCCTGCTGAATGAGACATGAGACGACGTAGTTTCTACACAATGCAAGCGATGAGATGAGGTCCGCTTCTGGAGCAACAGGGCTCATGCGTGTAAGGACAGAAACTTTAGGCCACCCCTGCACAAGTCAGAGCCCCAGTTGACCCAACCCACTCCCAAAAGTCTGGAAAAGCCCCTTCCCTCACCCCCCTTCCTCCCTTACACACTGACTACCTGCGTACCCGAGTGCAAAAATCCATCAGTGTAAGCTCTGCACCTGTCCCTTCTTTTACTTACTCAAGTGTCGTCTGATTGAAACTCAGTACAACACAACTCTACGTTTAGGTTTGAGTGTTTTGTGTGTTTCATGAATATCACAAACAGTCTAAGAGGTGTTTTTAGTTTATTATGACACATCTCTTCACACATTTTTGTTATTAAAAGACATCACCACTTCAGCCCTTCCAGATGTAATCGTCTAAAGCCACAGGAAGTGACCAACATCAGAACCGCCACATTGTTTGTAAAAGTAAACGCTGTAAACAGTTTTTAAAGCAACGCGGGCTGGAATCTGGGTTTACTGTCCCACCATGACACTCCAAATAAAACTTGTAATTGCACATAACTTAAATTAAACAGCATATAGAAAATATCTTTAAATAAAAACAAAAAAAGTCCAGTGGTTTCTGTGCCAGCGCCCTGATGCTGCGTAATGCTGCCCGATGATTCAGTCCCTGTGCAGTGGAGAAGACGGCGTGTACACAGATGTAAAGTGAAGCCCAGTTCTCTGCGCCGCCTCGCCCTCATCTCGGGCAGATGTTGTGATCGGTGACGAGTTTCTCCATCCTCTTTATCTTGCGTTTGTTCTTGGGCATGGGTTTGTCATACATGCCGTTCTTCAGCAGGTGCTCTTTGCTGTGGTGAATCTGAGCGCCGTGCTGCAGCTGGAAGGAGCACAGAGCTTTCAGCGGCCTCAAGAGAACCTGGACGGACACACAATGAAGGGAAGAGTGAGGAAAACTGAGAGATGTTTGTATTTGTGATTGACACATGTAAACTCCACACAGAGAGGCTCCTGAATTCGAACCAGGAACCTCCTCGCTGTGAGGCAACAGCGCTGACCACAGTGCAACACAAGAACACAATTATAATGAGTTCAGCTCTTCACCTCCTGGATGTCGTCGTTCCGCTCGAGGATGGACAGGGCGACAGCAGCACATTCCAGTGTGGACAGACAGATGTTGGAAGGCTGTGTGCGGATTACGTACTGACTGGAGAGAGTCCGGCTGAGTTGGACCTGATAGAAAAAGAAACACAGGTGATCAGCCGCACAGGTGTGGTTGTATCTCTGTTTGTTTTGTTGAAAAGGAGGATAATATGTGACCTTTAAGCTGTAGCTATCCATCCATGTATCTGATTTCTCAGGCGTATGAAGTGAAGGGTCAACTACCAGTGAATTTTAACGAGAGGGGAACTTTTCCAAAATACGGTTTCTGCCTCTCTAGAGCTTCATTTAGACAAACACTTTGGGAGAAAATCGAGAGGTAGTGGAAGAAATTATGACGAGTCCTCAGTGTTCACTTGCCCACATCTTCTTCTTTTTTTTTTAACATTGCTTTGATTTCAGTTAGTCATTTCATGTGGGTGAAGCAGCTTTTTCCACCAGTGGGTGTAACGGGAGATTTATATCATCTCTGGTGGATGGGGTGAACTTTTTTGTCCCAGGATGATTTAGGCTGCTAATGGAACAGCATTTTAAAATCATAGTTATTGGCTCAAACAACTGCAAGTGGCTCAAATTTTGTGAGCTCTGTCAGCTTGAGCCTAACCTCCCCCTCTTTTATAGCTGCTTTCACACCTGCAGAAAACTCCTGAAAAACTCCTGCAGGGTGAGAACCCAAACAAGAAATCTTTCACCCGGAGTTTCCCCTCTAGCCTCCTCGTATTTATTCTGCAGAAAGTCAGAGTGAGCTGATGTGAGAACGCAGCAGGATATAATCAGGGGAATTCACCTCGAGCGAGTGGGAGGGGGTGGTGACGTTTATTCCGTGTGATCGCTGCACGACCATAGACTGTCTGCACGCCACCTCTACGATCTCCGTGCTCTAATGAACCTGCTGCATTTTGTTTCCTGTTCTCCAGTATGTTCTTCTCCACTCTTTAGTTCAGATTGTGATTCTGTTGAACTACACGTAGCATTGATAGAAAGACAAATATTCTTCTGTAGCACCGTATAGCGGACTCACATCTTACTTTTACCTCAGGAGACCCCCCACCCCCCCCTAGTCTCCCACTGTGAGGTGCATGTGTCAACAGCTGGGTCAGGAGAATAGCCCGAGAAGTCCTCCTGAAGTTATCTTGATATTTTCAGGAGTGCAGATGTGAAAACAGCTTTAATGTGATCAGCAGACATACACACCTGTTTGGGCAGGTGGAAGAGGCTGTTTTTGAGGAACATGTTTTTGGCCTGGCTCCACGTGCCGTCTATGATGATCACATTATGCTTCACACTTCCAACTTCCTGGTTTTGCACTATCTCCTCCAGGTTCTGGGAATTGGGGCCGGGGTACAGGATCAGCGTTCTGCTGTCTCGACACACAGCGGCGAGCTCCGGGTTCCTGCGAGGAGAGAAGACGGGAACAAAAACTAAATATATATGTATTAATAATCAGAGGCAGCAGTGGTTTAAATCAGTTTACAAACAACAACAAAAATTGCTTACTTTTCTTCATTAAACCTCCTTCCAACTATGACGTTGCATTTCCCTGGCGGCAAACAAGCGGCGAGTAGAGGCACCGTGCGAAGGACTCTGCTCTCCTGAAAGAACACCTCGGGTTAGAAGACGTTCATGGATACGAGCATCTCTTCAAAACGTTAGTTTCATTCTACCAAAATTTCAAACATGCATGAAAACTGACTTAAAAAAAATGGTTGTACGACTCAAAAATCAGGACTAAAATCAGCCTGAAATCATACAGTGTATGCTTTAGTGTGACACCTGCCCACGCAGCACAGGTTTCAGGCATTTAAAACCACTAATTAGAAAAGTCTAATGCTGATGGTCTGTTTTGAATTTGTAGCTCATAGAGAGGCATTAGTATTAAAATTAGTCTATTTCATTACCCCCTAAAAACTCCTCACAGTGGCTTTAAAGACAGGCATGTGATCCTATGATAGACATCAACTGTGTGGTACAGTCTCAGTGTTGAAGATGGAGTACTTCATAGTGGAGTCAAACTCACCTCTGCAGGGTGCTGCACCACGTACAGACACGTGGAGATCTCCAGGGGTTGAGGTGGAAGAAAAGGACAGAGACACACCTTCTGAGGGCGACTACATGGGAGGAAAGTTGGAAGACGTGAAGCTGTGATTGCTCAGTAATTTCCCAGCCTATTCCCCATCATCTCTCTGTTTCAGCTGGTTTTCATCTTTTCTGAAGCGACATTAATCTGTTAAAGCATGCCAGTAACGTGAGGAGGAGGAGATAAGGAGGAGAGGGGTGGGTTGAAGGGTTTCTTCCCTTCCTCGTCCAACCACTACCACTTGGCTAGCTAGCATTAGCTTCACTTAAATTCAGCTCACCGGCACCGCAAACACGTCGGTCTTCTCTCGTCGACCTCGACCGGGAGGGCAGCCAGGTCGCCGAAAGCGTCCACAAATCCGTCTTCCACTGAGGAGCCATCGCAGGATTCCTCTCCGTTTTCTTCATAGGTGTCTGAGGAGCAAAAACTGCGGACATTGTCCATCGCGAAGTTAGCTCGAAGCTAATTCAAAACGCTGCATTCAGATGCTCCTCGGAAACATCGTAATTCCTAGTTGTACGATCATAGTGACTTACATACACGCTTTCAAGTGCTCTAGTCATAATAAATAATTAGTTTGCTTGCTTGCTACAGTTAATAGATACATATGCTCAAATAAGCAACTATTAAAATAATGATAGCTACTATGAACATAATATTGAAATAAATATTTTTTTGACGTCAATTGTTGACACTGTTTTCAAGCTTTCCACATTTTTTGCTGTCCCGAAACGTCACACCAACGTCACAACTCGGGTATCATCGAAATTTTCGACTCGTAACAACGAATACGGAGGGCCGTTCGTTGGCGTAAACACAGTAAATCCGATATTTCCGAAGAGCACCTGAAGGCATCAGCGCCGAATAGTAAACCCATTAACTAGCCCAAGCTTGGTCGATAATTATTCAATGTAGTAAATGTGTTGCTACATTAGACTCGACTTTCACTCTTTCAACCATACGGCCTTAATAAAGCTCATAAAGCTAAGCATTGCACGCTAAAGTAGCAGATTGATAAAATAGCAAAGTTAGCAGGGCTAGCTAAATGTAATTTAACTTTCTCATCAGGCAACGTGTTGATAAATCGTATTTATGACATTCTGTTTAGCGTAAGTTATATGTGTTCTTGTAATAGGTTTTTGATAATTGATTACTTAGTACACTAGTTATTTTATTGGGAAAATATCAAGCGGCAACCTCCGGTGATGAAAAAAAGAAGCCTACGCTGAAGTGCAAAACCCTGCAGTTCTTCGAGTGTCCACTAGAGGCTGGCTTCAGAAGTACAGGTCACATACGCACCCATTCAAAAACGACAGTCTATACGGCTTGAATCAACATGTTTACAGCCTGCGAACAGAGTAGAACTGTTTTTATTCAACAATCCCTGTGGTGAAATAATTTGCAATCAGTTATGATTTTGACTGGTGATGCAAAGCCTCATTTTAGACTTCTGTAAAATGATGAAGGTCTGTCCATCAAACATGTGTACGCTGGTTTCAATAACCAATAAAATGCATTAAAGAGTAAATTAAGGAGTTATTAATATTTTATACATTAAAATGATCTATTATGATAAAAAAAAAGTGAAGATCCAGGTCATCATTTTTCAACAATAACTTGTAAAATGTTCCCTTAAAAAATACTTTCAAAATCAAATTCCCACAAAACCATTATAAACATGAAACAATAACAACTCCTAGCTCATGGTCAGGGTCTTCGTCCCCACATATGCCCAATTTGGATTTTGATAAAAGTGATCTGTATCTATCTGAATGTTGGCACGAAGTCAGCTGACCTGAGTACTTGTCCCAACCCTCCCTTCAGTGTTTCTCATGATAGAATAAGTACACCCACTTAACGCCCCTCCATCCCACAGCCTGTCAAATGCCCCTATCACCCAGGATACAGAAACCATTTAGGGGTTAAAAATGAGAGAGCAGGAAAATGCTGGTTTCTAACACCGGATGTCACCAAAGCCCATAAATACTGATTGAAACCAAGTGTAACAGGATGCACAGGAAGCATTTAAACACATCTCTTTTCTTTGAAAAAACTGAAATACAGATTCGTCCCTCTACCATTTCAATATTTGATGAATTCCACGTTTGTTAATGCATGTGTTAATATCTGGGAGTGTGTTTTTATTCTACTCCCCAAGGTCAGCAGGATAGGGTAACTGCTGAGCTTCAGATGGGACCCTTGGATTCAAGCCCAGAGGCAATAAAATCTGTAAATACTGCCTGACATAAAGCTGCTTTAGTAACAACACGTAAAGGTCCTTCATGATCCAAACAGCTCCATTTGATTGGCTAAAAAATAATCTTTTGAGGGTCCTAAACTGGAGTTTTTCTTGTATGAAGTGTAGATAATACAGAAACAAACACGCAGTTAAAATGTTTTATTTCAGCGTTTATAATGGTTCTGTCAGTTTTTGAACCATCCAGTATTAAACACAAGTATAGGTCACGTGTCCAAAAAGACATTTTGCACATGTTTACATGTATTACACACCAATTTCACTGTTTACAAGAGGGTGATCCGACTCCTGGTGGACACAAGGTTTCAAGTTAACATTCAGGAGTCTTATTTATAGCTGAAGATCCAACCTAACGCTACACAAACACCAACACATGCTCTCACACCCCTTCTATTCACGCTCGTTACCCAAACCTCTTCCTTCAAACACACTATGATTCATGCACTGTTGCAAAACATTGGAGAAACTTGAAGAAACAAACACAAATATCCACCCTGGATATTCAACCAAAATGTTAGATGTTTAAACTCGTGCATTAAGACTAAGGTTGGGAATACGTTTCAAACAGTAGACCAAGCTCTACAATATTTTGCACTTTGATTTGTTTATGCTTTGAGGAACTATCTTATTGTAGGCTACATCTACGATGGTTTAAGACCTTGACTTGACAAAAACTTGACAAGAAACCTGTTTGAATTTGTCGTGTGCTTAAAGTATTACACACTGCCCTTTTTCTTTAGCTGGTTCAGTTGGAGCAGCAGTTGAATCATCTCCTTTCTGCCCTGGTTGAACCTCTGTTCCAGTCAACTCTGCTGGCTTAATATCTACCCCTTCAGTTTCTGTTTGTTTTGTAGCTTCTTCTTTGAGTGTTTCAGTGTCTGTGTGCTCAGCTGCAGCTGGTTCTGTGTCTCCTAAAGTTATTTCATTACAATTCTCTACACTTTGTGGGGACACAGTGTCGACTTCAACCATCGTGTCCTCGAGTAGAGCGACATTATTGGAGGGCGGTGTTGTTTCCTCCCCATCTCCATCTCCCTCATCTGCAGTCTCTGCTGGTGATGCTGTCTCTTTCTCTTCCACCCTCTGCTCCTTTTCACCAGCTTCTTCTCTTTCCTGAATAATGTCTACTGGAGTAAGAGGCGTTAGGTCCAGACATGTCTTTGGAGCAGAAGGTGCCCTTCTCCTGGGAGGAGCAACTGGCTGCTCTTCTGAATCTGATTTCCACACTTCCTGCTCTGTATGTGATCCAACATCTTTCTCATCCAGACCTGCATGATGATCATCTGGGCTTTCCCAGTCTGGTTCATCTGAAGGAAACTCGAAGCTTGAAATGCTAAGTGGATCTACTGGGATTTCTGCAACTTTTTTAACCGTGATGGCGACACTTTTGGTTGTCTTGTCTTTGCTCTTTTTGACTGGTTCAGTTTCTTCCTCTTCGAGTGATCGAGGGAAAGGCTCTATATCACATGGAGAAGAATTGGCACTGGACCTGAAGAAATCAGTGACTTCCTCCTCTGTGTTTGATATTTCACCCTTTTCTGACTTTTCATCCACATCATCAGACAAAGTCCATGGACCTTCCTGTCTGCATTCTTCTTTATCAGCTGGTTCCACTTCTATTGCTGGAGTCTCATCTATAAGGACATATTTCTCTAAATATCCTCTCGCCTCCCTGTCTGAGTGTCGGCTGTGAAAGGATTTCTCAGAAGTCATACTTTCTGTATCTTCTTCTTTCTTTCGACTGCCAATCGCTTCCTCGTATAGATCAGTGTAGTGGAAGGCCATGGCTTTGGGCTCTTCCAGTAAAATTTGGTCGATAATTTTAGGAGGTCCTTCTGGTAGGAAGATTGGAGTCAGGATTTCCTCTTGGCTTCCAAATAAAGTGGAACCGCTCGGTTTTGAAGGGTGCCTGGAGCGCATACCTGCAGAGACTCCGCTGTCTCTGTCCAGACTTTTCATCACGTAGTCCTCTGTGCAACCGTAGAAGACTTCATCAAGAAGCTGACTTGTGATTTCCTCAAGGCTGATTGTGTCTGATTTGTCATTATCCACAGTTGTTGTTGTCATTGTGGTCGTGTTGTCTTTTGGTGGCACAGGTTTCTCTGCTTCCTGGCTCTCAGTTGTACCCTCTGCCCCTTGCTCCGACTGTACTTGCGCAACAACAGCAGGACTTCCAGGAGCCTGGGCATCAATCAGGGTGAACGCCTCAAAGTAGTCCACATTGCCAGCAGCTCCTACACCTGGAGGTCTAGCCACTGGAGCCCCTGGTGGATCCATTACATTAGGGCCTATAGAAAAAGGCAAAGGCCTGACCTCTCCGGCTCTTGCTGCATCTGATTCGGTTGTTGACATCAGCAGCTCGTAATCATGGATGTCTTCATTGGCTTTAGGAACAAGGCTCTCTTCCAAATACGAAAGGTTGTCCTCCATTTCTTTGCTCTCCTCTTCGTCCACCGTAGCCAGTTTTGGAGGAACAACTATGTTGAGGATTTCCGAGCCCTCTGACACTAAGCGGAACAGCCGTTGCTCCTTATCTTCCGGAGGGTCATTGAGTTCCTCTTCATCTCCTTCTCCTTCAGCTTTTACATTTGGCTGCGAGACTTCCACCAGCTCTGGCCTTCCTGAAATATTCTCAGAACTTTCTACCAGGACTTGTCGTTGCCTGTCTGCCTTCCGGCCATTCCCCCTCTCTTTAGTCTTCTTCCGTCTTGACATCAGTTCTTCATCCATGACAAAGATAATCTTTCCTGCTGGGACAGATCCAGGTGTTGCAGGACGTACTGCAACTGGAGAGATGGGATCCACGGTGGGGTTTCCTGTTTCAGATGCCCACGGTGTGTTGCAGCGACTAGGGGTGGTCTCCCATGCGATCCCACTGTCCTCCTCTTGCATTGTCACCATGGAGAAGGAAGAGTCCATCATCAGGCACTGCATCTTTGGCCGTACGTTGTCGTCATGGACGGCCTCACGTAAACTGAAGGCACAACAACAGAGAGATAATATTGCAGTGAGTTAGAGAGTGACGGATCAGAGAGGAGACAGGGCACTGAAAGTAATTTCCTTTATCTGTATCACAGGGGTTGTTTTGCCAATGCACATCCCCTTGAGAAAACAACAGCATTTATTGAGTTTTTTCAATCAAATGCCTTGGGTGAAGTTAATGTCAACAAGACATAATATGACACATTATTATTGTCTCCAAAGTTTTAACTGAACCCATGTTACCTTTGACACAGATCTTTTGAAATAGTCAGGAAATAAAGAGGCACTTCTTAAGAAAGTTAAATCAGGAAAACAATCATTTTCCTTGAGAGTTGTCTAAGCAGTACCCTCTTGAAAGATACGGCAACACGTCTTCTCTTGCAAGATCTGGCTTCCAATTTCTCCCCTGTGTTGATACCAAGCAGCAACTTCAGGTGTTGAAAAAAAAGAGGCCACAAACTGCAGTTCTTTGAGTGTCCACTTGAGGCTGGCTGCAAAAGACCTGAATGTCCCATACACACTCATAATAAAATGTCAATTTCAGCAGTAAAAATAAACATGTTTACAACCTGGTTCAAAAAACGATTTTTGGTCAGATGACTGAACGTCTTTATCGGCACATTTTGTGCTTTCACACTTGCACAAAACTCCTGGAAACAGCTGCATGTGTGAACGCAAGCAATCGAATTTTGCTCCTAGACTTTTTCCCGGACTTTTTCCTGCCAGCCCCCTAGTCAAATTATCAGCCGGAAGTCTGAGTGAGCTGGTGTTGGCATGCAGCAGGTCATTTTCACAGAAATGTATCGCAAGCCACGAGAGGGGGGTGGTGACGTCTTAAGTCCTGCAAATGTTGTCATGACAATAGACTGCATACAGGCAACCAGTACAATTTTCCATGCACATAATGCTTCAATATGTTTTCTGTTCGCCTGTATTGTCTTTCCGCTCTTTTGTTGATATTTCAATTGTGTGGAACTTTACATAGCATTGATAAAAAGCAGTCCCTCCAGGATTTTGCAGGCTTTTGTTGCGACCTAAAACTCCTGATTTTGCGTCTGTATTTTAAAAATTGCGTTGAAAGTTGCGGTATTTTGAGGCTTAATTTTTCAATGACATTGCAGGAGCAAGTGAATTTGCGAAAAAGGCTCAATTCTTATTGTAGCGGCATAAAGCGGACTCTGTTGCTTCGTCTGCCACTTCCATGTCGTTCTTTTTACCTCGTGCTGCCTCCTGAGACCCCCTCCCACTCTGACAGGGAAAGTCCACCGCTGTGAGGTTCATGTGTGAACAGCCAGATCAGGAGGAGTTCAGAGGCAGCCTGCCTGAAATTTTCTAGAACTTTTCAGGAGTATATGTGAAAAAGGCTTTTGTTGTCTTTTTGAGGGCTACTTCTTGAGTGGTTTTAGCCGAATCCCACTGCTATAAATGAGGCGGATAATAAATTGAAAAACCTGGCAGTAATAAGGATTTTTGTCTAAGGTTTGACCTGTATAGTCTTCATAATAGACTTGCAACTGAGTGCATACTGTATATATACACACACTCACGCAGCCAAACACACGAACATCATCTAGTGGCACTAATGGAATTCCCTTCATTAATTCATAATGGAATAGATCCAATTTATTATGGTATAATAATTTCTGCCGCTGACCATCTTGGGATTTGTTTAGAATTATAACACAGACTCTAAACAACCAGATATCCCACTGACAAAACACATTACTTTGACTTTGAGCTTCAGCTAAACATTCAGAATGAAATATTCAGAACTATGGCTGATTCGTACCTGTTACGAAGAAGCTCCACTTCATCACCGCCCTCAAGGTTTTGCTCAGTGAATTCATCAGGCGACAACACTGTCATCTCAGGGTCCACATCAGCCCTTGTCAAATCCTCCGTCAAAGTATCCATGTTTTTTTGATATATATCTTTAAATGTGCTTTAGCGTCTCGCCGCAGCTCAGCACTGCTCTGTTGTTCACATTCTGAGCAGGCGTGCAGGACTCAGGAGTTGAGTTTTCATGCTCAGCGTAATCTTGAAATAGAAAACTGGTCTTCCAGTGTTTCATGTGAAGCATTTGCAACATGCAGGGAGGTGATTTTGTTGTGTTCACACTGGATGAACTCTTGCACTTGACATATATGATAAATAAGTTAGTCAGGCTTCATTAGTTGCAGCTTGTGTTCAATTTTACTTGTTAAAAATGCAGCTGCATGACGTAAATGCCCCTGCTTTTCCTCCCCGGTCTAAATATAATATTTTACGTGCAGCATGTATCCTGTGTCGTGAGTCATTCCTGTAGGGCTGTCAGAGGCGAAGTAGTTTTTAAAGTGTTTGGTTTGGTTTTAAGTGTGAAAAAAATTACTTAAGCTATCAATATTAAGCGTTAAATCTTGCCAGGTGAGGAAAAACAACCTAAATAAACTGCATATGTCCCGAGTTGACACTTAGAGCCAACTCCTATTTATAGGCTAATGTGCTGCTTTAATTTAAAGCATGTTGTATTTAAAAATCAGCTTCTTTTTTTTTTATCTCCCCACACTTCAGGGAAAATGTCATCCTTGCACCTGTTTGTGTCTGTCCTGCAGTGTCACAGGGATACTACACGGGAAATGAAAGACTGGAGGAGCTCGGGAGGGTGACGCATGTGGTCGACAGGTTGTCTCCGGGCAAACATAATCCTCATGTGTACGCTGGTTTGGCTGTAAATCACTAATTTACCCAATGCAAGGTCATGTTAACTATAACTGTTATAATACACTGAATCAATGAAAGTGCAGGGCCTTATAAAAAGAACTTTGTCAGTGACCAAATCTGTGTTATGTACTGAGATCATTTCCAAACTTTATATGGGAGGATGTAAATGTTAATATTTCTGTGGAGAGTGGGAGAAGGATATGTTCCTTTCAACTGCAAGTAAGATTAATTGATTACACCGCTGCAGGAAAAAAGACATCAGGGAAGTGGCTGCAGTTGCTGGAGAATATAAACAACGCCAACAGTTGTTTTTATTTTCTGGATTTGTCCGGTCATTGTGCCTTATAGGTAGTGGTGTAGTACTCGAAATCGGTCTTGGTCTGAAGGCCGGTCTCGTCTCGGAATCGGAAGCATTTTTACTCGGTCTTGTCTCGGTCTCAGACTGGGCGGACTCCAGATTTTAAATCAATACCGGTCAAGACCACCACTGATTGGCTATTTTTCCACGTCATTATTGTGATGAGAAGGAAAACACCTCTTTCTAAAAAAACAAATAACTTCAATTCATAATTAGATTTTTATCCCCGGGTTACAGCTGCATCCTTCCCGGTGTTACGGACTAAGTAAGTGACACGCCCCCTCCACACAAGACGATATTTCAGTGATATTTATGGTCTTGGTCTTGACTCAGTCTCGCCCTGCCTTGGTCTTGACTGGGTATGGATCCCTAAATGTCTTGGTCTTGTCTTGGAGCCCTCTGGTCTCGGGTATGTCGTAAACACATTAATAACATTTTTGGAGTCAACATCCCTTTCGATGTGATATAGTATGTATGGGTGATGTTTTATTTGACAGAGGGAATATAAGTGTTAAGAAACTGGTTTGAATTTGTCTGAAATGGAGAAAAAACGCTGTCACAAGAAAAAGAAAATGGCTCAAACCTGACCCACCCACTCGATGAGGTGAAAGACACGTGATATGAAATATGTGTTACGGAAAGGCTGTCATTTTCCATCAAAGTCCGAAAGGAAAAAAAGGGCAGAGCTCATGAAATATTTCTAGAAATGTTCAGGAGTGCACGTGTGAAAAACAGCTTCAGGAGCTGTCCACAAGATGGCAATCAAAAGTAGAATATATCATGTGCCTGTATGTTCATCATTGTCATTAATGTTTCCTAGTTTAGTCTTTAGTGTTTCCTGTTTTTATTTTGTAAGGTTTCTCTTTGTTCTAGTGTTTATTGTTAAATTCTTGTTCTCTGTGTCTTTAGTGTTTCTGGATGTATTTTGTAGTTCTTGTCCTCAGTGTTTCTTGTCTTGTATTTCTCTCTGCCTGTGTGTGTTTTCCCTTCATGTTGATTGCCCTGATTGTCTTCACCTGTGTCGTTAGTCTCACCTGAGTTTGATTACCCCTGTGTCTATTTAGTCTCAGTGGGCCTCATTCACTAATATGTGCGTAGAAATGTTCTTACCCTGCGCATAAAATAAGTGCATGCGCAAAATCACCGTCGGATTCATGACACGTGCGTACCAGCCAATTTTCTTCTCACCACCATGCGTATGTTAGTGAATCAGAATCATTCTAAATCGTCAGGCGCGTGCCCGCAACCTGCAATCAGCATACTACCACGCCCCCATCTCCCCGTATAAGGACATCCGGTTGGTGTATCAGGACGAGAGTGGCGACGTGGAGACACGTAGAAGTTGCAAGGGACAGCCCCAAAAGGTAAAAAAGAGCGGCGTGTCCACATAGTTGGCATCCGGAGTCAGCTGATCAGTCACTTGTCACCAACATGTTGTGACGGTCTGATGCGCTCTCTTCTGAGGGCACCGGCTGCAATATCTTTCAGCAAGGCTGGATCTTTACACTTTCTGAGAAGTAAATCACAACCATGTATTTTCCCTTCATGCTCTTAAACAGGCTCCAATTAATCAGCTGGTTTTGGTAACAGATGCGATATTTCATGGCAGTATTAGTGAGAGTGGTCAAAGATTAGATTTAAGATTTTAGATTAAAGGATGAAAAGGCATTTCATGATTACTTAATGCATTTAGTCAATGCATTAGTTAATTCATGTTTTTAATTCTTGTCTTTTCAAAAATAAAAATACATTTATATATATATAATTTTTTACTGAATGTATGTTTAATATGTCATGCATTTAGTTAAGAGTGTACATTATCTGAGAAAGCTGGTCAATCATTTGTGCGTACGCATGGTCTCAGGAGGTTCTAAATTGTGTTCGCAGAGTAGAACAAATTCAAGTAAGAATATATTGATGAATCACAGATTTGTGCTTCAAACGTTCGTACGCACGGTTTAAGCACATATTTGTGCGTACGCACTGTTAGTGAATGAGGCCCAGTGTTCCTTCCCTCTTGTTGTCAGTTCATTGTTGAATGTTAGTTGTCGGGCTATGTCAGATGTTTTCAGTGATTCCTTGTGGCTCCCTTTGTGTTTGATCTTTTATGGATTTTTGTTGAACATTTTGAAAAGTACGTTTTTGTTTAGTTAAAATATTTTTTGGTTTCTGCACCTGGGTCCTGCTATTTGTCTTTTCCCGTTCATGACACATACCATCCTAAAAAAAACACTTTTTTTGTGTTTAACTGTCCAAAATACCTCACTTTAATCTTTAATATTTACAGTCTATGCTTTTAATATTACCAATACCGGATGTGCAGAGGCGCTGTTTGTTAATAGGCAAGGCAGGCGACTGCTTGGGGCCCCAGGCCAGTAGGTGGCCCCCAGGGGCTGACAAACTTTACACCACAGCAGTGGCCCAAAATGTGCAAATGTTGCAATGACAGTAGGGGTGCATTTGGATTGTCCCTCCTATCTCCTTTCACTTTCCTTTTTACCTTAACCCCGGAAGCGTTTAAGTGGCGGCCATGATAAGAGCCGTTCAAATTCTCTAAAAGCTAAGGAAAGGTGGGTCAATGCTTCCTTTATAACCTCTTTTAGCATAGGAAACACTGGACCATCCTTTACCAAAGGAGATGAGATAATGCCGCCCCACAATTCCTTGCGGCCACAACATTTATAGCGACTCGCGCATCCGACCGTTCACGAAAATTAACGATCTGTTGGAGGAGAAATGTGGAGACAATCTGCATTTGGTTTATATATTGATTTGACTTTAATTTGTTACGGCCTTTGTATTTATTTTCTTTCTTTCTTTTTATTTTGTGTGTGTGAAGAAGGTGAACATTGCTTTTATACATTCTTGTATCATGTTAAGTGTAGATGCTTTGCTGTTATTTGATGTTGATTCATACGAGAAATTGTAATATAAAACATTAATAAAAAAGAAAAGGGACGCAGATCATGGAAGTTACCACTGCAATAATATGACTTGAACAACTTTCAACAATCTTAAACTCAGAGATGAACTATGAACGCGATGCTGATGTTGTAAAATGATCAAAGTGAAGTAGCCTGGTAACCTTTATTGCTTTTATTTTAATTCCAACCTTGTGGTAGTTAGGATTATTTCACCGGTAAGAAGGCAGAGGGGAACGTTTTTAGATGAGCTTTTAGTAGTCCATTTTCTGAAAACTGTAGTTTCACTACGGCAGACCCACGTCACTAACCTCCGCCGCCGTCGCATTATTACGTCGCCTAGTGGAAATGCGGTCGGATTGTCAAAACAACGCGATCACCTTTCCCTAATTCCTTTATGAATTCTCCTAACACCTTTCCTTAACCCCATGACGTTTTCCACGGGGTTAAGGTAGAGTAGATAGTGGAAGTAGATTAGGAGGGACAATTCGAACGCACCCTTGGATACCTCCCTAAAGGGGGCCCCATCTGACAGCCCTCCCTCTCCTTTGAAAACCAACATTTGTCAATGGAAGTCACCGAAGGAAAATGTAGTTAACTGTCTGTGAGTGAAAAAAAAGAAAGAGGAAGAGGAGGAAGTGTTGGGACGCTGGCAGACATGATTATGTTGAACGCTGGTTGGAGGGGCCCCCAATTAGTTTTTGCCTAGGGCCCCAACAGACTCTAGGAACGCCACTGCGGATGTGAGGAAACACTTTATTGCCAATTACGTCAAAATGTCAGTGTTGACGTGATGACGTAGCTACATTAATGCTCCCTACAGAGCAGCAGCGGAGGATGGAGCAGATTGAATGAATGAGGCGGAGGGCCAGGATGAACCGGCCGATGGAGCATCAGCATCTTTTTCTTTTAACATGGTTTGAATCCCGGTTTAACATCTGTTTGAGATAAAAAAAAAAAAAAAGGAAAAAGGAAACCGTAAAGAAAAGATTGGCTTGTTACGGAGTTGCTTCACTTTATGCTTTTTTGGTCAACATCGACGTCTGTGGAGCTGAGCTGATCCTGGAGGAGGAGGAGGAGGAGGATAAAGCCAGGAGTATGCGCCAAGTGTTTTCTGTCTTTTCTCCAAATAAAAACACAGACATGAAGAAGCTCCAGCTCGACGGAAGATGTCTCCAATCATCAGCATCACCGACCGGCGTTAAAACCTCTCATTTACAGCCAATAAGACGGTCGGTTGGACGGATTTAATGGCAGAGTGGACGGTGAGAAAGAAACTGGGATTTACGAGCAGATTGAAGGCTGAATATTGAGTTTTTCTGTCTCTACCGGATGAGGGAAACTAGCATCTACAGTTGGTCCTCTGAGGAGATCAGCGGCAGCCAACGGATAATGTAAAATAAGCTAACAACGGATGGATTAAACTAGCGACTCTGTTCGCTATTTATCCAGTTTGACAGCGTTTTGGTTTGTCTTTTTTGACTTTTAAAACTTCGTGTGTGTAAACCTTAACACGCTTAATTCAGTAATAAATCACACTGCCTTCGCTTGTCCCGAGCTTAGCCGAGGTTAGCATCGTAATCCCCGAGTTTGATTTAGCTTAGCTTCCAACCGTTAGCGCTCGCGCTGCTCTCGTCTCTCATCATGCATGCTCTGACACGTTTACTCGGGTGAAACCAACAACACCACCCCTCCTCTTCGTCCTCCTCCCTCCTCCTCCTATTCTGCAAAAATGTACCCAAGGGCATAACCACCACAGCACCGCCACCACCAAGCCATGTCGGACTGAGGACAGCACCGTGGCTCTCCGCCGGCCGTGAAGTCACATCAAGCAGAGCGGCTTTAGTTTGATCAGAAAGCTGCAAGAGCTAACCTCAAGAGACCACCGAGAGGGATCACTGTCGACTCGCAAGCAAATCCTGCAAAAATGGGGTATGTAGATAATGTGACAAGCTGTAGCTCCCACTCTGCATGCCGAGGTTTGGCTGACGAGTTTGTTTTTGTGTGCATTTATGTGACCAGCCCCCTTTAGCAGAGGCTCAGCTGCGAAGTCTGCCTGTCAGAATGAGCTAGCTGGTCACCTTACCTATGGCTGACTGTGAAGAGAGTACTTTATGAAAATAGTTTACTGAATAATAATAATAACTTAATTCAGTACCTTTAAAAACACAGGTGTACAAAGTGCTTTGACATACAGCAAAATAACATATAGCCAACAACAAAATACCTAACAGACATATTTAACCCGACCAGCCATCATGAGAAGAGAACCCAGGCAACCCAGCAACATGAACTGAGAGCAACAGGACCAAAGATTTAAGATGATGAAATCAGCTAAATGAGTTAGAAACAACAACAAAAAACAGCTGAAAGCAAATACAAAACAGCAACGAAAGAGGTGAGAGCGATAAAAACAAAGGCAAATGAATTATATGAGAAAGCATTTCTTAATGAGAGAATAGCCCAAAGATGAAAATGTACAGAGGAAAGTTACTCTCATAACAGAGGGCAGGTCAAGTATCACAGGGCAGACTGGGCAGACTCTCTATAACAGACTGCAGACTGTTATAGAGACACCTTTACCTGATATCAGAAATACTTTATTAATCCGGGGGGAGGGGGGGGATTGTGTCGTTGCAGTTGCTCTTAAACACATTATAGAAGTAGGATACATAGAATAGATATGTATATAGAATAAAAAAGACATAGAATAACATTAAGTACTAAAGCGCCAGGTATCTGAATACATAATAAGCTATGTAAAAAGCACAGAGAAGGGGCGCTGCTAGCATAGTGGTTGGTGCGTGTGCCCCATGTACAGAGGCTTTATGATTCTCCAAGCGGGGCGGCCCGGGTTCGTGTTGTTCCCCTCCCTCTCTCTCTCCCTCCCTGATCTCTGGCTCTATTCGCTGTCCTATCTCGAAAAAAAGGCATGAAAAGCCCAAAAATAAACATTTAAAAATGCACAGGGAAATACATTTCTTAACAATATTTACAAATAAACACGTGTAGTGTTGAACAGTGACGAACAGTAGCCAGTGTAAAAGGCTGCCTGCACAGGCGGCGCATGCTCACTGATAATCTAAAAGTTCTACAGCCAGTGTGGATGAGATATGACTGATATCATCTTTGCAAAACATCAACAAACACAAAGAGTTATCAACAATGTCAAAAAGATTTTTTTTGACACACAGTCTCTGTCCCTCTATCTCTCTCAGGCGTTTAGGAAAGACACTGATTTTGACGTGAAACTGCTTTATTTTTTTTTAAAAGATTTAATCAGAGCGCCCCTGTGTTCGAAATAATAATTTTAAAAAAAACTGCCTGGCTTAAAGGCTTCCTGTTAAAATTGTGTTCAATATGAACACAGAAGAAGTCTTTGCCTAAAAAATCTAGCTGATCACCTAGACACAAAGTTTGCAACAGCTTTGAAAGAGTCCTTCCTGTAGAGCTATGAGTATTTAGACTTTCTCCTCCGGCAGTGTACTGTGGATTTTTGCTCCCCTTGACATGATACATGACCTGTAATGGGGTCTTCTTTGCCCCTTGAACAGCAGTAACATGTGGCAACAAATCTGAAGTCATCTCTTGTGGCTGAAATGGATCTTTACATGAAAACAAGTCGATTTTTTCCTGCTTAGGTGGTGTAATATAGCCGATACCTGCTCCTGCATTTGTCAGTATACTTTCTGGTATCTGAACAACTTTAGGTGAAACATCTGCATCATTGTATTTCTTTCAATTCCATACAACAAAAAAATCAGTTCCCAAAGAGTATAAACGTCATGTGGTGCCAAATAAAATACAAACCCCCTGAAATGAAATCCCCCCCCAGACAGCTTTGCACTCCTGCAGCCGGCTTGGTGTAATGCATGTAGCAGCTGAACCTGCAGATGTATGGTGATTCTCCTGATCAAGGGCGACCTACTTCTTACTCAGATGAAAGCAGATGATGTAGCATGTGATTGGTTTGTTGTCATATTGTAGTGGAGAGGGGTGGTGGGTGGGGGGGGGATGGGGGTGAACTTCACGCAGAGCACATCCTCTATAATTCTCAAGGCCAATGGTTATAATCCAGTCAACAATCAATTCCTCCGACACAGAAAGACAGCGCGTCCTGCGTGTGCACTTCCCCCTTAATTAGCGAGTCAGACTCGGCTCTCCCAACGAGTACAGGAGCTTCTGTTCTTGTATAATAGATGGTTGTAAACAAGCCTTCCCTGCTGAAACTTGGCACTTTTGAATTAAACAGAATCCAAGCGATATTTTCAACTGAACTGCTCAGGCCAATGGGACAGCATGTTTTCTCTCAGAAGCACACACGGATTGTGGTGGCAGCAATAAGTCACTTCTGTCACAGTTATTCAAGTCCAAAGAGGAGGGAGCTTTTTTTTATTGGTGAGATAACACAGCCGCTTTAAGGTGGAACAGATCATTTCTACCAAATTAGCTTTTTACTTTGATGTAATGACCCAACGTAATAAAGGCCCGGATCATTTGACGAAGCCTGAGGTAATATTTTTCTTAATTACGGTGTTCTTGGTGCATAATATGAACTATGCACATACCTTATTTCTCCAGCAGACCCTCAGATCTTTTTCCTCTCATTACTTTGAAAAGCACTTCTGCGTTTAATTAATAAGGACAGCGGAGAACTGACAGGAGAGAGAGAGAGGAGGAGTGAAGGTTAGAGCGAGGACAGTGCGATCAGATGGCCAGCATCTTAATCAGAAGTCTCCATAGAAACACTCTTTAATACTGTTAATGGATTATAGGTCTGAAACTGTAAAACTATTAAATTTAACCCTATTGTGGAACCACCTCGAATACATTCCTGTAAAAATAGAATCAAAAACAATCTTCAGAATAAAATGTTACAGAGGAACAATTATAAAAGTCTGAAAAGAGAGGACTCATCTTTGTTATCTTCACCTCGGGAGCAGACACCTGTGCTTCATGAAGTTCACAAAGTTTCACTGAGGCGAGCCGTGATGAAATCCTGTGATGGTCGTCCACTCATAGCCGACTTAGTGCCAAAATTCAAAGACTATGAAATTCCATACTTTATTAACATGAAGTAAAATAGCTTAAAATACAAAACGACAGATCTTAAATTGTATTTTTAACCAAACGTGGCTGACAGCAAAAGACGGAGAGAACTCAGTTTAAATTTCACAAATACATTGGCAACATTTTGAGACGGAAAAGTTGCCAAAGTGTTTGTAAGTGTGAAGAAAAAGTTAGCTTTCGATTAATTTGATTTCACGAGTTTAACATCCTGGTATCCTGACAACCCTACAATTTACAACCAAACAATAACCGTATCTTAATAACTGCAGAGTATCAGAGTTTGTGTTCACTGTCAAAGAAGACTTTGGTCTTATCGCTAACTACCCCCAGCTCAACATGGAATATTTTCTAAAACAGCGTAAAGCATCAGTATATTAAAGAATTAGTCTCATGACAGATTCATAATCAGCTCTTTTAATAATCCAGTGATCATTAAGTCACTTCTTAAAGCAAACATACCAAACGTTGTGTAGTTCCAGCTGCTCACACGTGAATATTTGCTGATCTACGTTGATATAAAAGTGAACTTCTTTGGGTTTTGTACTGTTGGCGTACAGAATGTAACAATACGACCGGAGTATTAGAGTGTATGTGCGGAAATAAACAAATAACTCCCAGATTATTCTGTAAAATCAAAAGAATAATCTTTATGAAGTAATCAAGAGTTGCTGCCCTAATTTAAAAATGTGACACAGTTCACATGCTAACAGTTCAGCTAACCCTGCATGATTGTGCATGACTTCTGCCAGCTCACTCTTTGTTTTTACGACTTCTTCTTTCTGTCTTTCACTTCCATCTTTGGTCTCCATCATTCCATCATTGGTCTCTATATTTCTATGGAGGCTGGGCAGGAGTTATTAGACACAAACATGGTGAAGGCACTGAATCAGACCCAAGGCTTTCAGCTGTCGGCCTGTGCTGTTTCTTTTTTTCTTTCCAGCTGAAATCTTCTTTGCATTTGAACATAAGCACACACACACACACACACACACACACACAGTCTTTTCCATGTGCAGCTGAAGCTCTGTATGGCATATGGGAGTTTTAAACTGGAGGCTCGAGTCTTGCCAAGCGCCCGCTGCCTCCTCTCTGCGAGTGGGTTAACCGGCAGGGACACGGGGAATCGGATTGGAACGTGAGAGCATGTGGGAAAGCAGAGGGGACAGATCGAGTTGGAGGATGTCCGCGGCTCATGACCAGCTTGGAGTCACGTGGCTGTGGCCGTTGCCATGACAACGCAGCAGCAGTAGCAGCAGCAGCTAAGTTAGTAATGCAGGGTTGTTTTCTCCTGCGCTGAGCAGGCGCAGGCTGCAGCCATCCTCGCTCTGACAGTGTTTTTTTTATTGTGTGTGTTAAGAGCAGATACATTTAGTTTTTCCTGCTCTATATGTCTTCATATACGACAGATCCTTTAAAGCATTTTAATTAATTTTTTTAAGTACAAAATTGCCTTGGACTCAGATGGGAGAATTTTCTGCATGCTATTACTTTTTAAGATATTTAAAAGTAACAGGTTTTGTGTGGAAAACGAGACATTCATACTACACAAATCTTCTGACTTTAGTTGACCTATCGTTTATCTAGTTCTTTATGACTGTTTATTAAATACCACATCAGGAAAATAATAGAAAATCTAAAGCAGAAGGTACACATTGTTTATTGGCTTCATTGGACTTGGTGTAGTGGCATGTGTCGGACATCGCTGAAAGTCTGATTTGTAACAGCAGCCTGTCCTGATGGAGAACACACCGAACATAGTTAGAAGATAATTTAAACACATTCACATTTCAGTCATACACAGAGCTCCTCTTTGTTTTCCAGTATGCAAACATTGGTGTGTGTGTGTGTGTGTGTGTGTGTGTGTGTGTGTGTGTGTGTGTGTGTGTGTGTGTGCGTGTGCGTGTGCGTGTGCGTGTGCGTGTGCGTGTGCACGTGCGTGTGTCTTCTGTTTTTCCCTAAATGTGTCTGCCAGTCCTAAGTGGAGA
Source organism: Tautogolabrus adspersus (assembly GCA_020745685.1). Lineage (NCBI taxonomy): Eukaryota > Metazoa > Chordata > Actinopteri > Labriformes > Labridae > Tautogolabrus > Tautogolabrus adspersus. The sequence continues at coordinate 15,328,101 of CM036549.1, read as the reverse complement.
ACTGCTGATGTGATAACATCTGCGCTCAGATTCCTCTGTCGAAGCACTCGTCATTGAGACTTGAATGCCACAGTTTGTTTCATTGTGAAAAGGGATTATGGGCTAACAATCGCCACACACTCTCCCAGAGACACACATCACCCGGGCACATTTTGATCTAGGCCACGCCGTCAGACTAATGACACCCTGAAATGTAAAATATCTGCTTCAAATCATCACCTTAAACAAAGCTAATCATAAGCTGAAGGCTATGATGAACAGAGCCGAAGTTTGAGCACATCCCCAACAGTTTAACTAAAGAAATGACTTCATCTATTCAAACGTCTGAGTCTGATTTATTTGATCCGTTTGAGACCTTGCCTGTAATGAAACGCTGACAGTGCTTGTTGCTACTAAAACTTTTAAAATACAAAACATTTCCAAATTTAAAGGAGCAATATGTAACTCTGACACCTAGTGTTTAAAATGGGTACTGCAGTCCAAATTTAAAACATTATAGAGAGCTGTCTCCCCCCGCCCCCTCCTCTCTGGAGTCGATGCTCACGCAGGTTGCCATGTGGTGGACACTGAAGCTTCAGTGTTTAGCCAACTCTGCATCGGTCTGTAAACCTTTGTGCGTTCTAACCTCTCTCCATTTTTCAAAAGCATCTCCAATATTGATCCTAGTTTGAGCACGTTTCTGCTCGTGGGGCTTATTAGAAACATGCAGAGGCTTTTTAGGTTGGGTACAATCACTTCTATCTGAACCAGTTCTCTTGCCCGCTTCCATCGCTGCAACACCTGTTGGTTTGACCTGATAACTGGTCTCATATCTGGCAAACCGAGGGGCGTCCAAAACAAATCCAGACCATTCAGGACCAGAATCTAAAGTTAGAAGGAGGACATACTGGCTGCTGCATTGTTGTCAGAGAAGCCAGCACTTCAACATAGCATGTTTCCTTAATGTCTGATGTCTTGTATGTTTTTCAGGTCATGTCCAGAGACGTATCGGTCTTTGCCCGTTTATGACGCCCTTTAGAGTCCAAAATTTACTGAAGGATTTCCGATGAATTAATCTTTGTGAATTGTTCTGATGATTGAATTGACTGAAGTCTTGAGCATGTCTCTTTATTCTTCCTCACTTATGGAAGGAAGTTGTTTATACTTAACAACGAATGTGAGCAGCTCCAGACAAGCTGGGTATCACGGCAGTGTAACATTCAACAAACATACCTGTGGGTCTTCATCTCAAATTTAGTGGGTTAAAATATTCTCCTTTTTTTGTCTGAATAAACTAATGAACAGGATAGAGAGCTGTTCAGATAAAAACTCTCACATTTTCCTCATCATATAGAGGGTATGCATTTCCATCAGACCAAGTCCCCTCAGGTACACTGAGTGTCAAAACATTCTGAAACAGAGTGGGAAAACCGACTTAAACTGGAGTAAAACAGACGATTATCTGCTTAAATGTAGGACATTTGTACTCCAATGAGATCCCCACTGTTTACTAAAGTGTGTGGACTGATATCAGGGTTCCTGACATCTAGATGTAGCAGATTTCAAAGCTGGGGAAGAACACAAAGCAAAGGCTGAAAGCACACATCAGCTCGCCACTGCTACACGAGAACAATTCTGTTGCCATTTCTTTAAAGAAAAGCAAAATTCATCCTCTGGGAACCAAGAACGTCCACAAGCTTTAGTGCCAAAGATTGAGGAAATCTTTTGATATTTCACTGGATAAATGCGATTAGTCTTCTAGAGGAAAAGCAAAGGTATCATGTCAGTACAGTTTGCTCTTATATAGTCAGGGATTGTTACATTTCATGCAAAACCAACTAATGAATGTTGAGATATTTCAGTCTGAACCAAAGCATTCAAATGTTGTCAATGTTTTGGTTACCTTTCTGATACCATCTCTGAAACAGGTATGCAAAATGGGAACATCAAAAATGCAAAATATCTATGTCATGTAAAACCTCTGTCTCTTTGCGTCTCAGATGATTAAGAATCAAACACCTCTTCCACTTCTGACCGCCAGAAAACTTAATAGGGACGATCTTCCTGATCCTTAAGTCGGGAACTTCATCCATTTAACATTTCATGTCTATATACAGTTAAAGAAAAAATCTGTGTGAAGCTAACCAAAGCCTGGTTGTATTTAGTCCAGGGCAGTGAGCTGCTTCAATGAAAGCCTACCAATAAATCAGCTCTTTATCTCCGCACTGGACGCCTTCAGTGTACATTTCATCCTGAGAAGTCTTTCTGCCAGTCCTCCAGTGAGAGTACTTTTGATTGCTTGGCTTGGAGCTGAGAATCCCAGGTCTCTTATGAGAAACAGCTATTGTTCCCCTCTGTGGGAACCTTTCGTCATGTTTCAGTGTGTTAATTAAGTCGGCAGAGTGGAGACGGTTATTTAAAGACGGACACAGTTAATCGGAGGCACGATGATAATGTGAGGGTGCGCACGGGATTCACAGCAGCTCAAACCGGCTGAAGACGTTTCACTTCCTCTGACATGATTTGCTTACAGCAGCTCCTCTCTGTTATCGACCAGGACAAGTTTTTACATAAATCTGACAGAGTCACAGACAGAACAGGTGCGGAGATTTGATCCGACAATGACATTTCATACTTAAGTAAAAAGAAAAATGAGTATACACTTGAACCCCCTCTGTATTAATGTGTTGAAAAAGAAACGCTCTCTATCCCCACGTGGAGGCCGAGAACAGAGATGTACAGGGAGAGACTCATGCCAACAGAACATGTAAACATGTTATGAGCCTCTGAGTGAAACATAGACAAGCTGAAGGCAGCGCTGTGCTGTCAGTGTGAACACAGAGCTGAGAACAACAAATCCAGAGGGAGTTTGAGTTCACTCAGGAGGCAGGACACAGCAACAGATGAAAAAAAGCTACGTGTAGTTCGACATATTCATCAACAAAAGAGCGGAGAAGAACATACTAGTGAAAAGAAAACATAATTAAGCAGTTTCATTACGTGCACGCCATGGGCATAACACAGGTCACCTGCTACACAGCAGGATGTAAATATCATCAACCCACTCCCACCTGCTACATTCACTCATCAACCCATTCATTTACTGAGTGAAGTAGGGGTTTCTATTTTCATTCCTCTTACTTTGAGGTGGACAAAATGTCTAGTACACGCATCAGTCCCAAACTTTATTCAAAGGTAAATAAATTAATCAGGACTTTTTTTTTTATTCACATACTTAGGCAAAAAAAAACCTAATAACAACCAGCTCTTTTTAATTTCATGATTGTTCAGACCGGTTACAAGCAGACAGTCAGAGCTTGTGTTTTATTTTAATCTAAGACCTCAGGACCTCTTCATCCATGTGGTATCTGGATCCTGTCCAGCCCCTGCTGAGCTCTGTATATGTGCACAGGTGGTTTCAGGTCACCTTTGGCATCACTGCCTCTGTTCACTGTGTCTATGTCAGTGTGTTCGCTCTGCGGGCCAGCTCCGGCCTGCACACACACACACACACACACACACACACACACACACACACACACACACACACACACACACACAGCGCGTCTCTTTGAACTCTCTGTGTGCAGGTGAAAGTGTTGTTCAAATCAAACTAAAAACCAAACGCAGGCGGTGTCTCCACAGCCGCAGCTCTGCCAAACAAATATGGAAGCGTACCAAACTCTCCCCACAGTATCGATCTGAACTCAGATGAGCCTGTCATCTCTGATCAATCGACCTGTTGTGTATATAACGAGTCTCATCTCTGCTCCGTCATGCACGTTGCTCAGCAGCAGCGTTGTTGAGAAGCGTTGTGTAGAGTCTCTCTTTGCCGCCGACATTCAGGGTCTCGAGTCTGTCAATCATGGTCCCTGAAACAGTAAAGTCATTGTGCTCATAGGGAGGCGATGGTGGTCTAGGTCTGTGTGGGCTCTGCTGCATTGTTCAGCTGCAAATCTGCATATCTGCCCTCTCTTTTGCTGCGTTAAAAAATACACAACATTTCTGCTAGATTTGATCCTAATCGCCCACATGAGGTTTCAAGAAGACGCCTTCATCTCCATCTCTGTCTGTCTCACTCCACTTCTTACATTTTACAATTCTTCCTTAGTCATTTTTCCCCTTAACCTTTAACAGCCTTTTTACATTTCCTTTCTTAAACTTCATCGGTGTTACTTCCTGCGTTGTATTTGATACAGCTGTGTTCTGTTTTTGGCTTATGCTCGCCTCAGTCTTCTTGAAATCAGCTCGATTATAGTCTGACCGGATAGACGGAGGTTGTACGGAACGATAAAGGGCCCAACAACTTCTTCCTCTGTCCCATGTAGTGTCTTCAGTTGTGTTTCAACCTGAAGTACCCTGGACTTGTAGTCCCTGGAGCTTACTGTTATGGAACTGAAAGGTTCTCAGAGGGGATGAGAGGTGGAACAAAATCTTGGTACGGCAATATATCGTCATCCTGACTCGTGTGATACGATGAGCATATTGCTGGTTCCATATATTTAATTTAAAAACGTGGCGATCTGAACAGATTTCACCGGCAATTTGAATCACCGTATCACCTCATGACTCCTCAAGGAGGCGCTTATGACATGAAAAACGGTATGCAGAGAAGTTAATTGGTCATAGAAGTTGACAGTGGGATAAAAGAAGTCAAATGGCTCCAGATTCTTCGTCCAAATTCAGATATCTGTTCATAGAGATTTTGGATATAACCCACACCCCCGGGCAGGGATCGTTTTTAGAGGGTAAATATTGTGTCCTGAACTTTATTAAGACCCTGGTTCTGGTCTGTGGAGTTTCTCAAAGTCTTTGCAGTGTCTCTAATGGGTTTTAAAGCAGTCCACTGCTCACATTGATTCGTTGAACTCGCTCTTTGAACTGTCAGAACATCAAACAGTCTGTGCACAGCAGTAATGCCGCCTTAAAAACCTTCACATGAATTCATAGCATCGCCATCATTAATCTCACTTTCAGCTCCACCTTTACATCCTCCTCATACATCACCATTTGCTGACACTGATGCTAAAGCTCTCTGGTGGAGTAAATATCATTAAGGCTGACTAAATGTGAGCGTCATGACTGTTTGTTTGTGTGGCGATATTTTTGTGAAGCTTTTATTTTGAACATCGATCATTTTTAATGACTCTGCCTTCATCACCCGCTGACTGCAGAGGTTCATTAACTCCGAGTAATGAAGAGAACATGGAGTTATGCTTTATTTGTGTTTTGGAACATTGAAGACGCTCAACATTAAGAAGACCATTTTAATATTTGCAGATTTACGTGACTTTGAACTCGGCGTTCTTTATTTCCCTTCTAAAAAAGCAAACTGAATGTTTTACTACGTGCTCTGCTCTCGTGTGCCACTTTACAACCCAACATGTGAAGAGGGAAGCTGTGTATGTGTAGCACTTGTACGTGTTCATTTGTCCATTAACACTCTTGTTCTTGGTGCGAAGGCCTTGTGGGTGTTTTTTCCCCCCTCATCAAGTCGCTGGAAGTGTAGAAACACAGCAGACCAGTGAATAATGGATGTGCTGGGATCTGGGACGCTATTTCTCTCACCTTCCTTCTCTGATTCACAACACTCCTTCATACTTCCACTTTCCTCACTTGGCAGGTTGGAGTCACACCGTTACAGATGTTTGATGGTTCACCCAGACATTTTACACAGTCATAGACAGTTTTTAGTGAAATGTTGTGACAGCTGAGGGAGCCGAGATAAAAAATGTGGTGCAGACTTTCATTGCACCACAGTAATGATGCAACTAGTGACTCATTTCATGGTCTGACAGTAGGAGATTTAAATTCAGACTAGTCCAAAGTTAAGAAAACAGGAAACAGTATAGCGCAATTAATTTAACACAGCTTAACACGGGATCACAGGGTCTGTGGATGTCAGATTGGTTTGCAGAGTGTGGCTAACGTTAGCAGTGCTAGCTGGTCTTTGGTCCTCTCTGCAGGTTAGCGTCCACATGCCTGTGCAGAATGGGGTTTCACACTGCTCCAGTTTAACCAGACACAGACTACAAACAACTTTATCTCCAGTTTTGAGATCAACGTCGTGCCGAACCGCGCTGCTCCTCTGAGATGCAAACCGTTCACTGTGCTTGTTTACATCCGGGTAGTAGAGAGAAGAAGCCCCATTGGCCTTAGACTCCTGCATGCTGTCTAAACTGCACAAATAGGGTAGTAACATTTTGTTAGCGAAACATTGCTAATGTATCCGTGCAGTTTACACGGTGCTCTCTCCCTTCTCTCGCCTCAGACTGGAGATTCCAAAAAGTACGGAAAAGTAATTACATATCCATCAGTCAGCTGTTCTTGGTACTAACAAGCTAAGATGACTGAGTTACTGAACATAGTCAAATATCATGCTTACATGCTAACGTTAGCTTTAAGCTCCATGTAACACTGTGCATTCGTACAGCTTTATAATGCTTTATGTGATATCTCTTCTTCCTCTTTCGTCTTGTCTACTTAAATAGAATGGTTCACAGATTTGCAGATGTTTTGACCAAAGGTATAAGTATTTATCACACCGGCTCAGATGGTAATCGTCTGTAGGTTTAGTGTATTTTGGCGAACCAAACGTATATTTTCATCCTCACTTAGTTGTTAAGTTTTACAGCCTATTGTTAAGTTATTTTTAAGGCCTTTAACTCAAATCTAACAACTCTGACCTTCTCTTTCTCTGCACAGAGAGCAGCCCATCTTCAGTACACGGGCCCACGTCTTCCAGATCGACCCAACTACCAAGAAGAACTGGGTTCCCACCAGTAAACATGCTGTTACGGTGTCATACTTCTTCGACAGTACCAGGAATGTATACCGAATCATCAGTCTGGATGGAACCAAGGTCTGTTTATCTTCCTCAGTAAAGTGTTAGCATTCAGTTTATGTGTTGGATGAGAAGTCTCACCCCCTAACTCATCATTTCCTTTCATTTCTCCTGTGCAAAAGGATCATTTCACCTCCAATCATGAAAATAAATCCATATTGGATGCATATTATTCAGCATATCCCCCTTCCACTCTCAGTTTGTCTGACATGTTCGTGTTGCCCCGGCCTCCCCGTGCTGAGCTGGGCGGTCGGGCGTGTCGGATCTATGTGGCAGTGATTATTTTAGTCTGGAGAGAGGTGCAGGGGTGGAGTTAGCATACTTATGTAAGAGGCTGCTGTTGTTGTTGAACCAACAAGTTCTGCTGAAAATAGCAAAGATTGTTTTGGTTGGTGCTGGAGGACGTTATAATCCAGACGACAAAAAGACATCAGAGACAGATGACACACTGAGACATATTTCTCTCTCTGGCTGTGAAAAAAAACATGAGGAAAACTACAGAAAATGTATCTGATATGAAAATGCTTATAACAGGTGTTCTTCTCAACCACTTTTTGAGACAGTATTCTCCTCCTTCTACCTGCATGTTCTTTTAAATCCACAACAATCCCAAGTGAGAAACCTAAACGCTGAAAATGTTGAGTTTTCACCGAGATTTGGTACAAAGTACGAGACAGGTCGGTTCTGTGAGACTTCTCTTACAAGATATATGAAGAAAACTAATCTCAACCTGTCTCTGCCGGGTCTCAATCTGTTCTGAAAAGTCAAGAATATGGTTGATGAAATCTACGATACCTCAGTGTCTGTTTTTAAAAGGGTCGTTTTTTGAAGAGTAAGCTAAAAAACAACTCCATCATCAGCTGCTGCAAGCTAAAGAAAGAGAGAGAGAGAGAGCAGTGGTAGGTCAGCAAACACGTCTCAAAAAGATTCAAAAGTTACGTTTGTGTCTCTATGTAGCCGCTTCAGGCTGGCGGGATCACAGCGGAACTCATGACACCCTTGTATTTACACATTGCATCCATAACGCAGAATATTGGTGTCCAAGTGTGTGAATTCACGTTGCATTACAGCGTTACGGAACGCCGAGAGGAGAGCAAGAGGCACGGCGTGTTAGCACACAGTGGAAGCTCCACATACACACACACACACCAGCATTGCCAGCTTGTCCCCCCCCCCCCGTTACATCTCTGTCACTACCTCTGATGGCAAGTCGTGGCGAGTCATGGCGTAACAGAGATGTAAGTATTCTGCCTTTAAATGTCCGTCTCTAGAGGCCAACAGACGGTCAGAGGGCAGACGAGGTGACGCTGCTGCTGATGTATCTGTTAACAGACAGTTTAAAGTTTGTTTGAAATGAGCCGATATGACGGGTCTGGGACTTCTGTGTTCATTGCCCTGCTATCAAAACAGGTATCGATATTGTTTGATTTTGACTTGAATCATATTAGAGTTTAAAATTCAACCTAAATTATGATGCTGCAACTCGCTAACACTGATAATTCACAAGTCTTCAGACAAAAACAAAACAAAGACCACCTGCTGATGAGACGTGTACAATGCAGCTGAAACCTTCTGAATATTGATGAAGTCGACTCTGAGTTTAGACCGGAGTTATAAAATCATCAACATCCGCAAATTTGAATTTCTTTTTTCAAACCTTCATCTCCATCTGTGCTCGCCTCTCACCCAGCGAGTCGTCCCACACAGATCAATAACATTACAGTCATCTGGACTCACCTCAGAACTCCTCATTGACTGTTTCCTGTTTAACAATGAGTGGGAATACAAGCCCACGAGGGAACAACACAAGCACACATGCACGCACACAAATCGCCAACAGTTTCCAGTAGATATTAGGCATCCAGCCGCTTCAGACCTTTTGGATTTGACATGTTTCCGTCTGGTTTGTCCTCTGCAGGCCATTATCAACAGCACCATCACCCCCAACATGACGTTCACAAAGACATCGCAGAAGTTTGGCCAGTGGGCCGACAGCCGGGCCAACACCGTGTACGGCCTCGGCTTCTCGTCAGAGGGCCACCTAGCCAAAGTAAGAACACGTCATTCAACACCAACAAGGGACTGATTTTTGTGTTCTCTGGGAAACTTGTTGGATCGCTGTGGGTTTACTTGCTCCTGTTATTTTTAGTTTGCAGATAAATTTGTTGAGTTCAAGGAGGCGGCTCGGATAGCGAAGGAGAAGTCTCAGGAGAAGATGGAGCTCACCAGCACGCCCTCTCAGGTAACCGACTCCACCAACACCACCTCAGCCTTCAGGCTCTTTTCTACACCTTGAGCTGAGCGACCTGGACCTTATGGACGTGTGTTTGGTCCAACAATTCAACATGAGAAGGGGAATTTTAGATGAGTAGCGGGTTGCAGTCGTGTAAATGCTAACAGAGACGACTCAAAGTTCGCTCCAAAGTTTCTCTCTGGAGAAAAACAACCAACTGAGAAGAGAAACCTAAACCTCCCTATAAAACCTCCACGCCCAGCTGATGGTCATCAGCCGTCAGCTGACGAAGAACATCACAGGTGATCTCAATATCTCCTGTTGAGCAGGAAACATGTCACCTCGAAACGTGGGCATCTGTCCGTAACACACATGAAGTGACGCTCGTAAAGTGACAGTGAGCCTTATGTCCTCATGGCAACCAAACAGTGACACGACTTAAGTCAGAACCAAACTAGCCTCAGTTTGACTTAAAAAACAAACTTTTACAGAGCTGCCACTACAGGACAGTTATTCAAAGAACATTAACACATAAAATAAAGTTATCAGATGTTTTCCTGCTGCAGACGTTACAAACATTGAAGCAACCTCTCGTCAAAGTAATTTAAGCATAAACAAGCAGCTTAAAAATAAAGTTCTGCTGCTTGATCAACAACTGATAACTGTTTGTGCTTCACGATTTATTTCAGTAAAAAAAGATCCTCTCAGGCCTTTAGTCTTCCAGGATGTCCATGTTTTACTCTTTCTGTTTTCTATTCTGAATGTGTGTCATTGAGGTTTGTAACAGTTTTTTTTAATTTTATTTAACCTTTATTTAACCAGGTAATTAACCCGTTGAGATCGAGATCTCTTTCACAAGGGTAACCTGGCCAAGAGGGCAGCAGCACACTGAAGTGAAGGAGACATTAATGTACCGTAACTCTTGTAGTCTTTATATATTACGTTGTTTTGCTAAGCTAACACCTGTTTGGCTTGTTTCACCTCTTCGGCTGAATCCTCCTCAGAGCGTCACAGTAAAAAGGAATCTGTTGTCAGTCATCAAACCTGTTTTAAAGAAGGTAAAAAAAAGATGGAAGGAATCATTGTCATGACTCTGATGGCCCCTCTGTCTCCCCCCGTCGTACCCTGACATCATGATACACCTTCCCTCAGGTTTCTCTCGTGTGAGCACATCACTGTTTGAGACTTCTCCCTGAGTGTGATTGTTTTGTTACTCCAGTTCTTCCCTTCTAGAGAGAACCCTCATCATCAGCCATGAAGAACCTCGTCTGTCATCCAGAAGAGTCCAGACCCAAACCTACGTCCCCTTCTCCTTCGTGCTCTCAAAAAGGGACAGGCTGCTACGATTAGGGATGAATGAGCAGCTGCTGATCACACCTGACAATGATTCTGTGTAGTTAAATAAGAAAAGAAGAATGGGGACAGAATTTTCAGAAAGATCAGAGTCACAGCTCTGAAGTCTCTCATTTTAAACCGTACTCGTCCTCATTAAAAGACGTAAAGAGCTGCAGCTCAGACACAAAGACGATCTTTAAAGAGAGAAGAAAAGAAAGAGAATGATGTGTTAGTTTCTCCACCGTGTGTCAGAGTTAAAGTTCTCATCCTGAACTCTGATCAGTAATCCTGAACGTTTTTGAGAGCATTGAGATCCTCAACTTATTCATCGTGCTTCATGAAAAAAGAGCCGTTAGATATTTGAATGTTTACTGGGGATCAAATGACGAGATTGGTTCAACTCTTATATCTGTACAATAAATATAAAGCTAAAGCTTAGCTTAGCATGAATGACTGGAAGCAGTGGAAACATGTGAGCCTGTCGCTGAGGTGAGATAACAGAGTCCACCTGAAACAGTGATTGGATTGATAAATCAGTCTTTGTCTGTGAGCCCTAACAGCTCTGTTTTACGACAGTGCAGTTGCATCTAGGGACCACCGGAGGGCGACAAAGTCCACCAAAAAAGAAAGCTTAAAGAAAGAGCAATGCTAACGTTTACCTCCAGTTTACAGCCTATATGCTAAGCTAACCCTAGCTTCTTGCTATGGCTTAAGATTTAGCATACAGACATGAAAGAGGTACCGATCCTCTCGCTTCATCTCTCAGCATGAAAGTAAAGAAACGTTTCCTCCTCAGCTGTTTAAAACATGAACTCTCTTTTCTTTGTGTCTCATCGTCCAATCAGGAGTCGGCTCCCGGTGATCTGCTGTCACCGATGACCACAGAGAGCATCAACGGTACAGAAGAAGAGAGAGTCACGCCGGACGCACCTCCTCACAGCGAAGCCAGAGGAGAACCTTCCCAGAATGCATTGCCCTTCTCACACAGGTAAGCCTGCATTAATCGCCTCACGTGTCTCTCTGTTTGAGTCCCAGCTGTTGTCTTTTTTCACAACATTCATCCGTCAGCGTCTCTCAGGATGGAAACAGTGAAGCTCCGATCTGTGCAGCTGCTGTCGGTTCGTTCATTATTAATCTGCTTCTCCCCTCCAAACGTGTGGAACGCTTTAAAGCAGATCATTACAACACTTCACATACTTGATCGGGAAGTTTGTTTTTCTTTAAAGCTCTCTCTTCCTCACCTCCTCAGTTCCTCCAGCATGAATAAGCACTGGGAGGCGGAGCTGGAGGCGCTGAAGGGGAACAACGCCAAGCTAACGGCGGCTCTGCTCGAGTCCACGGCTAACGTGAAGCAATGGAAGCAGCAGCTGTCGGCCTATCAGGAGGAGGCAGAGCGGCTACACAAACGGGTATCAGCTCACAGATCCAATAAACAGATGTGTGAACAGTTTATTTTTTACAGCGGGATGATGAAGATGTTTTTGTGTTCCAGGTGACGGAGCTGGAGTGTGTGAGCGGCCAAACGACTGTGATCAAATCCCAAAAGACCGAACTGAACCATACGATAGAGGAGCTGGAGTTCGCTCTGAGGGCCAAGGAGGAGGTACCAGGAGAGAGATACAGAATCATTAAAAAGATAAACACACGTCTTCTCTGATCTCATGAACTCTTTCTGTCGTCACCTGCAGGAGCTGGAGAGACTGAAAGAAGAGGTGGTGAGTGCCAACGAGTTCCAGTCTCAAAGAGACTCCCTCACACACAAACTGAAGGTGAGTCCATCACCTGCAGCTCGTCTGCTTCACCTTCTCAAACCACCCTCAAATCCAAAATACAACATCTGCATCACGCAATACCAAAGATATAAAGATGTGTTTTTTTATCAGGTAAAAGTTGATAGCTGGCAGCTTCATCCAGAACTTGTGTAAGGATTGATTTTTAGATTTTAATTAGTTGAGTATAATGTGGGACAGTTCAAAAGGGGGAACTAAACGACTAGACACTAAAATCTCTCCGGGAGATTTACTCCTCATTTCCATATACTCCATGCGTACCTAAACTGAATACATGGACCTGAAACTCAAAATCCTGGGGTTATAAAAAACCTACCCAGCTCTAACACTCAGAGACACTAAAGAGGTGAGTTAGGCTCACAGACAGTTTCAAACAGAGCTTTTGAGGATACACAGGCGCTGAAACAACAAGAGAAACCACTGGAAGAACCGCAAGGAGTCAGCTAAAGACGGGCAGACACTGTGCGATGTTTTCGATCGTTTTGAAAATCTCAGACTCAAACTGCACGAGTAAATCGCATGAGATGAAAAGCCAAAGCTCACGATTTATGTGCGCACACTGTGCGGTCCGATGCTCGGCTGCGACCTGATTGCTCACACTATAAGAGCGAAATAAACACGTCGGGTCCCCAAATCCGGAAGAGGACTGGAGAGATGCTCACGAAGGAGAAACGTGCTGCCTTGGCCATTTGTGCCATTCTATGCGCTGAAATGTCAGTAAAGGCATGAGTGTGCCTGCCACATCTCAACAACAGTGCTTAATTTATAAACCCTGAGGTCCCAGGGCACAGAGAGAGTGCTGTACCGACGCGGTAGGAAGACGAGCGGACACACGGACATCAGTGCGCACTTATTGCACGTTGGAGCTGTTTGGACAGCGTCTGTTAACAGAGACTACAGTCTGCAGTGTAGATCCCACTATTCTGTGCTAAACTGATTTACATTACAACTGGTGATCGAATGAAGTTTCTGTTTCATTTCTCTCCACCTCTGCGTAAAGTTTCAAGTCTCTCCACCTCTGTGCGTAATGGCACACTCGCGCTTATCTGTATGAGCTCACTCCCTTTCAGAGGTTGTTCAGCAGTTATTAAAATAATCAACTAAAACTCCAAAATAGGATAACATCTAGTTGCTGCACTGTCTGACAGGATGATCAAACGTCTTTGGTTTCTTTGATTATGTTGAAAACTTCTCCGCGACACTTAAACGTGTGCGCAACGATATAGAAGCTCTGACCAGCTGGGAGTTGTGGGCCTGTCACTCTGCAGAAACTATTAGTTAGTAAGTTTAAATGTTTTAATAACCTGATAGTTTTAATTGTGCCTGATTTAGGGGGTGCTGCCTACTTCCCGTGTCCTGGCACAAACAGCAACAATTTCATCATCACACTCGCCACTCTTCTAAACAATTATCAACACGACACAGCAGCACAGCAGAGAATAACATTCCTAGTTATTTAAATACAAAAAAGAATGTCAGAACAGATAATATTATATTGCGCCAAATGTAATGAGAGATTTGGATAGTGACAAAGGGGCTGGATCCAATCAAACAGGTGCCGGTCCCAATCTGGTAGGTGCCAGATCTTGTTCCGGCAGGATCCGGCACAAATTAAGCACTGCTCAACAAGTCTGGCCTCCATGTCCTGAGTCCAAACCACACGCTGCGGCGGCACCGACATGACGACATGCTTCTTCTTCTGGACGTGGTAATGTTTACATTTTTCACGCAGGCGTAATGAGGGGAAAACCCACTGATCTCAGGTGAATCGGCTCGTAGCTCTGCTTCAACTGTACGATACCCTCACGAGGGGCGACCAAAATATCAAACAGGTTTGATTTTCAGGCGACCAGCCGATTGCCGGTCGGGAGCTGGTCGGGAGGGGTATATCGGTGCTCGTTGCCCCTGTATACTACACGACTCACGATTCAGCTGAAATTCGGCCCGACTCCAAAAATTCTCGCACGACTCAGAAATCAGCCCAAAATAGGGAAAAAATCGCACAGAGTACTTAGAAGCTCCTCACACCTGGTCTCAATCAGGGCCAATCAGACGCACACACCTGACTGGTCCCTCTGGGGGGGTTTTCATTTTTTCCATCCTTGTGTGACGTTGTGATTTGAAACCAGCACTAACAAACTAAACTTGTCTGGCACCTCTTAAACAAATCCTGAACATTTAAATAAAAACCTTCTGAACATCAAACTGTTTGTTTCAGGACTCGGAGTCGAGGAACCAGACGCTGGAGGTTCAGCTGAGCGAGCTGGAGCAGCGTCTGGAGAGCAGCCAGCAGGAGCAGGAAGCCTTCAGGACGAGTCTGCGCACGCTGCTGGAGCTGCTTGACTGCAAGATCTTTGAGCTGACCGAGCTGAGGGACACGCTCGCCAAACTGCTGGAGGGCAGCTAGAGAAACACACACACACACACAAAGACCACGGTCACTGCAGAAACCACCTGCATGTCTGACTCACATCTTCACCGACATGTACGACCACTTGAATTCTTTTTTTAAACCAAGTGTACCAAATGGACTTAATGCATCAGCAGCACACGTTTTTATGCTACAGATCACGTTTACAAACACGCCGAGTGAAGACGTTCGCTCGGACCATGCCTTCCCTCTGCTCTGCGCTGGAACCGCTCCAGCAACACGCTCCAAAAAAACTCGGAATCGACTCTGATTTCTCTTTTGTCATCTCTTGAATGTTTTTTCCATTTGATGAGACTCGATTTTGTTTTTGTTTTTTAAAATCTTTTTGCTTCTTTAACCACGAAGACGTTTCTGAGCTTCTCTTCGGTGCATTTCTCGGTCGCCCACGAGACGGCAATTGTTCGTTTCTTCTTCCTTGTGTCATCATCAGCCAAATAAACACTCGAGAAGAACGCCGACGCTCTGAGCTTTCATTCGAACTCGAGTTTGTTTCTCCAGTGACTGAATCCACCGATGAACTGCCAAATGTAGAAAAAAGAACGTCTGGCGACGACTTTGTCTTCTTCTATTCTTCTACAGTACATGAGCAATACGAAAAGGGAGCTGGGAGGGAAATAACACTTTTCACTCATTTTCAGGTAATTTTACTCTCCCATGTTGAGAACACAAGCGAGGCGGGACTTTCTTTGGATACACTTTTTTAAAGAATACTACGATGACGACTTCATAGTGCACTTGTAAAAATGGAGTCTGTGTACGAGTGAATCTTTTCCCTTCTTGTTTTGACTTGAAATGCAATGATTGAATCCTGTTTTCTTCTTTTTCTTAATTTATGACTTAACTGTTTCTGAAACTGTACTCGAGCAGAGATGTTTTATTGTCTGGTATGTGAGTGTTTAAGACGGTTTTGTTTCGTTGGCAATATTTTTGAACTATTTATGAGTGGACGTGAGAATATTCGCAGCAGGTAGGATTTGAAGAGAATCTTTTATTCTTTTGCCAAATAACACTTCTCCTGTACAGTCGGATTTTGCAGCTGTTGCCTTTGGTACAGAGATGCATCAATGGTAGCTACGTAGCGCTTTCTTTCTTTTGGTTGGATTTACAATTGCCAAAAACACAGCGTGGTTAAGGAGGCGTGAGGTACGTACACCTGGAGAACACTACTTAAGGGCTTGTTGACGACACATTTGGGAGACTTGAATGACTTTATCACGGTGAAAATCATGAGTATTTCAGATCGAAGGGACAAAAATAATTTGGATGAGTCTTTTAAATGTTGATGATTATTATGACCACATGCTTCAAAACACAAATTGTAATTTTTGAGTTTATAGTAAAACAAAAATCAAATGGAAATCATGCTGCTGTGTCCGTTCTTTCAACGTCTGGTTTCATCTCGTCTGTGGTGCTGCAAATGTTTTTATCTCCACAGTACGACGCATCGACTTCAGAGAAAGAGGAGCTCGGATCATATTTATAATTTACAGCACATTAACATTTATTATTTGATTCTTAAGGTCGTAGTAGTTTCTGTTATCACAGTTTTAGAATACACAAACAGCTGCTTTCACATCTGCACAAAACTCCTCAAGTTTTCAGGGTGCGCACTTGGACTTCACCCTGAGTTTCTCCTCCAGCCTCCTCGTATTTATTCTTCAGAAAGTCAGAGTGAGCTGATGTGAGATCGTAGCAGGATATAATCAGGAGAATTCACCTCGAGCGTGTGGGAGGGGGGTGGTGACGTTTATTCCCTGTGATCGCTGCACGACCATAGACTGTCTGCACGCCACCTCTACGATCTCCATGCTCTAATGAACCTGCTGCATTCAGTTTCCTGTTCTCCAGTATGTTCTTCTCCACTCTTTAGTTCAGATTGTGATTCTGTTGAACTACAGCATTGATATGAAGACAAATATTCTCATCATAGCGTTGTATAGCTATTATAAAGTTTTATTTTAAGACATTTAGTTTCTGTGTTCTGCTGTACCAATATTAATTATGTTTATTGTATACACCTGGAAAACAGGTTTTATGCAAATCACGTAGGTGCAGGGTACAGCTGCAAAAACAGCCGACTGAGAAGTAGATTTGCCCGCACACTCGCATCAAGCAGAGATCTTTTTCAGGTGAAGAACTATGGTCAATTGTGCGGGCAAATCTTCCTCCTCAGTCATCTGTACCTGACAATATTTATCAAACCGGCGTCAACAGAAGGAGTAAATGTATCCTCATTTAAGAAAACTTTCAACAACACAGCATTCAAAAACAAACTGGTGCTTGATTTTATTTTGGAAAGGGTAAATATATAACAAGGATATAGAAAGCCGAGAGGAATGTCATGATAAGGAAACAAAAGAGCCAAAAAGAAAACCTTAAAAAGTACATGGACATTTGTACGCTTTAAAAATCATTTCAAATATGAAGTTTTTCAATAAATACTTCAATACATTTAGGCATGCGGTTATAGTTTTCATGATTTACAATTTCATTACAGTAAAATAATTAATAAAATGACTTTTTCTTCTTAATTATTGCACTTACGTTGTGATGGGTTCGTCCTAAAACCAGTCACATGCATAAGGTCATAAAAGGTTAAACAAACGTCAGACTTGGTCATGTTTACGGTGGAAATAAATCTACGCAGTTCACGTACGGTATCTTAAACCCAAAACAAACAAAAATAAAAGTGAGGGAGTAAATGTCCAAAATGACGTTTAAACATGATCTGAAACCATGTTTAGTATCATAAAAGATCTTCACATGGATGAGAAACGGTTTGAGCTAAGCTGCTGTCCACGATTTTAAACCTTAGTTTGCGTTGTTCTAATAACAGCTGCGACTCCATGCTTTCAGGAAAAGTTTTACATTTTGCAATCTTCTGCTGAGAGTTAGACAAGAAGTTTGATACCACACATGTCCATACTGTAAATATGATGCTAGCAGTTAGCTTAGCTTAGCATAAATGCTAAAGGGAGAGGGAGACTCTGCTGCTCTAGCTCCAGAATCTGCCTTTCATTTGCTGTTTTGTTTAATCAGAAAACTGTTCTCATCTTCTCATCCAACTCTCAGCAACAAAACAGACAAAAACTTTCCAAAAGAGTCGAACTACTCCTTTAAATTTAGCCATCAGTGCATGACTTGTAAAAAAAACAGAAGGGTCAGTGTGAGTTTTCAGGTTTGACACAGTTAACACGTAATGACTGGTATAAAATCACACACACACACACACAAACACAACAAACTCCAGTAAGTAAGGAACAAAAAAAGGCAGTGGAACGAGAGAGGACTCTCTTATAGATAAATGTAATGATGTAAAAAATAAAAAATAAATACAGACGTCATAATATGATCTGAATGTTGTCCTTTTGTGTAGAGCAGAAGGCTGCGTCAGTAACCAGCAGAGGGCGATAAAGCCTCAGACTTCAATCTCGCCAACAGGCTTCAAATATTCTGAATTGTTTTTTAAATTCTTTGAATGGGGGAGTGATCTGAAGACCCCGTAACATACATCCAAAGTGTTTCTGTGATAAATGACTTGGCATGTTATTTTTGATTAAGCGGTTATTCAAGAAAATAGTGGGGGGAAAAACAGATGACGTCTCTAATGTTTTTTTTTTTCCCCATACCAAACATATTCATGTAACGACAATTTAAAATAAAAAAGGAATCATCATCATCATACTGGAAACGCCAGAACTCAAAATGTTGTTTATGCTTGAAAATGACTCAAACGGTTAAACGATGCTTTAAAGCAACAATATGTATGAATTTGGCTCAGTGCGCTTTGGCGCCCACTGAAGGTCTCAGAGTGCAACTGCGTTCTGACAAAAAGAGGGTTCAAAGACGGTTAAGACGTGAGAAGTCAAAGACTCACTTCGACTGACGAGGTTCAGTAATATTAACAGATTTTAAGCTAATCTGACTCTGCTAAAACCTGAGACACAACTCGGGTCAGACGACTTTCTGCAGCAGGTAAATCTGCTAAACATGAGACATGATGACAGGCTAACGTTACGTCTCAATCTGTTCTGAATAATATCTGCAGGGATGTACACTGCTTCTCGCTCGCTCACTCTCTCTCTCATCTTAGCTTCATCCGTCTCCTTCCTCTTCCCCTCAGCCGTTGTACAGAGACGGGCTAACTGGCTGCTTTGAAGCTGAAGGCTGCTGTGTGAACTAGTGCCGTAAAGACGTACACACTTCTCACCAGATAACGTCTTCCCACTGCCAAACTTACAAGCTGCAGTACACAGGTGACCGGGCGCTCTGTGGACACGAGAGAGACGCCATTCTTAAAAGTTATTCTCTTAGATCGACTCTGAAACAACAGTTTTACAGAGGAAAAGTTACAGATTGTTGCTTTAAAACGTTGAGGATTGAATTTCTGCTAAATTGTTCCAGCTCTTGTAATGTTTGAAGTATTGAGAAGGTGGTTTAACGGTAATGTGACATAAAAAAACGGAGAATGACCACAACAGCAAATATCACAACATCATATCCATCCATCCATTTTTCCATCTGAAGAGTCAAAGCACATTCAGCCGATCAAAGACAAAATGATGTTCAAGTAATGGCTCATATATTAACTTGTGCTGAAGTATAAACAGTACATGTGTGAGTATATTTATATCGTGTTGAAATACTGACGTGGTCAAAAAGGCGTCCTGCGAGGAAAAGAAGACGGGACAGAGACCAAACGATGATCTGAAAAACGACAGCTGTTCGTGAGTTAACATCTCCAGTGTTTGTTATTTCAGGTTCATTTGTAATTCTTTGGAAATAGTTGCGTTAGCGTTAGCATTAGCATTAATGCTTCAAGCCTCCATCATATCTCAAAGTAAGCTCGCAGGGATCTCGTCGGAGATGAAACAGCTGTGACGGAGCAGGTTCAGACGTTTGTTTTCAGATTTCTGGCCCGGCTGTGAGGAGCTCGTTTTAAAGCCCGTCTGGGCTGCGAGTAAACGGTTTATTTGGATCATATCCGCACATAGACTCTCTCTCTCTCTTCTAAACTGCTGCATCATGCATCTCTATATCGTCTATTTTTTAAGTCATATCTCTTTCAGTATAAACATGGATGGCTTTCACTCCTATTGTTTGAATCAAGCTCTTCACTTGACGACAACAAAGTCGTTAAAATCAGTGAGTTCTTAAACATTTGGTTTTCACGGCCTGGATATGACGACATCCTGATCAACAACACTTTTAAAAGTTTAGCACTTCCTGTTAGCCGTGTATCCATGGAGACGTACAGACAAACGTCATTGGATGACTTTGATGATGAGGAAAACTTAAAAAAATGTTTCCTCTGCTCACTCGTCATCATCAACTGAGACTTTACAATCAGTCCATCACTCCACCATCTTTATGTTCTGAACAGTACGCCACGTTTCCTTTAAACGCACCGTTATGACCTCATGTCTAAAAAGTGGCGCCTCAAGCCTGGTCTGCATCGTTATGTCTCCCACCATGCTTTGCACAGGAATGAACAGGGGGGAGTGGAGGCTTCACTTGACGGCCATGATGGCATATCCTGGTTACAAACTCTTAAATAATGTAGCGCCATAAAAAACCTCTCTCTGCATTTTATTCTAGCATATTGATCTTTAAGGTATTAAAAGTGCGTTTTATACATCAAATGTTCTGTTAAATTAAAAACCCGTCCTCACGTTAAATTCTTCTCTTTATGTTTTTATCTGTTTCCTTAAATCTGTTGGAAAGTGACGACGCTCAAACATGGCTGGTGTGTTGACTCTTACTTTTTGCATACAGTCGGACTCAAATATGAAGCTCCGCCCAGCAGCTGGATTTTCCTAAAATCATCAGACTCTTCATTGAAGGAGGAAGTGGGCGGCGTCCTATCCTGCATACATGTTGTAACATGGCTGTAACGCGGTTAAATTAAAGCGTGTCGAGCACTCCTCCTGCACGTGCAGTGAAGATTTTAAGCTGTTGAAAGCGGGAGACGAAAAAGCAGAAACACTCGCGTCCTAAAATAAACCCATCACAGCAAGCTACAGTACGACTGACGTGTAGACCGACGTAATGAGAGGTTAGAGGTTGTGTCCTCGCCACGAATGCAACAGCAACGACATAAAAAAAAGATTAGTGGTCCATCTTTACAAACACACAGAAGTATTTCAAAATAAAAACATACTTCTGAGCAGTTTCAGATATTAAAAAAATCAAGGTCTTTGTTCCATTTCTGCCGCGGTATCTCCAGGTGATTTAACCCTGGCGTAAGCCTTCATTTTCTCTTCGTTTCGGCGCCACAAATCCTCAAAAGGTGAGCGTTAAAAAAACTAGTTTTCCCAGTCAGTGCAGGGGAGGCCCTCGTCTTCAGACTCAGACTCGGGTGAAGCCTCTTTGATTCTCCTCAGGGCCTCGTGGATGCTGCGGGTCAGTGCGTCGGCAGAGTGGTGGTAGCTCTTGGCGTGACGCTGCTGCTCTGGTCGGGTCCGTACCTTCCTCAGCCGGACGCCCTGACGGATTTGGGCCAGGATGTTGTTGCTGTCGTCGTCAGGGTCCGGGGCCAGGACTCGCAGCTCGGCCTTCCTCAGGTGGAAACTCCCCCGTTTGAGGGAGGCCAGGACCTCGTCCATCGGGGAGCCCGCTGCGGAAACACAAACGACACGACGGTTTAGAATCGTGGGCTGAAAGTCGAATTCCCACAAGTTCAATTCAAGACTTTATCAAATGTTCAGTAACCTTAGGTAAAAACATTCAGCTTCAGAAACGGTCTATTTAACTTAAACAATGTTTCAAAGTTAAGAGATGAAGCGTTAGTTTCTGATCGTCTCTCCGGTCTGTAACACGTTTCGGTTATCGTTCAAAAGTCTGTGGTCGATTACCTGTCAATCATTCACACTCAGGAAGTGACTAAAAGATGCAGCTGCAGAGGCTGTTTCAAATAAGACCATTTAGAGATGCTGCGTGTTTCTCTTCTAACTATGAGGTTCGGTCGCTAAGACCTACTAAAGCAACAACATTGATTATTTCTGCTTTATTATTTCATTAATCCGTCACCTCAGTCTCAGTCTCAGACGAGTCAATTAGCAGCACGCTGCCAGCCTTTCTTACATGTTTCCATGTCAGATATTCATTGTGAGATTGATGTTAGACATTAAAAGAATGAAAAGGATGAGATCGCTTGTTAGAAACACGACTTACACTCCTACAGGAAGAGACCGGTAAAGATTTCAGCCTTAAACTTTGTCCACAGGGGGGCGCCACAGTGACATAACATGAGTTCCTCACAGGAGCTTTTTAACTCATCAGAGACTTTTTATGTTTTACGATGAATGTTTTTTTTAAAAGTAAAAAAAAAAGGTTTCCTTCTCACCCCTCCTCCACGATGAAGAGTCGAGCGAGGCGGTCTTCTTCAGCTTCTTCCTCGCCGTCAGCAGCTGACTGCTGTCGAAGAATCGAGGAGAAAACGGAGCCAAAGGCAGAGAGGAAGGTTCAGACTCGCGTGGATGGAGCCGCACCGGGCTCTCTGAGAGATTCTTCTCACCCGGATTGTCCTCTAAAGAAGGAGGCGGAGGAGGAGGGGGAGGTGGAGGAGGCGGTGGAGGGGGAGGACCCAGTGATAAAACAGATGGGGTCGCAGAGAGGGGAGGAAGAGAGAGGAAGGGAGGAGAGGAGTCCAGACTTTGGAGCTGAACGGTGGGTAGAGACTCGCAGGCGCAGGAGTCGAGCAGAGGAGGAGCAGAGAGTTCTGGGAGGTCGGAGATCAAGACCTCGGTCTGGACGCTGGTCGTCTGAGTGCTGGGCTGCTGACCGCCTCTCCTCCGGCAGTGAGGCTGAGTCAGACGCAGCCGGCTCGACTTCAGAGTCACCTGACCGGGATAACGCTGAAGAGAAGTCAACAAGGATGATTAGTCAACACATAAACTTTAACACACGTACACACACCTCCTAAAAGTGACCAGAATCGTCAGTGTGAGCTGAATGTGTGAAATTAGAAAACCGACTTTGACGATCTACCTGTTTGAGGCTGCGCAGTCTGTCCAGAGTCCTCTGCCTCTCCTGACTCACTCTGGCGTTACTCTTGGCTTCATCTTCCTCGGCGTCTCCTCCCTTTACAGAAAAGACCAAAGAAAATCTGTATTAGTAACAAGTCAAGGATGGTCTTCAGTTTCTGTGAAACATTAAAAAAAAGTTGTGTTGTAATCAGGCAGACGATCTGTGAATTTAACAACCAGACCCCAAAGAAAACTGGACTGTTATTTAGGGGGTTTGAAAGCAAAGCATTTTGTGACTGAACGTGAGTAACACTAAAGCTAAATGTATTTCCATCCCATTTGACACAGCCATGGATCTTTAAATGTTGAGTCTTACCTGTTGCAGTGAGTGCAGGGAATCACCGTCACCTTGTCTCTGCTGAATCTTCTGGTTGTGATTTACGACACAGATTTCCTGATGAAGACAAAAAGCTGATGAGTGAAGCCTCAGACTAACGCGCTCAGCTGCTCTAAGAGTCTCTCTGGAGACCACGTATCTTGACGGCGAGCGCGTACCTTCTTGTTTTTGAGGTAGACTTTCTTGGCGGTGATGCGTCCTCTTCGGGCCTCGAGCTGCCGCGTCCTCTGCTGCAGGACACAGAGTTCTTCCTCTCTGAGGGGGGATGGCGGGGTGGCGGGGTCCTCTTCACCCTTCATGGCATCAGGACTCTCAAAGGCATCGTAGTACACAACTTCATCCTGTCGCTCTGGAGGACAAATCAGAGAAGATTACAGATGATAATGCTGCAGACGCTGGTCAAAGGAGCAGCCGCCTCTACTTTTGAGGTTCGAGGGCGGAATAGACACAAGACTCTCACTGGATGACCTCAAAGGTTGTGCAAAGGTCGTCTCCTCTCTCTGTCTGTCCCTCTTCACCCTGCTCCTCCTCTCTCTGTCTGTCTGTCTGTCCCTTTTCACCCTGCCCCTCCTCTCTCTGTCTGTCCCTCTTCACCCTGCCCCTCCTCTCTCTGTCTGTCCCTCTTCACCCTGCTCCTCCTCTCTCTGTCTGTCTGTCTGTCTGTCTGTCACTTTTCACCCTGCTCCTCCTCTCTCTCTGTCTGTCCCTTTTCACCCTGCTCCTCCTCTCTCTCTGTCTGTCCCTTTTCACCCTGCTCCTCCTCTCTCTCTGTCCCTCTTCACCCTTCTCCTCCTTCTCCGTCTGTCCCTCTTCACCCTCCTCCTCCTCTCTCTGTCTGTCTCTCTTCACCCTGCTCCTCCTTCTCTGTCTGTCCCTCTTCACCCTCCTCCTCCTCTCTCTGTCTGTCCCTCTTCACCCTGCTCCTCCTCTCTCTGTCTGTCCCTCTTCACCCTGCTCCTCCTTCTCTGTCTGTCCCTTTTCACCCTGCTCCTCCTCTCTCTGTCTGTCCCTCTTCACCCTCCTCCTCCTCTCTGTCCCTCTTCACCCTCCTCTCTCTGTCTGTCCCTCTTCACCCTGCTCCTCCTCTCTCTGTCTGTCCCTTTTCACCCTGCTCCTCCTCTCTCTGTCTGTCCCTCTTCACCCTCCTCCTCCTCTCTGTCCCTCTTCACCCTGCTCCTCCTCTCTCTGTCTGTCCCTCTTCACCCTCCTCCTCCTCTCTCTGTCTGTCTCTCTTCACCCTGCTCCTCCTCTCTCTCTGTCCCTCTTCACCCTGCTCCTCCTCCTCTCTCTGTCTGTCCCTCTTCACCCTGCTCCTCCTCCTCTCTCTGTCTGTCCCTCTTCACCCTGCTCCTCCTCCTCTCTCTGTCTGTCCCTCTTCACCCTGCTCCTCCTCTCTCTGTCCCATAAAAAGCCATTGCTCACCTGTCATCTGTCTGCGCAGACTCTGCAGCTGAGCGGTGAGCAGCAGCTCTTCACAGCGCAGCACCTCCGCCTGGATGTCATACAGCTGCAGCTGTAACTCGTAGTACAGCGCCTCCAGCTGGTCCAGACGCAGCATTGCATCCTCACCATCCTGCAGACTCTGCATCTACAACACAGACAGCAATCAAATTATTCTTCTCCTGCTGCAGACCAAAGACTTCCTGCTTGCTGTGTTTTTAACATTGAAGGACCCATCGAGGGTTTAAACTCAAGCACTGTTCCTGTTTTCTCTAAATACTGAGAGTTTTGTATCTGAACATGTAAAGTAAGTGTTTGACCCCGACAGTCAGTCACAGTGATTCATCAGGATGTTATTCTCTCCATTACAGGATGTTTGAGCCATGAGCTCACTTTTCAAACACGACCATTATCTCCTTTTTCTCCCTCTTCTGTCATCTCGTCTGCGTCCGAGTGTTTGTGTCTGTCACAGCTGTCAGTGTGGTATCAGAGTATGAGAAAAGATCGACCAGAGTGTGTCACTTTACCTCCTCCTTCAGGCCGTGTTTCCTCTGCTCCAGGCAGATTTCCTTCGCCCTCATCAACTGCAGAGTTTCTTTGGACACGGCGTACTGAAGCCGCTCCATACGTTCAACCGCTGCTGCCCACGCCGACTTTCCAAACTTCCTCTGGTCAGCACGCATCCGCTCGTACAAAGCTACAACACACGTTAACATGTCTGTTAGCAATGTGAGAGTTTTCTCTTTCTTTATCCATCTTAACATCTGCAGGTTTTGGACAGTGGGTCCAACAAAATAAGACATCTGAAGACCCCATCTTAGATTTTGAGAAACAGGGTTTGACATTTTTTCACTGTTTTAAACAATTTATCGTCAAATCAAAGAACTATTTGTTAGTTGGTTTCAGAAGAATGTTTTGACTTTAACTTCCAGATAAACGTGGCGTGTTTCGGGTAACACGTTT
Source organism: Tautogolabrus adspersus (assembly GCA_020745685.1). Taxonomy (NCBI): domain Eukaryota; kingdom Metazoa; phylum Chordata; class Actinopteri; order Labriformes; family Labridae; genus Tautogolabrus; species Tautogolabrus adspersus. Next base: position 15,302,722 of record CM036549.1, on the reverse strand, counting down.
CCTGGTAGCTCATAGCTGAAATGTTTTCAGGATTAAAATACTTTTCTAAGAAAGGGGGCCTTCGGTATGTGCGAGGTTGCAGAAGTTGGTTTCCTATCATCTCTAGGTGAAGTGTTAGCTGCACTCTGTCATGAAGTAAACACACAACGCTAAAGTTCAAAGGTCACAGCTGAAAACAAAAACAGCCACAGAGCTTTAAATCAGAGAGGAAATGCCTCCTCTGTTTGTTTACCTTTCTGTCCGCGAGTCGTGGTTTCAAAGAACTTGACAGTCAGGTCCTGAATGGAGAGCACGGCGGCGTGAGCCTTCTTCTGCCACTCCTCGTCCTCTTTCCTCAGGCCGTCCACACGGCGGGGACCCAGGCGCTCCGTCTCCAGAGAGATCTGAAGGAGGTCGGAGCAGCTTGTTAGTGTGACCCTTTGACTTTTATAAGTAGAATTTTAAAATTCATGTGGTCACTGCTGTCATGATTATTCTGTTCCACGTCTTCTGTTTGAACAAAACATAGACGACCATCATCTACCAAAGTAAACAGAAAGTTTAACGTGTGATGGATTCAGAGAGTTGGTTAAGCGCCATCATTTTAACCTTTACTATTTGTTTACATCTTGGCCAACGTGACCCAACAAAAGAACACACGGCTGTCACTGGATTTCTTTGAGACTCAACAACACGTGACAATAAACAGATTATGGAGGAGCTTCTGAAGTTAAAGACGAGTCCTGTTGCGGCATTTTAAACACATTCATCAGGAATTAAACGTCTTCTAAGGACAATAAAGTCAAGCACCACTCAAACAATACCAGGACTCTGTGTTTTTATGACATTTGGTTGGCAACCCACGTCTCTAACGTTTTAAATGTGGACTGCAGTACCCATTTTAAAGATTTATTTTGTGCCTTTATTGTAAAGATATGACAGAACCAGAAATCAGGGAGAGAGAGAGAGAGAGAGAGAGTGGGGAAGGACATGCACGAAAGGAGCCACGGGTCGGACTCGAACCCACACCAACCACCAGGCCACCAGCGCCCCTGCAGTACCCATTTTAAACACTAGGTTTCAGAGATACATATTGCTCCTTTAAGTCTTCCTGTTGATGACACAGCAGATTACTTTGGAAATTAAGGAGGAAATTTGACTGTAAGCATTCACCGAACTTTAAAAACACGACTGTTAAAGAGAAGTGTTTTTTAAACTGTCAAAACAAGTTGAAACCCTCCTCGTGTATGGATGTTTATCTTCACAGCTCATCTAAGAAAGTGACAGCAGTGCAACATCTCTATTCACATTAGACTGAGTAATGACTTGTTAGGTGCTATGACGCTGTGATCAAGAGTCACCAGGTTTTAAAGTAACTGTGGAGTATGATACATAACTTTGTTGTTTTAAATCACTGGAGCTCCTCCTCTCCGTCTCTCAGAAATCTCTGCACAGTCTTAAAACTCTCTGGTAAATAAATCCTTCAGTACACTGCTCTGTAATACCAGCAGCTTGCAGCAGAGGGAGGTAATGAATCTGACCACAGGCATGTCTGTGCATGTTTATGTTTAGAGTGACACTAACCCAGTGTCCTACTGAGCAGCTGGAACAATAAAGACACGAAATATCTCTTCACAACAAAACAAGAGAAGTCTGAATACAAACGAGAAGGTGTTGCTTTTTTTTAACGTGGCACAAAAATCACACATCAACCATTTTTCACAGTCCACCGGCTCGTGTCAGGCCATGTGAAAAAAAAGTGAGAAACAGGGAAAAGCTCTGCCACGTGGAGTCTGAACCCCCCGACCCCCCCTCCTCTTCCTCCTCGCAGAAAAAGACCACATGGAACAAAATGTACACACACACACATTAACTCTCAGCAGGGCTGCGTCCACTCACAGTCTTATTAATATCTGGATGTGAAACAGATGTGTGGAGGTGCAAATGTAAACAAGAGCATAGCAATTACCAACAAACCTCAAAGGCCCTCATTTATATTGTATTGTGTGTGTGTGTGTGTGTGTTACAGTAAGAGTGTGTTAGTGTGTCTGCACGTGAGGGAAAAGAACAGGGAGTGGTTTTGGGGTGAAACTGGGAGCACATGAGGGAGGAGAGATTACATCAGACGCCAGAGAGGAAAAGTCTGACAGAAAAGAGCAGGAATGAAAGAAAACAGAGAACTAAAAAAAAAGAAGCTGCACCTCCATGTGAACACAACATAAGCAGCGTCAAAACCTTAACACCCACAGAGCAACAAACGGCAGAGAGGACCGTCGCCGGCAGAGATGTGTCGGACACGGTGACATGTCACTCTGTCTGTGTGACATTTAAAAACATCTGTTGTTGTTAGCTTTGTTCCAGCTGACCTCTGTGACTTCTCAGACTAAATCCAAACAGTCAGCCCCCTGATCGTCCTTCTTAATGACTCTAGTGATGTGTCGGTCGCCAACGAGCCGCCTCTTTAATGCGAATGATGGGAGTGTCGCTGTTGTGCTGAGAAACGCGTGCACCTCGCTGACCAGTTTTAAAACGATACAACTCAATTTCTCTGAGCAGATCTGTGATGACAGAGTATCCGAAGTTTAAACGCTAACTGTCCTAATTGTTCTACAGACTCAGTAGAAGACACATTTTCATTAGCCTGTGTATGAAGGCTGCCAACGGTGTTTGACTCTTAAGTGTCTACAGAGAACTGAGTCTGCTTTATTTTGCATTGTCCTCTGAGGTGCATCACTTCTCAGGCATGCGTTTTCCGCCATGACACCGGCTCCCGTTTTTCCTCTTTTTTTCCAAGCAGCAAACTCCAGTATTGATAAACACAGCCAATGCTGAAGTGTAAAATCCTGCGGTTCTTCAAGTGTCCACTTGAGGCTGACTGCAGAAGCACCAGAGGTCACATTCACATCCATTCAAAAAAGCCTGTTAGTTTCAGTGCCTTAAAACCGCCTACCTTCTCTGGTCCAAACAAATCCAGACCATTCAGGACCAGAATCTAAACTTAGAAGGAGGACATACTGGCTGCTGCATTGTTGTCAGAGAAGCCAGCACTTCAACATAGCATGTTTCCTTAATGTCTGATCATATAGTAAGCTCACTTTATCATTTTGTCTCTACACATCTCACTGATTGGTCCTTTCGATGTACACAATCTTGCGGCTCCGGTGGCCTTGTGGTTAGTTCGCACTCCACATGTGCAGAGATTGTAGTGCTCTGACTCTGTCCACTGTCCCATCTCTCTAATGAAGGCGTAAAAAGCCTTAAAATAAATCTTTACATGAACACAATCACAACATCAACTCACCGGTAGGTCCATTTTCAAACGTGCAATATCTTTGTGACATTTTAAAGGTTTACATTTCCACTTACTGTGATTAAACGTGTGGTGAATGTTATTAGATCAAACCCGTCAATGGCTTGCTTTGTGCAAGTGGAATAAGAGATTGTATTATCAGCCAATCAGAGTAAAGAAAATGTCAATATTTATTAAAGCCATAATGAGCCGATACAGAGGACTGGCTGCTTTGTTTGAATCCTCATTGAAAGAGTCAGTGTGAAGCTTTGTTCACTTCGACCTCTTCACAACCGCTCAGTTAATAAACTGTCACGTCGTCTAGTATGAATAAATGAACATCCAGACACTCTTCACATGCAGCATGTTAGTCAACATGTGTCTCTTCTTATCGTCCTGATCTTTAATTACATGTTATTAAAGAGACGGCAGCATTCGCTCTCTGTGTCAGCTCACACCTGTAAGTGTCACCGACTTCCTGAGTGTATCCCTCATGAATAACAGAATAACACAGTTTGTGTAGGTAAAACATTTCACGCTAGTTTAGTATCTGCTGTTTTCAGGTGAGCTGACAGCGTGCTCGTCCTGTGTGATACTAAAAGAAGACAGGACGCAGCGGGGGAGTCGTCCCTCCTTTAACACCTCTGGAAGACAGCTGCTGGTGACAAAACGCAGACGTGTCAGTCTCACTCAAGATAGAAGTGACGCCAGCTCTCGTGGTGAGAGCCGGGGTCACGGTGTGGTTATCTCATTTGGTTAAAATAGCAACTTAAAAAAGACTTTCAGTGCGTGACAGAGTGAGGTACCAGACGGGCAGATTGTGAAGGAGGGAGGGATGTAACTTTAGTTTTAACTACAAATGATGTAAAGGTTCAGTTTAAGAGCACTGGTGTGTTTCCATCCACAGCTGACAGAAGAGAGCTACAGTTCGTCCTGTTTGAAGACAGAAAACCTCCACAAGGCAATATGTTGTTGTTCGGACTCATGTGATACAGTTATCCAACTGCTGGTGCCAAATTTCAATATTTTCATTTGGAAAAAAAGAGATTTCCTGTCCAATATGACTCACCACATCACCTCGTCAAGCCTCAACACGGTGGTGCTCATGACATGAATAAGGTTAACGTGATTGGAAGTTAAAGGTCGAGGTGTGCAGATGGACTAGCGGTTGCCGGTTAGGTCGTGCCCCATTTACGGCAGACAGACTGGGTTCAAGTCTGAGTTTACTTTCCTGTTATTTATGATGTTTTATAGATCGAACAACTTCTGGATTTCACGTCATAATGAACAGAAAAAACAGCTGATTACGAGACACGCAGCTCTAATGAGAACTTTTTAATCATAATAATTAGTCCGATACATTTCAATATTAAGGTCGTCTCTTGACTTAAATTCTGGTCTTTGATCTTCCTAATTTGGATATGATGCTGAGAGATGTTTTTCAGAATTTGTGTAGAATTTGCATCCCAGCTGGGGGTAAACACAGCAGCCATGACAACCGTTGCTATGTGACGATGCAGCTGATGTGAAACAGTAACTAGAGCTCAGCGTGGTACAAAAGTATCTCAGACACATTACAGAGGAGCCACATGATTAATGCACGGCTGCCCTTTGACCTCCAGGTAACAGAACACCCGCACTGCAGCACTTCAATGTACAACAATCCACCCGACAATGAGCCGCTCGCTGAAACACTCGACACCTTTTGTTGTTGCTTCATTCAGGTTTCATTCACTGCTCCACCTGCTCGCTCATTCACCCATTCAGAGGATTCCTACAACAGCCCAACAGGAGGAGGTGAAACGGAACAGCCAAGTGTTAAATGTGGCCGCTGCTGTGACAAGGCGATTCATCCTGAGGTAGATTTCATAATCAACTCGTCATTTTTCAAGATTAAAGGTTAAATATACTCGCTTTCCTCAAGATTTTGATTATGGACTTGGGTTGGGAACCGGAGGGTCGCCGGTTCTAGTCCCGATGCGGACCAAAATATGGAAGTTGGTCTGGTAGCTGGAGAGGTGCCAGACCACCCCTCGAGCACTGCCGAGGTGCCCTTGAGCAAGGCACCAAACCCCCACCAGCTCAGGGGGCGCCTCCCGTGGGGGCTGCCACCGCACTTTGACATTTCTCCATTAATGTATGTCCACAGGTCTCGTTGTGCATGTGTGTGATTCAGGCCTGTGTGTGTGAGAAGCATGTCTCTAAATAACAGAGTGCGAACCAGAATTTCCCCCTTGGGGATTAATAAAGTATATAAAATGAAAAAATAAATAAATAATATTAAACTGAATATCTTTGGATGCTGTGTGATAAACAAAAGTACAAATATTAAGCGTCCCGTTGTCCTGCAGAGTTTCTCTGGACAACACATCTTGTTTTCTACATGAAGCATGTTTGTCTCGTTCTGATCAGGGCTGCAGTTTCATCATGATTTCTACTTGGGCATTTAAGAGTCTGAATGTATTTAAAAAAATAAGGAAAGTTATTTTCTGTAAACGAGTGATGGTTTGCACCCCGTTGGATGGAGGCCTGCGTATAATGCCAATACTTTAACACAAATGTGACGCAATCAGATGCAGCTCAAGCTCGCCATCAGCTTCCCTGCAGACCAATCGATGCAAATTTTGTAAATTTATTTACACACAGGCAAATGTATTTTTTCTGAAAGTGATTCTAAAGCTTTCACATCTGCACTCCTGAAAATATCTAGATACTCTCCTGACCTGGCTGTTCACACGTGCACCTCACAGCAGGAGACTATCCCTGTCAGACATGAGGTGGGGGAGGGGGGGGGGGTGCAGAGGGTCTCCTGAGGTAAGACGTGACGCAAAAAAAAAAAACGAAGAGAAAGTAGTGGAAGCATTCACACATACAGCTCCTCCTGGAAAAATCAAGAGTTTTTAAGAAGGTTAGAAAGCCCTGCATCAGTTGCTTTCAGGTCATATGGCAGGCTGCTAATAAAAATCCAACAAGGGGGGCACCGGTAGCCTAGTGGTCAGTGTGTGCACCAATGTACGGAGGTTGAAGTCCTCCAAGCGGGCGGCCCGGGTTCTAATCCGACCTGTGGCTCCTTTCCTGCACGTCATTCCCCCCTTTCTATCTCTCTCTCTGATTTCTGACTCTATCCTCTCTCATGTCTCTAAAATAAAGGTGTAAAAAGCCCCAAAATAAAAATCCAACACAGAACAGGGACGGGTTAAGTTCAAAGGATTTCTGGACTTTCTCTCCACAGGTCAGTAAACTGTGAGCTGGTTCTTTTGCCCTGCAGGAAAGTGCAATGAGCCGGATTATCTTCAGACGTAAGCGTATCGTTTGAGTATCACAAATGTTTCCTGTGATGCAGAAAGACTTTGGTAATGTTGACAGAAATAAGTAAGAAAGGTTTATATTGAACTGAAGAACTCTTCTCTGTGACTTTAAAGACTTCTCTGTGCCACAACTTTAAAATATGACAAAGAAAAAAAGACGTATTGTATCCTCCTAACCCCACAAATCATCCAGATGTTTTCCTCACAACATTCCTTTTACCGTTCGACGCCTCTGGTCGACATGATTGAATCTTAATTCTCGTTCATTATAAGTCTGGCTCTTGGCGTGAAGCACTGTGGTGGATTCACGACCTCACACGTGTGAGTCACACTCGCAGATGAAGACGGGATAGTCAGTAATTCTAGCAAGAAGCTGACACTCTGCTGCTCGTCACCTTAGCGTCAACAATAGGATGCAAACTGTTTGTAAATGACAGTATCCTCCTCCTTCCTCACTTTCCTAACAAAAGGAGAAAGAGTCTCCGTGATCTGCTGACTCATCAGTTTGGGAGAAACCAACTGCCTCTGCCAGTATCCCGGATCCATTTGCATACAGCTTTGTTTTCAGCCGTTGGATCATGGCCCTGAGGGCAGCAGGTGGTGGAGCTGAAACTTCGGCCTCATGCAGTCAGAGAGTTCAGATTCTCAGGATCAAAAGCTGGATTCAGGGTGAGGAGTACACCTGTACACCTCAAGTCTTCAGGGGAAACTGAGGAATGGAACCATACACATTTTCTGCCCTAAATGTTCAGCTTTAACACCACATTTGTCTGATATGATCTGAGGGACGTGGGAAGTAAAATCAGGCACAATTCAAACCATCAGCTTGTGAGAAAGTTTAACCTTATGTTTTACGAGATATGTGGATGTAGTACAGCAGAATGGGTGATTGCTTATTTTGTCCGTTTACCATAGTAACAGTCCGTAACTTGTTTAACATACTTCCTGCAGAGTGAGGACACTCACAGCAGGTCGGAGCTTTTCATCTTAGCGCACACATCGAGGTATTCCTGAGAGGAAACGTAATCAAAGAAATTAAAGCGACAGATCATAGGGCTTAGTTTTGTCTATTCTTAGAATCACTTCAGAACAACTTGTAAAGGTGCACAGATTGATTGCGCAAGAATCGCCCCGCCGAGCTCCGCTGCTCACTTATTGTCCAGAATAAAGGAGACTTTTAAAAGCTCCTTTCAGAGCATGACATGTACGTCTCTGTGATCAATTTGATTTCTAGGGGAGCCCTTTCTTACCGCTGGGCACCCCTCTGAGGCGGCTGTGTCTCAGTTGGTAGAGTCGGTCATCTCTCAACTGTAAGGTCAGGGGTTCGATACCCACCTCCTGCAGCCACATGTCCGATGTGTCCTTGGGCAAGACACTTAACCCCAAGTTGCTCCCGCTGCTTCGTCGCTGGCGTGTGAATGAGTACGAATGGGATTATTTACTTCTGATGGTCACTTTACACGGCAGCCTCTACCATCAGTGTGAATGTGTAGGTGTGACCTGCCGTGTAAAAGCTTTGAGTTGTCAGAAGACTAGAAAAGAACTAAACAAGCTCAAGTCCTTTTACCTTTCCTGTATGTTTGTCTTTATTCCTTCACTGAGGACAAGTTTAGAAAAGAATCACATCCATTTAATACAAATAAAAGTCTGCTAAATCATGGGTCATTTTCAATTGTTTGAAATGGGAAGGAGCCCGGCCACAAGAGATTATGTATAACCTACTACAGTCACAGGATCTAAGGAGGGCGGAGCTTGACAAAGGGTGACTTCCTGGTGTGGGTTCGGCTTGACAAACATGACCCAGCTGCAGTCCCCTAAATGATGTAATAATAAAAGAATGAATAACCTCCTGAAACAGCTGCACATTGTAGTTTTTCAAGAATCTCATGAGCATCTACTGCAGTTGTTGGGGACTATTTTTAGCTGCGGATTAATGCTCGTGCAGCGCACTATAAGTATTTTACAGCAGCTGGATGACGTGTATGTGCTTAAGTCAAAATGAACATGTGTGCGTTCATGTTAAAGCAGAGACATGTCAGCCGGTGCAACAGAGCTGCTCATTGATGTGTTTTTTTAAACTGTGGACAACAAAAGGCGCACTCCAGCTCAGAGGATAATGTTTCTGCACATCAACCTTTGCACACACGATAATCTTTAGGATCAATTCATTGATTTGAGGACAATAACAAAACTCTTCTGCATCATCAAACTGGTCCTTTAAGAAAAAAGTGCTCCATAAATTTCTGTGACATTTCTAAACTTAGATCAGCACTACGCCCAAGCACCCAAATACCATCATAATGCACGCTCATAAACACACCCACGCAGACACTTGTGTTGGTTAGTGACACGATGCTGGATGAGCACGCTGTGTGAGGAATGCAGTTTAGAAAAGGAAGAGTAGTCACAACACAAGAGAGGGTGAAAACTGAGAGTCTATGAGAGAGAAGAGAAGACAGAGAGCGAGATGGAAACCGCACGTGTCCAGTTAAAACAGCACAAACTGCTGTGTGACATCATGTAAAATCAGGAACAGGTTGCATAGTTTAGTCTAATTCAATAATACAACCCCCGAGCATGTTGGCTGACAGCATATACAGACTTTGGAGGAGTTTGCTCTCTCTGTGCTTCACTGTTGGACGAGTTATTTTTGGCTCTGTTCTCTAACATTCTCTCTTCCGTTAATATTTTTAGACCAGCTGGATTGGACTCCACCTCAGAGTCTCGTGCAGTAACGTGGAACAGACACACCTGTATGTGCTGGATTTTTAAAGCACTGAGGCCTCGTCTGAAATCACTCCCTTTGAACTATGTAGGTCTGTAAACCTTTCTGCGTTCTAACCTCTCTCCTTTTTTCAAAAGCATCTCCAATATTGATCCTAGTTTGAGCACGTTTCTGCTCGTGGAGCTTATTAGAAACATGCAGAGGCTTTTTAGGTCGGGTACAATCACTTCTATCTGAACCAGTTCTCTTGCCCGCTTCCATCGCTGCAACACCTGTTGGTTTCACCTGATAACTGGTCTCATATCTGGCAAACCGAGGGGCGTCCAAAACAGTCGTGTGGGGGTGCCTTAAAACCGCCTACCTTCTCTGGTCCAAACAAATCCAGACCATTCAGGACCAGAATCTAAACTTAGAAGGAGGACATACTGGCTGCTGCATTGTTGTCAGAGAAGCCAGCACTTCAACATAGCATGTTTCCTTAATGTCTGATCATACAGTAAGGTCACTTTATTAAAAGAACAATCAGTAAGATCTGTTGTGGCTGAAATGATAAACAACGTTGATAACATGAATTTCCACGTTTGATTTCTTGTTTCGTTTAATATCTATGTTGAACTCCTTTTATAAATGATTAAATCTGCTGTTGAATATCAGGACTATCAAATGTAATTCTCCAGATATAGGTCGTGTGACCTACTGACCCAAAGAGGCATGTGAGACTTCACGCCACTGTATGAAAGCCACGAGACAGAAAAGATCAGTCTGTGAATTACTTCCTTTTTTTGAGGCATCGAATGGACGGAAAGAACAAAGATGGAGAGCAGAAAGAGAGTAGAAAACAGAGGAGTGTGCTGAGGCTGCAGAATTACTGGGTGGTTTAGTGGCTGCTGTAATAATACTTATGCTGGTTGTTAAGCCGATCTGGGCGGGGGGAAAAGCCTCTCTGGCTGATCCTCTGCCCTTCACAACCCCTGAATGCAAAGCTACAGGGTAGCACAGACGGGCTACTACACCAGCATCATCACATGTACCCTCTGTAACAAACGCTAATGTCATTACAGCGGGCTTAGGAGCGTGGGCTCATATGAGGACATCACCATGCAGTGGTTCAAGGCTCGTTTCCCAGCACCAACCTTGGCTTTTAAAAACCTCAAACCAGAAAAAATGGCTGGTGGTGTACGAGTGGGTTCCAGGACAGACCAGATATCCTTCTACATGGTGGTCCAAAGCTTTTTAAATCAAACCTGAAAACAGATGGGACTTGTCACTGTGTGTGTGTGTGTGTGTGTGTGTGTGTGTGTGTGTGTGTGTGTGTGTGTGTGTGTGTGTGTGTGTGTGTGTGTGTGTGTGTGTGTGTGTGTGTGTGTGTGTGCCTGTGTGTGTGACCGTGTGTGTGTGTGTATTACCTTAATCTGCTGTCTGCGCAGCATTGCCAGCTCCCTCATGTCCCTGAAAGGCTGAAGCAGGTAGTGGTAGAGCTGAGTCGTCGCCTCCAGCAGCTCTCCGTATGCCTCGTCCTCCTCGGGGTACACCTGCAGCAGCTCCACCATGCTGTCCATGGCTTTGTGCTTGTCCAACACCTGGAAAGAAACATGCAGAGGAAAGATGTAGCTTGGGCGCTGGTGCAGACAGATCCATAATGTGCGACATATTTCAACATGAAAGGACAACGCTTGTACCATTTAAAATTTGGTTAAAATAACAAACGTAAAGAAAGGATCAAAACTATTGTATTCCTTCCATTTCCCCACGTCCCATGAGTCTGTGGCAATCATTAAGGCCGACTGCGGATGGAAATGGGGTTCTTCCCTGCATGTCATTCCCCAATCTCTCCCCCTGGTTTACTGCTCTATGCACTGTCCTATTGAATAAAGGTCAAAAGCACCAAAAAAATCTAATAATATATTTTTAATCGAATGCATAACGCCCCAGATGGCAGGATGATTCATCAACAGTTTGTACGCTTTTAAATTATGACAAATACTAAAAACACCACGAAGAACACCTACGTTAAAAAAACTTTTTTAGCCCTTTTCACAGTAAAACGCTGCAACAGCGCATTGAATAAAACCTACGCCATCATCATTCAGATTGATTCCATAACAGCGTAGTATTGGTGTCCCAGTCTATGAAGTGCGAGAGAGCACGGCGCAACAGGAGCTCCACATACACACAGTCAGACATGCACACACACACCCAGCGCTGCTCTCCCCCACTGACATCGCCGATTCCAACTCGCCTCTTGTAACGCCTCTAATACTACCTCCGGAGGTGGTACAGAGGTGGGATCCCTTCATCCCCCAATTACGCCACCGCAACACTCCTATGAAGGCAAAACGTCACTTGGCGTAAATATGGCGCCTTGAAACAGCGGTCTGAACAGGGATTCTGTCTTTGTGGGGTGTTTCAAGTGGTTGTTGGAGTTGTATGAATATGTACAAGTAGAATGTCAGTAAAGTTAATGATATTAATAACAACAAAAATATAAGTATGTCACCATAACTCTTCTCACTGAGTATGAAATGACTTACTTTATAAACCTCTCCAGAAGGTTCATGTAACTGAACAAAAACAGCCTCCTTAATAACGTTCATTATGTGTGAAGCGAGCTTCGATAAATTCTTTGGAACAATTTGTTTCATGTGAAGTCTAATTCGGACTAATTCACGTTAACAATGAGGCCCAAACAAAAGCTCGTTCAAAGCTCAGGGGGGAAAAAATAACAAGCTTAATCTATAAAAGTGAGGGAGTGAGAGAGAGAGAGCAGGTACAACAGTGTGAGTGTGTGTGTGTGTGTGTGTGTGGTCAGGTAGATACCATATAATATACAGTACACAGAGCAGGAGGTGGCTCCAGCAGTTGCTGATTCACACCATATGTCCAGCCGTGCACAGACTCGTCATTGTGCAGCAGATAAACGCTATCAAAACAGCTATTGTACACACAAATACAATTCCTCTCCCGGCTCTCAGAAACCAGCATCTCCAATTCAAAAAGCACAATACTCCTCCTTCACTCCCGCCTCAGATAATACTGAAATGTTCCTCCACCCAATCTTCATCCACAGCGCTGAATAAAGTGCTCTTCTCTCCGCAAGACGCCGTAGATATGAATAGAGACTCTTATATTAACTCCGGGCTGATTTTTCCAAAGCCCTTCACGTTGGGGCAGACACTGCACGATTCAGCTCGGAAACACTGCTCCTTCTGTTCACCTTGAGCCCCTGTCTCTGTGGTAACCACTGGCCAACCGTACACCAACTCTCTGCGCCTGTAGACACTGCTAGACAGGAAACCCCTCGGGCTAAATGAGCCGGTCCTGTCTGGTATCTAATAATCTAAACCGTAGATCTGACACTGGACTGATATCTACAAGGATTGTCATGATACTAGAATTTATTATTTCTAAACTATGAGATTAGTTCAAATCAAACTGTATTGGTACTAGGAGTGTGCGACATATATCGTTAATATCATAATCGTTGTTCAAAGATGTACAAAATGACAATATCGAGTGTCACTCATTTTGCGAGGGTCCACACACGTTCACTGCATTTGATCAAGCCTAGTAGACAGACTTCTACACATGCTGTGTCCAAGCATCATAACAACTTAAGATAGCGTAGCTTCCTGCAGGGCTTAAGTTATAAACGAGTAAACAAACTATTCCCCCCTTTGATTAAAGACTAGATCCTTGTTAAAGATAAAAGTTATTCAGAAAGCATCTTATTGCCCTTAAAGCCCCGTTTCCGACCCTAAAGAGGGGTGCTGGACACACTGCAGTCCGTTGATTGGTCTAATGAATTGTCACTCGTGAGACAGCGGTAACATAAGGACAAATACAAAACGCTCCATGTTTAAATATCACGTGGACTTCAAGAGAGTAATTTCGAGGCTGTTTTTTGCGACTAACTTTAGCGCGTAGCACCGCCCCATGGACGACCTCGAAGGTGCAGACTTCTGGTGGACGTCTTCCATTGTTGCCCTTCGTTTTCTGTGTCATATTCCTCCTTGTTGAATTTGTTGATTGGCTACACTGCGTCACGCTGCTATGAGGTCACGCTTTATCCAGTTAGGGGAAACACAAGCAAGATCAGGGTTTACCTTACCGAACGGTGCAAACGGGGCTAAAGAGATCTCCTAAAGTGAAAATCTGTCAGGAGTGAGGAGGACTTTTAAGAGTTTCTCAAGCATGATTAAAGACGGAGACAGTTACAGCTCTGCCACAGACTCATATTAATATCAACTTGACAATTAGAAAGGTTAGTTCAAGAGTAATTCTCTTCACCCATAACCAACAACAAAGAGCCCACTGGTAAGCCCACTGGTGACGTTATTTTCTGAATCCAAAGTAATGTTCCTGAGCCAGTGGTTACAATGGTCGGGCAAGTAATCTTTAAAAACCAGTGACCCAGAGGACCAGTGGAAGATTTAACTTCAGGTCAACCTCCTGTTGACATTAACCTAAAGTTCCTCTCAGTGGCTTCACAGAAATACACAGAAGAAGAAAATATCTAGACTAGAGGTCTGACTGTAACTTTGACTAAACTGAACTTCAATTTAAAATGTTCGTATGCTAAATGTAGCTGATACCTCCATTCAGAGAGCACTCCAGTGACTGTGTAATTACAGGGCGCTGTGAGTGATATGAGCTGTAGCATAGCTGCTCCAGCCCTATCATCAGGACTCACTCTTCCAGTTTGTCAGTCCTGAATCTGCTCCGTCTGGCTGGAGTACTTTTGTCTCTCTGTGTTCCTTTTAATTGAAAGTTCTCACAGGAAGAACACGCCTCGTCTGTGATCGGAGCAGACACTCTTCTTTAATAGCTCTCTGAATGAATGAACGTCCTTTAGGAGATGTTAACAGCTAAATGAATCCATAAAGGGAACACCAGTGATCTCTGTCTCGTGAATAGTCTCTGTGAATCAACAGAACTCAGACCTGAAGCTAGAAATCCTTTGATAAAATGTTTTCCCACAAAGCTACCTTAAAGCAGACTAATCTTACATTAGCATCTCCGTCACAAACACATGAGCACAGTGAGGATGCCAAAGTGAAAACATAACAAAGAGGGGAAGCCTGACACGTCATACACAAAGCACACAGACAGAATCATTCCCGAAAATAATGCTAGTTGGACGCTGTTCAACTCCATACAGCCCTCATGACAATTAAGTCAACGTTGAATCACTTTTTTTTTTACATTCTCGTCACCCATAACCAACAATAAAGAGGCCAGTAACACCATAACATGTGACCAGTAGCTTGTAACACGGGGGCCTGATTTTCTTTAACAAAAGGCCACAGATCATGAGACACATGAGCATCGTACATCGGTGTTTTCTATAAGTCAGTCTTCTTGTGACAAGAGAACGACCGAGGTGATGCTTTTATTGCTAATGGTTACAGAGACAGCGAGCATCTTCAAGTAATTGTCACCACTTTATACTTTCTTCTAAACCCATCATATCTTAATCCCAATCTGTGGTCTCCACTTCATGGTAGCAAATGTTATAGAAGAGCTTCACGCTGATTAGTCTCTGAAGTCTCTAGTATGTATCATTCAATTAAATCCCCAAAGCAGGGCGTCGGATAGCCTAGCGGTTATGTTGTGATCCCTGTGTACAGAGACTAGAGTCCTTGATGCAGCACCATGGGTTCAAATCAGACCTCGGCCCTTTCCTGCATGTCGTCCCCAACTCTCTCCTCCCAACATTTCCTGTCTCTCTTCAGCTGCTCTATCCAATAAAAGCAAAAATGTCCCCAACAATTTGTTTAATATCCTCCATGAAAGTCTGTCTTTTATAGACTTTCATGCACGACTAAGAATGGAATCAGGTCATCACATTTGAAAAGCAGGGTCCAGGAAAGTTTGGAGAGATTGTCCATGAAAGTTATCAAAACTGTGAATTAATTCTCCAAAAAGAAAAATTGCAGAAAACAAAGCTATCAAATCAAAGACTAGTCCAAGCTAATCTGGAACACGTATCAACGACTCTCGAGAGCAGGAACTCTGATATTTTAGCTTTGCTACAGTCGAGGTTTACGTAGAGAGAAATACGAGGAAAACGGAAACACAGAAAAGTCAATAAAGTTGGTCTGAGGGGCGCTGATGGCACCAGTGGTTAGGACACGCCCCATTTACGGAGGCTATAGTCCTCCAAGCAGACTGGGTTTGAGTCCGACCTGCGGCTCCTTTTCCTACTCTATCCACTGTCCTGTCTAAAGAGGGGCAAAAGCCTTAAATCCTGCTCTGAACAACAATCCAAAAGCAGAAGATATTTAATGTTCAAAGAAATAAAAACAGAAAAGCGGTACAAAGTCACATTTGAGAGGCTGCGATCATTTAAGATTCCCTTATATATAACCAAAACACCTTCTTAAAGAAACACTTTTGTCTGATTCATTTCAGTAACTGGGTCAGTCATTTTTAAGGCTGCTGAACTATCCTCGCGTAAAGCGACACGTGTTTCTTGACCTTTGACCTGCCTTGTTGTGTCCAAATGTTGACAACACATTGATAGTTGTTCCTCACTTACAGCAGAGAATCAACGAAGCTCAGCACAGACTTAACCATACGAAGGAAGCATTAGATGTGATGGTTAGATCGATAAAGACATTAATCACCCACGACTTGATAAATCAATCTTCTTTGATTCCATTAATTTAGGAGGGAAAGCTCAAATTCACTGCTTTGAGTTTGTCAAATGTGAGGACGAGATTGCTTAGGCTTCACGTACCATGACTGTTTACTTTGAGTTTTGTCTGCTAGCTTGACAACTATAAGAATCCCTTTTTCACAATCTCTTCCGTCTTCCCGATCTAAAAAAACATGATCATCGAGACAAAAATCACAGTGCAGTGCAGCTTGACTCGGCCGAATCTACGAGCTGACGTGTGTCAAATCAAACTGAAAGCTCCCCATCTCCTTCAGACAAACAAGTCAGACGTTGTTTAATGAAATAATCTTCTTCCTAGATTGGCCGAGCCCTCTCACAGCTGTTTGTGTGTTGATCAGCTGAACAAAACAAAACAACAGAAAAAGAAGGAGGTGAGAGACTCTGCCTGGGGCTTTGTCTCCTCTCAAACACTCACACTGACTATGACTATGATTTTTATCCAGACTTTACAGTAACAACTGCACTGTTCTAGTTGAACTCTAACAGGGAGGTGATGTTGTCATCGCACATTTCCTGCAGTAATGAGAGAAAACATACGTAAGCGTCACACATGAGTGTTGTGTTACATGCCTTCAGCTGTCCGGCTAACACTGAAACAATCTCAACAGCTGTGGTGACACATCATTTCTCTAACTCCACCTCTGATTGTTCTCCACGTTTCTATGTAACAACTCCCCTCAGAACGTTCAGCCAACTGCAGTGTACCGTCTGTGGCCGGACGGGATCATATTTCAGGCCTGTGAACGTGCAGCCGCAACAGATGGTAGATCACAAAAGAGGAGGAGGGGAGGAGAGGAGGAGGGGAGGATAAAGGAAGAGGAGGAGAGTGAGCAGACCACAGCTACATTTACACCACAAGTACCAGGAACTTTGAGTCCCAGAAGATTCTTTCAAAAGTAACTAAGAGGTTCCTCCAATCCATTAGTGTTCAAGTTTCAAACATGGTCTCAGGACAATATGAAGAAGACAAATTAGTCTGCCAGAGTTTGCATAAGACATTAAGGAAACATGCTATGTTGAAGTGCTGGCTTCTCTGACAACAATGCAGCAGCAAGTATTTCCTCCTTCTAACTTTAGATTCTGGTCCTGAATGCTCTGGATTTGTTTGGACCAGAGAAGGTAGGCGGTTTTAATGCACCCCCACACGACTGTTTTGGACGCCCCTCGGTTTGCCAGATATGAGACCAGTTATCAGGTCAAACCAACAGGTGTTGCAGCGATGGAAGCGGACAAGAGAACTGGTTCAGATAGAAGTGATTGTACCCGACCTAAAAAGCCTCTGCATGTTTCTAATAAGCTCCACGAGCAGAAACGTGCTCAAACTAGGATCAATATTGGAGATGCTTTTAAAAAATGGAGAGAGGTTAGAACGCAGAAAGGTTTACAGACCGATGCAGAGCTGGCTAAACACTGAAGCTTCAGTGTCCACCACATGGCAACCTGCGTGAGCATCCACTCTAGAGAGGAGGGGGCGGGGGGAGACAGCTCTCTACAATGTTTTGAATTTGGACCGCAGTACCATTTTTAAACACTAGGTGTCAGTTGCATATTGCTGCATCCACTGCAAAAGAGAAATGCAGGCTGCAGCGCTCATCCGCTATGCAGATGCCCCCCCCCCTCTCCTCCCACATAACACAGACTCTCATCAGCCCCACAGTCAGAACATTTTTTAAATTCTATTGTTTATATTGGTAAATTTCTTATGTTTTATTGTATTTAAGTTCTTGCTTTTTTGGCTGTATTTCCCTTGTTAACTGTTCTTGCACCAATACACCAAGACAAATTCCTTGTATGTGTAAATGTACTTGGCAATAAACCAGATTCTGATTCTGATTCTCGAACACCACCGTAACAGCTTTAAATGCTTTAAGTGTGATTACTGGTGTTCATTATTATTACTTCTAAAGAGGGACGTAAATAGGATTGCAGAGCCCATCCGTAAAGTCTCTGTACTTTAACAAAGTACTATACCTGGACTTTGAGATCAAAATCATAATGCAGGTTGACATCAAGGTGCAACTTTACAATATATATTGAAGACAATCAAAAGAGTAGACGTAAAGCCAGGGATGACAGCAAGAGGCAATGTGCTGTCAGAAAGCAGAGGTGCAGGTTAGTGTGTGTGGAAAAGAGAACTGAAGGGAAGTTTTTCTGTGGGAAAAACTGCACTGACGACCTCCAAAAGTCCCGAATCCCTGGAGAAAGTTCCTGCGGTGGTAACGCAGCTCAGACACAATTATATCCTGAGAACAAGATACTTTTCTTTGGGTTCTTACAAGCCTGTGATTTCTCTGTTCCTCATTAAAAAAAACGTGACTTGAACAAATGCCAGATACTTTTAAATACAATCCAGACTCCAAAGAATGAATCTCTGGGATGTAACGTGCTGAAAATGAAAAATCTGGGACAGGGACTTCCTTGTACTGTTCAATGATTGAAGTGTAGTTTATTCAGACCCCTCCCTTTGGAGTAAGCTAGGAGATATTTAAGGTATCTGTTGTTGGATGCGCTTCTTTGTTTACATGGTGTTCATTACTTGGGAAAGCAGTAATATGTGTGCAGCACTTTGAGTCCAAGGCAAATTTCCCCAAGGGGGCAATAAAGTGTATCATATCATCGTAGTGTTTTTCAAAGTGGGAGTCTCAGGAGGATCTCGGACAGAAATGAAAATCAACGACGTGTATTATTTATAACAACATTTCAATATATGCCTTTTTAGATGTTAATAATCACAGCAAATCCAAATCTTGGTGTCCATCTTTCAGTTTAAAGGAATAATGTGCGACATTTGACACATAAATACAACAGCAGTCAAGTACGTATATCCTGTGTAAACGTCTCTCTGAGTCATGACTGTCTACAATGAGGGAGAAGCTTGAGTGCCGCTGGCTGTGTTGTTGTCAGAGCCGTGTTTACATGGACGGGACGGCCGGCTCCTCCCCTTGATTATAAAAGCTTTTAGCCAAGGACTAGAGAGAAGAAGAAGAACATACTCACTGATTATTTGAATGTCACGTAAGAGTTTTTAGATCATGCTCATTCTGTGTCAGTTTACATGCAATGTGAAGCTAAAGAGCGCTAACATTAGCATGCTAACACAACAATGCAGGACACAGGTGATTGCAGCTTGAGCAAAGGACGGTTTTGTCCACCGCTTGCGACTAATGGTGCTTAATTATGTTGCGTCTATTTGATAACTCCTTCATGAGAATGCGAGTGGAGGGAGGTGGAAGTGTGTCGCTGGAGGAGAGAGGAGGCTTCAGTATGGAGGAGGTGTGGCCAAACAGAAGTTTGTTTTGGTTTATTGCTGATGATCAAGGGTGACATCTACTGGATCAAAAAGGCGTACGTTCTTCCTTTAAAAGAAGTCGCTGTGAGTGACACGGAAATATCAGGAAGTTGCTGGACCACCAAAAACTGGCCACCTACCTCCTCTTGAAATGATAACAATGTTATTAACTGTTGATATAAAGAAGGAAATAAAATAAGAAGTTATATGTTTAATATTAGATATATTTGATATTGTTATGTATAAGGGATTCAAAAATGATTTGTATGGGGGAGGTCCCAACTAAAGGGTAAAGCTAAATGGGGATCGAAGCTTGATCCAAAGGTAACTGGACTTAGTTAAAGATCTTGAAGTTTAGTCAACAAACTTCTTGGCTGTTCTTTCGTACTCTCACACCAGTTGGAGGGTATCCTTCCCAATATGCAAAGCAAGATGTCTGTGTAGCTTCTCTGTTCCGTATTTGTTCTTGTGTCTTTTAAATTGAGAAAGGAAATGTTAAGAAAAAAGTACGATCTGTTTTTGCTTTGCGGAGTTTGCACTCCTACTAGCTACGGTACGAGTTGTGATGTACTGACCCTCGTCCCCCGAGTCGTGCTGCCCACCTCTGCTGGTCACTCCATCACTTTGATTGACGAGTCTTTTCAATCCAACCAGCACTCCACAAGCTTTATTTACTGAACAGTTTACCACCGTCTGCTTTAAATGCACCATCATGACCTCAGGAGAAAGACGGTAAAAGTGGCGCTGCCAGCTTCGTCAGCGTCGCTATGTTTCCCAGCTCTGCTTACAATACGCAATGAACACACTGGTATAAAGGACGCAACCAACTTTCTAGATGAAAAAATAGGTATCCAAAGAGCATCTTATACACCTGATTTTACAGTATGTATAATGAGTAGCTAGTCCTAAAAATACCAAACATATCCAAGTGTAAGCAGAGTTTCTGTTACTATCGATAAAGAATTGGATCTAAATATTGTGCAGGTTTGGTCTTGATCTATGTCAACTATTGCAGAATCTCTATGTGATATTATAAATATTGTGGGCCCCTATCGAGTGAGTTACCCTCTGATTCCCACCCCTGTAACATCTATTTCTTATCACATCCTTGAAACATAAAGTAGGTCTTTGTGCTGTATCAAGCCATTTAAACTAATAAAGATCGAAATTACAAAAACATTTTACATTTTCTTTGTAGAGTCAACACCTCAAGTACCAGATTAATCAGAACAAATATTATGTAACTTAATGAAATCGTGTTAATTAATCACCTCTTGCATGCGTCTCTTGGATCTCTCCAGAGCCTCCTCGTAGCCCTTCTGCCTCAGCTCACTCAGGCTCTCATAGTACTCCTCCGTGTCGTCCGCTTCACTGAAAAGCACCTGTGAGAGGATCTTCCAGCCGCAGGTGTCCAGGGCATGACCCAGGTACACCTGCAGCTGGTAGCAAAGGGCGTCCGTCTCCCGCTGCGAGACCCCGGCTGCACCGAAAAGCACCGTCCACATGCCGGACGTATCCTCCGGGAAGGAGGGCAAACACGGCTCCAGGTCGGAGTTCACCGCGCACAGCTGGAGGTGGACAGCCCGCAGGTCCTGGAAGGAGAATAACCCGGCCCAGCTGAAGTCCTCACGGGCACTGCTGTCGCTCTCTCCCGGGTCTGAATCCTCCTGGGATTGCGTGACATCCACCGGATCCAGGATCTCCATATCCATTTGTTTAGGCGTCACAATATCCCAGGAGCCAACACACTCTGAAGTATTTGAAGTGCACACTTTGACAGCCTTTGTCGAGGGTTTTCCTTTGGGGACAGAATGTGGTCTAACTTTACCCGTTTGACAGACTTCATCTTTCTTTGTTTTCACGGGACTTTTTGTGCGTTTTTCCGCCGCAGCAGGAAGCAGTTCAGCGACTGTTGTTGTTGTTGTTGTTGTTGTTGTGGTGGTGGCGGGGATGTCGAGGTCCAGAAAAGTGCTCCGTCTCTGCACGGTTCTGTTGTGGCAGGTTATGGCGAACTTTCCCTCGATGTCGTTCCAGGCCACGATGAAGACGAATTTATGCCTCTCCTTTTCGTCGAAGACTTTCGGTCGGACGGACACCCATTCAGACTCTAAGTTATCCTCCATTGTGAATGACATCTCATCCAGCCAGTACAACAAAACCGAGTAGATTAACGTTCGCGTTAAAGGAAACCTCGGAGCTAAATGCTAACACTAGCGCAGATTAGTTAGCATTAAACGTTAGCGTGAAAAGTGAGATTTAACGTAACCGACGCGGCTAACAAAAGGCTGCCGAGCTTTGTTTACTCTCCTCAGCTAGCTCACCGTCGTCATCCCTCTGAACGATCCGGACATGGAGCCTTTTCAGACGGTCAAACTCGCTCGGACACCGCGGGGGTCACTCGGCGTCACACGGGAGCAGATAACGTCCGTTGTCATGGCACCCGTCCGCGCGGTGATTATAACCGTTGACTGTGTTGTTCTTTGTCCGTTCCGTTGGCAGACAATGCGGTCGCGCGACTCGGCTCTGCTGCTGCTCGGCGTCACGTGTGCGCTTCTGTTTACAAGCATTCAAGGTGCGTGCGTGTTTGTCAAATCCGGGGAGGGATTTAACGCGTGAACCAGACGTCCCCCCAGCAATGGTGAGTTCAAGGTCCAGGATAAGAATAGGAAATAGAAGATTTGTACTGTTTATTTTTCAGAATCAAAATTATTATTTTTTTGAAATACTTTATAAATCCCTGAGGGAAATTCTGGTTTATACTCTGTTATTGAGAGACATGCTTCTCACACACATTAATTAGTCAGAGTGGGGCTACTACACACTGCTACCAAAGCTGATGGGGGTTCGGTGCCTTGCTCAAGGGCACCTCGGCAGTGCTCGGGAAGTGCCCTGGCACCTCTCCAGCTACCAGAGCAACTTCCGTATTTTGGTCCACACCGGGACTTGAGCCAGGGACCCTCCGGTTCCCAACCCAAGTCCCTACAGACTGAGCTGCTGCTGCCACCCCAAAAAGAATCAGAAATACATTAATTATTCCCGGGGGGGGGGGGGGGATTTGGTCAGTGGAGTTGCTCTTAAAAACAACATAGAAGTAGGACATATAGAAATATTTATTAATAATAATACATTAGATTTACATAGCACTTTTCTGAATACTCAAAGACTCTAAACAAAGAAAAACAACAAAACAAAACATTGAAAACAATACAAAGTTGAAATAATCTAAGAGGAGGATGAGTACAGAGTTCGTTAGTGGTTGTAGGCGATGAAGAAGTAGAAGAGATGAGTTTTTTAGGGAGAGTGAGGGGGAGTATCTGATGTTTTATGGGAGGGACTTCCAGAGGGAGCAATTAGACAACATTTATTAAAAAAAAAATGCATTACCAAAGTGCCAAAGCGGATAGTATCTGAAGAAATAATGAGTTACGTATGTACAGAGAACAGGGGTTTTAATATGAACAATATTTAAAATAGAAATGTACAATGTGCTGTGTTGAACTGTGTCTGTATTGCACGGAGTATTGCACATGAGGCTCAATCACGACAGTGTTATCCAGCTTGTTTCAGTATTGCTTGGGTTTTTGGACCAAACAGTTCTGGGGACTTTTTGAAGAGGAACTATGCACTAGAGTTCCCTGAGAAATACACATCATGGGAACTTTTTTTCTGTCTACATTTGCATCGTCATGGTACCTACTATGATGCAGGAGCTAAAAAGGTTCCTAAAAGCGGTTCTAGCAACCAAAATAGCTCATATTTCCTCCAGAGCAGAATGAATAAAAAAGAATGAGGGTTTCAACAGTACCTAGAACTATGAAGACGTTCCTACAGTCCGAAAACTCTTATGGGTGACTGAGAAAAATGTTGACCAGTTTACAGACAGATTTAAAGTAAACATAATACAGTGGAGAAGTTTCCAGTTGTTCAGGACTTTCAAAGGGAGGTGTTATAGAGTCTAATGGCCACAGGCCGGAATGCTCTCCTGTGACGTTCTGTGGTGCATCATGGGGGGGGTGAGTGTTGCACTGAATGTTCTCCTGTGTTTTGCCGGCACGCCATGCAGTGGGTGGGGGGACATTGTCCGAGATGACACGCATCGTAGACAGCATCCTCCTCTCTGACACTGCCTGCTGCCCCGGCACACAACAGCAACAGGATAGCACTGGCCAACACAGACTCCAACATCCTCAGCATCGTCCTGCAGATGTTAAAGGACCTCAGCCTCCTCAGGAAGTAGAGGCGACTCAGGCTTAGGCCCTTCTTGCAGACGGCAAGAAGGGCCTAAGCCTCGGTGTTCCAGTTTGTTATCCAACACTCCCAAGTAGGCTACTTGTAGTCCTCTGCAATGTCCAGACTGACCCCCTGAATGATAATGGTCAGTGTCCCAAAACTCATTTATTTAACTAATCACTCTTTCAGCAAAACCTTAGGTTTACATGGAAGCTACTTGACGGGAGGAGCTGAAATCCAACATTTACAGGATGGGTGTCATCTTCTAAAACAGAGCCGGATATCCTCTGTAACTGTCTGCCGTAGCCTACGGGGATTCTGGGTTGAGCTGTGACTCTCCAATCAGCCTACAGGACAATTTCACAGTTTGGTCCAGTAGGCTGATTGGAGAGTCCCAGCTAATCTGGGAAGTAAAAACCTCTTTACAATTTTACTTACGACAAGTTAAAGCAGTGTCTGCATGAAGATAGTGCAAAATATACTGAGACCGTGCATTTGTGCAGATGTATTGTTATTTGAGGATTTGTTTGTAAGATTATTATCTCAAAGAACAAGGGATTTAAATTTAAGACCTCGTACATGTTTACTTCCCCCTTTCTCTGACAGCTTTATAGAAATATTTATCAAACATTCACTGACACATATCCGACTGCACCTCTGAAACAAACAGGGGTGTATTTTCCCACGTCCCCTGAACGCAGCACAACAGTCCCTTTAAACAAAAGGACAGAAAGAGACACCAAATAAATCATCGATTTAATATTTTGATGTTCTTAAATTAAACATTTGATCATTTCCTGCCCCCCTCTCTCTCTTTGTTCTCTCTTTGTTCTCTCTTTCTGCTCGTGTCCCTCTCTGGCAGACGTGCACGAGGAGCATAAACATCTGCACGTGGGTAAATCCATGACGCAGTCACGCAGAGAACGTCGAGAACAAGACGTCTAAATGCTGTACGGCAATACCACTGGGACAAAAGACATCACAGACGAAAAGAGAAATGTTTGCTTTAAACTGACTGGTTTAATCAAAAGGAGGAAAAGTGCTTTTCATAAATAAATACATAAATACAATTATACTCAGTCCTCTTCCTGTGTACATGGCATGAACAATCCTATAGTTTTTGTAATATAGGCCTATTGTATTTGGAAGTTTAGTTATTTTAAATGATGTCTGAGGTTAAATAGAACTTTATATCACATATTTTCAAAGAAGCATCACTTTTAAATGCACATAAAGGCACATAAACTTTACATAAATGTTACAACTATCAAAAGCTCCACAGACTTTTTATTCAAGCAAATGTCAATGTTAAACAACATCTGTGACATGCAAGGCCATTATCATATATTAGACATTTAGGCCTGGGCATTCTCTCCACTAGAAACCCCAGGGCGTGGAAAAAAGAGACAAAGACAAGTGCTTTCTTTTTTTTCTTTTTTTTAACCTTTATTTAACCAGGTTGGTCCCATTGAGATTAAAAACATTGAAAGCACTAACCACTGCGCCACCAGCACTCCGCGTGTCAACCTTTTAAGGTGTCCTTGATAGCAGGATGGAGAAGATGTTACTGCTGTTGATGCATTCAAGGGCTTCTGTGTATTACATTTTTGGATCACAAGGTTTTAAAGTGCACAATGAAATAGAAAAAGACTGGGAAAATGTTTGTGTTTAAAAAAATGGACGTGCAAACTTGTTTTCTACAGAGCCCAGGAAGTCCCCAAAAAGGGATTTTTCTTTTATTTGTATGCACAAAATAACTGCTCACACAAGTTGGATGATTACTTGTGTGAACAGGATAATTATATCGTGCACACAAATCATCATCTTCCCTGTTTGCTCAAATTCATATATTGTTCACACAAGATGATTATCTTGTATAAACAAGTTTTCATCTAACTTGTGCTCACACATTCATTTCTTTTTCCTTTTGGGACTTCAGGGGCTCCGTAGTTTCCTGCCTTTGTTTCCAGAGTAAAGGGTCAAGGTATCTTTAGAAGTGGCTGAAAAGGTAAATTTTTTGTGCTGACGGGAGATTCCACAGATAAAAACAGCAACAAGAATTCACAGTTCAAAGGACACACAGACAAAAATGTATTCAAAACAAACATCGTTGATTAAATCAAGTCACAATGAAGTGCTTTCACAGACAGCCAGACATTTATAAAAAGGACCCTGCACCATTCAACTACCATACAGCACATACACACCTGTTCCTATAGAGTGCATACAGGTACATACACCAACTGTACATATGTTCACACACACTCACACACACACGCACGCACGCACGCACACATACACACATACACACACGCACGCACGCACGCACGCACACGCACACACACACACACTAATTGAAGTTTCGGCAGTAGCTCAGTCTGTAGGGACTTGTTGGGGAACAGAGGGTTGCCAAGTCTGGAAATCGGTCTGGTAGCTGGAGAGGTGCCAGGGCACTGCTGAGGTGCCCTTGAGCAAGGCACCAAACCCCCAAATGCTCGGGCGCTCTTTCATGTGCAGCCCCCTCACTCTGACATCCCTCCATTAGTACATGTCCACAGGGTCATGTTTGTGCATGTGTGTATATCTCAGCCTATGTGTGTGTAGCATGTCTCAACAACAGTGTAAAATTAATTCCCCCTCGTGGAAGTTATTACAGAGATCTTCTTCTTTCCACAGACCTGAGGTCAGCAGGTAGTTTGCACCATGGTGACTAAACGTACCTTCACCTGATTCAGTCCTGACTTCAGGTAAATTCAGAGGGCCCTGTATCTGCTGATCTGAGGGATCTGATCAGGCTGTAGCCAGAGAGCAGGTAAGAAACATACCCAGGCACCAAACCATTGAATGCTTTGTGGACCAAAAGTCATATATTGAATTGGATTCTGCTGGATGAGAACAGTCATGGAGAATTAAGAGCTCGCCTCACGCTGCAGCCTTGTTTTGGGACGTTTGGTTGAAAGGTTATTGAAAATAAATAAATATGGTTCACTGGGTGAAGGTCACGCATTAAATCTATTAATAAAGTCCAGCAGTGGGGTTTTTCCCATGTCTTCATATTCCCACCAGAGAATCCCTGCCAACACTCTGAATAAACACAGGAAATCACAAGACCCTCGGACAGCTGCTACAAAAGGCTGGTGTTACATAACGGTGTCAGACATGCAGCTTCCACAGTCAACACATTTAAAATGAAATCCACCAATCACTAAAGACCATGCCCTGATCATTTAACTACATAAATACCAAGTATAAACCTGTCCTTGATGACTGAGGGAAACTACAGCTCACCTGTTGTTATGGCAACAGTCCACAGGGTGGCAGCAGAGGATCATTTCTAATCATTTTTAAGATTTATTTTTGAAGAGAGAGACACTCTTTTTTTGTAAGCGTGTCTTGAGTAAAGAAATAAAACGCGGGTCTGATCTCCTCTGACACACCGTTAATAAGTCTGGGGGCTCTGACAATAAAACCCTGTCCCCCTTTAGTCTTCAGCCTGGACCTTGGAACAGCCAGCAGAGCTCTACCAGAGGATCTTAGACTGAGTCCCTCATCATGGGGGGAGGTAAAAGCTCAGAAATATAGGAAGGGGTCGCTGTGCCTTAAAAGTGATGAAAATAATCTTAAAATCAACCCTAACATCAACAGGAAGCCAGTGAAGGGTAAGGGTTCAAATCAGGGGGATGTGAGCACATTTCTCGTTAAAAGCCGGGGCTGGACTATTTGAAGGCGGTGGATTGCTTTTTGACTGAGACAGGAGTGTAATGATTTTGACCAAATCTGGCACTTGAGTGAAGGAGATTAAATAATGATACAAATATGAAGCTTATTTTTTTCTTTCAACATCTTAATCTAAACACTAGAGGAGCACCGAGCCTAGCGGTTATGTCGCCCCATATACAGAGGCTATAGTCCCCGTTGAATTGGCCGTGGGTTCGAACCCGACCTCAGCACTTTGCTGCATGTCATTCCCCCACTCTTCTCCCAACATTTCCTGTCTCTCTTCAGCTGTCCTCTCTAATAAAGGCAAAAAGGCCCAAAAAAATAACTTAAAAGACCCCTCAACTAAACACTATGATACACAAAGATTCGCAACACTATGGCTCCCAAAGATGTACTTATTTACTTGCCACTACATATCGTATATAGCACTTTTTTACACCTCAGCACCTGAATAAGTGGTGTGTTCTGACCTTTCCCGTGTTAATCTGAACAAACATAATATACGGTTACATTTAATTATGTTTTATTACAAAAAAAGTGTTATTTGAAGGTTTAATTTTGGGGTTGTATGCCTTTATTGGAGAGATAGGACAGTGGGTGAAATCAGAGAGATAGAGAGAATGACAAACGATATGCAGGAAAGGAGCCACAGGCCCGGGTCGCCCCCATCAGGGACCACAGCCTCTGCACATGGGTTGCTCAAACCAACCACTCTGCCACCAAAGCCCCCCGACTTCTCTCTACAGGACAAAAAAAAAATCCACTCAGTCGCTAATTTTGTTCAATTTCTTTATTGTTTCACATCACTGAGTTTTTTTTTTGTAAGACAACAGCGGGCAGTTTTGGAGTGTTAAGGCTTTAACCCGTGTGCATTCACAGCTGTTCTCTTAAAGTCACAGTAACTCACTAAATCAGACAGACAGTTATTGTTATTAAGTCTGGAAAGCTAACATGAAGCATCAGAGAGTAAAAATGGTCCTAAAGAGAGAGGAAGAAAGTTCAGCATGTTGATCTTTTTTGGTATGTAAACGTAGAGGAGTGCGAGCAGACACCACCCGGAGGCTTCTCCTTTGTTTGGACGCCTTTAAAAGGGGAGCTCATTGGCCTTTGTTGGCCTTATTGAAGAGAGCCTTCAGCTGCTCCTGGGACGTGGCCTCCTTCTGCTGCATCAGGTCTGCGTGGCCTTTGGTAACACCCCAGCCGTCGGGCATGGACATGGAGGGGCAGAGAGGACGGCCGGAGGCGGGCTTCAGCTTCTCCCAGTAATCACGACGAGCCCTACGGAGGACAACAGTTAGAAAAACTAAAATACAGACTTATCCTAAAGTAAAGCTGCTCCATCATCCCTTCTGGGCCTCCATACATGTGTGGTGGTGACTGTGTCTGCAGAGACCCTGTCCTCCGACTGGATTTTACTGTTCTGGTTTGTTTTGGTTGACACAGGATGGTGGGCGGGGAGTTAGTGTGTTTCCTCTAGCCAATGACAGCGCAGCAGGTGAGTTTAGGAGTGGATACAAGTCAGTGATTCAAACTGGTAAATATGGCAGACTTGGACGTAGCGGCAAAGAAGAGAAAATATAATCACAGTGAGGCGACACACCAAGCGGCTAAAGCTCGTTCTAAAACAAGGGTGAACCTTGTGTTGGCTTTTACCCGTGGACGTGGAGTTTGTCTGCTTCCTGTAGGACAGGCAGGCGCCTAATGACGGCGGTTAGCTTGAGTTAGCTTGCAGTGTAGGTACAAGCAGTAAACATACACACTACGTCCTGCAGTGAGGGTGCACTTCTGGGATGATGAGCGGCTCAGTTTGAATATTTGTGGATAGTCATTCATATTTAAATCACAAAATACATTTGTGAATCCTTCCTTTTGCATTCATGAATATTGAGACCTATCAAAATCCATAAAGAACAGTTGCTTAATTATTTTGAATAAGAAACATTTAAAGTAAAAGAAAAGAAAAAAAAGAAATCTTTACCTGGCTCTGACCCAAGGCTTGGTGTGCATCTCCAGGCCGCTGCCCCAGTTGCCGTGCTTGTCGGATCCTGCAGGCAGGAAGCCCCTCTCAGGTGCCAGCTCCTCGGCCACAGCACGCACGTGATAGGGCTCAAACCCGCAGCAGCCTCCGATGTAACGAATGCCGGCATCGTATGCTTCCCGAGCGTATTTCTGCATGTCCCATCGGGTCAGGATCCTCGGCTCCAGACCTGCAGATGAACACCAATCAGCACACACATTTAGGTTTTACAGTTTCATGTATTAAAGGTGAAGACCCAGCAGCTTTTCAGAGTGTTCACGTACTGAAGGGGAACTCGGGCAGGTCGATGAAGCCCTGGCAGTTGCAGTCAGGAGTGTGGTAAGCAAGCGGCTGGATCATGTAGTGAGCCTTCAGCCCGGCTTTCTCCACTCCCTCCTTCATCATCTTCACCGTCCTCACACAGGTGTCAGGGTCAAAGTGGCAGTTAACGCCCACAATCTGAGCTCCTGGAAAGAGGAACACAAAACAACAAGAGGTGAAACCCATTTTTAACAGTCGTCTACAAATTTCTCTTAAAGAAACAAAGACCCCTGATTTAGCAGAACCCACAAGACCTACAAATATTTATCACTGCTTGTGATTCAAAAAGTGCTGAAGGCATCACTAGCAAACTGTTGGACGTAGTTAAGTAATTAATTAAGTGGTAAAAAAGCTGGACAGTTGGAGGAAAATTCAAAGACGCTACTGAATCAGACGATGGTGGATTGCTGCAGCTGAAGTACAATATCTAAAGGGGTCATACACTCCAAGAAAAAGTCAACAAAGTCATTTAAATGAATAAATGGGAGTAATGAGTCACATCTAAGGTGCTCTAACGATGGGAAAGTTATTTAATAAGCCTGAAGTGTTGCATTCATATAATGCCATTTTTCTTTTCTCTTCCAGTTCAGACACCTAGTGTTTAAAATGGGTACTGCAGTCTGAATTCTAAACATTGTAGAGAGGTGTCTCCCCCCGCCCCCTCCTCTCTAGAGTCGATGCTCACGCAGGTTGCCATGTGGTGGACTCTGAAGCTTCAGTGTTTAGCCAGCTCTGCATCGGTCTGTAAACCTTTCTGCGTTCTAACCTCTCTCCATTTTTCAAAAGCATCTCCAATATTGATCCTAGTTTGAGCACGTTTCTGCTCGTGGAGCTTATTAGAAACATGCAGAGGCTTTTTAGGTCGGGTACAATCACTTCTATCTGAACCAGTTGCAAAATACTTCCTACATCTTCCCTGATCAGCAGTTGAAAGCGTTTCGAACTGTTGTGTTTTATGATCTTACACTTTAATTCAGATGTAGCTCATTAACTAGAATCTGAAAGTAATTCTAACAGATGATTGCTGGGCCTGTATTCCTGCCAAACATTAGAAATGTTTAAACTCTCCTCAGTGGTTTAATTTTTGCACAGTCAGACATTTGCAGCCTGAGACGGAGAGGTCAGAATAATGTTTAACCTGGTATGTCAGACCACGGAGTCCTGAGGAGACTGTTTGTCTGAGGCTGGTCGAGGTTTAACCTTCGTCTATCCTGCAGTGTAATGTAGCCGTTCTTCACCGTTGATGATGTAGGACAGGAGGTTTAGAACCACACACACTCTTACCAGCTTTGACAAGTCTGACGGCACATTCTCCAGGGCTGACCCCGTTCAGGTCTCCTTCAGGTCCGATGCACAGAGTCGCAGCCACGGGCTTCCCAGTAGTCTTCAGGACCTGGACCGCCCACTCGGCCTCCTCCACATGCTCAAAGTACTGCAGACACAAACAACGAAAACACATCGTATTTTTGGGTTCTTCCGCTTTCTTATGAACGTTTATGCCATCTCCAAACTCTTTGTTCATCCTCCTCAGAGTCAAACTCAATGCATTGAAACGTTCGTCCTTTGCATCTAAATAAATTTGCCTAAAGTGATTTCACTGGAGTCCACTGCATTATATGTTGATCGACCTCCATTTGTGAGGCGGCTGAAGTGCAAGAGGCGGCTGAAGTGCAAGAGTTTCCTTCAGCGGTGGTCTAGTGGTTAGTGTGTGCACCCCAGTGTGCAGTAAATAAGGCAGGCGGCCTGTGTAAGAGTCCGACCTGTGGTTCTTCCCCCCCCCCCCCGTGTCGTTCCTCTCAGCCTCATCTTAATGCCCATATTGATTAAGCAACACTGCACATTTAACGCTTTTATTTTTAAACCGTCTTATTATATTTTAGCAGTTTTTATCTTCTGTGGGATTTGTAACCTTTTGTTATCATAACCTTTAAATGTCCTTTTCTTAACGTCTCTTTCTATCGATGCTGTTAAGGTCTCATGTGCAGCCCTTTGAATAGATTTCCTCGATGCTGAAATGTGCAATTTAATACATAACTTTGCCTTGCTAATGTTGCTCGTTCTGCTGCCCCCAAGTGGCAATTTTTTTGCAGACATTTCAGCTTTCAAACACTTCCAGGTGCTCACAAATTAGCCCTGATCACAGCTCGTTAAGCCTCTGAACATACACAACTCTGATGTTTTCTCTCCACAGACTCCGTGAATCATTCTGTTTGAACATGTTGTTCTGAGTTTGAGCCATTCAGGAGAAAGATCACTACAATGTGTGGTCAGATCTTAAACTAAAAGAAACAAGTCAGATGCACCGTCAAGGGATCATTGAATAGGTTTTTAAAAATCCTTCCTAGACTATTACGCAAACAATTATAATGCCTATTCTCTAGATCAGTAGCCCTCCTCGTCTCTCCCCTTTCTCGCAGATTGCTGTAGTCACATACAGAGGTATTGCATATATGCAAAGTATCGTATATAAGAAATGCATAACATTATATTCAAGTGCAGCATACGCACAACAAAGCTCTTCTGGGACTTTGAAGACTTTTGACTTCAACCAGTCCAGTTGCCTTTGGATCAGACTTACCATGACCTGAGAACCTACACAGAAGACTTTGAGTGAGCCTGAATGACACATTTTGTCTTTTTGTTCGTTATAATTTACAGTGCAGTTATTTTATTGGTCAAATTAAATGGAATCTGCACTTTTTGGGGGCTTTACCTGATAAAATCTTAGAAAACAGGCCCTCTCAGATGTGCTACTGTTGTTGTTGTTTTTTTCCCCTCCTTTATTTCTCAGATATTTCACCTCATGAGAAACTGTGCAGCATCTTTGAAATGAGGGGAACTATTATGTTTTAGTAAATACCTCTGCAATTAGGAAGTCCACATTTTTCTTGACAAAGACGTCGAGCTGCTTCATGAAGATGGCCTTGACATCGTCCTGGCTCTTGCAGCTGAGGTATGAGGGAGTCTGAGAGACTCCACCAGCCACCAGAGCGTCACCCTCATTGGCCACCTCTCTGGCCAGGTCACAGGCAGCTTCGTTTATCTGCTGACCCTGCAGGTAAAAAGACAAAACAGCATTTTCTCATCAGTGCATGTAGAGGTTTCAGGGCCTCCATGCTTTCCTGCAGGAAGCTGGATTCATGCCATCTCTGGTGCCAAGCTGCCATCTCCCCAACATGAGGCCTGAGAGCAGCTGCAGTTACACACTTTAAAACACACACACAGCTTAACTCTACTCACAGTGAATTTCTGAGTGTGGCCTCTGTTCTCCAGTTTATCATCGCTAGCATAGAAAGTGAATGTCTGCATGACATTGGAGCCAGCTCTCAGGAACTCCCTGTGCAGCTGCCGCACTGAAACAACAGTTATCAGCTTTTTTTAAATTACTACTCACAACTGGATCCACAGGTTTGGGCACTGCATAGCTGCCAGGTACTGCACGGCTCAAAGAAAAAAATGAAAAGTACCTGCTTCAGGGTGCTCGGCTGCAGCCTCAGGTGTCCATGGTCCTGCTTTAACGTAGCCTCTCTTTTCAAGGGCGAAGACAAAGCCTCCGTCCCCGATGACAATTTCTCCTGCATCCAGACGCTCCAGAATACCCTGAATGAGATTTAAAGCGCGCACAAAGACACGTAAGTTTGTAACATTTAACTTTTAGGTCATTTAGAGTGCGCCAAACTACTTCCTACGAGAGACCAGGGTGCTGTGGCTGCAAAACTTGAACCATGCAATAAGTTTAAACTTGACAATTCAAGCGGCTGTAAGGTCTTTGTTTGCGTAATTTACCTTCTTTGCTCCAGCTGGTGCCATTATGATTGTTGCAGCAGTGACCGGCCCTCTCCTCTCAGCTTCAGTGTCTCTCTGAGTTTGGAAAGGGCTTTCTGCAGGCATCCATGCTACATTTATAATCCGAGAGAGGGGTGCGGTGATCCTGATGTCACTCCAAGAACCGCCTGCCCACTAAAGCACACCATGTTTTCTTTTCTTTTTTTTTCACTCCCCCTTTGGCATGTTTGCAAAAGAAAACTTATTGTTCATGCAAAACCGCACCAGCACCGCTCCTGCACCACTTATACTGTTAGTGGTGACATTTTGAACAAATCTGTGAGAGTATTCAGAGTTTTAGAGAGTGAGAATAGGATCATTATTAGTTAGAGTTTTGAGAGTTTGACTCAAGCAGAGCAGATCATCAGGGTTAACAGCCTTTAAAATATGCATGCATGCTGCAGAAGCTTAGATGCTTAAGATATTTAAGAGTTAATACTTAACAGTGAGTTTTCTGGACACCTAAATGCTTTTTTTTTAAAGATATTATTGGGGCCTTTGGCCTTTATTAAATAGGACAGCCGAAGGGAGACAGGAAATATTTGGAGGAGAGAGCGGGAGATAACATGCAGCAATGGGCAGAGGTCGGATTCGAACCCAGGGCTGCTGCTGAGGTCTATTGCCTCTAGGCATGGGGGGGCAACAACATAACCCAGTTTGGTGATGCAGGCGTGGACAGATTAGGGGCTAGCAGCCATATTTAACTTTAAAGTAGGAAAGGAACCTCTTTACATCCAGCAATTCACATAATAACAGTAAAACTGTCTCAACATTGTGCATTAAATTTCATTTGTTTATTTTACAGGGATACATAATATCATCACTCATAATCATAACATGCAATGAGCATTGCTTCATATGTTAAATACAAAGTAGATGCAAGCGCAACCTCCGATGTTGAAAAATGAAGCCTATGCTGAAGTGCAGAATTCCTGCAGTTCCTCGAGTGTCCACTAGAGGCTGGCTGCAGAAGCACAGGAAGTCACATACACACCCATTCAAAAAGCCTGTTTTTACAGCAGACATTAACATGTTCACAGTCTGGTTCTAAAAACCAAATAGGTCTGATTAGCTCATGTCTCGATCGCCACACACTGTACGGGGGGAGAATGTTTTGATGACTCATCAGTTTTGATTTGATGAAGGATAAGAGTTATTCACAATAAGGCGTGTAGCTGACCTGATTGACAGGCGGACGCGGTGTAACAGTTTGTCAGGAGGCTTAAAACCCGCCTCAGCTCCAGCTCCCAGCCTGTCATTAGGTTGACTGAAAGTTAGGCTGAGACAGCATTTCCAGCATGGAGACCGCCATCAAAGGGACTCCGGCGCCCCCTGCAGGAACAGATGGGTGACGCCACTCAGGCTACGTCCATTAATATTTACAGTCAAATTTAAGAGCTGTCATTCCTGTGAGTGTTTTAAACAGTTTGTGAAAGTTACTGATATTAAAAATCAATGCTTTTTTATGACCTACGAGAGCAAACGAGACCATCAGTGAGAAAAACAAATACTTGCTGGGTTATTCTCAATAGCTTTAAATTCATCTTCTTTACTTTTAAATTTACTCTCAATAGAAACAATGAGTATTATGCTGGTTTTCCAGAGCAGTGGACATGTAGTGAATTTACAAATGTATCTACAGCATGTCTTTGGATCGTCCCCGAGGTGTCATTTGGTTTGCAACAGAAGTTCACACAAGCCATGGACATAAAAACGGCACTAAGACTTTAGTATATATATATAATACACAACTCTAATGGATGCAATCGTGATAGATGTGAGTGAGATATGAGACACAAAGTCCAACAGTCCATAGTATAAATTTAATGACAACCGATTTATTGTGTCGGCGGAGATTGAAGAATGCCGCACAGAGACGAAGAAGGCCTGGAACCGAGACTTGTTTGTCTCAAAATAAAATCCAGAGATCAAAATGTGTTCTGCCCTCTGAGTCTGCCTTCTCACAGTAAACAATAGAGCAGGGCTATTCAACTCTATTGTTCAGGGGGCCACATTTTCAGAACGCTAAGGACCCAGGGGCCATACAAGCAAGCCCACCACAGCAGTACACTGAGCGGAAGCCGTTTCCCCCCCCATCAACAACACAAGCTTGTGATAGGCTGCAAGCACAGAAACAAAGATGTTCTATTAATAGGAGCGCTGTGCTGTTTTTAAAACTTTACTGTGGCAACGACAGTCATTCACAAGTTTTCCCCCTGTTTATTAGTTATTTATTTTTAAATTGTAAATACAACTAATCCGCGGGCCAGTCTGATGTAATCCACGGGCCGGAGTTGGCCCCTGGGCCGCCAGTTGAATAGGCCTGCAATAGAGCATGGAGCGAAAAAGCCTGAGCCACCGAAGCCCTTCCAGAGAGGGGCGTGGTCAGACACAGCTCATTTACATTTAAAGCTACAGACACAGAAACAGCCTGTTCTGAGCAGGGCTGAAATAGAGGGGTTTATAGGCATGATCAAATACAGGATCAGAGAGGATTTAGGACAAGAAACTTCACACACATGTTTTCGGGAGCTCTGAGACTTATTTACACTGGCTGTGGAAGAGAAGGAGAATATGTGACCTTTAAGGAGCGAAACATAACAAATAATCAACAGAGGTAAAATGCACATTAGGGCTCCTAAAGATTATTTAAAAACCCAACAGCTGAGGACAAATGACCTCAGACATCTGTTTGAGTTGGCCCTCCCCGTGTAATTGAACCCCGTGCCTGTTGGCAGAAGTCTAAACTCTGCATGAAGAGGATGGTGAGGGTCTTCCAGGACAGCCTTTGCCTTCTGATTGGCTCTTACTTAAAAAAAACATGACCAAGATCATTCAAGTCAATGCCAACAATCTTTTGGCAGTTTAACAATATTTCCCGGCCTGAGGTTTCCAAACCAACAGATCTTCACAAAACTTTTAGAAGCGACAACATTAAAACCTGTCAACAAGAACATTCTCTGATTCGTCTTTCTGCAGATGACGTTTGGTGTTAGCATCCTACAAGCAAACTCCCCCCCCAACTACCTGTTAGACCAAAG
Organism: Tautogolabrus adspersus; assembly: GCA_020745685.1. Classification (NCBI taxonomy): domain Eukaryota; kingdom Metazoa; phylum Chordata; class Actinopteri; order Labriformes; family Labridae; genus Tautogolabrus; species Tautogolabrus adspersus. The sequence goes on along the minus strand of CM036549.1, from coordinate 15,266,299 downwards.
AGTTAAATCCTTTGTGAATTGCATCATTAAACAAGTCACTCAGAGACTTGTTTATGTTTCTTTCTATTATTGCCACTTCCTGTTTTATTTTGATACTCACTCTTATCCTGTCTTCCAGATCCTGCTTCTCATGTTTCCCGTCTTGTGTCAGCCCCGCCCTCATCAAACTCACCTGTGTCTTTTGCCCCCTGATTGTCTGTGTATTTCCCTTCCTTTAGCCAGCTCCTTTGTATGTATTTGCTCCTGATTTCTGGACTGCCTGTGTATCGAACCGGACTGAATAAACCTGCCTCATGTACTCTAGCCTGTGGAGTCTTGCTTTTGAATTCTTTTGAGTGTGTCTTTGTGTCTAAAAATGCAGCGTTGTGCTGGTTTAGCTCAGTTGGCCGAACAGGCGCCCCGTGTACAGAGGGTTATGGTCCTGGTTCGACTCCTTGTCATCATCTCTCGCTCTCTCTCCTGACCTTTCTCGTCTCTCTCCAGCTTCTCTATTTAAATAAATTGTTAAAAAGCCCCAAACATAATCTTAAAAGAATGTAAATGTGTCCACTCAGGGAATAACTAAACCTCTGAGTGTGGAAACACATCATTGTCTCACCTTTACTTTGACCCTCACAACTTCCCTCCATAACCTGCACATGTCAGTGACCTCTGAAGGCTTTTGTCATTCCTCTCGTGTCCACCAGAGTTTCCCATTTATTCACCTCACCTGAACATTCCTCCCAGCACACCTGTCCCCTGATTACTACACTGTCAGCTCCAGACCTGCATCGTTCATATCTGAACCCTGAGGAGATTCAGATCTTTACTTTTTTAGGTTATTTGCCTGAGTAGAAAAAAATGTCTGCACACCTGAATGTGTGACAGGTGCATGCGAGGAGGGTGGAACTAACAGACAATGCTCCCGCACACTGTCTCGCTTTATATTGAAATATTTATTTTATCATATAACATTTCTGTATAATCGACTTTTATCAGGTATAATATATATTTACCTGAGACTAGTGTTGTAGTTCTTGAGACTGGTCTTGGTCTCGAGACCACTTTTTGAAGGTCTCGGTCTTGACTCGGTTTCGAAATCATTTGTACTCGGTCTTGTCTCGGTCTCAGACTGGGCGGACTCTGGATTTTAAATCAAGACTGGTCAAGACCACCACTGATGGACTATTTTTCCCCGTCATCACTGTGATTAGAAAGAAAATTCCTCTTTCTAAAGGAACAAATAACTTCAGTTCATTTATAGTTTGATTTTTATCCCCCGGTTACGTACGCAACCTTCCTCGGGTTACTGTCTAAGTGAGTGACACGCCCCCTGCACACAAGATGATTTTTTATAGATGTTTATGGTCTTGGTCTTGTCTCGGTCTCGTCCGGCCTTGGTCTTGGTCTTGACTTGGTCTTGATCCCTTAATGTCTTTGTCTTGTCAGTGGTGATCCTAGAGTCTGTTGGGGTCCTAGACAAAATTCATTGGGGGCCCCTCAACTGATCTCTGTTATGTTCGCCAGAGTCCCGACGCTTACTCCTCTTCCTTTATTTTCACTTCCAAACAGATCATTCCTCTTCATTTTCCTTCGATGACTTTCATTGACAACATTTTCACAGCAAATAATGCGTGCAACGCTTGGTGAGGCAAGGAGTGTGAGTGCTGTCAGATGGGGCCCCCTTAAGGAGGTTTCCTACTGTCATTGCAAAATGTGCACATTTTGAGCCACTGCTGTTGGGGGGGGGGCTACCAACCGGAGGCCCCAAGCTGTTGCCTGCCTTGCCTTGGTCCCGGTTACTGTGGTCTTACTCCACATTGCTGTTGTGTAACTTTACCATTTTTCTGCTGATACTAACACTTATACTAACTATTACTCTCTCTAATTCCATGAGTATTATCCAAACAACTGCTTACATCAAGGCACACATAAGATGGATCAATAAAGTTTGCCCCTTTTCTTTCAATAAGATCTATAAAATGTGTTTTTTGGAAACATATATCTCCTTTGTGAGGTCTTAATTGTTGCCCACACAAAGCTCACTAACCCAGCATGCATGTGTTTCAGTGTTTGTATAAACCGGCTCTGAAGATAAACGTCCAGTTCAAACCTGCCGCAGCTGTTCCTGGTAGCTCGGAGTCTGTTTTGCAATAAATGGCTCAAGGACCACTCAGAGATAAACGCTTTGCACAGACTGGATCTATCAGAGGCTTCCAGTTTTTTTTTTACTTTTTTGTACACACGTTACGTGATCCAGTCTGAAAAACAAGTGCAAGAGGCAGATGTCTTATTTCTAACGTGTACTGCTATGAGCTTTTTAATGCATGTCACATAAATGAACAGAATATGATATTTTTGCAGGTGTTGCCATGCTGGTGGTGTCAACAGTTCAAACATTGCATTTTAGTACAGAGATTGTTGCCATGCAAGAGTTTTGTGACGGTTTGGTTTGGCAATACTTAAAAATTCTGGCCGATCTAGTGTACATCCGGGTATTTCTTGCATACTCAAAATTGCATACTATGATTTTGGATCATACTACATACTCAAAGTTTAGTATGTAGTATGAAAGTATGTGGTTATGGACACATCCAAAGTTTTCCATGTTGCAGAAAGAAAACCAATGAGCTTTTTTTAAATTTATCTTTCAATAGATGCATAAAGTAATCTTAAACATCTAAACCACTGACAGGTGTTTGGGATTATGTGACCTGTATTTCAGAGTGTGGCACTCAAAGAGTTAACCTGGCTCCGTGTTGATCCGGGTAAAGTGGCGTCCTGACTCGGTCCTCAAACTGTGGGCGGGTCAACACAAACACGGCTGTCAGTGCAAAAGAGGGATATTTGTAACTACACACGACAGTGCAGGGGTCCAGTGAGAGAGAGGGGGGGCAGGTTACACTTTGAGCTACATGTAGAGTTAGTTTAAAAAAAGATTTCCTCAGACATGTCGCGGATATTAAACTTAATTAACGTTCATGTGCGGAGGGATCTGTCCGCGTACCGAGGCATCGCTCGGCTTCCTTTAAGGACAATCTGCTGCACCTCCAGGAAACGAGGCAAGGAGAGGTGAGTTATGAGCTTGACATTTCATTAAACATGCTTTTGTCAAAGATTTTCGATATATGAGGCTCTGAAGCAGCCATTCAGTGCTTCTAATCCGCGCAACAACAAAAAAAAACTGCACAGCTGCATGCATTAATCTGTGCACAACTTTTAAAGTAGTTCTGGTGACTCTTCAGGAGTTCACACATGGTCAACATGGAGACAACTTCTCTGGTTGCAGATATTTTCAAGCCACTTTGTAAACACACAGCTGAGCTGCACTCTTGCATGTTGTAGCCCTGACCTTTGATATGAACTCACCTGTTGCTCCTTCTCCATCTGTGTTTTCTATCTTACTTTAGTGATGCATCCACAGTTTTGGGCAAAAGGTGGAAGGACACAGCAGAAACCGTCATCATCGGAGGTGGATGTGTGGGGGTCAGCTTGGCCTATCACCTGGCCAAAGGTGGCATGAAGGATGTGGTGTTGCTGGAGAAGTCTGAGCTGACTGCTGGATCCACCTGGCACGCCGTATGTCCCACAAAGTCTACTTATAGAGATCTATTTGTTTTATTTTAGCAAGACCCTGCTGGTTCCTGGGGTCAAAAGGTGACCTTGCACAACATATTTAAACATTCCCTGCTCTGAACCACAGTTTTTATTTTTGGGCATATTGAGCCTTTATTGGAGAGATAGGACAGTGGCTAGTGTTTGAAATCATGGAGAGAGAGAGAGAGATTGGGAAATGACATGGGAAAAGGAGCCACAGGTCGACTTCATACCCAGGCCACCTACCTTGACGACTATAGCCTCTGTACATTGGGCGTGCGTACTAACCACTCGTTTAAACACATTAAGCAGCTAAAACTGCTTTTTATGTTCTGGATGTACCTTTTTTCTCGTTGATTTTTAAGAAAATGTTAAAAATTAGGGCTGTCAGCAGTTAGATTAATCACGTTATTTTGTCCCTTTAGGCTCCCCGTAGATAGTCAACCTCAGTGTCTCCCTGTAGTCACAGTGATGTAAAAGAAGAACACTGCTGCATCTTTGAATGTCTCATTTCACTTTAACAAACTCTCAGACAGCTCAGCTGACGAGTCCAAAGTAATATCCACCTTATGACATCACACATTGACATTTGTCACCGTTCCTTTGAGCAGTTTGACCTCAGTTTTGGGCTTTAAAAAAATAACTTTTCCTTTTTGGAATATTTGCCTGGGCTCTGTGTCCATTAAGATGATTGTTTTGTGTTTGCACTTTGCAGCGCCCATAACCTCAGTTTCAAAGCACTTCTCACTAGGGCTGGGAATCTTTGGGTGTCTCACGATTCGATTCCGATTCTTGGGGTCACGATTCGATTCAGAATCGATTTTCGATTCAAAACGATTCTGGATTTTTTTGATTAGTACATACTTCAGGATGTACTCCAGTCACCTGTGAGCTAATAAAGGTGGTGTGGTATTGCATGAAAGTGTAAGATTATACAATTTTTATTATTTGAAAAGGTTTTATACTGATTGCAATAATATAAACACGCAAAGGCAAATGTTGAGACCAAATATAATATTTATTATGCTTAACTTGCCCAAACGTTTTGTATTTCTCAATTCTCACTCAGTAAGTGGTTTTAAGAATAACAAGTTATACAAAAAAGCTGCCAGGTGTCTGTGATGTAGTGAGCGGTGAATGTGACGAAGGACTGGGTTGCTCTTGATGTCCATGCATCACAGGTAAGAGCTACCTTGGTGGCTTTACTCAAAGCCTCTGCAACTTTTGTCTTAGTCTCTTCGTAAAGCTGCGGTACCACTTTTTCAGAAAAAAACTTACGGGATGGTTTGCTGGAGAAGTGCAGTGTGGGTTGCTCTGCTGTTGATGATGGTCCCCGCTGCTCCTCTTTCAACTCCGGATGATGGCGTATGATGTGAGAACGGGCGTTCGTAGTGTTTCCGAAGTATTTTACTTTCATTTTTGCAAACCCTGCATATTGAATAAGTCATGTCCAGCTCAGTCTTCCCCGGGAGGTTGTAAAAGCCGAAGTGTGCCCAAACACCTGCCTTCAATGACGACAGGACTGGCTGAATGTCTTGCTGCTCCATTCTGAGCTAGCCTTAGCACTTAGCAGTGTTTAGCCGGTAGCTTGCTCTATGCAAGCTGCGTAGTGCTACGGCGAGAAAGAAGGTGTTTGAAAAAAATCGATTTTTGGAAATTATGAATCGATTTAAAATCGCGGAGGATAAGAATCTCCATTTTTACATGAATCGATTTTTTTGTCCCACCTCTACTTCTCACTGGCGCTTATTGTTGCTAGGTTACGAAAGTAAACTTCTGCTTCTCTCTAGTGACGGTAACGTCTGTTTTAAGCCGCTTCATTTGCTGAATATTTACTTTCCTTTAAGTCAATTTCACAGAAAATATAAAAAAGATGTAAATTAATCGTGTCCCGTCGTTAGCAGCTTTAGAACTGAAATTGCTTTGTCAAAAAAAAAGAGTCAAGGGCACTGGTGGCCTCGTGGGTAATTCGCACGCCCCATGTACGGAGGCTGTAGTCCTTGAAGCGGGCGGCCCAGGTTTCGAATCCGACCTGTGGCTCCTTTCCTGCATGTCATTCCCCACTCTCTCTCTCTCTGATTTCTGACTCTACCCATACCCTGTCTCTAAATGAAGGCTTAACCTCCACCCCCCCATCCCTCCTTGAAAAGACGCGTCAGATATGTTTTCCCCTCCGCCATTGTTGTTGACAAACAGACGTCCCGCCCCTTGTTGATTGTGATTGGTAGTTGAGAGAGAAGTCATTGATGAGTGCAGCGCTGTTCCAAAAGTTGAACTGCGGCTAAAAACGGCGGACCTTGAGTGTTTTCCTTCGTGGACAGACTCGCTAGTGGTCCTTTTTTTTTTTATTAGTCAGCTTTAAGTGACGATCTCAATCCAGAACGTCTCAACTAAATTTTATCTTTATAACTACTTATATTTCCTCAATAAAGGAACTAACTTCTTAACACCTGACACAGAGGCAGACCTCTGAAGGTGTTTTTTTTAATTTAGCGAGCGTGTCTTACAGCCTCACCTTCAGCAGCGTATACGTTCTGTCTGTCTTCTGTCTGCGGCTGTTACATGATTTAAAGCCATCTCAGGTCTTGACCCACTTCCCTGTCACTCATTGACACACAGGCGCTCCACTGTAAAGCTATAAATACATGTTTGACGTGTCAGAGGGCCGACTTACTCTTACTCAGTTACTCGTCTTACGTATGGGTGGATGTGTGGGAGGGGCTATCCCAGCAGCCTTTACCTAAATGCAATTAAAGTCGAATTCTGAGACATTTCGTCGACATAACGAGCGCAGATCAGAGCCACAGGGCTGCGACTCCAAGTGTGCATGCTCTCTTGGCCCAGTGACGAAGAAGAAGATCCGGCTTCTTTTACACACTGACTTTATCTGCTCCATGCACCACTGAGCAGCTGTCATAGGAATGAACGGGGCTCCGCCTCCAACGCTGTATCCATTCTACAAAACATCCATGACCGTTACTCCTTGTTCAATAAAGCATGCATGGGGTATTCTCAGCTGTGGCTGAGTGGTAGAGTTGGTCGTCTCTCAACCAGAAGGTCGGGGTTCGATCCCCAGCTCCTGCAGCCACATGTCCAATGTGTCCTTGGGCAAGACACTTAACCCCAAGCTGCTTCGTTGGCAGCGTATGAATGTGTATGAATGAATGAATGGATTAGTTACTTCTGATGGTCTCTTTACACATCAGTGTGTGAATGTGTAGGTGTGACCTGCGGTGTCAAAGCGCTTTGAGTAGTCAGAAGACTAGAAAAGAACTTAACAAGCTCAACTCCATTTACCATTCTGTATTTTTCAGGCTGGTTTGACGACTTATTACCATCCAGGCATCAACCTGAAGAAAGTCCACTATGACAGCATCAAATTATACGAGAGCCTCGAGGCTGAAACAGGACAGGTGAGGCGCTCTGTTCATCTTTTCTAACTTTAAATGTGTACGAGTCATGCTTTTATAATCGTAAATGTGTCTTATCGTGTTTACTCTGCAGGCGGTGGGCTTTCATCAGCCCGGCAGCGTCCGTATTGCTGCGACTCCGGCTCGGGTGGATGAGATGAAGTACCAGATGACCCGCACACACTGGCATGTGACGGAGCAGTACTTCATCGGACCGGAGAAAGTTCACGAACTTTTCCCTCTGCTTGATGTCAATAAGGTCTGTATGAACCATGGCAACACTGAACACAGCACCAGTTCAGATTCTATAACTGAATAGTGTTAATAGTTTGGTGGTAACGACTCAATGTCCTGTGATGCTGACTGATCCCTCATTTCCTGCTGAGCTCTTTTCTTCACCGTCAAATGTAAATGTCATCGGCTAACTGCGACAACATCATGGCAGGTAAAGTCCAGGTAAAGTGGTGTGAAAAAATTGGCGGTCTCCATTCACACCTTTAGCTCACCCTGAAACTGTTGAAATGTTCATGAGTTGGAGTACATGAGGTCGTTATTCTTCACTGTGATGATCTCCTTAAATAACGGTTCCTCTGTATTTGTCCAGGTGTTGGCAGGTCTGTACACGCCGGGAGACGGTCACATTGACCCTTACTCTCTGACTATGGCTCTGGCTGCTGGCGCTCGTATGTACGGAGCTCAAATCTACAACCCGGCCCCCGTCACTGGCCTCAACCCGACCGCTGACGGGAAGTGGGACGTCCAGACTCCTCATGGAACCATCCGGGCGAACCGCATTGTCAACGCAACAGGTCTGTACCTGCAACTTTTCAGCTCAAGACGCGCAGTCGCAGCACGCGTCAATGTCACCTTAAGCCGAAGCAGCCAATCAAATCAAGTAGGAGGCTTTACCTCCCTTTCCTGTAGGAGCAAATCAATAGCGAGAGCTCGACGTTTACTCCGTTGTAATCCAGACGGATTCAAACCTCTCCTGGGATCCGGATCCTGATATTTTGAATCAAAGTTTTACAATTCTTATCCAGAGTTTTGAACGACACACACTGAAGGTTTTATATTCGGAGGATATACTAATGAAGCCTCCGCTCTCCTCCAGCGACACACCTCCAAACACCCTCCACTCACGTTCACACAAAGTAGTTATGAATTAGAACGCACCATAATTAAGCACCGTTAGGAACAAGTGGCGGTGTCCTTGGCTCGAGCTGCAATCACCTGTGGCCTGCATTGTTGTGTTAGCATGCTAATGTTAGCGCTCTTTCGTTAGCTCGTAGCTTTACATTGCATGTAAATTGACACAGAATGACCGTGATCTAAAAACTCTTACGTGACATCCAAATAATCAGTGAGTATGTTCTTCTTATTCTCTCTAGTCCTTCACTAAAACAGCTTTTATACACAAGGGGAGGAGTCGGCCGTCCCGTCCATGTAAACACGGCTCTGACAACAACACAGCCAGCGGGACTCGAGCTTCTCACTCATTGTAGACAGTCATGACTCAGAGAGACATTTACACAGGATAGACTGGATCTCTGATGTATTTATGGGTAACATGTCGCACATTCTTCCTACAAGGCTCGGGACTTATCTTGATTCTTTTCAGTCTGTTTTTTAAAGTTAAAAAAACAAACTTAAATGTAACTCTGCTGCGTTTTCCACCTAATTTTCGCTGATTTAAGACTAAAGCGGACACATCCCCCGGTCACTGCTCCATAAATGTTATCTGTGGACGCTCTGCAGCAGCAGACCTTTGCCCCCCCGGACCACCGCTCACAGGGTCCAGACAGAGTGAGGTTTAGCTTTGAACTGGGTCGTTCCAGTTCTGGGAGGATTTTATTGGCTCCTTCCATCTCTTGCTGCTTTTGCTTGTTTGTTTGGCAAAGGTTCAGGAATCCGCTGCTCTGTCTCTCCTCTTCTGTAGAGGAAGTTGTGTAACATATGGGTCATAATTATAATTCCTTTGTCACCTTTTTTTTTCTGCAGAACTAATCAGGTCAAAATGAGTCGAGAGCTGTAAAGTTTATTCTGGTATTTCTGCATGTTTAAACCGCTTCTTTGACAGCTGCTGTAATGCACAAACCTTCCTGCACGCTCTCGAGCACTGAAGTGTGGAAAGCATCGTGAAAACTTTGCAGGACAAGTTTCTCACCGCTCATTCACGTCCTCCTGCTTCGTATTTTCTCCCTAAGTTTGCACATTCTGTTCTCCGGTAGAGGCCAGTTTTATCGTGAGTCATGTTGGCCCTTTGCCTTCACTGTGTCCAGCAGCCAATCCAAACAGGCCAACAGTTCACATTTCATCCAATCTCGAAGCAGCAGCACATGCACACCTCCTGACATACTTTTCTCTTCCATTTAGCTGCTTTTTGGATCCTCAAACTTGAACCGTTACACTGATGGATATCTCTGCACGGTGTTTCTTTGCACTAATCATTTCCCACAGTCGGATTTTTAAACTTGATCTGCTCTCATTTACACATTTAAACTGGTTAATTTAACAACAACCATGCTTCTACTCTGTATGTGGAGTCTGTCAGTGTGATTTACAGTTTTGAAATAGTTTCTGGTTCTTTGCGGGCTGCAGAAATGACCCTCATGAGATACCCGCAAGCTGAAATCTCCTCCCACATGAAGAAATCAACTCACCCCCCCAAAAAAACAACAGCAACCTCAGCATTTCAAGAAATGCATTGTGCTCGGACCCGTTCCCCACAAGCAACTCTTTTTTCGTAGCTTACATAACACCGACGATACTGTGCGAAACTTTCTCTGCGCTCTTTCTAGGCCCTTTTTAAAAAATGCATACTTCATCACTCCCCTTCTCTTTCCACAAACCTCATCAAGGACCTCGACTGCTTCCAAGTGCTCATTTTTTTATTCTGTCATTGTTGAAACTTAAACTGAGGCTTCGTCTGGAGTGCGGGCCGGACACTCTCTGCCAATCAATGACCCCGCTGAGCCTAAGAGAGCCTAAATCAAGGTTAAAGGTCATGTTTGCTGGAGTGTAAGCGCTCTGGACGTTGTGTTAAACGTCTAAATCCATAAATAGAGAAACCAGCAGAGTCACAACAGTTTCGGTGTAACAGGGTCTGTTATTTCTGTAAACTTGTTGACTCCAGTCATCAGCACCCCGGGGTAACCCAGTGAATCAGCCCTTTGTGCACACATCGAGGTAAACATGCTCTCTGACGCCCAGCTGCTGCCTCAACTCTCTGAAACCTTATCTGGATGTTGTGTTGTGTGTTTGCACCCCCGGCCCCCCCCCCTCCTCCTCACCATCTGAAATAGTTCACATATGGTGCACTTACAGAATATAAATAGGTTTTTTTCAATGTTAAATGGCTGCAAACTTGCATACAATTCAACACATTAACACTCCAGCTTTAACAGGTTCGAGGTTTGTGAACTTAGATTTAATTTGTGCAGAGGTGTTTGTGAGAGATTCTCTTGTGACACGTCGCTGAAGAGAGCAACAGGTCTCACTCCTCTGGCCTCACAGTCCGGGTCAAAGAAGCTGAGCTGGCACAAGTTCCACATTGATCTTTGTAAAGTTCACATAACCTACTTAGAGCTCGTTGGCTGTGCTTTCTCTTAAGGTCACAAATTATGGAAAATCCTCTTCACCATGTTTCTCTAACACTAATATGTGTCTCTAGTCCGTCTACAAACCCCCCCAATGATCAGAAAAGTCCATCCTCTCTGTCTTTTGCCTGCTCCACTTTTCAGAAAATGTGTGCTCAAACAGGCCGTCTGGAGATTTTCCCTTCATGACATCACAAAGGGCAGTAACACCTCCCCCAGGTGGGTGACACTCCCACAGCTAGGTGTTTGTTCTGCCCCCTGAGTCTGCCTTCTCACCGTAAACAATAGGGCATGGAGCGAGAAAGCCAGAGCTACCCAAGCCCTTCCAGAGAGGGGCGTGGTCAGACACAGCTCATTTACATTTAAAGCTACAGACACAGAAACAGCCTGTTCTGAGCAGGGCTGAAATAGAGAGGTTTATAGGCTGTATGCGACCTGCGTCCTGTGACCATGTTTTTGGCTGAAATGGTTGTTGTGTAAACTCTCTCAAAGTTGCAAAAAAAATCTGCTAAATAATCTTTTGGGAAGTTACTCACATATGTTATCTTCAACAACTGAGCTGTGGTTGTTGAAAAAGTCCCTGCTACCTCTGACAGACTCTTTGGATTCCTCAGGATTTAGAACAGACAAACACCTCGAGCTTTAAAAGAAAGCTGTCTCAGTGTTTTAAAACCATAGCTCAGTTGCCTGACTTTTTTTATGTTTTTAAATCTCTCGTGGTTATCTCAGAAACTCAACACTCGAGGACTTTCTGAGGAGTGGTGCTGTGAAACACCAGTTGCTGTTACATCATGAACATTACTGCTCATCCCTGAGGCGACCTGCTGCTATAAAGAAAATATTATCCGCTGTTCTCTCAGACGCGTCAGGTGTTGCATGACGGTGTGGCTGCGGGCAACGCCACAGAGACAGAGTGAGAGAGAGAGAGAGCTGTTTGAGCGGATCAAAAGGAACACGAAGTACAGACATGCAAAGAACTTTTCGTGTTCTGAGCAGGCGCCTGATTCTTGTCAGGGATCTTTGAGCTGATTTCAAATGTTGTCCTCCTCCTCCTCTTCTTCTTCTGTGATTCTTTGTGGTTGACGATGCAGACTTTCTCAATGGAAATGTCTTTTAAAATGTGTGTTTTTCCTTTTCTACCTCGGCACAGGGCGTCTGATCTCTGTTGCTGTTTGTGCTCCTTTCTACATGTTTGCATTTGTTAATCTGGGACGATACATTTTTAAATTCTGTCCGTAAACTAACAGGACATTAAAAGACCTAAACACGGTAATCGTTAAATCTTGATCCTCTTGTTTTCACGATCGTTGGACGATATTAAAACTTGGTTAATTGCTCAGCCGTACGTATCCAGTTTTTCTTTGAACAAACAGGATCGAACTGATCTGGATTACTTGATCCTTGGCATTATTAAATAAGGCTGTGTCCAACTGGCGTTTTTCTCGGGCAGAAAACTCTGGAACACTTGGATGAAGCGTTGGTTCGCTGAGAATGAAAGCGCTGCACGTGTGTCCTGTCTCTATGACAACGTCCGCTGTATGACAGACGCTGCTGCGTTGCTTTTTACTGTACCTTTTTTTTCCTTCACTATGAGAATCAATCAGAGGATGCTTGTCCTCTGTCTTCGTCTGGATGATGAGCTTCATAATGACGACGGAGCTATCACGGCTCTGATCAGACACGGAGCGAGGACCTGACTGATCTACTTTATGATTGGCTGGTTGATAAAAAGCATCGGTGACGTCAACAGCGCCCTTCTGAAAAGTTGAAAGATTTTCAGAGCGGCCGCAGAGAAAAGGCAGAGCTTAGAAAAAAGACGCTGGCCTCTGCGCCTTTTCTCTGGGCCCTCTGCTGCTGCAAGCGCTCTCTCCTCATATGGAAAAAAAGTGGACACATGGCATTAGAATAATTATTATTCAAACCTTTCTTAATCTTTTGAGCAAATGGGACCTGGTGGAAAAAAATAAAAAAACTTCTCATAATAGATTTGATTCACTGTGTTTGAATAAAGCACTTTTCTTTTCATGTTTCTGCAGATTCTTGTGGTTTAAGTTCTCGTCACAAGTTTTCAGTCTCTGATTCGACTCCTGATTGGTAGTGGGTGTTCGCTCGCTTGGTACAGAGCGTCCTGTTTTGACATCAGGTTGGAAAACGCCACATTCAGCACGTTCTGTTTGCAAGGGAAAAAAATAGTTCAGTGCTGCGACCGAGGGGCGTCGCAGGGGGAGTAACTTCTCACTCACAAACAGAATCATTCATCACACTTTGTGTGCCCACCAGGAGACATAAAGTGTATTACAGGGCCAATAAAACACGGATGTGACGGAGAACAAACTGTTACAGACATGTTTAGAGGTGGAGGCTGCATGGACACGAGGAACAGTGAAACACTAACAAAGACCTGGGTGATGTGGCTTAAAGGCAGGGTTGGTCATTTTCTCCAGATTCACTTTTTAAGATTTTGGTTGTAATTGTCTTTAGGTCCTGACGGAAATGAATAACTCATGTGCTCTGAAAAAAGAAAGAAGAAAAATCCGTCATCTGTAGCAGTTGTAAGCATGTAAAAGCTTTGACCAATGTCTGCCACGAGGTACCAATCTGATGAACCAATCACACGCCTCCCTGTCTCCCTGCTTGCTCTCTACCTTGTGCGTGCACGAGCCCACACTCAAAGCACGATGACGGAGTTTATACTGTGAGTTTACTTACCGCTGAATGAGACATAAGACGACGTAGTTTCTACACAATGCAAGCGATGAGCTGAGGTCCGCTTCTGGAGCAGTAAGCAAGGGGCGTGGCTTCTGAGGTTGCACAGAGAGGAGGGGGTGGGTGTAGACAGAGCACTGAGGGAATGCTACTTTCAAAATCAAGTGAAAGTAGCATTTAAGGTGCATTAGCGCCCCCCCCCCCCTTTCCAGTTTTTGGATGCTGTAATTACAAGTTTTGATCAATGGAATATTTGTAAAAAATCGCATCACGATAATTATCATCACGTTTTTAAGGCCCGGCCTACCTGTAAGTTATCTTATCTCTTTTAAAAAAAAAATTGGTTATCTCTGTTGTGTTTTTAAGGTTTCTGGGCGCGGGAGGTGGGCAAGTTGATTGGGTTCGACCACCCCACCATCCCAGTGCATCACCAGTACGTGGTGACAGCGACAGTACCAGAGGTGAAGGCTCTGAAGAAGGAGCTGCCCGTCATCAGGGACCTGGAGGGATCTTACTACCTGCGTCAGGAGAGAGACGGTCTGCTGTTCGGCCCGTATGAAAAGATGGAGAAGATGGTGCTCCAGGACTCCTGGGTTAGAGAGGGTGTGCCTCCAGGTGTGTATGCCCTGTCAATCAAACTTTATTTATAAAGCACCTTTCAGACAAATTCAATACACCATATTCCCATGGCGGCCATGTTGCAGTGATGTCAAGGTTGTTGTTGTTGTGTCTTCCTGTGCCTTACAACGTAAATGTTGAGTGAGAGTCCGAGCTGCTCTGTCTGCCCGCTGAAGGTTTCGGTAAGGAGCTGTTTGAGTCGGACCTCGACAGGATCATGGAACACGTCGAGATGGCGATGGAGATGGTCCCTGTGCTCAAGACTGCTGACATCATCAACATTGTGTCTGGACCAATCACGTACACCCCTGACCTGCTGCCGATGGTTGGACCACACCAAGGAGTGAGGAACTACTGGTGTGCCATTGGCTTCGGGTACGTGTTTGCACCTCAGTCGACATTTTTCCACTTTTGATTGTAGGCGAGAGGGTTGTTTCATAACTCCTAAAGCTTGGACTTTCTTCAGGTACGGCGTCATCCATGCTGGCGGGATCGGTAAGTTCCTGAGCGATTGGATCAGGAACGGAGAGCCTCCTTACGACCTCATTGAATGCGACCCAAACCGTTACGGCAACTGGGCGGACGTACCTTTCATGTGTGCCAAAGCTCGAGAATCCTATGGCTTCAATAATGTGGGTAAGAAGAACACAAGACCATCGCACGTGTGTCGGACCAATCGCTCCTCTTTTGTTTACTGTCACTGAACTCTTTCCTGTGTCTCTCTCACTCTGCTGGTCTCTTCAGTGGGTTACCCCAAAGAGGAGCGCTTTGCTGGTCGACCAACCTGCCGGACGAGCGGCGTTTACGAACTGCTGAAGGACAAAGCATCCATGGGCCTTCATGCTGGCTGGGAACAACCTCACTGGTTCTACAAACCTGGAGATGAAGTTGGATACAAGTGAGGCTTCTAGTCAGGAGAGCTATTTTTAATTAGGGGTGTGCGATAGGACGATCTAGAGAACGTGTGTTCGATCTGTCAAAGCAGAGATCGTAGCATCGGGCTGCAGTGTACATTCTATCTGTTGCATTTTATATGCTCATACATGGACCCATCCAAAGAAACTCGTAAAGCGTGTCTTAACAGCATGCGACGAAATATGTGTTGTTTGGTTGTAAAGAAAGTCTTTATGTTCCTCAGACGTGAACAGTAACCATCATCTGAAGAAGTAAACATTCAGAGTATTCTCTAACTGCCGTCCTCTAACTGGCTCTACCACATCCGCCTCATCTATTTAAACCGAACCTCTACGCCGGAGAAAGAAAGACAATAAAGTTAATGCTCCTGAGTATTCAGCTGCCACTTACCAATGCATGTAAAAAAGGTAAGATAGCGTCTCGAGGTGAAGGAGGCTGCTCAGGGTAAATATTTGAGGGCAGAGTGTTCCTCACTAAAGAACAAATGTTCCCAAACAGAGCACCCTGCAAAGCCTCCTCTGTCAGCGCAGAGATGAGCTCACTACAGATCATTTCACGCTTCCTGTAACTCTCAGCAGCAGCAGCAGCACAAAAGGAGCCTGTAGATATTCAGACACCTCTGTGAAAGAACAGGACAGCTGCTAACAGCAACGAGAGATCGCTGTCAAAGTCTGCGTTTGAAAAAAAACACAACATGTGCAGGATCTACGCCTCTGAGTCTAAACCATGACATTTTTAAAATCAACACAGGAGAAGCAGAGCGGGATTTTCTTGCAAAACTTTACCAACTAAAGAGTGAAAGGCTTGAAGAGGTCAAAAAGCTCCAGCAACATTTGTGGTATGAAGATCAACTTTATGAAAAAAGTAGACCGATGTGTTTCGGCGTGTGGCGTTCATCAGGGTCATGGATCAAGGTGATCTTCATACTAAAAGTGTTGCTGGAGTTTTTGACCTCTAAAATCCCCGCAGTCACAGAACTCTTGAGATGATTCAGCGATTGTTGGGCGTCTTACCCACTTAGGCCAACTCAGTCCCAAAAGTCTTGACACCCCCTGCTCCTTATCGTAACGCTTTGTCATATCGTTGGGAGTCTTGCGTCAAAAAAAGTGCTGAAAGAAACTTCGGTATCAGCTGTGGTTATCACAATCGGTGCATCTCTAGTTTCAGCGTCGGGCTTCGTGTGCACTGCAGACAGAACTTACACGCAGCTGGAGCAACAGGACACAGAATCAAACCTTTTTATTGCTGACATCAGCACTACACTCACGCCATTGACCACTTTACCGAGCAGTCAGCAGTTAACGCTTGTGTTAGAACAATGTTCCCCTTTCTACTTTCACATCGGTTTGGCATTATGTAATTAAACTAATAAAAAGCGGGTTTATTAAAGATCGGCCTTGTAAAGTTTGTTTCACACTGGGATATAAAGCGTCCATTGTTTTTGTGTTGTGATCAGTCCCAGTTTCAAACGCACCAACTGGTTCGCACCCGTCGGCAGAGAGTGCAAGCTGGTGATGGAGAAGGTGGGAGTGATCGACCTGACGCCGTTTGCAAAATTCATCGTGAAGGGGAAGGACTCGCACAAGCTGCTGGACCGCCTGTTTGCCAATACCATGCCCAAGGTAGAGCATGTTCACAGGCCGTTAGCGCCACGCCTGAAACATTTCAAATGGTTAATCATCCTCATCAGACGCCCTCATCATAAAGCTTCTTCATCGCTCTTTAGAAGACGTTCATCCAGACGTCTCTTCTGCCTCTCTGAACTTTGACCTTTGTGTTTTTCAGGTGGGTCTCACTAATATCAGCCACATGTTGACGCCCACTGGGAGAGTCTTTGCTGAAGTGACCATCACCCAGCTGGCTCCGGGAGAGTTCATGCTCATCACAGGCTCGGGGTCGGAAGGTCATGACCTCAGGTGAAACTGTCAACGCACACTTGATTTCAGCTTGACTTAATCAGGTCTACACTATTCAGTTCCATTCATTAAAGGTCAGCATGTTTTTCTTCCTGTTTCCACTGCACACCAAGGGTTTCAAAGAGTTGAGCCCAAGATCGTTTGAAACTTTTAGTTTTTTTTCTAGTTTTAGTCGATACCGAAGTGGCTGGCTGGTGTTTTTTATCTTTTCTGGACTACTTTTTTACTAGAAAGGAATTTCAATGATCAATTTAAACAATGTTCTCAAAGATACTTAGATACGACTCTATAGGACACGATGCGAAACTGAGTGACAAGACACAATACAACTGGATACGATAGGTCTCGATAGGACTCAATACGTGACGACAAGACTCGATACAAACTTCATACGATATGACACAACACTGAACGATAAAGCAGGATGCGATACGACACGATACGACACGATACATGTTCTGGTTTGTGTTGGTTGACTCGGGACGTTTCTGGGCGGGGAGCTGGTGTGTTTCATCCAGCCAATGACAGCGCAGCAGGTGAGTTTAGGAGTGGATACAATTCAGTGATTGGACGCGATTCAAACCAGTGAACATGACGGACGTGGACGTAGCGGCACAGAAGAGAACATATAATCACAGTGAGGAGAAACACAGCCTCACTTTGAGGAGGTGGAGTTGGTCTGCTTCCTGTTGGACAGGCAGGCGCTAATGACGGCAGTTAGCTTGTGCTAGCGTGCGGTAGCTTGCAGTGTAGGTCCAAGCAGTAAACGTACACACTACGTCCTGCAATGAGTGTGTGCTTCTGGGGGTGATGAGCCCAGGAGGAGGGGCCCAGTTTGAAGGTTGTGTTTACAAACATTTCTACTGACTCCACCTTTTAATGACATTAAAACTGGATAAAATATTACCTCTAGCTCCAGGGAGGCTTGAAAAGGACTTTCTGTTCTGTTACCATGCAAACACCTCCATTTCAAACATTATATGACATTTAAGTCATCAAAAATATTGAGTTGTACTTTCTGAAAAGCTCAATTTTGAGGACTGTCTGTTTTGAAGCAGCATTTCTGTGACAAACGCTCTTCAGTTCTCTCCTTCAGACTCAAAGTGAGACTCGAAGTGAGACTTGAGCTGTGCTGAGTTAAACTCTCTCACCGTCTGTTTCATACAGCAGTAACCAAAAACCTCTCTGCAGCTGTTAACTTAACGCCCCTCCATGTGCTCCAATCAGGAAGCAGCACATTCAAACACTTCTCTTAAACAAACTTTTCCGGGCACAGAACAATTTCAAGCTCTGTGGCGACCTTTAGTGCAGAGTAAAAGAAGGGTAAAGTAGCCTGTGACACCCTGGAAGACGGCTGAGATGTGGAAACATGTTAAGTCCTGAGTCTGTTGTCGGTAAACATTCCGTGTTATTTACTGAAATGCTTTTGATGTCCAACAGTCGCTTTTAGTGCGTCTTCATGGAGAACAGGTCAGCTGAGTGAGTGATCTTTTTTTAATCCCTCCTTTGGGAAGAAGCCGGAGTACCCGGAGAGAACCTTTTATGACCTGACTGTTTAAAGTTTTATTTTCATCTCCTGGAAACAATTTGAAATGTAAAGCAGAGTTCTTTTGACCTCATGTCGTGATAAATAACCGTTAGTTTCTTCGTTGGTTTGAACTCAGGTGGATTGAGGACGAAGCAGCAAATGGCGGATACGATGTTGACATCAGCAACGTCACAGACGGTTTAGGCGTGCTCGGCATTGCAGGACCGAACTCCCGCAGAGTTCTCCAGAAACTGACGGATGAGGACATGAGCGACGCAGGATTCAAGTTTCTGCACTGCAAGTCCATCCAGCTGGCAGGGGTTCCTGTGCGAGCCATCAGGATCTCCTACACAGGTACAGCACACCTTCTGAAGTGAACCGGTTTGTTCTCACTCCTTTATGGAGAATTTAACCCTTTGTTTGTTGTTTTTAAAGGTAGGTCAAATCCTTGACTGTGTTCCTCTGGTCCTGTCTGTACGAATATAAAGTTTACTAACGCATCACATGTATCTGTGTTCAGGTGAGCTCGGCTGGGAGTTGTACATAGAGCAGAAAAACATGGCCGCCGTGTACCAGGCCATGATGGAGGCGGGAAAAGATGAAGGAATCGACAACTTCGGGACCTACGCCATGAACTCTCTCAGACTGGAAAAGGGCTTCAGAGGCTGGGGAGCTGAGGTGCACATTACGAAACACACACTCCATGAATTTAAAGTCATGTTTGTTTGACAAAGATACACAGTGGGAGTTTGAAAAGAGCCAGGACAACCGTTTCCTCCCTTTTCTGGATTTTAGTGTCAATAACACAAACTTTAAATCTTTACAGATGAACTGTGACACCAACCCTCTGGAGGCCGGATTGGATTATTTCATCAAACTGAACAAGGTATTTGTTCATTCTACAGTGATTATCGATAATGTCCTGTAGCTCTTATTTTTGTCTTCACATCTTCCAATCAATTGAAAAGACTCAAAGGGTGAACAACCTGACACAGTCATAGGTGTCTCTCTGATGTAAAGATTCACTAAGAATACATCCTGATAACGTCTGTATTTGTTCAGCCGGCAGACTTTATCGGCAAAGCTGCTCTCCAGGAGATCAAAGCTAAAGGCGTGAGGAGGAAGCTCTCCTACATCACCCTTGATACGGACGATATCGACCCGGAGGGCAACGAGACGGTGTGGCATAATGGCAAGGTAAGCACAGCTCACTGAACAGATCACATCCTGCCTTATTCGTGCTTATGTTGTCTCTATTTTCACCACAGACTGCATATTAAGATAGACAAGCACTTCTCGTTGTAGGAAATTGAAGCCAAAGTATCCCCGCCCCAGACATATTTAAAAGGTGGTGTAATTTAGAGCCAAGACGTGCACGGAGGGGAGCGAGCTGCTCAAACCGCTGAAGGGACCATATTTCTTAGTTAATCACACTTGGCAATCTGTACTGTGCCCTAATAGTTTTACCCCCAAAGTCCAGTTTGTTTGACTAGTCTAAATGATTCGTACCGTCCTCGGCGACGGTACACGGTTCCTCGGCCCTGGCACGGTTGGAAAAGGTGTGCAGTAGAAGGCGCTGTTCTGGTGCGCTCTGGCAGCACTGAACATTCGGTGATGAGGTAACCGTGCTCAGGCCACGTCAGTTCTGGAGCAATGAGAGTGTAGGCCAGTGGGGGGCTGGGGAGGGTGGACAGTCGTGCTTCAGCAGGGGCAACTGGGCCTAGTGTGAGTGCACCTTTAAACGCTGTTTCCCCTAATTCAGTTCGCACCTTTGGAACAGACGGTAAGAAAAGTTCCTGTGACCAATGATTCTCACTCGACCTTTTTCCCTGTCTGAACCCATCAGGTTGTTGGAAACACGACGTCCGGAGCGTATAGTTACAGCACCCAGCAGAGCCTGGCGTTCGCCTACCTGCCTCTGGACCTCTGCTCTGTGGGTCAGAAGGTCCAGGTCGAGCTGCTGGGGAGGAAATACTCCGCCATGGTCAGCCAGGAGCCGTTAGTCCTCACTGAGCCCACGCGGACCCGGCTGCAGAAGAAGGCAAAGAGCAAAGCCTAAGCCCGGAGACACGAAGAAGAAGAATTATTCAAAGTGAAGTCTTATTTGAAAAATGACGATGAACTGTTACACACAGCTTCATCTTCCTGATGTCTCTTAAGAAGGAAGTTTAAAAAAGGGAGGTCTTATGAATGTTTTTGAGCGACAGGGAAACAAGAACTTGATGTTGCTGCACCACAAAGTCCGTCAGTGTTAACCGAGTAATCGTCTTTCTGTGATTCCATGAATGGATGTCGATGTTTTTATGGTTCAACAGTTGAACATTATGTGTAAAAAAAAAGTTAGATTCTTGAAAAAGAAACAACTCTTTTTGGGTTTGAGTTTAAAAATGAGGTGCTTCAGTTTACATCAAGTCGTTTGAATCGTTAACCGGAAGAAACCAAAGGCAACACTTGTACAAAGATACTTTTATAAATCGTTATTTAGTGAAATTAACATGTAATGAAATGGGTTTACATTAATACCTTCTTAATAAAGCATTGCACTCACTGTCTGGTATTTAATATTTGTGTTTCTATGTCCTATGTATTTCTTTAAGGACCAATCAGTAAGATGTGTAGTGAGTGAAATGATAAAGTGACTTTACTATATGATCAGACATTAAGGAAACATGCTATGTTGAAGTGCTGGCTTCTCTGACAACAATGCAGCAGCCAGTATGTCCTCCTTCTAACTTTAGATTCTGGTCCTGAATGGTCTGAATTTGTTTGGACCAGAGAAGGTAGGCGGTTTTAAGTCACCCCCACACGGCTGTTTTGGATGCCCCTCGGTTTGCCAGATATGAGACCAGTTACCAGGTCAAACCAACAGGTGTTGCAGCGATGGAAGCGGGCAAGAGAACTGGTTCAGATAGAAGTGATTGTACCCGACCTAAAAAGCCTCTGCATGTTTCTAATAAGCTCCACGAGCAGAAACGTGCTCAAACTAGGATCAATATTGGAGATGCTTTTGAAAAATGGAGAGAGGTTAGAACGCAGAAAGGTTTACAGGTTGATGCAGAGCTGGCTAAACACTGAAGCTTCAGTGTCCACCACATGGCAACCTGCGTGAGCATCGACTCTAGAGAGGAGGGGGCGGGGGGAGACAGCTCTCTACAATGGTTTGAATTTAGACTGCAGTACCCATTTTAAACACTAGGTGTCAGAGTTACATACTGCTCCTTTAATGCTCCTGAAATCATTCATTCCAGGGCTTCTGTTTCTCCCCTTTAACAAACTATAAAATAAAAAAGGACATTTCAAATAGTTAACATGATTTTATTCTCTTCAAACCACTAAACTCAAAACAGTTTGCAGCAATGAGACCAGATCATAGTCACATTTTTCTACAGACATACAAACACGTATTATTAATCCATCAGAGGTACTTGTACACAGCTTTATCCTGCAGGGTCTGAATCTCTAACTTGATCGGACATTTGTAGAAGTGTGACAGCAGAGACTCTGAATATCCAATTAAGAAATAAAACTTCTGCGGCGGAAGTTTCTGTAACATTAAAGCGCACACTATGAGCACGTTGCCGCGTCTCTTGATCACAATCTCGTTGGCGAGGCAGCCATGGAAGGTCCCGAACATGAAGCGCCTCAAGAAGACGTCCTCGATGGTGCGGTCAGCTGCTCCCTCTTCTCCTTTAAGGTTACCTGATGGAACAGTTAAGTAGACGATAAAAATGTGCAGCTCTACTGTACAAACAACTCCAAGAGATTGTGAGATAAATGTGTTAAAAGTGAACATTCTAAACCGTTGAGTTGCTCTTTAAATAAAAGTGGTTTTCTTACTGGTATGTTGTGACAGCCAACCTTTACGGTGGCCGATGTGATGAGGGGGAAGTGCTTGCTCATAGGTCAAAGGTTTGTCCCCTTTCCCCACTCGGACACGAGCTGCTCGATTCTGGAAAACAAATTAAAAATAAAGAAAACGACGGCCCAGACGTTGACAACAACGTGATTTAGAAGGTCTCTAATGAAGCAAACTGGTTAAAGGTCACATATTCTCATCCTCTTCAACCAGTGTAAATACGTCTCAGAGCTCCCCAAAACATGTGTGTGAAGTTTCTTGTTCTAAATCCACTCTGATCCTGTATTTGATCATGCCTATAAACCCCTCTATTTCAGCCCTGCTCAGAACAGGCTGTTTCTGTGTCTGTAGCTTTAAATGTAAATGAGCTGTGTCTGACCAACGCCCCTCTCTGAAAGGGCTTGGGTGGCTTGTGCTTTCTCGCTCCATGCCAATATTGTTTATGGTGAGAGTCTGAGATTGGGCCCAGTACCTTGCCCGACACATTTACCAAAAACTCCCTGTGATATAGGGAAAACAAGTTGTACTTTTCATTAACGAAACGTGCATCAGCTCATAACCACTGAGAACAAAAGGTATCCCCCAACTCAATATAACCCCAAAGTAAATGATGTTGTAAATAATAACCCAAAACACCAAAACATAACCCATTACATGCCTTTACATTAAAAAAAAGCTTAAAAGATAAAACACTTAAATTCATCCCTGGCTCCAACAGGAGGCGTGAGTCGTATTTAATTCTAATAATCTAAGTCGTTCAGTCTGTCTGAGGTGACCCGTTGAGAACAGCGTTTACCTTGCAGCACGCCGCAGTGACGTGGAGCGCTCTGCTTCCAGAGGAGCTGCACAAAGATCCTGACCTGACCAACGAACTCTGCAGAGAAAACAGAAACAGATCTGAATTTTATATCTGGGTTTGAGAACATAAACAAGGCGTATGTTTAACTCAGCTTCAGTTGAACAGATATGACCTTACATTTTAAGGAATTATTTTAACCAATTCTAGGCATCTTAATCCACTATAAGTGAGAGTTGGGCTGTGCAGGGGGACCCAGCAGGGGGTCTGAGCCAGCCTGTGAGAGCTCTGTGACTCAACACAGACAGAGCAAACTGTGAGCCTAAATCCTCAGGAAGACGTTCTGAGGTGGATTATTGAACAGAATCCATTTCAATTAGGTAAGTCCAGCAGGTGAAGCCTTGTCCGTCGGGACAGTGTGGTCAGCGACAAGTTCAGAGCACCGGATTCTTTTTCTTTTTAGTGGACAGAGTCAGAAACTGGGGAGAGAAGCAGAGTGGGGAACGACATGCAGGGAAAGGAGGCACGGGTTAGATCCGAACCTGGGCCTTAATTTGTGTCTTAATTTGTGGTTGGTGTGTCAATGTAATATGTGGTACATGTATAATATTAGGTTGTAAAAAGCACGAGTCCAAACACAGAACCTTGTGGAACCCCTTTTGATAGTTTTCAGACCGATCAATTGGTAGTGACACACATTGTAGCCTATTAAAAAGATAATTCTGTCTAATGGGCCTGATCTGTAAGCAACATGTACAACAACACAGAAATGATTATCATTTGAGAGCAATTCGCCGCTGACTGCTGAAAAAAACTGAATGAAGAAGGTTGAGAAAGATTTTAATCAGTGAGGAACCGCTAAGGGGAGAAACGTATCAATCATGACGCTGAAAATGTTAACTTCAATATAATCTCGCTCTCAGACGTTACGGATCTATTGACAAGTATTTGACGATAAGAAACTGTGACAGACATATTATGTAAGCTAAAACGTTATTTTACTTACTAGTAGTCTCACACTCCCTGTGCTGTTCAAGGACGCCGCCATGTTTTTGCAGGTGTAACACTACAACGCGTGACCGTGTTAACTGGCGACATGTGGTTGTGGTTGTCGTGGTTACAACAGCTGTTCAAAACGTAGTGTTACCACGAAAAACTATTCGTTAAGTTTTTGATTAAGGGCACATCTGATGAGTATATTTTGATTTTAAAATAGTAAAGCAAAAACTTAAAAAAGAAGCCTCCGCGAGGACACTTTACGACAACAACAAACGGCTGAGAGTCACCAGTTAACACGGACACTCGTTGTACCGTAACACCTGGTTAAATCTTGCGAGTAAACAACTACTTTTTCTCGTGTATTTTGTCACTGTGT
Source organism: Tautogolabrus adspersus (assembly GCA_020745685.1). Lineage (NCBI taxonomy): Eukaryota > Metazoa > Chordata > Actinopteri > Labriformes > Labridae > Tautogolabrus > Tautogolabrus adspersus. The sequence continues at coordinate 15,242,007 of CM036549.1, read as the reverse complement.
GTATTGTGTTAGATACACAATTAAAATATCAACTTTCACTGGTTATAAATTGCGTCATTTATAGGAGAGAATCTTGTTATTCCGGAAAACTATGCCGTTACACCGGAACTATTTATTGACACTCGAGTATCTGTTTCTGTAGGACCACCGTCGAGCTGGACCAACCGGATGGAGATAAATTAAAACAATCGGGACAGTAAAGCGCTCAATAATCAGAATATAAAAACATCATAAACACTTTAAATGTAAATGTAACTCAGTATTGTATATTCAATGGATGAATGTATGTTTTGTGTTTATTGGCGGCGTTAATTTTGTCAAACTGAACAGAGTTTGCACTTATTTTGAAAGGTGAGATCGGAAACAGTATTATTGTTCTGGAAGAAGAAACACAGACGTGAAGAAATCGTTTCCAAGCAAGTCATAACAACGTACTAACTTGTTTTTTTTGTTGTCTAAACTATTTGTAGTTGCGTTTAAATTATTGTTTGGGAGACTTTAGAGGTTTCTGAACACGGAGAAACTGAAAAGAAAGCCGCCATGTCGTCGCCGTTGGAGATGACAGAGATGTACGACAACGCTCTTCTGGGGATCCTGCAGCACGTCGGGAACATCCAGGACTTCTTACACATCTATTTCGGGTTCCTGTACCGCAAGACGGACTTTTACCGCCTGCTGTCCGGACCCAACGACCAGATGGGCTTCCCTCCTGGTGTGGCGGAGAAGATGGTGTTAAAGGTGAAGCTAGCTAAAGTATTTTTATTGCCATGTAAACACTGTAAACAGGTTCACAATTACTTCTTGAGTCACTGCTGCAGCCCGTTAAGTGGACTTTACTATGTCTCCACCAAACTAAGTAGGGTTGTTAGGATCAGAGGCGATTCCAGAGTCTGTTGGGGCAAAACTGAAAGGGGGCCCCTCCAATTTAGTAAATCCAACATAAGATAATCCTTTATTGATACCCTATAGGGGAAAGTCAAGTATTGCAACAGTAAAAAGATGAAGAGCATGCACACATTAACTACCAAACAGACAAAAAAACACGATACAGGACGTTCAGACATGTTGTGCAGTAAGAGGCAAGTTAAAGGGAAAGTGAAAGGTTATGAGATATAGTGACAAACATAAGCAAAGCAATATTTAAAATGTCATAGATCTGTCAGACATTCAAGCCTTAATCTGTGACAATCTTTTCTCCTCCCGCAGACGTTTAAGCTGTTTGAGAAGGTGGCGGAGCACGACAGAGAGAGACAGCAGAGCGAGCTGCGGAGGAGACAGGAGAGACGATGCGATCCTCCTCCGGTCGTTCAGGAGCTGGAGATCTCCACAGAGGAGACGGTGGAGCAGAGCACGGAGGCGGCACAGGCTGAGAGCTCTTCATCAGAGCCTCAGAGTGTTTCAGCTCCGACCTCCTCAGAAGCGAAAGTAGACTCTCAGCCTGACAGCAGCAGCAGCAGCGATGGCGGCAGTGGGGGTCCAGGAAAGTTATCGCAGGGAGACCAGGCAGCTGCAGCCAGCACAAACTCAGCAGAGGGGTGAGTAACCTCCAGTGTTTTTATCCATCATATCTTCTTGTTTTTATTGATGAAACAAACTGACTTTGTTTACTATTTAGTCTCTTTAAAATTTACCTTTTAAAAGAAACTGATTCATTGTTTAAAGGTAATTTTGTCCAAAGCTTAACAAGCAACAAACAAGCTTTCATACTGGGACGGACCTGGAGCTCAAAACATGTAACCTATCTGGGGTTGCTAAATGATTTTGTCTGTTACATAAAAGCAGCGACCAGGTGTTGAAAAATGAAGCCAATGCCGAAATGCAAAATCCTGCAGTTCCTCGAGTGTCCACTAGAGGCTGGCTGCAGAAGCACAGGAAGTCACATACATACCCATTCAAAAAACCTGTTTTTACAGCAGACATTAACATGTTTACAGCCTGGTTAAAAAAAACAAGTAGGTCTGATTAGCTCATGTCTCGATCGGCACACACTGTACAGGAGGTGAATTTTTTGATGACTCATCCGTTTTGATTTGATGAAGGATAAGAGTTATTCACAATAAGGCGTGTAGCTGACCTGATTGACAGGCGGGCGCGGTGTAACAGTTTGTCAGGAGGCTTAAAACCCGCCTCAGCTCCAGCTCTCAGCCTGTCGTTAGGTTGACTGAAAGTTAGACTGAGACAGCATTTCCATCATGGAGACTGCCATCGATGGGACTCCAGCGCCCCTTGCAGGAACAGATTGGTGACGTCACTCAGGCTTCATCTATGGTTACATGGAGACAGTTTTGTTCGTTGTGTTTCAGGGGTCAGGATACGTTTCAGTCCAACCCCGACAGCTACAACGGAGCGGTGAGAGAAAACTACAGCTGGTCTCAGGACTACACCGATGTGGAGGTCCGAGTGTTTGTGCCAAAGAGCGTTGTTAAAGGACGACAGGTAAACACAGTCGGAAAGAGTGTAAAGAACATTGCTTGTTTGTCAACCTTTGTGTTAAACCTTTTTTTGCTCGTCTTCCTGTTTCGTTCGTGCATTGTTGGTGTCTTATTGTGTGTCTGGCGTGTTTCGTGTCCTCAGGTCAGCGTGAGTCTGCAGCCCAGCAGCATGAGAGTGTGTGTGAGGGAGGGAGCCGAGGAGAAACCACTGATGGAGGGAGAGTTCACGCACAAGATCAACACTGAAAACTCTCTGTGGAGTCTGGAGCCTGGAAGCTGCGTAGTAGTGAGTACAACACGTAGTACACACACATACACACACACATACACATACATACAAGCGCACACACACACACACACACACACACACACACAGAGCTATATCAATACCTTTCAAATCAAAAACCTTACATGTACCTCCCCGTCTCTGACCTCCAGCTGTCGCTCAGTAAGACCTCTGAGGTTTGGTGGAATGCCGTGCTGAAAGGAGAAAAGGAGATTGACATAAACCAAATAAACCGCGAGCGCTCCATGGCGACGGTGGACGAGGAGGAGCACGCCGTCCTGGACCGACTAACCTTCGACTACAACCAGAAGCTGCAGGGCAAACCACAGAGTCACGAAATGGTGAGGGGACGAGCCGACACACGCACAACACGTGGAGTACTCAACATAGAGTGTTTAAATGTGTTAAAGCCTCTGACACTGAAGCTTCAGTGTTTAGCCAGCTCTGCATCGGTCTGTAAACCTTTCTGCGTTCTAACCTCTCTCCATTTTTCAAAAGCATCTCCAATATTGATCCTAGTTTGAGCACGTTTCTGCTCGTGGAGCTTATTAGAAACATGCAGAGGCTTTTTAGGTCGGGTACAATCACTTCTATCTGAACCAGTTCTCTTGCCCGCTTCCATCGCTGCAACACCTGTTGGTTTGACCTGATAACTGGTCTCATATCTGGCAAACCGAGGGGCGTCCAAAACGGCCGTGTGGGGGTGCCTTAAAACCGCCTACCTTCTCTGGTCCAAACAAATCCAGACCATTCAGGACCAGAATCTAAAGTTAGGAGGAGGACATACTGGCTGCTGCATTGTTGTCAGAGAAGCCAGCACTTCAACATAGCATGTTTCCTTAATGTCTGATCATATAGTAAGGTCACCTTATCATTTCAGTCACTACACATCTTACTGACTGGACCTTTAAATAGGAACTTCTCAAGTGATAGCAGAGGAACAAAATAACACTGTGAACCTCTAGATGGCACTGTTGTCCACATCAGAATAATGCATATTTATTTACATGTATTCTCTCTCTCTTTGAACAGAAGGTGCACGACATGCTGAAGAAGGGCTGGGACGCCGAGGGCTCGCCGTTTAGAGGGCAGCAGTTCGACCCGTCCATGTTTGACATCCCGCCAAGTGCCGTGCAGTTCTGAGACTGAAAAATGAACTGATTGCTACTTTGTGTACAGGAAGAGGATGCAGTAAAGTCAACGTTTACCTGCTGGAGGTTTGTTTTTGAGGATCGCAGATGCTGACGATGACGTGTCATTATATCAAACGTTTATTTGATGTTCTGACCGAATGAAATCTGATAAAGAAACGTGTGCTTTGGTATCTGTTTCGCTCTTTATTTAAAACTCCACATTGCCCTCATGTCAAAAGCCGAGTCTCCCTCCAGATGAAGCTCAAATTTCAACCAAATCTGGAAAAATCATCCAATCAAAAGTCAGATTTTGATTTGTACAGCAGTCAAATGCAACAGAAATATTTATCCAAAACCATCAGATCAGATAATCAAACACAGCCAGGAACCTGTTATTCTGGACGTGAACTCTTAAAATAAGATTCTTTATTTTATTTTATTTTTTTTATTTTTATTTTTTATTTTTTCTCAGCGAGAAATGGTTAAAAAATGATTCATGGACTACTTTATTAAACTCCCTCTCAAGAATATAAATTAAAAACCGGTGGAGCATTTTTATTGTTTACCCTAATCCTCAGTTCTTCTGCCTCTTTCTTAATGACTGACTTCGTCTTGTGACTGCAGCACTTGGCGCTGCGTCTTATCTTTCATTGTTCTGTCATGGACTCTGATCACTCCCTTCATTAATACATAAATCAGCTCTAATGAGCACATTCGTCTCAGCCAGACATACAAAAGGGGGAAACGCGTCATTCTTCACATTCTGTGAATTTACTTGAAGGAGCAGAAACAAAGCCGTCGTTCTGTCTTTACTCCACTTTTCTTCTCCTGAATCCGTTCACATGTCATCCATTTGTCCAAAGACAAACGCTGCAACAATGCTTCTTGTTCCACACTCGTTGTTTAAGTCATCACTCCATCTTCCCGCTCTCCAGATGGAAAGAATGAGCAATAATGAACTGAAGAGATGAGATGGAATTACAGTAAGAGTCTGAACATCGTTTAATCAAAGCGTCTTCAGCTTGAGATCATAAAAAAACACCAGAGGGACGAGTATTCAGATCCTGGAGCGATGCTCCACTACCCGTGCTCTCTTTCCTCTACAATCATCAGATAGATTGAGATATTTGAGACTGTACGCACCATAAATATGAACATTTTTAATCAGGAAAGTTGGAGAAAACGCATTTCTACGACTCTTAACCTCTTGAGCCTGACTTCTGCGTCAATGATGACTCGACTGTAGTTGGACCTTGGGCGTATCAGCAAAGGTGAGGAGGCTGAGTACAGGAGGTCGGTCAGGAGTGTGTCCAGAGGGGTGGCATGGGTACCCAGGTTTTGGGGGCTGGAGCTGGACACTCTGATGGCGTAATCTAAGAGGAGGATGCTAACTAAAGTTGTGTGTCATCTTGGACAATGTCACCCACTCCACGACGTGCTGGTCAGTCACAGGAGCACATTCAGTGCTAAGACTGATTTCCCCACGGTGAGCACCACAAAACGCCTCAGGAGGTCATTCCTGCTTGTGGCCATCAAACTCTACAGCTCCTCCCTCTGAGTGTCAAACTCTGTCTGACCCTCGACCATTTCACACTTACAACTGTAAAATCCTCCATTACTCATTTATTAAGAGCTTTTTCTCTGTCTCATAGTTCTATCTCGCAGCATGAACTTCAACATTCTTCTTCTTTTTCGTTATTTTGTTTGTCATGACTTGTTAGCATGTATAGCGCTCTGTGCCCTCATTGGTCAACGACACTGACCTGACGGAAGTTCATTTAAAAGTAAATGGACTTCAGCTTATATCGCGCTTTTCTAGTCTTCTGATTACTCAAAGCGCTTTTACACCGCATGTCACACCTACACATTCACACACTGATGGCAGTGGTTGCTATGTAGTGAGATCATCAGAAGTCACTATAATCCCATTCATACACCTCTGATGAAGCAGCGGGAGCAATTCGGGGTTAAGTGTCTTGCCCAAGGACTCATCGGACATGTTGCTGCAGGAGCTGGGGATTGAACCTTCTGGTCGAGAGACGACGACTCTACCAACTGAGCTACAGCCGCCCCAGTTGGATTCCAGTTTGTGAATGTCAGAAGTGTATGACTGAATTGATAAGCTACATACTTTAAAAACACAAGCGGTGGGTAAGTGGGGGGCCTGTAGCACATTTTTGCCCCTGGGGCCCCCTTAAAGCTTAATCTGGCCCTGCTTGAAGTAATTTTGATCTTTTATTGTTTCTTTGCTCAATCCAAAGCCTCATATAGATGCTGCAGAAAGAGCTAAAACGATCCAATGCAATTACTGAAGTGCACTGAGAAGTGATGCATTAAGTTTTTTGAATCCCTCCAATCCTTGAAATAGACTCTGACTGAGTAAGTGCAGTAATTTCATTATGGGCTGCAGGCTTCTCGTGATTATATGATTTATAATAAAGTGTAATCACACGCTGCACTCTCCAATCAGCGAACTCTGATTTTTCTTTATTTCGGTTTTTTCTTACCCATCGGGAGGGGGGAACACGTCATGCGGTGAGCTCACATTACCATTTTGTGTGGTATTTAAAGAGTCCGTCCTCTCCGCCTGGCAGAAACCATCGGAGCCGGGACCGTGCGTGCGTGCGTGTGCGTAACAACTCCAGCGTGTGTGTGTGTGTGCGTAAAGTGTTAGTGCGCCGGGCTGCAGCTGAAACCATCCGGAGGTCTGATCGAGGTGGGCGGAGACTGAAGCCGGAGAGGTCCTGCAGCGACGCGCCGAAGCATTCCGGACTCCCGCACCCGTCCGAGAAGGAAACATCATGGCTGTGACTACTTGTACGCGTTTTACAGATGAATACCAGCTGTACGAGGAGCTTGGCAAGTAAGCTGCTGTCACATTAATATTTCCTTGACTATTCATAGAGCATGAAGAGGAAGGGATGGAGGGTCTGCACATCTGCGGGGATGGATGCAGCTCGATCCGTTCAAAACAAAAACGCACGCTGGTTCTGCTTCTAAAATGAGCTCCTCCAAAATCTAAATTAAGATGATTTCTCAATGCTTTTCTGTCTTTTTGCACAAATAAAGCTTGTTTGAGAGCGGAAGGCATGTTATAGCTGCTAGATTTTGCATGGAGATTGATCTGCATGAGCTCAGGAGCACTTCTGGGCAACCCCTCACCCCCTCTCTTGGCCCAAGGGCTAATTAGGGACTAAGGCCCTAATATGAGGGGAAAGCTGATGTGTCGGAATTGAGCTCCCTCATCATCAGCTGGCTTTAATCACAGTGGCACACAGTTTAGCAGAGAAGTCAGAATAATGCTGCAGCCCTTGATCTACTGCTAATCTAATGAGGTGTGTCTTTTGGTGGGGAAAAGAAGGAGAAAGAAGTAGATTTAGGATGTGTGGCCCCTCACAAGAGGCAGACAAATCGAGACTGAAGAGCCTATGGGTGCCACAGTGGGTAGATGCAAAGTGGACTCCGTGTCTCTGTCAGGTTGTGCGTGGGTAGAGAGGATCTCTCTCTCTCTCTCTCTCTGCCTCACAGGAACATTTATTCCACAGCACCAGAGGAGAAAAAATAAAAAGCAAGTTCAGTGCCGAGGATGGTTTCAGTTCAAGTGTTGATATTTTCGTTTTACAGACTGATTCGAGCTCTTTTGTGCTGGCTGGGATCTCTAGTGTGTGTGTGTGTGTATTTGTGTGTACTTGTGAGTGTGAAGTGATAAGTTAAAGACAATAGACAAGCAGCTGCCCTCACTGATAACAGGCAGAGCCTTATTGCTGTTTTGCTGCTGTTGTCACTTTTTGACATGTGTTGGGTTTATTATGTAAAGCAGATGTTTGGGAATATTCTGCAGGGGGCAGAGTTTTAGGTACACCTGATGTCCAACACTTCCTGGTTTTGACAGAGGCGTGTCCAGGCTTTGACGATCGAGGTTGCCCAACACGTTAGACTTTTCATAAACATGGACGAAGCCTCAGTGACGTCACCCGTTGGTTACTGAAGGTTGATGGTGGTGTCCATGCTGGAAATGCTGTCTCAGCCTAACTTTCAGTCAACCTATCGACAGGCTGAGAGCTGGAGCTGAGGCAGGTTTCAAGCCTCCTGACAAACCGTTACACCGCGCCCACCTGTTAATCAGGTCAGCTAACATGTATAATTCATAAAAAAAAACGGATGAGCTTAAAATAAATTCACCCCCATACCGTGTGTGTCGATCGAGACCTGAGCTAATCAGACCTATTTGGTTTTTTGAACCAGGCTGTAAACATGTTAATTACTGCTGTAAAAACAGGCTTTTTTGAATGGGTGTGTATGTGACTTCTGGGGCTTCTGAAGCCAGCCTCTAATGGACACTCAGGGAACTGCAAGTTTTTGCACTTTCGCATCGGCTTCATTTTTCTACATCGAAGGTTCCTTGCTCCTGAAAGATGTACAACACCGAGCCAACAGTTGTCTTTCTGATAGTTTAATCCAGGACCTCCGCTCTCTCCAGCGTGAGATGGCGAGAAGGAGCAGGAGGCCAAGAGCAGAGGACATGTCAGAATAAATACAGTGCATTATCTTGACCTAGTTACACATTGTTTCCTGAGAGGACAAAGGCAACAACAAAAGATTAATCACATAGTGTTCGTCACAATGTACAGTACACTGTGATGAGGAAGACAAGGCGTGAGTATTCCCATGACAAGGGTTAATATCTGTGTCTCGTGTCTGTGATTCTGAATTGTAAATGTTTGCAAGGAAGTGGCTAACTGCTAACGTAGCTGTACCTCGGAAATTTGGGTATGCATTGTCTATGTATTTTCTCATCAGTATGGAAGCAACAGTTAGACACGATGACAACGTGTGGAGTATTTTGTATGTTTGGGCTCCATGGCCCCTTAAAACCCTCGTTTGAAACAGACGTTGATCTCCTTTTAGTTTGAACTTCTCTGTTGCATTTAAATATTTATGAGCAGGAATAGTGAAACTGATGCTTCAAAACTGATTTTTTTTTAATGCTACGGTTCTGTTCAATGAACTTCGGGCTGATTTTCCAAAATTTAAAATACTTTTGAAAGATTTATTTTTTGGCTTTCTGTGCCTTCATTGTAGAGATTGGACAGTGGATAGAGTCAGGAATGAGAGAGAGAGAGAGAGAGAGAGAGAGAGAGAGAGAGAGGTCGAATTTGAACATGGCCGTGGACTACAGGACTACAGCCTCTGTGCATGTGGCGCACGCTCTAACCACTAGGCCACTGCCGCCTCTGTATAAAACAATTTTAATCCCTACATTTGTCTCCCTCTGTAAGTCAGATCACTGTCCACTTTTATCTTAAGTCTACTTTATCTATTTTGTGTTTTAATTTTGTGTTTAATTTTATATTTGTACTTCATATTTTTTTTGTCTACCTTGCACTGTGTTTGCTGCTCCTTATTTTTATCTCCATGTTACGTGTGTGCCTTTAAATTCCCCCTCAGGGACAACTAGAGTTTTTTAAATTGAATTAAAATCAATCTATCATCGCAACAAAAGCTCCCCCACGGCTTCATAAAACATGACAGATTGATGATTAATGAATACACACTTTTAAATATTCAGTTTGTTTGTTCCCTGTTACACCCTAAAGTCTGAATCCTTTCAAACAGCCTTTGAATCAAATGGGTTTTTCCTCTTTAAAACTTTAAGCAACAAAAAGCACAAGCGACTTCAAATATTAATGTTATAATACATATTTAATACTCAAAGACTGACGGTTAAAAGATTTAAGGCGTGCTTAAATTTAGGCTTGACTTAGAAATCCTGAACTATGAGACACCAACAAGCTTTTTCTTGAGCCTTTAACTGGAACTCTCTCTTTAATGAGGGTCAAGGTGTCCTGTGAAATAGCCTAAGTGGACTTTTAGTCAAGATTATTATTTATTTTTCTTGGCTGAATGGCTTTGTGGATTTTCTTGGCAATCGAAGCAGGATTTCAGTGCTTAGATTAAAAGGTAAGCTGCTCTCTGTGTTTAACAGAAGCAGGTTTTGACCCTCCTGACTCCCACCTGCCCTGCAGATAACCTGCCATGTCGAGTCTCTGCTGCTGTTTCACCACGCAGCAGGAGTGTCAGCGAGTGTCATGCTTACTCACCACGGCTCCTCATAATGTATGCATGTTGGAGAGCTCATGAGAGAGGCCGGGGCTCAGAGGGGAGTGTGAGTGTTTCATTGCGTAACAATGCTGAGGTGAGATAAAATTAGCTCCGAGAAATGACAGAGGTGGTTATTTCTGTTTGTCTCTGTTGGGTTTGATGAGAATATGTGGCCCTAAAAACTCCAGCGCTTATCCTTCAAACGCCACTGTTCTTTGCTCTGATTGATCACTTTGCGTTACATAATTCAAGTCGTGGAGAAAATTATATGAGAAGACAAATCATGCAGATGTTACTTTAAGAGGTTGTAGCTATTAACATTTTGTCTGTCTTTAAAGCAGGTTAAATAAAGTACCTGATTGTAATAAGGTGCTGCATACTTTTCATCCGATTCAAGGCACAGTTTCTCATACCCTGCGTCACAAATGGTTACCTTCATTCTGATTTCTTTCACTCTTTAAAGAAGGTCAATGAAATGCCAAGTACCTGAAAATTATGAGATGCAGCAATTTTCTCTCTAATTTCCGAGTTCAGGTCAAGAGAAGCACATTTGAATAAAAGTAAAGACACATAAATGGTGACCTAGCTGTGCCTGGAAACTTTAGATGAAGATTAAATTAGCATTGCCATGTTCTTAGTCTTTATTTCAACAGTTTCAAAGACTGAAACAAGATAATTTCTACAACCACTCTAAGGGCCCGATCACACAGAGACGCGTCACCAGCAAAACCAAATTGTTATCCTCTGGTACGTTGGCTTGCCGGGTTCACGATGCGGTTTTTGGCATGCATAAAAGTAAAAACACTTTCAATTTTTGAGCTATAGACGCACAGTCGCCTAGTTCAGGGGGTCCCAAACTTTTCAGCCCGCGACCCCTAATATAACGGTGCTAGAGACTGGGGACCCCCATTGTCCCTGGAGGTGCTTAAAACATTTATCATTGCGCACAGCCACGCACACTATTAGGCCTCTCCAAACACTGGCATTAGAACACCACACAATAGCCCAAAAACCGTCATATTTTTGTATATATTTTCAAATTAATGGGTGAAATATGCTATTTTAAACCATTTTCCATTTTTAAATGTTTTTGGAAGAAATCTCGCGACCCCCCCTAACAGTGTCTCGCGACCCCCACTTTGGGAACCACTGGCGTAGTTCATCAATGTAGCTTTAGCCCCAAAACAGCCAATCAAATCAAGTTGGAGGCTTTACCTTACGCTTTTTATGACTTCCCCTCCTCGTACAGCGAGAGCTCTTCGTTTGCTCAAATCCGTTTTTCCCACTTATTTTATTTGGTCGCCAGTATGCACACGTGCTGCTAGCTGTTTTGTCCCCAGATGCGCTCAAGCGTTTTTAGAGAGGCGGCGCCTACTATGACGCGTCTCTGTCTGATCAGGCACCTTCTCAAGGTCTAAAAAGTCCAAGAGAAAACAGAAATAACTAGCAATATGCAGACGCTAGCTGCTTAACTAGCTTACCTGACTGCTTTTACAGTAGCCTTTAGTTCTACTCAACTTAATATGTCGATAAAAACATTGAGCAACCTCTGTTTCACAATCATTTGGTTGAAAACGGTATCGTTTATGGCTGCAGGAGATTTGTTTTCACAATCTTCTTATTAAAATAAGAAGCTAGCAACAATTTATTGAGCTCACAAGTACCATCAGTTAACATTAACCTTAGCTAAAAACAGTAACTTCAGCTAACAACTTTAACATTCGCTTACAACAGTAAATCTAGTTAACTCGTTTAAGCTAATAACTTTAGTTAACAACAGTAACTTTAGTTAACAACTTTAAATTTAACTAACAAAATTAAATGGCTAACTAACAATAGTTAGCCTACTTCAGCTAATAACTTGAGTTACCAACAGTTACCTTAGCTAGCAACAGTAACTGTAGCAAAGCGCTTAGTTAACTTAGGGTGAGACAGCATTTCCAGCATGGCGACCGCCATCGATGGGACTCCAATAGTTGGGTGACGTCACTGAGGCTTTGTCCAGTAATATTTACAGTCTATGTGCAGCCTGGTTTAATATATGAAAAGCTTAAAGATATGCATGCTTATCTGTCTACTAGGTTCAACCTCAACTAATATGAACTGCTGAACTTAGTTGGTATAATCAAAATGGCGCCATGTTTTTCAAGTCTTGTAGATAACCTCCATTTTTGTGTTCTAACATTTTCTACACCATTTGCAAGACAGATCCATCCATCCATCTATTATCTATAGGCTACTGCTTGTCCCATTCAGGCTCGCGGGAGGTCTGGAGCCAAGAAGCGGGGTACAGCCTGGACTGGTTGCAAGACAGATGTCTTGGCAAAAGTGCCTCAAAATCTACATCTTTTACATACACAAACAGTGTGAAATGTTGGATGACATGTAATGTGTTATTGAGCCTCCATCCCAGGGTTCATCATGCATTCAGATCAGGTTGGTTTGAAAGCAGAGAGTCCAGGACAACAGTGAGGTCACTCCAATGCCCCTTTGATGCTGACGAAGCATAAATAGCAGCTGACCCGTCTCCTCCTCCTGTCTCCTGTCTTTTTTTCCCAGGGGGGCCTTTTCAGTGGTGCGCCGCTGTGTCAAACTCTGCACAGGCCAAGAGTATGCCGCCAAAATCATCAACACCAAAAAGCTCTCAGCCAGAGGTGAGAATCAAGCGACAGAAAGACACTTATAACATGGCTGCATGTGTGTTTTCAGGGGCTCGTAAGAATATGAAGCAGCAGAGGCATCATGGGGGATTTAATCATGATGTGCATGTGTGTATGTCCCAGATCTAAGAGCCCATATTAGCATATTTTAGCGGGTGTTTGATTCCAGCATGTGAAGCCTCCACGTCTGTTCCTGCGAGAGAGGCAGATGATGAGTACTGTTGGATCCACAGCTTCAAAAAGGCGACAAAAAATCTACATTTTCCCTGAATAAATTGTTACAAGGAGGACATTTTCCAATAGTATTAAAAAATAATGGATTCATGCCCACAGTCTACCTGTTTAAAGTGCTTTTTGAGGCATGTTAGAAATTGTTGGTTCTATTTTAAAAACCAATAGCAAATCTTAAGTGCATGGTGCAAGTTTATTCAGAGTGTGTCCACCCTCTATTTACTGATTAATGTTTGAGGAAGCAAAGCAGAAAGTGCAAAGCTCAAAGTAGAGGAATTAAGTCTCTTGATTATTTTTGTGCCTGTTGAGCTTAATATGAATGTAACTAATCACAGTATCATATTTTATTCCCTCCAAAAGTCTGCTGCAACTGCAGGCATAACAGTGCATCTTAGTTTCTGAAAAGTATGCCGTTTAGGAAACAGGAATATACTGCGTCATTTACTTTTATCCATGCTTTTCTTAGTTAATGGCGCATTTTCTTTCCTCTGCCTCAATGCGCCAGACAACACACCTAAAGGAGCAATTTGTAACACTGACACCTAGTGTTTAAAATGGGTACTGCAGTCCAAATTCTAAACATTATAGAGAGCTGTCTCCCCCCGCCCCCTTCTCTCTAGAGTCGATGCTCATGCAGGTTGCCATGTGGTGGACACTGAAGCTTCAGTGTTTAGCCAGCTCTGCATCGGTCTGTAAACCTTTCTGCGTTTTAACCTCTCTCCATTTTTCAAAAGCATCTCCAATATTGATCCTAGTTTGAGCACGTTTCTGCTCGTGGAGCTTATTGGAAACATGCAGGGGCACTTTGCATAGGATTTTAGAACAGCAACGTCACAATCGCTTTCTTCTGCCTCTATGCGAAACCACTGCTCCAAAAAAAACACCTAATTGTAAGACCCACAGGAGCACCGATAGGTGGAAGTACCTTTCTTCTTATACAGTATGAAGGGATGGTGATCAAAGCAACAAGCAGCAATGACACTAACGATGTGTCGCTCTACAGAGGATGGAAGACTGGGCTTTTTGTCTCGGTATTTAACGTTTGATATCGCTCTTTTTCTCCTCATATGATAACACCCTTCAAATCCTAACAACACGTCCGTCAACCAGCAATAAAATTCTTTGCTTTTGCACTCAGACTTTTGTCAGCTATTGGTGCAACCAAAATAGACATCGATGTGCCACAAATGCAGATCACAAAAAAACACATTTTGAGACCAACACACACGTGGTGATGTGATAATGACGACTGCATTGTTTGGTTTCTAGCAGTGACACGACCGATGCTTCCTGTGTCGTCTTGCAGAGGATGTTAGAACGGGTTTCTGTCTGTAATGTTTGAGAGCTCACTCTTTTTCCCTCTTATATAATAATACTCATCAAAAGGTGTCAAAATGTCCCAGAAATCATCTGAAAAAAGCATCATTGGTGTAATCACAGAAAAGAAAAAGTCATCATGTGAATGAATTTGCGGCATCACTCTCAGGCCACCTGCATTAATCAGCTCGTCTCTTAGATTCAGGTCTCACGTCAGAAGTCCATCTTTGTTTTGAAATGACTGACACAATTGTGCGTGTGTGTGTGACCTGAAGGGCAGCGCTGAGTGTAGCTCTGACAGTCGTATAAAAACCAGAAGAAGAAGAAGAGCCACACTCGGATCAAACTCACTTGTCAACAGGAAAACTAGATCCCCATCTTCTTTCCTTCTTTCCTTTCCTCCCTCTATTGTCCTATTCATTTCCCCCGCTCTTTATTAATCTGGTTTCCTCGCCTGTCTCCTCTATCTCCCTCCTTCCTTCTGTCCTGCCTGCTCATTACCTTCTCCTTTCTTTCTGTTTCCTCTCACCTCCTCACACTGTTTCCTCTCCTCTCTTTCCTTGTCTCCTCTCCTTGTGTTTGTTCTCTTCCCTTACTTTCTCCTGTCCTCTCCTCTTCTCTTCTCTTGCTTCCTTTCTTTCCTTGTCTCCTCTCCTCCTGTGTTGTTCTTGGCTTATCTCATGTTTCCTTTCCTTACTCTCTTTTCCTTTCCTCCTCTCCTGTCTGCTTCTCTCACCTCTGCTTATGTTTTCCTGCTCTCTTGCCTTTTTTCCTCCTCACGTTAATATTTTTCCTCCTGTCCTGTCTTCTCTCTCCTCTCTGGTCGGCTCATATCCTCTTCTTTCCTCTCGTCCTTGTTTCATTCCCTCTTGGTTCCTTTCCTCTTCTCACTATCTCCTTCTGTTGTTTCCTTTCTTTGTGTCCTTTCCTTGTTTACTCTCTCCTTTAGCTTTCGCGCTACTACTCCATGTTTCTGCTACCTACCCTCCTCTCTTCTCCCCTTGTTTCCTCACCTTTCTTGTTTATCCTCTCCTTCCCTCCTCACTTCCTCTCTCCTTCCTTCGTGTTTACTAACTTCTCCTCTCCTCCTGATACCTTTTCTCTTTCGCCCTCCCTTTCTGCTTATTTCCCTGTCTCTCCTTGGTCTCTCCTCTCCCTGGTCTCCCCTCTCCTTAGTCTCTCCTTGGTCTCCCCTTTGTCTCTCCTCTCCTTGGTCTCTCCTTTGTCTCCCCTTTGTCTCTCCTCTCCTTGGTCTCTTCTCTCCTCACCTTGGTCTCTCATTTGTCTGTCATTGGTCACTACTTGTTCTCTCCTCTCCTTGGTCTCTCCTTGTTCTCTCCTCTCCTTGGTCTCTCCTTGTTCTCTCCTCTCCTCTCCTCTCCTCTCCTCTCCTCTCCTCTCCTCTCCTCTCCTCTCCTCTCCTCTCCTCTCCTCTCCTCTCCTCTCCTCCTCCTCCCCCTTATCCTCCTCCTCCTCCTCCTCTTCCTCTGATGTGGATCGAGGGGTTAAATGGGCATCTGGGACAAAAGTTTCCCTCAGGCTGTTCTCACAGCTGTGTGTGTAGAAGAGTCGTGTTTGTGTGTCTCCTAACTCCTTGGCATTCACCTTGAAAACATTCACTACCTAAAACTTTGTATAACGACAAAAATATCCATCATTTATTTGATATTAATGACACATTCATGAGTAATAAACATCATTCTTCTTCCACTTGTGTGTAAATCTGTGATGTTTATCGTAAAGCTTCCATCTGATTGTTTTTTAGATCATCAGAAACTGGAGAGAGAGGCCCGGATCTGCAGATTACTCAAGCACTCCAACATCGGTGAGACTCCCAAATCATTCTCCACATGTTTCGTCTTTAAAAGCAAAAGTTTGAGTTCTTTAAGTGAGATACGTGGCTCTGACGGGCCCGGCTTTAGGCGTGGGCAGGGCGGGACAATGCCCCCCCATGTTCCTGGACTGCCCCACCAAATCATCCCACTTTGTCTCAAAATTAAAAAATAACTGAAAAGTGTTTTCTTTTGTCCTTGTCGATTCGACCAATCATAAACATGCCACATTCAAATACTCAAAGATTTATTGGTTGGTCCTGTTTTATAACAACTGGATACAGCGGGGGGTCAGTCCATGTAAGAATAGATCATTAGATAGAAGTATAGTTGTCCTCCTCTGGGGACAAAATTGAATACAATTTGGGGGGTTAAATTGAATACATTATGGGCTTATGTATTTTTAGATTTTACGGCGTTAGATTTAGATAACATGAATCAGTGCATGTTGTAGCTTACAGTCCTGAAGAGCACTTAAAGAGTACCCTAGGAACGAGTCCTGAAGTCTGCCAGTAAGTCACCAGTCAACATTACTGAATCCCCCCTTTGGAAACTGAAAGTATGAGGAGCTCTTAAGAATGGGATACATGTCGTCATACCAGAGACATGAAAAAAATGGTCCAAGGCGCTCTCATTAAACAAATTAAATGCCTTTATTTTCCTCGTTTAGACCTTAAAAACACATTTGGACGCGTTTCAGCATCAAGCCTTCATCAGGAGGTCAAAACAATGCTGGTTATCCCAAAACAGCTTGATAACAGCAATGATCATTTGCAGCCTGTTTCCCACCCTCATATCTCCAGGATTTGTTTCACATATTGCTTAATGGTCATGTGCAGTATTCAGAAGATAGATGTCAAGATGTTTGAGCAAACAGGGCTGTGATGAAGTGGTGCAGTGCTGCAGAGAAGTCACATCATTGTGATATCTGCAGGTTTTTTTCTCCCCATAGCGAGATCAGTTCATTTGTAATTGTGTGTTCTATGAGTGGTTTTTACTGCAAGAAAACTGAGAATATCGTCACATTTTTCCTGTAAGAGTAGATTCATAAGGTATAATTCAATGCTAGGATTAAAGAGGTGATGTTTTTTGTTCCTGTCAGCTCATTTTGATGCTTCTTTCTCTCTTTCTGTTTGTGTTTTTCTTGTTTTCTTTGCCTCGCTGCAGTTCGTCTCCATGACAGTATCTCAGAGGAGGGTTTCCACTATCTCCTCTTTGACCTGTGAGTTTCCCTCGTTCCTCCTCTTCTTCTCCTCCTCTTTCTCCTCTTTTTCTCTGCCGTTCTGTGCTGCTCTCTATCCCCCTGATGCTTTATTTTCCTCTGCTCCCTCTCTCCAATCCTCGCTGCATCTGTCTCCTTACTTTCTTCCCTTTCTCTCCATCCTTATATCTGCATTTACATCTGCATCTGCATTCCTGCTCTTCCTCTTCTTTTCCTTCTTACTCTCCTCTCTTCCCCTCCTCGCTTTCAAGGCAGTTCTCCCCATTACATAACAGTCCTCCCCTCCTCCCCATCTCCATCCTTGCGGCTTCCACTTTATCTCACACACACACAGATGCATGCACACTCCCCCGCACAGGAGCCAGTCTCCATGGCAACCCAGTTGGAGTGAATCCTGCAGCCGGGGTTTCCCCCTAATGAGGACATCCCCCTCCTGTGTGTGTGTGTGTGTGTGTGTGTGTGTGTGTGTGTGTGTGTGTGTGTGTGTGTGTGTGTGTGTGTGTGTGTGTGTGTGTGTGTGTGTGTGTGTGTGTGTGTGTGTGTGTGTGTGTGTGTGTGTGTGTGTGTGTGTGTGTGTGTGTGTGTGTGTGTGTGTGTGTGTGTGTGTGTGTGTGTGTGTGTGTTGCCTGTGCGAATAAAGGTTAATACTTCTCGTCTTTCTCAGGGTGACAGGAGGGGAACTGTTCGAGGACATTGTGGCCAGAGAGTACTACAGTGAAGCAGACGCCAGGTAAACATGTAATAAATCCCCGTCTCCCTCGCTCTTCTTCTTCTTCATCCCCTCCATGTGTCAGTCCTCCAGCCTCTGCAGTCCTCCAGCAGCCCAGCACAGTCCAGCTCCTCTCATTAGCACACACAGGCAGCTCTGACTCTGACACATTGGTGGTGTTTTTTCTTTTTGGCTCGAGTTCTGATGGATAATACCTCGACGCATTTTTCTGGTTGAGGACGTTTTTTTTCCCAGAGTCAGAATTTACAGACAGATGGAAACACACACACACACATGCACCACAAAACGCACACATGCCCACGCTGTAACCCCCTCAGGAGGTAGACTTAAATCAATTTGACTGTGGAGGCGGTTTGTGGAGGCGAGTGAGAGAGAGAGAGGAGAAAAGAAGGGGGACTGGAAAAAAGAGGGAGGAGGGAAGGGAAAATGAGTGATGCAGTAAAAACAGATTTTATTTCCAGCTGTTTTTAAACCTCCTTAAATATCTCTGACTCTCGCTCCTGGTCCAATCTCTGTGCCCCGTTCCACCCTGACAGTTGTCACATTTAAGGCTATAAATTACCCACTTACACTGCAGGCATTTTAACGTAAAGAAATCTGACTATAGCGTCTTTTAAAGTGCTCAAGCATGTGAGATAAACAAACCATCTACAACTTCAGTTGACAAGGGGGCCTGTCAATAAGAATGTAATCACTACTTCCAAATTATGCAAATACTGCAGACTCTGTAGCTGTGGGACTTGATTTTGGTATCAGGTGTTCGTTTGTTGTACTCGACATATCATCCAGCAGACACAAGCTGGAAAACAGTCCTTGTGGAGAGCAACATTTGGAATACAATCCACTGCATGCAATCTTAGCACTCATTCGCTTTCCTCTGATGATGGGAATGATGGCCAAATTTGTGGCCTCTCTGTGAAGCCAGATGTTAGCATATAATGACTTCTAGCCATGACTTCCTTTTCTGTGCGCTGCATTGTTTACAGTCCAAATAGCAACTTTAGAAAAGCGACCTTGTGTCCAGATCTAAAGTGAAGTGAAATTCTCCCCTCGAGATATCACTGCAAAGTGAACGCCCGGAGGAACTTACTGTTTCTGGTGAGTCTCAATTTAACTATAAATAGTAAGTTACACAGAGGCCTCTCTCTGGTTCACTTCAGCGGTGTGAGTTTGATAAAAGAAACCGATTTTCTTGTGATTTACTTGCCGGACTGTATTGCTCGGTCTGGGTGGGGAACGAGTCTAAGTTTAAGTATCTCGGGTTGTTTTTCACAAGTAAGATTGGGATTACATACAATCTGACCTATGAACGCCTCTGGATCCCCCAGGAGGAGCTAGTCCCTTGAGAGTGGGACGTCTGGGGCAACTGGCTTAGCCTGATGCCACCACGGCCAGGCCCAAGATAAGTGTAAGAAAATAGAAAAATGTAATTGCAATTATTGGGAATTAAGATTGCTGAATAACAACATTATGCAGATTTTATAAAAGTAAAGAGCCAGGCTTTTCAGGTCTGTCCTCAAGAGGAGAAGAATACAACTTTTTAATTGTTTATTTGTTGAATGAAAGTCGGATCAATTGCTTCTGATGCATTCCAGAAAGTTGGGAAATCTAAAACCCTGATTTGCATTTCGCAAACACAGGGTCACACAGATTGGTGGTAAAGTAGAAATGTTTGATGTAGAACAGATTGTTAGCTGCTGTTCCATGCAGATATCTGTTTATAGAGACAAATAAATGGCTGTAGATTACCTCTGATGCAAGCTGGGATGTTATTACGTAGGACTGTTTTCCTCCTGCTTTTGCTCATTCAGACTGTTTATCCTGCAAACACCAAAGTCTGCTGATACGTGATTGGTAAATACTACTCGGACTACAAATGGTAAACAGAACACTTCCCATACTCAAGTCTAGGCTCCTGGCCGCAGATTCTACATTTTCCCAGAGGCATATATTGTCAGCTGATGGTTTCAGAGATTGGTTAAACCAGCTTTGAGTGCATTACAATACTTCATCAGACTCACCTCCTTAAAAGGAACACATGAGATAGATCTGTCTGGTAGAACAGGAGCGTTTGTTTTGTTTGTGATACCTTGTAGGTGTTCCACAAGGTTCTATTGTGGGTCCTCTTCTTTTTACTATCAGCAGAAAGAAAATCGTCTGCCACTCCACCTTGGATATGTTTCTACGCAGATGATACCATTTTATACATCATAGCCCTTCTTGTCCTTAAAATCTAGGGTTTACTTTAACATATTTTTACAATAAAGTGTAACATCAGTGTAACAAAATTTAAGCTACTTTTCCGTTCCTTGAAGAGTATTTTAATGACTGTAAATGATTTAGCAAGCAAGCACAAAAGTATGTTATTTCGCAAACTTAAAAAGCTAGATATTCCTTTAATGTCAGGGAGACAGAATTTGCCACCAGGATTGTAATTTGTATTCACACCAGAGCATCCATACTGAAGTCCGTGTTAGTATTTAGGTCAGCCATAATGGTTGCACATAAGAGCCATGATAATGATCTCACTGTGTTGAGTAGGCCTCTGTGTTCTTAAGCGTTACTTTCCCTGTTATTTAGTTTTTCTATCCTCTCATCAGCCTCCATCCTCTCTTGTTCTCTTTGCATAAATTATCTGTGTGTGTCTGTGTGTGTCACTCGGTGTGTTTGCGTGTGGGTGTGTGATTAGCATGGCTTGATTACTGTCCAACAGTATCTCACTGACAGTTTCCTCTCTGTGCTCCATCTGCACACACAATCACTCGATCCCTCCCTTCTTCCTCTGCCCCCTCTAAAGGGCAAGTTCACCCAAATACCAGAGAAACATATTTCATCGCTGAACCACGAGTGGCGTCCAGCCATGTGGGGGTTTTGGGTTTTTTGCGTCCAGGTTTTGAGATATCAATCCTTCAGATTTCTGCTTCTGTCCTATAAAAATGGAGGAGGATGTTGTATTAATGCATTGCTCAAAACATTGAGTAATTGGCTCGCACTCTCACAAATCCAAGTTTTTAATTTCCTAATTTGCAAGTGATTTGGCATTTTGCACACCTAATAATCAGAATCTGCCACATTGCATCATCTTCTTGTTTTAACACCGCACAGTTTTATATTAGGATGGCTAGGTTTTCCAAATTTGAATTAAGAACAATTTGCTTACGACATTACCTCTTGACTACAGCATGGTAAACATTTTCATCAAGAGTTTATGGTCTCATTGGCTTGTTTTGATGATTTTTGTCCCATTGTTAGTAAAATATATGGTTGAGTAGGGTTTGCTTCAGGGCTTGGATACCTGTGATGAAGAAGTGTAATTAACAAGTTAATAAGTCTTTTACGCCCCCATGTTTCAGAAGGCGACTCAATGAAAGGCTGAGATAAGGCAGATTCACTTAAGCAGATGGAGCTCTCACAGCTAAAGAAGTGTAAAAACCTTTTCTGACATTGCTCGATAAGACTTAAAGGAAGAATGTGCGACTTTTCTGATCCAGTAGATGTCGCCCTTGAGCACCAGCATGAAACCAAAACAAACTGGTTTGGTGACACCACCGCTATACTGAAGCCTTGGCTCTTCTCCAGCAAAACTAAAACCCCCAGGGGAGTGGAGTGCAAGCGGCGGACAAACTTGTCCTTGGCTCAAGCTGCAATTGCGTGTGGCCTGCATTGTTGTGTTAGCAGGCTACTGTTAGCGCTCTTAAGTTAGCTTGTAGCTTCACGTTTCATGTAAATTGACACAGAATGACAGTGATTTAAAAACTCTTACGTGACATCCAAATAAGCAGTGAGTATGTTCTTTTTCTTTCCTCTAGTCCTCGACTAAAACAGCCTTTATACACAAGGGGAGGAGCCGGCTGTCCCGTCCATGTAAACACTGCTCTGACAACAACACAGCCAGCGGGACTCGAGCTTCTCACTCATTGTAGACAGTGATGACTCAGAGAGACATTTACACAGGATAGACTGGATTTCTGATATATTTATGTGGAACATGTGGCACATTCTTCTTTAACTTTACGAGTTATGATCTTTGACGCTATGTTCTGTTTATAGACGGATTTGTGGGTGCTGTCATCTTGCGACGGCCGCCATAACTGCGGTAGCATTTTAGCGTCTGCTGCCGCCTGCTGACAGTGACAGTTGGATTAGAAACGTCATAAAATCCTCTAGTGTGGAGCCAGCCTAACCTGATAGAGAGTAAATGTAAAAGTAGAAAATTGTTAATCTCTCAGGACAGCTCACACTCAAACACGTAGGGATGTGGAGAGATGACACTGCGGTAATGGCGGCTTGTCCACTTCCGTTTTTTTTTCCGTGGGTTCGTTTATATTCTCTGCAAACTCTGCCTTATCTCTTATACTTACTAATGATTCTGGCTGATCCCAAACCAAGTGTGCATGTTTCTTTTTCCTTGTTTTATTAGGGCCCGAAGCACTGACAAGTGCGTAGGACCCTATTGGAACCCTTGCGATTATTTTTCTTATCCTTATTGTTCCTCCTCTTTGCAGCCATTTTTGAGGGCCTGAACGTGAATGAAAACTCACCAAAATGTGCAAGGTCATCAGGTCTGGCGAAAAATTTCATATTTTCGCCTTTTCGTAAAAAAAATTCGCAAAATGGCTCAAGGGCGCCCCCTTGAAATTTTCAAAAAGGCCTCCCCATAGATGTTTTTTTGTCGTACATGCATGAAAATTTGTATGCACATTAACCATGTCAGGAGCTACATAAAATCCTCTTACACCCATAGTCAAAACATTACAGGAAGTAAGCCATATTTTTTTGAATTTTAAAAAAATGGCTCAAAATGGCTCAAATTGGCGTTTCACAGGTCACCTATTTCAATTAACTTGTTCGAAAGCGTTCATCCGATTGACGAAAACTCAGTGTTACTGTGTTCTAGACATGTTCAACATATTAAATTGTGCTCAACTCTTCCAAAACTCAAAGGGCGTGGCCGTGGCGTGCGTTCAAAGTTTAACGTGCGTTTTGGCACATTGCCAAAAAATCAAATGCTTATAACTCTAATGGGGAGTCATCAATCATCACCAAAAAAATCATGCATGATATATAGCCTGCCCTGAACATATCCATGATTGAAATTTTTTGATAAGTCACAGCGCCACCTGTTGACAACAGGAAGTCACTACTTTTCAATTACCACTAGCCATTGCTGCACAGTAGCTCAATTCCCCCTCAAAATTGTTGTGGACCATGCTAACACCTTGGCCATACAAGACTTTCAAGCTCAAACGCCTACGTCCAACGCTGTCGTTCTACGGACTTATCGTTCGCCATCAAACAGGAAGTAGTTTTTTCACAGGCTTAACATTGTCCTACACTCCCGAAACGTCATACATATAATCCTGGTGGTAAAGCTAAAGATGTGATATCATTTAAATGAGTGGGCGTGGCTTAATGGCTAAGTGGCGCCCCCTATAATATTTCAAACACTCAGCCCCAGCGGCACGTTGAACCTACAATTCTGAATTTTTCTATGCATATCCATCTTGCCAAGACCAACAAAAAACCCTCTTGCACCCATGCTCGAAATCCAACAGGAAGTCCAGTAGGATTCTTTGAAAGTAAAAAAAATGCGATTTTCGATCGTTTACAGGACACCTATTTGAATTAACTTGTTCGAAAGCGCTCATCCGATTGATGAAAACTCAGTGTTACTGTGTTCTAGACATGTTCAACATATTAAATTGTGCTCTACTCTTCCAAAACTTAAAGGGCGTGGCCGTGGCGTGCAGTCAAACTTTGATGTCTCGTCGTGCCACTTTTAACCTTTCCAAAAGGCCTCTCCATAGAAATTTTTTCACGTACATGCATAACAATTTTCAAGCACATTAACCATGTCAGGACCTACATAAAATCCTCTGGCACCCATATTCAAAAACTAACAGGTAGTCCGCCATCTTTTTTTTTGTGTGTAAAAAAATGCCTCAATTTTGCATTTCACAGGCTACCTATTTGAACGTATTTCCTCGAGCCATCATTTATCAGATCATTACGAAATTAGTGTCAGTGTGTTCTAGACATGTTAAAGATCCAAAGTTATGTCAAACCAAGATTCTACATAAAAGGGCGTGGCCCTGGCGTGCGGTCAAATTTGCATGTTTTTTTTAATCCATTTTTTAACCACAAAATGCCTATATGTCTGCCATGCAGAGGTCAATCATCACCAAATGTGTCATGCATGATAAAGGTCCCGCCCTGAACACATCCCTGCTTAAAATATTTGTATTACTTACAGCGCCACCTGTTGACAACAGGAAGTTACTGCTTGTAAATTAGCACTAGCCATTGCTACACAGTTGATCATATCCTCTTCAAAAGGGTTGTGGACCGTCCTAAGACCTTGGCAATACTACCTTTTCAAGCTCAAATGTCTGCGTCAAACGCTCTCACCATACAGACGCGTCGTTCGCCACAAACAGGAAGTAGTTTGTTGAGGGGCTTAATATAGTCGTAGAGTCACCAAACGTCATACACATGATCTCAGTAGGAAAGTTAAACTTGTCATGTGAGTATAGTAAGTGGGCGTGGCTAAATGGCTCAGTGGCGCCCCCTTGAAATTTTCAAAAAGGCCTCCACATAGATGTTTTTTTGTCCTACATGCATGACAATTTTTATGCATATTGACCATGTCAGGACCTACATAAAATCCTCTTACACCCATAGTCAAAACATTACAGGAAGTCCGCCATAATTTTTTTTGTGTGTAAAAAAAATGCCTTAATTTTGCATTTCACAGGCTACCTATTTGAAGGTATTTCCCCAAGCCACCATTTATCCGATCATTACGAAATTAATGTCAGTGTGTTCTAGACATGTTAAAGATCCAAAGTTATGTGAAATCAAGATTCTACATAAAAGGGCGTGGCCATGGTGTACTGTCAAACTTTGATGTCTCGTGCACTCCCATGAAATTCTTTCAAAAGGCCCCCCCCCAGAGGTTTTTTCCCTGACATGCATGACATTTTTTCTGCATATTAACCATGTCAGGACTTACATAAAATGCCGCAGTGCCCATTGTCAAAACCCAAAAGGATGTCCACCATCATTTTTTGAATGTATAAATAATGACCATATTTTGCATTTTCAGTCTTCCTATTTTAACATACTTCCCTGAGACCCTGTTCATGCAATCATTGCGAACTCAGTATCAGTGTGTTCTAGACATGTTTAAGATCTTTCGTTGTACTCCGCATGATTTTACATAAAAGGGCGTGGCCTCAGTGTACTGTCAAACTTTCACTTTTACACAAATCAAACTGTAAGGCCTGCTGCTTGGTCACGTCTCGCCGTTGCACTCCCGCGGTCGCGACACACCCCGACATGCACGAAGTGCTTCGGGCCCTTCATCACCGCTTGCGGTTTTAATTCTGTTTATTTCACCAGGATTGTTTTTGAAGAGGAGCTGTCCCTTCTTTTGTGCAAATTTCCGTTGTCGACCGGCAGCTCTGGACGGCTTTCGGAACACATTAGATTTGTTCCCCTTGATTTTCTGTCTTTCTGTCAGTTTGTGTTATATCACTGGGTGTTTATGTCTATTGTGTTTGTTTTATTGTAAGGAAACGTTATGAATAAATTAAATATTAAATAAAGAAGAGCTGGGATTAGAAAAGTGGTTCTACTTCAGCATCATGGACAGCGCCCCAGGATTCATAAATACAAAGCACAGTAAAGGCTGCTGATATATCAGAGCCACGGTCGCAGCCAGATAACGGATCAATGAGCCGACTGCATTAACAAATACAACTGAACAACCTCCCTGCTTCTGCACGCACTCTCTCCCTCCCTCTGCACAGGGCTTCAGGACGGGGGATTTCAGGTTAACAAAGGGGATTTTCTAACAAACTGTGTGAAGGCTGAGGCGGCAGAAGTCGCAGAGAGAATCTCAAAACCTGGAAGGATAAAACCAAAACTATGAATGTGTTGTTTGTTATTTTGGTGGACTGATCATGTGATTTTTGTTACGTATATGTTCTGGAAAAGCAACCGACTCCTCTCAGATGTCCCCCTTGACCCCCCTCCTCCTCCTCTCTGTATTACTGTTTTACACCCTGTTGTTTTGTCTCCACAGTCACTGTATCCATCAGATTCTAGACAGTGTGTCTTACACCCACCAACATGACATAGTGCACAGGGACCTCAAGGTGTGTGTGTGTGTCTCACTGTGTTGCATTTTCCCTGCACCCCTCTGTAACAAGGGTTGCTTGTGATTTATTTCATGCCTGTGATTTAAAAAAAAAAAAAAAACTTGCCTGTGCCTGCTGTCCGTCTGTCTCTGATTTGTCTGCCTGTCTTCAAGGTTTATGCTTTTGGGACTCTTGTTGCACTATTCTGGACGGTCTGAACTCGATTTTCTTTGCAGATTAAGCACCTTGCTCTTGGAGAGAACGAGAGAGAATGGTGTAAGAATGAAAGTTCAGTAGCAGAGCGTTGTATCTACTTCAAAAAGCTCGGATACCTCCTAAAATGTTTGATCAGAAGCAGCGTTTGTGAATAAATTAGAGGGGAGAATGTGCAGGTTAGACACCGTGCCGCCCACATGGAGCTGCAGCTCACTCCCACACTGCCTGACTAATGTTTGGCTCCTTCCTGCCAGCAGAAAATAGCTCAGTGCACACCTTCTCCCTGCGTAGTTCACAGACAGGAACACTCTTCACACTGAGAATCGTTCCTCTATTGAAAACGTGTGTGTGTGTGCGTGTTTGGTGTGAGTGTGTGCAGCCTGTATTGAGATGTTGCTGCCTCTGCATGGATGTGACAGTTGAGGGGGGGGCTGAATGTGCTCAGACTAACCTGCTCCCCCTGCTGTTTGCGTGCAGTCATTGCATCCAGCAGATCCTGGAGGCCGTGCTCCACTGCCATCAGATGGGGGTGGTACACAGAGACCTCAAGGTGAGTCACCTGCAGGGGTGTGTGTCTGTGTATGTTTGTATCCGTGGAATCTGTGCACCAGATTCTGGTAAGTAGAAGCGAGACATGCTCAGAGCGTGCATGTCTGTGCATGCCTGCAGGCCTGATCTTTACACACATGCATGAGTGTGTGCCTGCTTGTGTGTTATTCAACTTTGCATTTTTTGCATTAAACTTTGCATTGCAGCGTAGCTTCTGTGTTTGTTTATTATTGATGATATTTAAGTGAGAGAGGATCTTAACAGCAGCTGAACAACTTTGTTTCTGCTGACCTAACGTAGCTTAAACTCTCATCTCACTGTAGTAATGTTAAAGTGTTCTTTAAGGTGTGTTGGACTGTGTGACATCATTAGTGGGCGTGGCTTACGGGCTGTTAAACCATATAAGGGCATGTGAAATGCTGCTTCACATTCGGCCTCAATAGTATTTACAATAAATACATAAAATCTTCAGGGTAAGATATGATATAAATTAAATAAATCTTTACCTGGATAATGTAAGATTTTCAGGATTTTAAACTTTCCTCACAGATATTAAAAATATATATATATATCAACGAGCAGGTTTTTTAAACAAAAATAACAAAGGACAAACATACAATATGCTTACATCTGATTTGCACACACCTTTGTGGACCAACAATTCCCTTAAATATTAAAGGAGCAATATGTAACTCTGTCACCTAGTGTTTAAAATGGGTACTGAAGTCCAAATTAAAAACATTGTAGAGAGGTGTCTCCCCCCGCCCCCTCCTCTCTAGAGTGGATGCTCATGCAGGTTGCCATGTGGTGAACACTGAAGCTTCAGTGTTTAGCCAGCTCTGCATCGGTCTGTAAACCTTTCTGTGTTCTAACCTCTCTCCATTTTTCAAAAGCATCTCCAATATTGATCCTAGTTTGAGCACGTTTCTGCTCGTGAAGCTTATTAGAAACATGCAGAGGCTTTTTAGGTCGGGTACAATCACTTCTATCTGAACCACTTCTTTTGCCCGCTGCCATCGCTGCAACACCTGTTGGTTTGACCTGATAACTGGTCTCATATCTGGCAAACCGAGGGGCGTCCAAAACGGTTGTGTGGGGGTGCCTTAAAACCGCCTACCTTCTCTGGTCCAAACAAATCCAGACCATTCAGGACCAGAATCTAAACTTAGAAGGAGGACATACTGGCTGCTGCATTGTTGTCAGAGAAGCCAGTACTTCAAAATAGCATGTTTCCTTAATGTCTGATCATATAGTAAGGTCAGTAAAGCTTAAGCCTCCATTTTGGATTATTTTTGTCATTTTTCTTCCCCTTACGTCCCCCGCAGCCTTCCCTTTTAACCTTTTGTAGCCACAATGACTGAAAACTTTCCTGCAAAAATAACCATTTAAAGTCTCATTTTATGTTTTTTTTATTCATCTCATGCTTATATATTCTTATGAAACATCCTCCTCTTTGTACCGGCCTCAGCTCACCCGACATTATTGCAGAGAGACTCTTCAGGGAAATCCACAATTACGTTACTCGAAAGGTTTCCACGCACGGAGGAGGAAATGGAGGAGGCAGTGTAAGGTTGTGTTGTGATGATTTCCCCCGAGGACGTTTATAAAGTTACTACAAAACGGAATATAGTAGTTCTTATTTTCTTAATACCTGTGTTTTTTTAAATATAGAGGTTAATATCTTCTGTTTTATCAGCCAAGAGGGGAAGGCACCTATTATCTCAAAGATCGAGATTTGATTTGTAAGGCGCCGTATGTGTCGTTGTTCAGTGAGTTTCATCAGGTGAAATGAAAGGCGGACCAAGCTGAAGCGCTTCTATTTATTTTATTCCCCAGTTAAATTAATCTTCTTCCTGTCGAGGAAGGAAAAGAAAAGAGCAAAAATTAACTTCTACTTGTTCTCTTATTTTCTTGTCACTCTCTCTGACTCGGACTTCAGGGTAAAAATGACCTGAGTGTGCAACAAAGAGACAGAAACCTGATCATATGACCCCGACTGCCCCTAAATCTTCCGCCATCATCCGCTACTTAAAAGTTGTTCTTTTGACGTCATGTGTTGCCTCAGGAGATCCCCTGTCTCCCCTTTCCTCTAAAGCTGTTTTCACATTTTCACTCCGGAAAATTTCTAGAGAATTTCAGGAGGTCTGCCCCTGAAATCCTTCTGATCTGGTTGGTCACACATGCACCTCACAGCAGAGACGATCCCTGTCAGACAGGAGGGGGGGCGGGGGGGTCTCCTGAGGTAAGACATGACGTGAAAAAACGATGTGGAAGTGACGTATGAAGCAACAGAGTCCGCTATACGACACTATAATGAGAATATTTGTCTTTATATCAATGCTACGTGTAGTTCAACAGAATCACAATCTGAACTAAAGAGTGGAGAAGAACATACTGGAGAACAGGAAACAGAATGCAGCAGGTTCATTAGAGCACGGAGATCGTAGCAGTGGCGTGCATACAGTCTATGGTCGTGCAGCGATCACCGGGAATAAACGTCACCACCCCCTCACACTCACTCGAGGTGAATTCTCCTGATTATATCCTGCTGCGTTCTCACATCAGCTCACTCTGACTTTCCGCAGAATAAATACGAGGAGGCTGGAGGAGAAACTCTGGGTGAAGTCAGAGAGAAACATTCAGGAGTTTGTGTTCACACATGCAGCTAACTGTAAAACTTCAGGAGTACAGAGGCCAAATGTACGGAGGCTTTAGTCCTCATCACAGCGGGCGGTGTTTGCAGGCTGTACTTAAGCTAAGAGCTAATGTCAAAATGCCATCATGTGCATACTACCAATGACAATGCTAACTGCTGCTAATAGTTGGCAGGACAAATTTAACTATAGTCGCCATGTGCATGCTAACATTTGTAAATTAACGCTAACCTGACCTGATGACGGCGCTATTCATTTATCTTTTCATTTTTAAACTTTCCTCAAAGATAAAGATATTTGCAAACTGTTTTTCTTTCACTTCTTTGTTGGAGCCATGCCAGCTGTTTCCCTTTTTTATGCTAAGCTAACTACCTGCTAGCTGAAGCTTTATAGTGTCTACACAGACATGATAAAAGTCTCAATCTTCTTATAAAACTAATAAAACTCAGAATTTTAGGCTATTACTTTTCATCTGTAGTTTTTTTTTTTTCCAGATTTATGCGTAAAAGTGTCAAAAAACTTTCCATAAATCACGACAGAGGACGAACCGGGCTCTCGTTGTGGCTTAAATAAATGGCTTTACTTTGTGTGTTGATATCATGCTGTCACTAAAGTGTCCGTGTAAGATCATTTTAATAGGTTTTGTCGTCCTTCATCAGTCAGACTTCCTCAGATCGAGTTTTTGAAGCAGCCAGCAGAGGGGGTCATGACGACTCTCCTGCAGCTGCCGCCCAGCAGCTGTTAGTGTGCCGCTGTGCTGGAATGACTTTTTGGTTATTAGCACAAATCAATCACCATCAGGGTTAGCTGCTTATACAACAGGGAGCTGTGTGTGTGTGTGTGTGTGTGTGTGTGTGTGTGTGTGTGTGTGTGTGTCAGATTGCTGTTACATCAGCGCCTGAGCGGTAAAGACACGACTAATACAAAAAGACGAGCTGTGTTTGGTCTTCCTCAAGCAAACACATGGCAAAGAAAGGCTCATACATATTTTTTTTAAATCCCATCCGTCTGTCTCAGCCTCAGAGTGTGTGTGTGTGTGCGCATGTGTGTGTGTGTGTGTGTTTGTTCATGTGTGTGTGTGTGATGGAATATGTATGAGTGTGTTCATGCAAAGCTATTCTTAGTCCTCTGATCTGGGTTTAACTGGTTTCATCTCAGTGGCTCCGTCACACTTTCTTTGCTGTTTTCTTTTAAAAGCTTATCAGGAGTCATATTTTCTCCATGATGCAGGAACTGGGGGAGGGGGGGGGGGCTGACAATGTCTTAGGCCACCTCTTATATCTGAAAGCCCCCCGAAAGAGATGCAGCATAAGACCCTAAGATATTCAGAAGGACTCAAAAGATGTTAAAAGACCCCTCAGAGATGAAAAATTACAAAAACACAAGCAGGTCCAAATTTACCACAGAGACACAAAGTTAGTACGGAGTAGAACATCGTGATGACAGAGACGCTACATGAGCCCAAAGCAAAAGCATGAAATGACTCCAAAATGAAACTAAATAATCAGAAACTGGAACCCTAACTAACCCTGAAACAAAAAGACGAAAAAAGACCACACAGAGACGCAATATGACCACAAGGAGATGCAAAATGACTACAGAGAGACATGACATGCCCATATACTAAACAAAATGACCACCATAAGACACAAAAGTCTAAAAAAGATTCAAAGTGACTAGAACTTTCACCAAAAATAAACATATGGAGATAAAACAGGCCACAAAGATACGATAAATGACTAAAAGTTACGCAAAGAGTCCACAAAAATATACACAAAACGACCAACGAGATGTTGAATTAAAGACTCAAAATGACGACAAAGATGCACAAAAAGACAGATGCAAAAAGGGCACACAAAGACATGCTATGACTCCGAAATGAAACAAAATAATCAGAAAGTGAAATTTTAAAGAGAAACAATGAGTTTCAGACTATCAGGAAGCACTTTAACAGTTTGAATCATTTTAATAAATTACCCTTTCCTTCGTGTAACAACAAATATAAACACATTTAAAAGGATTATTTATCTTGTTTTGAGGATTTTTACATCATCACTGATTTTAAAAGGTCTAAAGAAAAAGGTAACTGTGTAATTTAAGACTCACCTGTTGGAGACTTAAACTGATGTTTCCGTGTTTGTGTTCAAAATGCAGCCGGAGAATCTGCTGCTGGCCAGCAAGTGTAAGAACGCAGCGGTGAAGCTGGCAGACTTCGGATTGGCTATCGAGGTTCAAGGAGACCAGCAGGCATGGTTTGGTATGTTCACACTCAAACACAACACACACTCGCTTTGTGCACACATGGACGCAGACGTTGTAACAAAACATGAGGGCCCTTACTAACTCTACGTAAGTGTTTGACTAAGGTCAACGATTTCAGCAGAAGCAGTGACCTTTTGTTGCGATGTCGCTTTTCGTTTACACGAAAACAGCATTTTGGGTGCCTGAAATGGTACGTTTTAATAACGGGTTCGAGAGAGCAAACTTTTACAAACGGCGATGTCTCCATCATTGTGTAAAAATGTGGAAATACGCAGTTCATCTGAAACAGAGACTTTACGCACATGTGCATTACAGCTCCAGTCAATAGTGAGAGTAGTTGGACTACAACAATAATGGTGGACTCCTGAGTTCTTTGTAGTTTAGGGTAACTTGGTGCAGATGTGCGAAGGTTTTAGTCTTCTAGCGGGCGGCATGGGTTCCTCCTCCTTATCTTCCTCCCCTCCTCCTCTTCTTCTTCCTCCTCCTCCTCGTCCTCTTCCTTCCCTCCTCCTCCTCCTCTTCTTCTTCCTCCTCCTCTTCCTCTGTAACATGAGGTGTTCTGTTTCCTGACAGCTGTGATGTGACGCCGAGCTGTCACTCTGATCTGAAAAAAAAACTTTGATGGATAAAACATGTTCTTGTTATCCAAATCTTGTCCATTCATGATTAACGCCTCTCCACTTTCTTCTTTTCTCCCGCCTTAAATTGAAAAATGACACCTTGAACGTACACATTTGTAGTTTTGGGGCTTTCACTGACACAACAGAAGTTCTTCTGATTCCTAAAAAACTTGATCCTGATGTGTGTTTGTGTGTTTTCTGTGTGTGTTTGTGTGCTAGGCTTTGCAGGGACTCCGGGCTACTTGTCCCCGGAGGTTCTGAGGAAGGAGGCGTACGGAAAACCTGTGGACATCTGGGCCTGTGGTGAGCTCTTTGTGCTGTCTTTGTGTATTCTTCGCGCCCGCCTCCTCGCTGTCCTTCCCGTCACTCAGACAAAGATTGTGTTTTTTTTGTGTAGGTGTGATCCTTTACATCCTTCTGGTTGGCTATCCTCCGTTCTGGGACGAGGACCAGCACAAACTCTACCAGCAGATCAAAGCCGGGGCGTATGATGTGAGTCGCCTCTGTCCCTCTAATCCTCCATTCCTCTCTCCCTTTAAATCACACGTTATGTTGAATTTGTGCATGTTTGGGTGCAGTTTCCGTCCCCAGAGTGGGACACGGTTACTCCAGAGGCCAAAAATCTCATCAACCAGATGCTGACGATCAACCCCGCCAAGAGAATCACGGCCCAGGAGGCTCTGAAGCACCCATGGGTCTGCGTAAGTACACAAACGCCGCAGACAGGAATCAATATTTCACGTGTACCACAGTTTGTAATTTGTAAATCCTCTAACGGCAACTTTGTTAACATCTGTCCCAAGCTGCCAAATATCAGCGCCATCTGTTTCCGAACATGCAATCTCAGATACTCGCTCAGCTTATCCTCAAAGATTTGTCGAACAGGAGGGCAAAAGAGCAACTTATCTCGGAGGATAAGCACGTCTATTTGCTCCTCATCAGCTAAAATATCGGCTTAAGGCGCTCCCAGGATGCTCTGCTGTGTGCAGCTGAAGTATGAGAGGTTTGCAGCAAATTAACATGCGGGAAAAAAAAATACACGCTTTCCTGACATTTATCTGAAATCCACGAGTGTTTTTAAATGTCAGGCACATTTTCGAAACAGAAATAAGACTCCTCAAAGTACTCACAGCAGAAACGGTATCGATGCCAACTCTAAATCAGGTGGCGACCTCAACGAGATCTGCAAATACTCACCATCCCACACAAAAAAAACCCAAATGTTTAACTCCACTACAAGCTGCTAAAACTATTGTACTGATGTTATGAATAAAGCAAACTTAATCACAGTAACATTCAGAGTTTCCTGACGACCTCAACATCATCATCTCTTCTTGTTTAGCCTTTAAAAGCTGCAGAAATGTGAATGTTTTTGTAAAGCAGACCGCCTTTTAAGAGGAAACGTAACTTTATTCTGTCTTTTTCTTTGCTGTTTCAAATCTCGCCTGATTATTGCACTCGCTAAAATAACAATAATGTTGTGTTTTCCCTGGAGGTCCCTGCCGGAGGGTGGGGACTGGGGAGTGAGATTTTACGTCAAGTGAAGGAGTTTAAGTTTCTCAGGGTCTTGTTCACAGTGAGGGTAAGATGGACCGTGAGATTGACAGGCGGATTGGCTCAGCGTCGGCAGTAATGCGGGTGTTGTACTAAACCGTCGTGGTGAAGAAGGAGCCGAGCCTGAAGGCAAAGCTCTCGATATACCGCTCGATCTTCGTTCCAACCTTCACATATGGTCATGAGCTTTTTGTAGTGACTGAAAGAAGAAGATCGCAGATACAAGCGGCTGAGATGAGTTTCCTGTGGAGGCTCAGATTTAGAGAGAGGGTGAGGAGTTCAGACATTCAGGGGGAGCTCTGAGTAGAGCCGCTACTCCTTTACATCGTTAGGAGTCAGTTGAGGTGGTTTAGGCTTCTGATCAGGATCCTCCTGGATGACTCCCTTTGGAGGTTTTCAGGGCCCGCCCAATTTAGGAGACTCCGGGGTAGACCCAAAGCACACTGGAGGGATTATATATCCCGTCTGGACTGGGAACGCCTCAGGATCGCCCAGGAGGAGCTGGAAAATGTCCCCGGGGACGGGGACGTCTGGGTATTAATGAATATACGTATACGTCACTCTGAAAGTACGCTACATGAATAAACATTTTTGTAGATGAAATTACTCAAACTATCTCCAGCTCCTTAAACTAAAAGAGTCAAATGATGCCCGACTTTTACAAATAAAGGAGTATTGATATCTGACAGTACCGCCATCTTCACTGCAGGTTTGAATGCCTCCTTCAGCTTACTCCAAATGCTGTCAGGATCTTTAGATACGAGGTCGACGTCTGTCAGGACACCGTGAATCCGATCTGAATGTTTTTAGCTGCCGGCCTTTTTTTTTTTTTTTTTTGCCAAAGATGTCATCACCTTAAGAGCTTCAGAATCCACACGTTTCCTGCCCGGGAAAGCGAGTCTCTCCGACAGCTCCTGCCCACAGAAAGCTGTCACTGTCAGCTCCTCTTCTCATGTTTTAATTTCAGCGTCTCTTTCCTCTGTCTCCCCGCAGCAACGCTCCACAGTGGCCTCCATGATGCACCGACAGGAGACCGTCGAGTGCCTGAAGAAGTTCAACGCCAGGAGGAAACTTAAGGTGTGAAAAACAACAAGCTCCTCCTCCTGGTGATGTCCAAAAAAAACACAAGACAATTTCTGAACATAAACACATCCATCCTCTTCAATTGATTTCATATTATCTCCACTTTCATACATTTACATCTTCCTTTCAGACATGAAATATGAAAGACCTTGGTGTTAAAATAAAAAAACACTTAATGTTAATATGTCTGCTTCTGTTCAGACACATTATCAAGATCGACAGAACAAGGTGTCGTGTTCTGCAGAGTTTGGCACCTCATATGAGCAAAGAAGAGACGAAACAGAGAGATGATCTGCTCTCTTGAGTAAAAAACATCATTTAGCTGTTTTATAATCTCAAACGAACAATAAAGCTCTCTGCCTTTAGACGCAGAGAGAGAGAGAGGGGGAGAGAGAGAGGGAGAGAGAAAGAGAGGGGGGAGAGAGAGAAAGAGAGAGAGAGAGAGAGGCTGCTTCACTGATTGATTTTTAAACTTGTTTTCCTTATTTGCTCTGAATCAATGATTCGTGATTCCACGTTATCAGAGAGAGAAAGTGCTCTCTGTTTTATAAAACCTGAGGGTGCACATAAATAGTCAACATGGGGCTGTTATTCACATACTGGTGACAAAGGGGAGTAAATAAAACACGTATGTTAAGCAGTGACAACATACAGATTTCACGTGTATCTGTAAACAAAACAGATACAAATAGTGCAAAGGAAGAAACGATAGATTACATTCTGTATAAAGGTGGATAGTTATGATAATTATTAAAGGTCACAAATGAAGTAAAACACACTTCTCCATGTTTCTCTAACACTAATATGTGTCCCTAGTCTGTCTACAAACCCCCCAATGATGAGAAAAGTCCATCCTCTCCGTCTTTTGCCTGCTCCACTTTTCAGAAAATGTGTGCTCAAACAGGCTGTTTGGAGATTTTCTCTTCATGACATCACAAAGGGCAGTAACCCCTCCCCCAGGTGGGTGACACTCCCACAGCTAGGTGTTTGTTCTGCCCTCTGAGTCTGCCTTCTCACCGTAAACAAAAGGACATGGAGCGAGAAAGCCCAAGCCGACCCAAGCCCTTCCAGAGGGGCGTGGTCAGACACAGCTCATTTACATTTAAAGCTACAGACACAGAAACAGCCTGTTCTGAGCAGGGCTGAAATAGAGGGGTTTGTAGGCATGATCAAATACAGGATCAGAGTGGATTTAGAACAAGAAACTAAACATACATGTTTTGGGGAGCTCTGAGACTTATTTACACTGAAGAGGAGGAGAATATGTGACCTTTAAAGGTAAATGTCACCTTTATCGATCACCCCTGCTGGCCATTAGAGAGAATGCAGGTTAAAGATGCTTTAGCCTGATTTTTACTTCTGTTGAATCCACGCTGTAGTTTCACGCAGCCCTTTACCTACAGAGAAGCCTACGTACGTAACCTGATGTGTACATTTCGGGGTTTTGGTGGCACAACAAGCGTGTCACCGCTTTGTTCAGCTATTTGACCTCTAATGGCCACCTCACTGTTCCAATATGAGTCTGACATGTTTGATTATAATCACAGTTACCCCAAAAGATGGATTTTCTAAATGGTGAAAGAGTCTCTGTGGCTCCTTTCACCCTCTTCTGTTCTCCTTTTATGTCCGCAGGGGGCCATTCTGACCACCATGCTCGTCTCCAGGAACTTCTCTGGTGAGTGCCGCTCGTCTGAAAGACTCGAGCAGAGGGAACGTGTCGAGACTCAGAGAGAGGAGAGGAAGACAGGATGACATGCCATCTGTCTTCTGCCTTCTCTTCACACATACACACGTACACACACACACATACACATGCACACACACACACACACACAGCAGGTTGATGGGCGGCAGTGTAAAGAAGAAGAAGGAAACACAGCAGAGTCTTCACTCATCTTATCCATAATCTCACACAACGTCTGAAATCAGGAGTTTTCTTCTCCGTCAGACAGAAACAGACGAACATCTGATCCGAAAATGTACAGAAGTGATCAAAAACGTTTCTCTGTAAACAACAGATCTCATTTGATGTCGTACAAATCCAAATCTTGTCTGCAAATCGCGTCTTTCTCAGAGTTTTTAAAAATGCAACAGAGGAGAGATGAAACGTGAATATTGGTGACCAAATATAACAATGCAAATCCCTGTGAATAAATCGTATCTGTCTTTAATTATAAAAAGACATAAAATCATACAATTCATTGAAAAGTGTCCCTGTGCGTTTTTTCTAAGCAGAAAAGTTCTGGCTGCTTGCTTGGAAGCTCTTGCATGAAGCGTTTGTGCGCTGGAAAAAAAGCGCTGCACCTCTCCTGTCTCTATGACAGTCTGTTGACAGCGGCCGCTGTATGACCAACAATGCTCCGTTGCTTGTTACTTTAGGTTTTTTATTTGAGATCGTTTATTTCCCAATCAGACACGGAGCGAGGGCGAAGAGCGCCGGTGACGTCAACAGCACCTTTCTGAAAAGTTGAAAGATTTTCAACTTGAGCGCTCGGAGCGGCCGCACAAAAATGGCGGAGCGCTTGGAAAAAAAGCCACTGGGCGCTGCACTTTTTCTCCAGGCACCAAAAAGTCGTCTCTTTCCTCGTCGATCTTCGAGTTGGCTTTATAAGTTTGGAACCTCACAAACCTTTCTCAACAAGTATGTCATAAATGAGACTCTACAATGCAGCCCTTTAGCCACGGCCTATAGTCGTCATGGTAACAGTTGAATACACACACACGCAACATGCTAACAGTTAGCAAACAACGGGCTGTAGACGCTAGCAGAGTCAGATTACTGAACCTTGGCTGTCGACATGTTTCTTTGGCTTCTCACAACGTCTTTGGCGCCCTCTGATTGTAAACAGATGCACGCTGTTGATGAGGGGGAGGAGTTAACAGCTCTGTGTGTGTTTTAAGACAGTGCAGTTACACTTAGAGGCCACTAGTGGGCGACTAAGTGCACCAAACCAAATTCCTAGACGTTGCTTTAAGCCGCAGTAGGAATCAATGTGAGAGATTTTCTAACACAAACAAAGTTTTCAACAATTAGAAAGCATAGATTATCGGTTTGTCTTTAAAAAAACAGCTCTATGTTTGTGTTTACCCTCCTCCTCCTCCTCCTCACCTCCTTCTCCTCTCTGTGTTTCAGTGGGTCGGCAGACTACAGCCCCCGCGTCTGTCAGCGCCGTGGCTGGAACCACCGCTGGCATCGTGGAGCAAGGTAAACTCATCATTACTGTACTGTTAAAGCGTCTTCACTCTGACCTCTGCTCTCTTAAAACGCCACATCCGTTCCTCTCACTGTACTTGTGGCGGATGTGATTAAATGGAAATCCCCCTACGAGTCGCAGCTTCCCACATTCCTCCGACGATCCCTTCGGCTTGTTTTAATCTCTCCCTCTAAATCTTTCTCCTCCTCTCTAATGCTTCTCAAATGTTTGCCAAGGTAAGCAGCCTCCTCTTTCATCTGGAGGCAGAGAGTATTATTACTGTATTACTGAGGTTTCTCATCACGGGTTAAAGATTCTCTGTTGTGCAACAAAGTCACATGCCCTGCGAGGAATTAGGAGACAAATTGCATGCAGTTTGGTGTGCTCCCTGCGGCTTACATGTCAGATGTGATTGCAGAGAGGGAAGCCTCTAAAGGGGAATTCAAATGTATTCAAACCTGGGCAATATTTGTTTGTTTGTTTTTTGCATATTTTGGGGTCTTAATGACTCATCATGACGGTTTGAAATCACTTCAGTAGATTGATTCTGCATGTGTACAGACTCAGGCATCTGACACCGTATTATTCCTGCTGAAGTTTGATAATGTGACAACCAAAATCTTAAAGGGAATACCAATGTTTCAAATCTGGACTTTTCTTTAAATATTTTGGGGTTCAAATAAGTCCTTCAGTCAACAACCATGAAAGAGGCTTTAATGACTTCAACTTCAACCTTTGGGCCAAATGCGTCCAATCAAAGTTTGTCCTCTAAAAAGTTTTCGGAGTGAGCTGCATGTGTGAACACAAACAGCTGAATGTTTCTCTCAGACTTTATCCGGAGTTTCTCCTCCAGCCTCCTCGCACGGAGATCGTAGCGGTGGCGTGCAGACAGTCTATGGTCGTGCATCGATCACAGAGAATAAACGTTACCACCCCCTCCCACTCGCTCGAGGTGAATTCTCCTGATTATATCCTGCTGTGTTCTCACATCAGCTCACTCGGACTTTCTACAGAATAAATACGAGGAGGCTGGAGGAGAAACTCCGGATAAAGTCAGAGAGAAAAATTCAGCTGTTTGTGTTCACACATGCAGCTCCTCCTGAAAACTCCAGGAGTTTTGTGCAGGTGTGTACAAAGCTTTATTGAGTAATTTAAAAACATTTAGCACCTGTCAGTCATTAAGACTTTTGAGCCCAGATTAGGTTTGAAAACACCTGAGTTCCCCTTTAACAACCTCCAGATGTTTATATCCTCTTATATGGAAGCTTTATTTACATTTCCTGCCCATCGATGAACTCTGTAATGATTTCCCGACTGATCCATCCCACTCTTGAGATTAACAAACCCATTATCACATACCTGCATCCATATTCCGCCTCCCTCATGCTTTCACTTCTAATCCGCACTTTATCTGGGCCTGCATGTGCGTGCATCTGTGTGTGTGTGTGTGTGAGTGTATTTGGATTATATGGAGAATTAGTTGGACTTTTTTTCCCCCCCCTGATGTCCTCTGCTTATCTAATGCTTTGGGCAGTGGATCAGGGTTAGGAGGTGCCAGTTGGATGGAGATTTTTTAATGTGGGTTGTGTCAGTGTGTTCATTCGTTGGGGTTTTTAATGTCTTTTTACAGGACGGAGGGAGGGTGTCCTTCTTTCTTTTTTTTTTTAAAGAGGGAGGGATGAACAGTGGACCGTGTTTGTTTTCTCCCCTTGAGGGTGGAGAAGGAGAGGACATGTGGAAAGCCGAGCACTGTCTCTCTGTTTGTGGTGTGCATGCTCAGTTTTCCCAGATTTTGACCTTTTGGACGAGCAGGTGACCGTTTCTTTTGAGCAAATGCATGCATGCTTCACGGTGCAGATTTAGAGAGCTGTGGTTATCTGAAGGTGTATGATGTGTACTCTTCCATCTGAGGGTGTGTCGTTCTGCCTCTCTGCAGCAGCCAAGAGTCTCCTCAACAAGAAGGCTGATGTCAAGGTAAGCTGGCTCGCCCGTTCTCGTTCTCTCTCTGTCCCCCTCTTCATATCCTTGGCTGCCCTGTAATCGCTTGGACGTCCTCTTTGTACCAAACTTCTTTTATTATTCCGTAAAGATTGCGCCTGAAAAGAGATGCAATATATTGGAGATGATCTGACTTTGTCAAGTGCTGTAGCGTTGGCGTTTAATGTTTGAACATATTGTTTTTGGTCTTAAAGGGACAGCGATGATTGAACATCCGCTGCACTTTTCTGTTGATATTTCATGTTGTTACTCAGATGCATCAATACTTGCGTCTGTAGTTTTATCCTTGATTTAATTCATTCATTCAATTTGCTTAAGTATCTCCTCTCTAGATCCTGGCTTGTGTTGTTCTTACTCTCTGATGTTCGTCGCTTTGGATAAAAGCGTCTGACAAATGAAGTGCAGAATTGTGACATCATGGGGTATCGTTACGGTCCTGACAAAAAGACGTAGAAATCCTTGCTGAAGAAACACAGAACTGTTCGGGTTAGACTGCTTTAAAAAACTCTCAGACAGCTCAGCTGACGAGTCCAACGTAATATCCACCTTATGACATCACACACTGACCTTTGTTACCGTTCCTTTGAGCTGTTTGACGTCAGTTTGGGATCCCTAACCACTTCCTGTTTCTGTGCTTAACTTCATGTCCTAACCTTCCATCTACAGGAAGGGCCTTACTTTATTTCAAAATAAAAGCACACAGCAAGTGAAGAACTCTCAGCGTAAGACAGCACAACATTTCAAAATAAAAGCCTAACAGTTTTTATTTCTAAAAGGGAAATAATGGAATTTCAAACTGTGATGTCATTTCTGTGTCTCTGTAGATAGAAAGACATTTAGCTCGGCCCCTGGCGACAGTCACAGCTGGTAGGGTTAGCCGTGACTACGACTACCAAGGTCACTTTATGTCTCCCCTCATATCTGGAGGTAGATTTAGTGTCTGCTCTCCATGATCTTAAACGTCACATTCAAGTTTTAGGTAGAGTAGGGAGGGTAGGATGTCCCTGACTTTAGCATCATCTTGAGGATAAATTCAAGATGAATATGAGACAGTCTAACAGAACTGGGAACAGATGGCCTGGTCGTGCAGCTGAGTGTTTGACAGTTAGAATAACAATAAAGACTGACTGACAGTGGATAGAGTCAGAAAATCAGACAGAGAGAGAGAGAGTGGGGAACGACATGCAGGGAAGGAGCCACAGGTTAGATTCAAACCCTTGCTGCCCGCTTGGAGGACTAAAGCCTTCGTACCCTCACCACCAATCTACCGGCCCCCACCTCATGATATTCTACTCTCTCTCCTTTTGCATGATTTCCATGAGTTGTGTTTATAAAGGAAAAGAACGTCACAATAATTCATACTATTGATCACATTACAAATCGATCATCTCCCAAAGAATCGTGACAGAAACATATCATCCAAATCTGAAGATTTCAAATTCTAGCTGAACACTTAACATGCATCAATCTTTCTGACTCTGATGCCTGCCAAGTTGATTTAAGTTTCACAGCACTTTTACTTTTTGGGAATCTGGGTCGTACCAAAGTCTTAAAGTAACGTAAAGCTATACAAATGGTCAAAAAGGATGAAGGATAAACACACAAACTGAAGTAACACAAGTAGAGTGTGAGACGTTATCTGTAAGGGTCTAATCTTTAGAGTAATAAAATACTTTAAGCAATTTTAAGGCTTTTATTATGAAAGGTTGACGGTAACTGTGGCTGGTCTGAGCAGGCTGCGTTCCCTCCTCCCTTCTCTTGGACGCCTCAGTTTGGCACAGCTGACGCTTTGCATCACTCCGCTGCAGACATTATTCACCACAAAGGTTTCCCCGTGCCAAACCAGAGCTCGTTAACATATCGCCTTCATTTCCCGACGAGACGAGCGAGACTCTGAGTGTGCAGTGACTTTGTCAGGACAGGATGAGATCAGTGCTCTCTGTCTTCACTCCCACAGAGCTTGTAGTTTGTTGCCCTCTTGCAGTAAAGATCTTTATTTGTGTGCAGTATGCGATGCATTCCTCTGTGTTGAATTTGTATGTTCAGGTGTTGTATGTGTGCTGTGTTTTCATGCATGTTTGCTTGATAACTTGTCTGCAATGCAGCACTCTATGCAGACCTTTTCAAAATACTCACCAGGAAGTTGTTGTTTGTTTTTTCCTCTGAAAACAAGACATTTCATAATATATGTTGTGGGAATAAAAACATAAAGGAGCAATATGAAACTCTGACACCTAGTGCTTAAAATGGGTACTGTAGTGACAATTTCAAACATCGGAGAGAGCTGCCCCCCCCCCCCCGCCTCCTCTCTAGAGTCCATGATCACGCAGATTGCCATGTCATGGACACTGAAGCTTCAGTGTTTAGCCAGCTCTGCATCGATCTGTAAACCTTTCTGTCTTACTGCATCAGTCTTTAAGGAAACACAACATGTAGGCGGTTTTAAGGCACCCCCACACAGCCATTTGGACGCCCCTCGGTTTGCCAGATATCAGACCAGTTATCAGGTCAAACCAACAGGTGTTGCAGCGATGGAAGCGGGCAAGAGAACTGGTTCAGATAGAAGTGATTGTACCCGACCTAAAAAAGCCTCTGCATGTTTCTAATAAGCTCCACGAGCAGAAACGTGCTCAAACTAGGATCAATATTGGAGATGCTTTTGAAAAATGGAGAGAGGTTAGAACGCAGAAAGGTTTACAGACTGATGCAGAGCTGGCTAAACACTGAAGCTTCAGTGTCCACCACATGGCAACCTGCGTGAGCATCGACTCTAGAGAGGAGGGGGCGGGGGGAGACAGCTCTCTGCAATGTTTGAATTTGGACTGCAGTACTCATTTTAAACACTATGTGTCAGAGTTACAGATTGCTCCTCTAATAGACTTTTAACAGACAATCCAATTCAACCAAATCTCAAACTCTCCTTAAAAGTGATTACTAAGTGTTTCTGCTTTGTTTGTCTTTATCATTAAATAAGAGAGCAGCTCCCTTTAAAACCTCGTAAAGTGCTCATTTAGGTGTAAAAGCTCAAGAAAACCGCCTGTTTACAGTCATTACTTATCTCTTGTTGCTCGAGGCTGCAGCACCTGCTCCACAACAAAAAAAAGAGCAAATTCCCTGGAAACTGCTGGAAAGTGAGAAGAGTGTGCCCGACAAAGAGAGAGAGCGAGAGCGAGAGAGAGAGTCAGTGAAAATGCAGGAGCAGAGAAACAGCTCAGGGGTTGTGTGCAT
This sequence comes from Tautogolabrus adspersus, assembly GCA_020745685.1. Taxonomy (NCBI): domain Eukaryota; kingdom Metazoa; phylum Chordata; class Actinopteri; order Labriformes; family Labridae; genus Tautogolabrus; species Tautogolabrus adspersus. Next base: position 15,198,563 of record CM036549.1, on the reverse strand, counting down.
TAGTGTGACGTCAGGGTGCAGCAAAGGAGAAGCTGTGATTACATAATGATGGTTTAATCATCTGGTGGGAAATAATCTGAGATTAGCAACAGGCCACCCGAGGAGAGGAAGAGGAGGAGGGGGAGGAGGAGGTGATGTGCATAGGAAGAGAGGAAGAGGAGGAGAGGCTGAAGGGGGAACACGGAGATGCAGGTTAATGAAAAGAGAGTGTGTCACAGAGAAACAGGTCAGGGGAGTCTCAGAGGGTGAAGGAGGGATCTGATATTAAAAAACATTTTCCCCATTTCCCCTCAAAATGTTCAGATTGTTTTATTTTTGCAGAAGTTATTCTCTGTAAAGGTGATGAAGATCTTCTGCACATTCATATCATTTTGCTTGAACAGAAGAAATATCTTCCAGATATTCTGCCAGAACAATGTATTTATTAGTCACTGACTTTAAGTTTTGAATTTGGGCTGCAGTACCCATTTTAAACACTAGGTGTCAGAGTTACATATTGCTCCTTTAAAGCAGAAGAGAGAGGGCGCTGTCTTAATTGTACTAATACATTGTCAACAATTTTTAATTTTTAAGCAGCAAAAAGACAAAAATGTAACGAGAAGAAAAAGCTGTTACACGCATGACGTTGCTGCTGCCTTTGTCTACAGGAAACTTTAAAACTCTGGTGTGTTCATATTTAGTATGTCACGTGTGTATGTGTGTGTGTGTGTGTGTGTGTGTGTGTGTGTGTGTGTGTGTGTGTGAAAGGCCTGTTTAGCCTCTCATAAGTTCTGCGTGTCTGCTTTTGGACCTCCTGCTCCTCCTCCTTTTCCTCCTCCTCCGCCTGAATGCTGTTACTTCCGGAGGGATACATTAGGAGATACTGATGGGTACTGGAAGAGCACATGTAGTCCGTCAAAAATGGACGTGATGCTTGTTTCGTTAGATGTGACAGATGTTGCAGAGGTCCACAGCTGTCATCAGTTTATTTCGCCATCTGCCAAAAACCGTCCAGAGCCACTGTAAGGGTATGAAAATGAAAAAGCCCAGACTGAAATATCCGAGCTCTGAAACCTCACTAGATGAAAAGTGTAAAACCTTTTTATCTAATCAACACTGTAGTAAATTGAAAATGTGCGTCTGGCTTTCAAAAGGCTTGGAAGTTAGACAACGCTTCTTTCTGCCCACCGTTTTTTGGTGTCCGTAGCTCTCTGATTGTCTCTGCTCGTTCTATTTGATTTATTGTGTTGTTTTCACGCTCTAACAACCCACTTTACAACCAGCAGGAGACGCCTCTCACCGTTGTTGCCGAGCACTAACGTAGCACTTTGTGTTTCCCGCACAGCCCCAGACAAACAGCACGAGAAACAGCATAGTCACCAGTCCCAAAGGCAACGTCCCCTGTGCTGCACTGGTATGCAGCTCTGTGTCCGTCTGTCTGTCCATCTGCACACTTTTAGAATTAGTGAAAGAGAAAGATCTCTGTAGTTTGACACCAATGATGTTTGCATTTTGTCTGGTTCTTTATGGGTTTGCTTTAACAGGAACATTTCGACTATTTGGGAAAGATCGTAAAATTCTAACAGGGTGCACATTGCAGGGTTATTTCGGTATTTTCAACCTGGGCATAATTTTAACCTAATTTGCGTTCTGAATGACTAAAAGGTACTCATAAAGTTCTGACATTCTTCGAGTGTTTGCTTCAGCTGACGTTCACCAAACAGGCTGTGACGACTGCAGTGTTAGTGTTCCAGATAAATGCTCCGTTTTAAAGTACGTCCACTTTTCAGAAAATGTGTGCTCAATCAGGCCGTTCGGAGATTTTCCCTTCATGACATCACAAAGGGCAGTAACCCCTCCCCCAGGTGGGTGACACTCCCACAGCTAGGTGTTTGTTCTGCCCTCTGAGTCTGCCCTCTCACTGTAAACAATAGGGCATGAAGCGAGAAAGCCTGAGCCACCCAAGCCCTTCCAGAGAGGGGCGTGGTCGGACACAGCTCATTTACATTTAAAGCTACAGACACAGAAACAGCCTGTTCTGAGCAGCGCTGAAATAGAGGGGTTTATAGGCATGATCAAATACAGGATCAGAGTGGATTTAGAACAAGAAACTTCACATACATGTTTTGGGGAGCTCTGAGACTTATTTACACTGGTTAATGAGGAGGAGAATATGTGACCTTTAAGGAGTCTACTGGACCACTTTCCAAACTGTTTGTACCTTTAGACTTTCGAATATGTAAATAATGCTGCAAAGGTGAATCATATTGAAAAAACACTTCAAATACAACTATTTTAAGGCTTGCACATTCCATAAACTGTCAGATAATGTAGTGAAGTATTTTGTATTTGTGTCTGTTCTTGATTTAAAGTGAAATGGGACATAAAGTTAAGAGCTGAGTTTAACATCTTTACACTGGTACAGATCCATTATTAGCTCTGATGGTTTTATTTGGGAATTCTAACAACCATCATCCTTCATTAACTCTTTCAAAAGTTTATACTGCCCTTACAGAAACTGATATATTTCACTCATTTCTCCCTCTTTACATGTATCCCCACATTCTCCTCTTTATTGATCTTCCTCTTTTGTCTCATCCTCATTAAACATCCCTTCTTTCTCTCTCTCTCTCTCTCTCTCTCTCTCTTCCTCTCTCTCTTCATTCTTTCTCCAGGAGCCTCAGACTACTGTTATCTATAATCCAGTAGATGGGACCAAGGTACATCCTCCAGTCCGCCCCTCCCTCCCTCCATCTCTTTCTTATCCTTTGTCTTTAATTTCATTTCTCATCCTCGTCTTCAGTACGTTTCTCTTCCATAAACTATTCGGTAGAAACCTGTTTTCTTTGCAGGATTTGTGTTTACGTACCTCTGTGTGCGTCCGTTTGTACCCCTGCATGAGAGGGACGGAGCGAGTGTGAGCTGCTGGAGCTGTGAAGTGTTCTCTGTGGTCTTATACCGCCCCTCTGTGTTCAGATTAATGGAGCTCAGTGGTTCTCGCTGCAGGCTAAGCAGTCCGTGTGTGTGTCGGCAGATTAACTGTGTTTGTGTTTTAGGCAGATCAATCCGTGTTTTTGGATTGTGCCAGTCCGTGTGCTGCAGAGTTAAACGTGCAGCTGTGTGTGTGTCCTGTTTTCCTTTTGCAAAACCGTTGTGCAAAAACCGAGCCATGTTGTCGATTCAGTGGTAGAATCTGAAGTGTGCATGCATATTCCTGTTTGTTTCAGTGCGTGTGTGCATGCATGTTTACATTTTTTTGGTAGTCCATTTTTTTCGTCTGTGCATTTTGCAGGAATCATCGGACAGCAGCAACACCACTATTGAGGATGAAGATGTTAAAGGTAGGTTATAAAATAGATTCAAATATTTGACTATATTATTAATTCTCTACTTTTGTGTGCAAAGGCAGAAACCCGTCTTTGACTTGTGTGTGCAGATACAGTATGTGCCGTACAGAAGGTAACACATTCAAATAACAAAACAGCACACACATAAACGATTAAAGGGGAACTCCAGTGTTTTAAAAACCCTGTTCTACGATAAGATACAATACGACACGATACGATACACTATATTGTCCCCTTGGGGAAATTTGTCTTGGACTCAAAATGCTGCCAAACATTCAGCTGCTTTTTTTAGAATCAATAAATAAAAACAATAGAAAGTCACATCCAAACATAAACAGAAAGGCACATGCCAATGCAAGACAACACAGATATTGCACAAGAGTTGCAAAAACACACCATGAGAGAAAAGAAAGGTAAGAGGTAAGAAAAAATATAAACATATAGGAACAACATGACGATATTGCACAACCCACACAGCCTTACCAAACATTATTAGTCAGAATTCTGATTGACATGGGCACGAAAGAGTTTGTTCTTGAACCCCATTAGAGCAGAAATATGGAATAGAATAAATAAATACTGACATTAGCCAGGGTTCTTGATTTAAAAAAAACATTTTACTCCATAAAAAATGTCCAGCTGTGTAAAGATCCTTTCTGTAATGTTGTCAGACATTACAGCACACGGATCCTCAAAAACGACAAAAAATTAGCTGCAGAACACATGTGAGGTCAGTAGTTGGCGGTGAGTGCCTTTGTAATTAAACAACACGCACATGCACATATAGGCTGTTTTCTAAACCGCCTACTGTACGCAGTGATTTGGCCAAAATGCCGTTTGCAGTGTGTGAACAAATGCAAAACCAGCAGTGTGCCAAAAACAACCGGATGTCGTACTGATTCAGAAAAATCTATCGTCTGCATCACACCAGTCTCCCTTGTGTACTGTTTCCCACAATGCAAAGCGCCAGGTCAGAGATCAAAATGACGGACAGCTACATCCATCGAAACAGAGTAAATAATCCCAATCAGACCAAACCACACAAAGATACCACCAGTTATCTTTGTTGATTCTCTAAATCATGAAAATCTAAATGAATCTCTCGTCAGCTTTTTTCAGACTCTAAGTGGACGCTACACTGAAGCGGCGTTTTACGTCGGCTGGGCTGTTGTTTACTTCCTCATTCCAAGACCAGAAACCAGTTTAGCTGGGCCTGGTGTACTGCAGAATAACCACCGACTGGCAGTCAGACTACAGACTACTGTTGAACGTAGTATGGAGTACATACTGCATACTTTGTTCGATAGTAGTCTGTAGTTGGAAGTGTTTTCAAAAACAGCCATACTCTTCCTTCATCTCAGAGCGGTGAGGTGTGAACATACAAACCGTAAATGGCTAATCACCTTTTGGCCGCCCTTCGCCAACGTATAGGTGGATTCAGTATTTGACTGCACATTACCAGTTTACACGATGACAGAGGCGGTAAACAGTCTGTTTTCAGTCACCCAAAAAGCCGTTGTCGTGTAAACGAGCAGCCAAGACACAACAAAAGGTTGTGATCGTTGTCTTGGAAACCTAAGAACAATACTCTGAGCCTGTCAGCGACATAAAAAAAAGTTCACATTGCAGCCATCACAGCCTGATTCACAGCTGCAGGTTAAATCCCCAACATTTTGATCATAGTTAATATTTCAAACCCCAGAACGTGTAAAAAGAAGAGGCTCAGATTCAAAGGACTTGAACTCCACTTTAACCACGAGTTCATTAACAAGCACTAAATCCTTCATTAACCATAATGCAGTCTGACAGTCTGACCGGTAAACGCCCACTTCCTGTCAAAGTTCATTCCCCGTGTTTGTACTGGATGACATCGATGTGACATCATCAGGGTTGTTTTTTTCAGACTTGACAAAGCTCTAACAGAACGACGGAGGACACCATGTCACTGTTTTCACTGTCTGCACACGACCACGACACTCACCTAATTTAAAGTTTACCTTTTTAACTCTGAGTACGACGTATCACTGAAGTTTCCTGTACGAGTTCTATAAGTTTTACTTTAATGAACAAGCTCTTCACCAGGTCGTTTTATTTGTTTCCTTTCGTTGAACTTCACGCTGTTTTGAAGGGTCATTCAGAGCTTTCAGTCACGTGATTGGTCTGAAAGCTTCAGGTGAGAAAAGAGTTTAGAAGAAAAAACAGAAGAAACATATACAGTAAATGCAGGAGGTTTGGGGCACCTAGTGGTTAGTGCACGCACCCAAGGCTACCCATGCGAGGGGATAAATGGGAAAGCTTACTGGGGCCCAGTTACATGGGGAGGGGGTCCTTGGAGGTTAGCAAAAAGAACATGGGCCATCCTAATTTTAAGCAACAATGACCACATTTTATTATACACCTATTAAACACTCACCACTCCTACAGCTTCAGTAAAATGTAGCCTTTTTCAAAATGTAATGAATGAGTAGAGCCATTCCAGGACGTGCACAAAGTCAGGATGCCAGAAAAGAAAGAAAACTAAAGAACAGAGCTGACTCAGGCATTTGACCCCAACAAAAACTTGTTAACAAACTTATTTCACTCGGCTCCAAAGGCTGATGTGAGCCAGACAGAGGGAGCTAATGTTAGCCAGGAGGCTAGTGATAACACTACTGATCGAATGTGCATACGTTGATTTAAATCTTATCGGGAGGGCCCATTCACTGGGCCTTTCAGGAGCCCAGACATTTCTGCAGGCAGGCCTGTATGCGCCCCATTTGTGGAGGTTGTAGTCCTCCAAGCGAGCGGCCCGGGTTGGAATCCGACCTGCGGCTCCTTCCCCACATCATTCCTCCTCTCTCTCTCTCTGATTCCTGACTCTGTCCACTGTCCTATTTTTGAATAAAGGCATAAAAAGCTCAAAACAATTAAGCATTTCAAATGCTGTACGTTAAACTGTAACAGAGTATTTATAGTGTAGTTTAAGTACTTTTACATAAGTAAAGGATCTAAATGCTCCCTCTAACACTACAGAGATAGAGAGAGAGAGAGGGTAAATCAGAGCGAGCTAAGCCTTCCTATCAGTGCAGGGAGGAAGCGAGCGGAGAAGGACACAGTAAATCTGATCTAAAGGACTCGACCAGAATAGCATGATGAGCTAAAGCAACCTCGCATGCAAACCAGGAGATATGACGGATGATGGATGGAGGTAGAGAGGGAAACAGCAGCTACACGCAGCAGGAAGTGGAGCTTTAAGTTTGTTAAAAGGTGGAAATGTAGGCAAGCAAGCAGAGAGGGAACAAGACAACTTTTTGCATGGAGGTAGTTTTTTGGCGTGCTGTACATGGAGGAGATTTCCCTCACAGGTGAAAGAGAGATGACTGATAAGACTCACAATGAGTAACAAGCTCAGAGGTGAGTGAACTGAAGTCTTTGAGTGACTTTCAGTGGCTTAGTTTTGTGCAGGAGAGAATCAGAAGACAGTGGCATCTTGTTGAGGCTGAATTTCTCGTTTCTTCTCCACAGCTCGCAAACAGGAGATCATAAAGATCACGGAGCAGCTGATCGAAGCTGTCAACAATGGAGACTTTGAGGCCTACGCGTGAGTCAACACCTTCCTTACTTATTCTCCCATTAACATCTCCTAATTCTCTGGGATGTTTTTTTATGTCCTGACTCTAAAGCTCTCCATCAGCTGCAGAGAAAGCATTAATATGATTGACATTCAAATGTTTGTTTCGACTTTGCATCAAGAGATTACAGAATAATTCCAGTCATTGTTTTATCCTCTCTCTCTCTCTCTCTCTCTCTCTCTTGCTCACTCTCTCACTCTCTCTCTCTCTCTCTCTCTCTCTCTGTCTCTCTCTCTCTCACTCTCACACACGCACACAAACTCACACAATTAAGAATAATGCTTTCAGAATGAGTGAGGAGGGGGAGGGTAAAAGTGTTTCCGACAGTAAAAATAGCAGCGCAGAAAGGTCATGCATGATGGAGAAGATGTAGGACAAAAAGTAGAACAGGTGATCTTGGACGGTCAAAATTATACTGAATCTGGGGCGCCGGATGGCCAGGCGGTTATCCATGTACAGAGGCTATAGTCCTCGTCACAGCAACTGTGGGTTTGAATCTGACCTCTGCGCTTTGCTGCATGTCATCCCCCACTCTCTTCTCCCAACATTTCCTGTCTCTCTTCGGCTGGCAAAATGATTTAAAAAGAAACTTTTCATAACTCACCTGTTTGATTCGGTTAAAACAAACTGGTGTCAGTTTGCCTAACATTTTTGCGCAGTTATTGCCTGTATCGGACGAGACAGCTGAAGAGAGACAGGAAATGTTGGGAGGAGAGAGCAAGGGATGGATTCAAAGCCACAACCGCTGCGATGAGGACTATAGCCTCCGTACATGGGGCGACATAACCACTAGGCAAGCGTCATGCCGGTGTATTTGTGACGGATGCAGCACCCCCTGTAGCCTGAACATTTCTACATGCAGGGACTCAGACTCTGCATGCTCAGTGGTCAGTTCTCTAACTGCTGAAGCGGATATCAGACACACTTTATTGTGGAGTCATGGAAATGAGAAAACTAGCAGGGGCGGATCCAGGTGGAGCCGTTGATCTGCCCCTGGAGTCAGTATTTCCAATATAGCGACCGCCATTGTTCTACTTTATAATGTCTCTTAAGAAACCAATGTGTGACGTCACAGAGACTACGTCCATGTTGTATACAATTTATGTTGTTTACCTCATCATGTTTGTTTTCACAGGAAGATCTGCGACCCCGGTCTCACCTCATTCGAACCCGAGGGTCTGGGTAACCTGGTGGAGGGAATGGACTTCCACAGATTTTACTTTGACAATCGTAAGACAACTTTCTTATCAGTTATTGTTGTTTTTATCGACTCGCTTTGTTGTTGACACATTTTAATGTTTTGCTCTAAAGATCCCTCTCTCCCGTCAGTCCTCTCCAAGAACAGCAAACCTATCCACACTACCATCCTCAACCCTCACGTGCACATGATCGGGGACGACGCCGCCTGCATCGCTTACATCCGCCTGACACAGTTTGTGGACGGGCAGGGTCGTCCCCGCTCCAGCCAATCAGAAGAGACCAGAGTATGGCACCGCAGGGACAGCCGGTGGCAAAACGTCCACTTCCACTGCTCAGGAGCTCCCGCTGCCCCGATGCAGGGATGAGGTACACAAACAAACATTCACAACAGAATTTATTTGTTTGGACCAGAGAAGGTAGGTGGTTTTAAGGCACCCCCACACGGCCATTTTGGACGCCCCTCGGTTTGCCAGATATGAGACCAGTTATCAGGTCAAACCAACAGGTGTTGCAGCGATGGAAGCGGGCAAGAGAACTGGTTCAGATAGAAGTGATTGTACCCGACCTAAAAAGCCTCTGCACGTTTCTAATAAGCTCCACGAGCAGAAACGTGCTCAAACTAGGATCAATATTGGAGATGCTTTTGAAAAATGGAGAGAGGTTAGAACGCAGAAAGGTTTACAGACCGATGCAGAGCTGGCTAAACACTGAAGCTTCAGTGTCCACCACATGGCAACCTGCGTGAGCATCGACTCTAGAGAGGAGGGGGCGGAGGAAGACAGCTCTCTACAATGTTTGAATTTGGACTGCAGTACCAATTTCAAACACTAGGTGTCAGAGTTACATACTGCTCCTTTAATACATCGTTATTGTTAAATATAAACCTAATTAGAGTTTTTTAGGGTGTAACACAAAGTTTCATTTATTTGAAGTTGATATAATGCTGCGTTCCATTGTACTCGGCACTCGGGAAAAAACGACTTCCGACTCGGAAAAGTGCAATGGAACGGCCATTCAAGTTGGAATTCCAAATCAGAAATTCTGGCAAGATCCCTGTGACGTCACAGCAATATGGCAGCGCACACAGTTACAGGTGAATGGCCGCTCCATTGCACTTTTCCGAGTTGTAGGGCATTTTTTTCCCTGAGTTCCGAGTACAATGGAACGCAGCATTACGCGGCTTCTCCTCACTGATGCTGCTGTGGTAGCTCATGTAGGTCCTCACTACTTGCTTCTGATGCTCCGAGGCTAGCCAAACAAACATAAGCTTCCTTCTGGCATCCATGTTTTTTGCCAGCTGATGCACTGGAACGCATTAAGATCGTTAGTCGGAAAAACAGACACGGAATTATCGACTTCCAACTTGCAATGGAACGCAGCATAACTTCGCTAAATTACAGCCCTTCCTGTTGCAGGTTATTGCACATGAAACTGAACTGTTTGTCTCCTTTCTTTCCAGAGACTCTTGAGGAGGCATCGAGGAGCTGATAGAGATAAGTGGATAATCCAAGAGAGCGTGTCAGCACCGAGAGAGAGGTGCAGGTGGATGGAGGGTGGCTTAAAGGAGTCTGAAGAGTCTGATTTAAAGGATCATGATCGTCCTCCTGAGCCCTGCACACACACCTCGCTCTTCTCTCTCTCTTCTTCTTCTTTTCTTTTCGTCTTTACGACCTCCAACACAGACAGACACTTCTATCGCCAACAGCAGAGGGCATATCACCCAAAAAAGGAAACTCTTTAGCCTGCGTTTACGGACGCCCAACATACCCGGACAACCGTCCGCCCTTTGTCCCCCTTTATTCTGCAGCGCGGCGCTCTCCTGCTGAAGATTTACCCTTTTACTTCTCAGATTATTGTTCCTTAATCTAGTATTATTATGGCTGCAGTCTTTTGTTGTGCTCTTTACACTGTACAGTATATTTATTAGTCATCCTGATATCTCCTTCTTTCTTTCTTTTTTATAACGTGCATGTCTCTTAAAACCCTTGGCTGTTTTTTCTGCACGACTAAAGGCTGCCTGTGTGAAATGAACAAACTGCACCGCGTGTCTCACAGAGGAGAGACCAGTGGGTGTGTTTAATTATCCGTTTCGTTCGTTATTCAAATGGAGCTTTCGATTTATTTTATTCATCTTTCTCCTCCTTTATTCCTCTGGAGTGTATTTGACCCTGAACCAACGCCTCCGTGTGGGCGCCCGGACCCCTCTGAGCCGCTCTGTGAGACAGTGAAAACCATGCAGCATGCTAAGATATATGTCGTTCTTCACTGATTCTCTATGTACTGAACTTTGCAAGTTAACTACTGAGATTATGACAATGGTTGAAATTATAGTATCACGCTGTTTATGTAAATTTTCCAGTTTCATCGTGGTGACTTGACTACAATTATGCTGTCGATGGTATTTAATTGCATGATATTCCGAGTTAAAAACATTGCTAAATTGGGTGTTATCGTGCATTTAGTTGATTTTTCTCCTTTTGGACTGAACTGTCAGTGAGCTATGATATGTTGCCTCTATTTTCTTGGCTTTGTAAGTGCATAAACTTTAACTTTTTGTGTTTATATGATAGTGTAGTATACGAGAGGATTCGGGTGAGGACGACTGTGACAGAAAATGCCTTTATGTGAAGAAATTGTTGGATCCAGATCCGTTTTAAATCTCTGTTTTACTCTGTCGAAGACAAAAGCCAAGATACTAATCCTGCTTTTTTTATTAGAGCAGACAGAAGTAAATATAGAGAATATATTCAGCTTTAAAGGTCATTAATTTAAATCGAAGACAATGCATTGGTACCAGGGATGTAAAGCCAAAAAGTGTCACAACAACTTTATCAACACCAAATGTAAAGACTCAAAATAGTCCCTAATTATTTGGATTAAAGAAATAAACATGTATAATAAGTGATGTCCCAAACACAGAGGTCTCTGTCGAGTGGAAACCAACGACTGTATGAGAAGTCAAAGAAGCTTCCTTAAAACCATCAGCTGGTTTATGCACTACAAAAAATCACATCCAAGCACATGTGTTTGTTCAACTTCTAAAATATCAAGTTACACTTCTCCTGACAAGTCCAGGTAAAATAATCTTCTTTAGAGATATACATCACAAAATATGAAGCCTGAATTGTCGTTAATATGTAAAACTGCCAATGGGGCAAGAAAAATGTACTTCTTGTCTCAAAATGGACATTAGATATTTAGAGAAATGCACTTGCTTGGATTGGAATTTTTGCAGTGTGGAATACTGCTCTGAAGCATTTCAATTTAGCATTTTGGCCGTTACAATCTTGGCTTTTGAAGGAAGAAGCGACCACATTTGTATTAGAAGTAGTAGGAGAGGGAGGGCTTAAGCAAACACGACATACTGTAATTAGCTAATGCTAGCACCAACTTGGTTAGCAAGATTCTGATTTTTTATGGTCATTTTGGCTACTTTCAAGCAAGGTTCAAACAAAAAGGGCTTTTCATAAAAAGAGAATACATTTCTGACACCTCTGAGTGTCTTAACTCATATTTCAAGTCCAAAAAAGACATTTTTTACATCTCCATTGTAGCTACTTGTCAATCACAGGTAGCCCCGCCCTTAATCCTCCCCTGCTTTCTGGTCTATTTGACTCTAAACGGGACCATGATTTACCAAATGAACATCATTGAAGGAGACTTAAACTACAGATTGAGACCATGAACTTAAATGTTAACTGAGGGAATAAATCAACTGAGAAGTCATCTCATTTTGTCGTGGACTTCTATAGGATCAGATTTCTCGTTTGTAATGAGTTGAGTTGCCCCCTGCTGGTCATTAGAAGGAATGTATGTTTTAAGAACTAATGCACTGGCTTCACTTTTCAGATACCAAAGTTACATCCATTTCTTATATACAGTCCAATGCAAATACAAACAAACATGTAACTTTAAGCTTGAAACATAGCAGAGAACAGTCTAGTTTTGGGGTTCAAAACATTTTTTTTCACACTATTAGATCATTTTTGTGGTTTTTCGTTTGGCAAGAGGAGGCGGGTTAATTTTCTCCTTAAAGTGGCTATGGATTCAAGTTTATATGTTGTGAAAATGTAACTAAGTTCGCAGCATTGTGCTAGTGATTCGTAGAAATTACAAGAGCCACAAGAGCCAATGATGACAGTGATATTGTGGGCAGGACAGCGAACATAAACCACCTGCTCTGCACAAAACAGCAGACGGACACAGAAAAAGACTTACTGGTGAACATATTTGAAAACAGAGCAGCTTGAGAGCCACATGTGTCCTTCAGGAGAGTTTTCACTGGACGTTGATTTGACAAAACACCATGGGGGGAAAAAACAGAAAGGAATTAAAATAGGCCTATTCAATCCTTAAAAACTAGCACATTTTAGGTAAAATATCCTCTTATTTAGAACAGGCACAGCCCTGACTGGTGTTACTTTGAAGCCCTCGTGGTGTACACAAACTCCCCATAAGAGGGCGCCATATTCAAACAACATAAAGAGTAACCTGTGAGTCATTAAAGGGTTCAAAGGGCTTGACTCTAGAGTCTGTGTTAAGCTGGGCGTTGGTGAGAGTGGGACCTGTAACACTGATAAGCAGAGTGACTGTGAGCGAGATAAAGACACACTAACACAGAGAGTCATCCCAGGCCTTCAATAACTTCACTTTAAACACTTTAAACCTTTTTTTATGACTGTTTCGGCTCACAAAATGTTACAACTCCATTTCTGGTGTCAAGATCTCCCAGTTATTAGACCTGAAAATAGAAGTTTATTTATCATGGATTGACGTCCAACATGCTAAAACATCAACAGTTTTGATTATGAAGCATATTGACAAAGATGAATGAATAATATAGCTCAGCATTACACAGCTACAAATGGAGCCGGACCAAAACAAACGATTAATACAAAATCTATCGCGGACATATACATATTTGCAAAATGATATTCATAACAAGGCCTGTGTTTTAGTCCCATTAACAAACTGAGGTTCTTGGTCACTCAGTGTCATTGTCCACTTTGGCAAATGATCCTTATTCCACTAATTATGACTTGGCTGTGACACAAAGAAGACAGAAGAGCCTCAGTGTTTATTTTCTTAGTTTAACGATCAGGAGACAACTCGTGAGAAAGCTGCCGTGTGTAAAACAGAGATTTCTTTTTCTACGTTTATTATACTGATAACGATGAAGATGATTCCTCTCTCTGGTGTGCATTTCAAGTCTTATCAATATTCAAATGTGATCAGATGTAATCAGTGTGTGAACCAATAAAATGACAATGCAGAGAGCACTTTAGTCATCTCTCTCCTTCTCACTTATCTCCACACACAAACACAGAACAGAATGATCCAGGTTGTGTTGTGCTGTTTGTTTGTTTGTTTCTGGGCAGAGTCTAACCAGAGTCAAACCAGTTCATGGGCCGATAGGGGGAATCAGGGATCAATATAGGGGATAAGTGGGTGTTGAACATGGGCTGGTAAGATTAAATCACAGAGGAGACAGGAAAGAAGGATGACAACTAATAAACCTACAAATGCCTTAAAGCTACGTCACTAAATTTCACAGCAGAGACTGACCAAGTACAAATATGGGGCCAACATGGTGAATTTTTCAGCTTTAGTTAAAAAAATGTCCGTCTTTATGCAGTTGATACTCTCGTTTCTCACTTTGTTGAAATAATTACTTTATAATAGCATAAGTAATGTTATTACAGTTTTACAGACAAGCATCGGTTACGCTATGATGCTCTGTTGTGCTGCAGACAGTGCTGTGAGGATTGTAAACTGTGGAGGTAGAACACACTCTGCTGGACAAACTATGCTATGACACCATGTCGAATCACCTGAAGCATTATTCTCGGAATTAAATGTTCTGTATAACATGCCTGTATCTATATTGCCATGTTTTAAAAACATTTACACCGATACAGATTTATCTGTATTAGGCCAAAATCGGCAGATAGCACTGGTCGATCTATATATATATTTGTTTTGATTCTGAAATGGTGAATGAAGTACTGGTATAAGTTGCAATACCATCCATCCATCCATTATCTATACTGCTTGGAGTATAAAGTAGAACAAGACAAATATGATTATCACAAATTTGTATAGGCTACTTCAGTACTATCTGACAGTAATCGTGTTTTTTTAATGTTGTTGTTATGATAATCTTAATCATTACAGGACGGGACATGCAAGCGCTCTTTCATGAGAAAGGCCTGATTACAATGCATAAAAATCAATAAAGGCTAATAAAACGAGTATATTAACAACTTAAACAATAAAAAGTCCAAGGACTTACTTCAACTTTATTGTCCCCAAGGGGAAATTTGTTTTGCAGCCGGGTGAAAACACGAAACATAGAAACAACAAGTACCGTGAATATTCAATACGTAAATACTTGAGTTCAACTGGAAACAACAAGAAGTTAGAATATAAACGTCCATTAAACCATAATTTCAACCATAAAACTCGTCATCAATCATCAGGCTCACCGTTAGAGTTTGATAACTTTCCACTTTTTAAACATCAGGGCAAAGAAAGCACCTCCATTCACATTAACTCAAAGTTTTACCACAGAACAAGTACTTTACTTTTTACACTCTGACTACATTTGAGTAATAAAAGCCTTTACTTCTTATCACGTATAATTTGAACGCAGTAATGCAGTTTTTCATGTTGTTGTTTTTGTAATTTTACTGAAGTAGTAGAAGGAGTACAAAAGGATCTGCACGTGGACTGCTAGATGTCATTTAGCGTGGTCTCTCTTCTGTTCACTTTGTAAGTATATGAAGGTCAGTAAGTTTCTCTTTACATAATCACTGTGGGGACAAAGGTTGACATTTATTGCTCCGTTGTACTTTGAATAAAGTACATCAAGCTCTGCAGCAGAACATATAAATGTGTCTGTTGTTAAGGACACCAAAAACAGGTAAAACTGTGTTGCCCAGAGTTAAGGAGGTCAGGGGATGAATAATGACCTTTATAGTAGATTTTTAAGTCTGAACCCTCATGAAATACCCTTTTTCTGAACTGTATCTTGATTTAGAAACAGTATTGACTGAAGTGTTGAAATATAGAGACTCAAGGTTATTTCATACATAGTAGATACAGAGGTGCTGCTTGTCAACAGGCAAAGCAGGCAACTGCTTGGGGCCCCAGGCCAGTATAGGGGGCCCCCCTGAGGGCAGACAAACTTTAAACCAAAGCAGCAGCACTAAATGTCAAATTCTAAAATCGCCACTGAGTAGATAATAAACTTTAACACATTAGATAACAAATACATTGAGTATTAATCAGTAGTCAGGTTATAATCAAGACAATTAATAGTGCAAAAAGCGGAAAGTGCAGAGGATAAATAATAATTTTGTCCAGTTCGGTGTCTTTGGTCCTGGCCCTGTTAAACAGTCTGATCGAGGTCCAAAGTGAATTAAATATTTCAATAAACTATAGGCTATATATATTTAAAATAATTCACATTTTGATTTTTATTAGCAAAAATGTAAAATGTAAAAAATCTTAAAATAAATTATAAACGTTTTTTTCAAACCTGCTTAAACTACATTAAATGCTTTATTAACATTTAATATATTTTTTTCCCAAACGTTTTAGTACGGATAAACTTAATTAACTTACATGAATCGTCGTTATTTTTCGGTAAACTTACAAAAATTATTCTTATTTTCGATATTTTCTGACGCAATCGTGCTGTTGTTGAGCTGACGTCACCAACGTCGTGACGTGACGCAGATCAGCACCAGAGTGATTAGACAGTGCCCGAGCGCGAGACTCGCGCAGCTGACAGCTCTCTAGTTCACGGCACACGCTGCTTGTGCTCAGCTCAGGACAGAGCTGCGTTTAAACCGATCTATTACTCCACTACAGGCTTCGGAGGAGGCAGCACACGGGTCAACAAGTCTGCGGAAAAGGTAACGAAGCAGAAAGACAAATGTTATCAAACGATTACCCTACTTTTCGAAGTAGTATAAACGTTATTTCTGTTTGGGAGAGCTGCACGTGACGCTATAGTTTTTTTAAAAAACGTTTCGAACGCGCTCGAGCGCTGGACGGTTGGTGTTTGAGTGTGTTTTTCTGATGTTGTGAGGACATTTCTGTCCACAGTATCACACTGTGGGGAGTCGGGACAAACTTATTTTAGCGATATTAATGAAACTAACTTGGTTTAAGTCTAAAGATTTGGTTGGAGGTAAACTTACAGGTAAGTTTTAGGGTTAGGGTCTGAGGGTTGGAATAAAAAGTTAAGGTTATTAAGGGAATACTGCTTAAGTTAAATACATGTAGCCTGAGGTAACTTTAGACTGTGTCTGTTTACACTGTAAATGTGTGTTAGGTTTCTTTATGGGGCTTAAGTGCTGGTCTATTTGCTTTATTTAATATATACTGATGTCCTGTAATGTTGTTATTTTCTTGTTTGCAAGAATTGAGAATTAAAGCTGCATTTCCACTGCCAGTCTCTCCCCAGGGAATAGGAACCTTTTTGGTGACTTTACAGAGACCCAGGTCTATATTAAGTTCCTTGGACATAATTTAACCCTCCAAAAAGATGTGCTCAAGGGGTTGTTATCTTACGCCAAGGTCGGATTCCAGGATTGCACCCTGTGTTATGATGGTCAATGTGTCAGATTAGGCGATCAATTCGTGCTGTGACTTGACCTACAGATATGACAGACTCCACAATTGTACCCGACACGACCTATTATAACGACTGACGGGATGATGTTGGAAGGAAGAGGGGCGGGGCTAGACAGATGACAACCAGAAAGAAGACCTTTAACAAAAATAAAAACTGTTGTAGCCAGAGCTCGACAAACGTTTCCTCTGTCTCATAGTTACATCTCACGGCACCAACTTCATCATTCTTCTTTTGCTTTGCCATTTAGTTAGTTTATCAGGGTTGGTTTTCAGGACCGACCGGTTCTGAACCCCTTCATCTGCCGTATCGGGCTATAACCATGCTTATTAAGTGTCGTCTGACCTTGGCATTAGGCTGGATGTAAGTGCTGAATTTAGCCACTTGTATTAAAAGAGAAGTTTCAAAAACTCCTTAAACCTGTATTACTTATTAAGGCCAGTAGGGAGCAACATCTTTAGTTTTATTTGGTTGATTGATACTGAAGAAAACATTTCCCCTAAAGATTGTAAAGTCTCAATTACTAGTTTGGGGTTTTCCTCGATATAACACGAAGGTCAGATTGAGAGTAAACCCCCTAAAACAGGATACAGATAAAGTACCAACCGATCGTCCAAATGTGATCATTTCTTGCTACAAAAAATAAAAGAAAACATGAAGGCAACAGTGGAAATGCTAAACTGCAGTCTCTAAAAGGGGGTTCAAAAATCCCTTTGGGCTTTTGCCTTTTGTTTTAGAGGGAAAACCTGAAGACATGCAGGAAATATCGGGGATGAACTGCACTAATTAGTGTCAGGATCAGGAGTTGAACACCTGAACAGTGTGATGATGGCTATAGCACGTGCCCCAAACTTTGTTTCTGACAGTATGTTATTATTTATCTACACTCAACAGGATCTACTGAGCTGTTGGTAAGTCACCTGAACAGGGGGAGCAGGAGCCGTGAAGAAGCCAGCCTCACCGGTTTAGCTGGACGGGAGGAGGAAGTGTTGCAGCTGCCTGAGGAATCTACACGTCTAGGAAACTGCGTTCTTCTTCTAGGAAGGAAGAAGAAAAGAGGAAGTGTGGCTGACCTGCAGCCATGCACCGCTTAAGGACTACAGTGTCAAGGCTTCGGCCTTTAACGGCTGCACAGACAGCACAGAGCTGGTCACAGCACAGACTGTTGGTGACCAAAAGAGGCTTAAGGACGTTCCAGCCTGTGAGGCACCTCAAAACGTCGGTGGCCTCTGAGCCCTTTCTTAATGGAACCAGCTCTAACTATGTGGAGGAGATGTACTACGCATGGCTGGAGAATCCCAAGAATGTGCACAAGGTACAAGGCTTTTCTGGTGGTTGTTGACACCTGAGTTATGTATTCTTGGAAACTGGAATGTGACTTCAGGTACATACAGGAACAGAGACAGAACAGGTTTGTTGCTGCTACACATTTCGAAAAATGTTAACCTGGGCCTTATTTTAACATACTTTAGGGTCAAAGTAACTAAAAGGTAAAACATTTTTGGAAATTGCTTCAGTAGTTTTCTTGAGCCAGCAGCTGCATAATTGGCTAAATTGCCTGCAATGTAATCTTGCAGGGCAAATTTGCACAAGTGCATCAAGTAAAAAAGCTTGTTTTTGCCACTGACAGGCTCATATTGTTAGTCAGTGTCTGGCAAAAATGCACAGTCTTTAAAAGACACTATTTTTTAATAAAGGTATGAGGCTTTTTTAACCAGAGGCTTTTAAAAAACCCAGAAACAGTTTTGTATTGTTGCTCACTTTATAGCCTCCAGACTCCATTGACTTAATTTGTTTCCCATCTGCACTCCTGAAAATGTCTAGAAGATTTCAGGTAGACTGCCCCTGAAATCCTCCTGAGTTGGTTGTTCAAACCTTCACTTCACAGCGAGAGACTATCCCTGTTCGGAGGGGAGGGGGGGGGAGACATGTCATAAAAAGAACAACATGGAAATGGCTGACAAAGTAACAGAGCGCTTTATGACTCTATAACTACATTTTTTGCCTTTATTTTAATGCTACCTGTAGTTCGACACAATCACAATATGAATTAAACAGAGGAGAGGAACATACTGGTAAACGAAAACATAATAAAGCAGTTTTATAACGTAGCACGGAGGTCGTACAAGTAGTATGCATACAGTCTATAGTCGTGCGCTAGTCAGCAGGATATAAATGTCATTGCCCCCTCCCGCTTGCTCGCAGTGAATATTCTCTAATGTCACCTGCTGCGTTCACAGCAACTCACCCTGACTTCACGCAGACATTTTAAGAGTAACCGACAGTCAAATGGTTGGGTAAAGTTGGATTGACAAATTTGACTGTTTGCATTCACACATGCAAGTGTGAAAGTACCAAAAAAAGAGTGACTTCCCTTTGCAGAACGCCAGAGTTATTGGTCTAGTTCTAGTGGCGATCTGAATGACTCGCAGCTATACGAAGATTTCAAATTGCTGCATTTGGAACATGTCTATTCGCAGCATGGGCCAATTCTTTGACTGGTATTGTTGCTTGAAGTGTTATTAGGGGGACATGCAGTTCAATGAGGGCAGATGTCTTGTTGTGACAGAGGATTGTCAGTTCAGAAACCTCTGTAGAAGTGAGTATTTGCTCATGGAAAGGGAAGCATCTTAGTTTTTTTGGATTTGGCTTGTCTGTCTAAAACGTGCAGTCCTTTTAAACATGTGCCCCTTGAGAGCAAGCCAATAAATTGAGCCATAACACACTGTTCGCAAAGTTGTTTGGAAGTGTTGTATTGCAGCTCGAGAAACTGTCATTCGATCGACTCCACAATCTACACTGCAGTCCCTTCTGTCCTACGTAATTCACACCTAATGAAACGTTGATTGGAATAACAGTTCTTGAGATATGAGAAGGACAGACAAACAAAAGTTCCTTCGTTTATAGTTAGATACCCAGTCCGATTCTCCTCGTACAGTTTGTGTTCCTTTACTGTGAGTGCACCTTCACCTTCTTCCTGAAGGGCAGGAAAAGATAAACACGAGGACTCAGATTTGAACAGACACATGTAGGGTAAAGGTAGAAACAGACTCTTGTTGTACAGTGTATGTCGATGTGTTTGTTTATGCATGTTTGAATAGTGGAGCAGCACAGTAGCAAACTGAAGAGTGAATGACGGACAGTTCAGCAGGAGGAATGCACTGTGAATGGCTTTCATCCAAAGAATCATACCTTTTATTTATAAGGTGCTTTTCAAAACAAGATACAGCACACTTTACATACAGTTAGAAAGCACATTAAAAGTTGATAAATATAAAAAAACATGACTCATAGCAAGCAAAGAGTGACTGAAAACAATACATTAGTGGCGTCACGGATCACAAATCCCACGGCACAATTTAAATACAGGTTTTTTTGTCACTGTTGGATTGTGTTTATTTTAGGGATTGACACCCAAAAAAAAGACGTTTACCGTAAAATTCTGAATATAAGTAAATTTTGGGGGTTTCCAAGAAAGAAAAAAGGTTTAAACTGTCTTCCTTCGTGACGATTTCTCCTGTGTTTAGCAAAGTCTACAACCGTTAGTTTGTGTGCAGCTGTGTCGCTCTTTAAGTACCATCTGTTTTTCGCTTTGTGGAGTTTGCACTTCTACTAGCTACAGTACGGTATTCGAGCTCTCAGCCTACGGTGAAAGTCCTGAAGATGGGATGAATTTTCAATTGCAACATGTCGTGTGCAGCGTGTGATGGCAAGAGGTGCACTCACAGCCATTAAGAACAACCTCAGATTTACAATCATTAACTTGATAAACATCCACAAACAAGTGGATTAATCTGGAACAATTGGCTTGGCGGACACATTTTAAAGATGTTGTAAAAACATTCACTCAGAATTTGAGAGATAGCAGATTTGTTTTTTTGTTATTGATGCCAGAAGGACTCCAGTGTGTGTTTACAGTAAACACTGTTTATCTTTTGTGTTGCTTCTATCGGGTCAGCTTGCGTTGTTTTCATTGTTTCATGGTTTGTGTGTTATCGTGCTGCCAAGTGTTGATGTCTTTAAGTGTTTGTAGTAAAACTGTTATGTCACGCTGCACCTTTAAGCTGATATCCACCACAGAGGAGGATGTGTGGAAGCTTCCTTTACCTTTAATCTCTGAATCCTCTCTCAGGAGTAAGCCAATTACTTTCTTCTCTAGTTAGTGAGAAACAAGGTCAAACACAAGTGAACGAGAGTTTTATTTAGCTACATGAGTGACACGATTCTACTGCTGGCAGCACTTTTATGTCAGTCAGTCGGTCCATCGTTTTCATCCAGATAGAAATATCTCAACAACTATTGGATGGATGACCATGACATTTGCCTCACATCATAGTCTGTAAGAGGCCACCGGATCTACTTGATCTACCTGTTATTCTTTTTTTTAGTTCAGCAGGTGAGGGTTGTCACAATACCAGAATTTTAAACTTTGATACTCTACCATTAAAAACCAAATATTGATATTTGTTTCAATACAACAAAAAAAGAAGTCCAAGGCACTAGGGCTGGGTGTTTCCAACAACCCATGGTACGTCTCCCGATACAGAGGCCACCAAACATATCATGATATACATTGATTTTGGATAATGAACACGTCCTACACAGAATTCACTAAAGCTGTTCTTTATTGTTGAGAATAAAAGCAGAGGTATATTAAGGATCCTTTAACTTAAAACACTTCAATTGAGGTCCTCAGAGATCCTAGAAAGACATTCAAATGTTTTAATCCCAGAGCTAATGCTATGGTGTTATTGTGAACTGCACCATAGGTCAATTGGCCTTTCAAACTGTCATCACAGCTTTTCAGCTGTATCGATTCTGTAACATCTGCATCAACACTTGATGCAGGAGCACATGATGATGTAGTGCCATATCCATTTTTTAAGCACAGCCCTAAAATGCACCCAATATTACTGAATATCTTGTTGTTTTTTTAAATGTTTATTTCTGGGATTTTGATTCCTATATTTAGAGATAGGACAGCAGATAGAGTCACAAATCATGGAGAGAGAGAGAGAGTGGAGAATGACATGCGGGAGAGCAGCCACTAGCCATACCCAAAACCCGTACAGGTTCGGACATATAGTGTCAAACTAACAAGCAAATAAGTAGCGTAAAATCCAGAATAAAAGTTGCACCAGTATATCTGCTTTTGGGGGTCTCCCAGAGAGAAAAAAGGTCTCAATGGTCTTTATGCATGTTGATTTATTTTGTGTTTTTTATCATGGATCGGATCTGGGGTTTTCTTGGGGATCGACCACAAGTAAAGACATTTACCGTAAAATTCGGAATATAAGTCGCACTGATATATAAGACGCGGTCTCCCGGAGAAAAAAAGGTTTAAACTGTCTTCCTGCGTGATGATTTCTTTTGTGTTAAGCCAAGTGCTCAACCTTCAGTTTCTGTGCAGAGTTAAGTACCATCTGTTTTCGCTTTGTTGAGTTTGCACTCCTACTAGCTCCAGTACGGTAGTTGAGCTCTCAGCCTACAGTGAAAGTAATGATGTAAAGACCCTTGTCTCTCGGTCGTGCTGCCCACCACTGCTGGTCACTTGTTCACTTAAATTGAGGAGTGGCTCCCAACTTTTTCAGCATCGCTTTGTTTCCCATAGGGTATTGGAGGGAGTAATTTTCAATTGCGTCATGTCGCGTGCAGCAGGTGATGGTGAGGGCTGCACTCACACTAAAGCCTCAGTATTTTATACTGGTATATTGGGAGCACTGGTATAAAGGACACAGCCTACTTTCTAGATGAAAAATGGTATCAAAAGTGCGTCTTATACACCAGATTTTACGGTAAATAAGTTATTCTAATACAACAACCCAGCTTACTTACACTGAGCAGTTACTCTCTGCTATGGAAAATGAATCAGATAAAGTATTAGTACAAGTTTCTAATGCATAAATGAGTAGAGCTAATATCCCGCTGTGTGAAAAAGTGCCATTAGCCTTGTTAATGTTTAGTGTTTGAGCATGCTGACCTGTTTAAGTGAAAGAACATTTGACTTGGATTCACCTTGTCTTACATAAGCTGCAGCTGTTCGGACATGTTGAAGTAGCCTATACATTAGAATATAAAACATGTAAAAAAAAAAGATCTTATTTGTTGAAACATGTTGAATAACTCGTTTCCTTTTTCTTCCTGCAGTCCTGGGATATATTTTTCCGTAATGCTAACGCTGGAGTTCCTCCTGGTTCGGCCTATCAGAGCCCTCCCCCCGTCAGTGGTTCTTCTCAGGAACTAACCAGTATCCAGGCTCTGGTGGGGGCTCAGCCCAACGTGGAGAAACTGGTGGCAGATCATCTCGCTGTGCAATCACTAATAAGAGCATACCAGGTAAAATACAGACACACCTGAGGTAATCATGTCACACTTGATGGCCCATTTTTATAGATTGAGGTTTGTATTTATAGAGGATGAATCTGTTTTCTGACAATTAGTGTGCTTCAGGAGGAAATTACCTTAAACAATCCTATCAGTGGGAACACATGACATTTCATTATCTTCAGTCCTCTGGTATCAGAACGAGATAGCCTTCAGTGACATGATAAGAAAGAACAAACTGACGGTAGATTGTCTTTGTCCTTGCATGATTGGGAAATTGACTTTTAAGCACGATCAAACAAAAATAGATCCTTTTTAGAAAAAGACTTTGAGCTTTTTGTTCCAAACCTGATCGTGTTTTTTCAGAATCTTGGACGTCATCGTTAAGAGGTTAAAGAAACACTAGATCTGCTTTTAAGTCATGTAGTATCTACTGGATACTAGTGTTGTAGTTAAGACAACAGTAAACGAGACCAAGACATACCAGAGTGCTTAGAGACCAAGTCAAGACCAAGACCAAGGCATTACAGGATCAAGCCTGAGTCATGACCAAGGCAGCGCAAGTCAAGACCAAGACAAAAGCAGGACGAGATCGAGTCAAGACCAAGACCGATACAAGATCAAGACCATAAATATCACAGAAAAATCATCATCTTGTGTGCAGGGGGTGCGTCACTCATTTAGACCGTGACATCGGGAAGGTTGCAGCCGTAGCCGGGGGATAAAAATCAAACTACAAATTAATTGAAGTTATGAGTTCTTATATAAAGGGGCGTTTTCCTTCTAGTCATAGTAATGACGGGGAAAAATAGAGGATCAGTGGTGGTCTTGATTGGTCTTGATTTAAAATCCGGAGGCCACCCAGTCTGAGACCGAGAGAAGGCCGAGTAAAAATGTTCTCGATTCTTGAGACGAGACCGAGACCTTCAAAAAGTGTTCTCGAGACCAGGACCAATCTCAAGTACTACAACACTACTGGATACTACACCGCTTAACTTCATTTAATGATAACAGTATGAAAGCGTGATTTTTAACTTGCCTCTGCTTGTATATAATATGATTGATGCATGTATCATCTTGAACAGGTCGCATAGTAATGTCCGTTTGAATCACCAATCAGAATGATTTAAATCGGGCCGAAGACATTTTGCACATTAACTCAGCTACTGAGCTGCTACACACAAACTCTGACCTGCTGTGTCGGTGTGTGTGCAGGTACGAGGGCACCACATAGCCAAGCTGGACCCCCTGAACATCAGCTGCGTGGACTTTGACGACGCCCCGTGTGCCGTTGGTTTCCAGAACGTTGGTGAGAAATTAAAATCTGCTTTTATTTTACTCAAATTTCAATTATTGTCCTTTTACTTCCCTCCTCAAGGAGAATTGTTTTATCCTTTTTGTCCTTGATACCTGATCTCTTTGATTTCCCCCCCTATCAGTCTTACTACTGGACACAAAAAGTTGTCCCATCTCCACAAACCTTTTTCCCTGCGTGCCCTTTTATTCATTATTTATATTTTCCATGCAACACCCATCGACTCCAACATCTTAATCTTAAATGATCCCCCTCAAACATTGTCCACCTTCCTCTTTTGTTTGTTCCTATACACACGACCTTTACTTCACCTAGCAATGACAATATATACACTAAAGGTGGGTTCTCCATGTAGCAGGGCGTGACTCTCTAGGTGTATGGCTGCAAACCTGAAGCCTACACCTTCTCACATGATCACCTCCTGCAACACACTGAGTGAGGAGGAGACGTATCAGAAGAGAGGAGCATGCAATGCTTGCAATTTTTGCCACGCTTCTTATTTTTCCAACTGGCATCAACATATATATAACACTAAATTCACGTCTTCAAAATTCAAACACTGATCCCCTCAGGTCTTCAATGTTGTACCAATACAGTCAGTTGTTAATCCCCCGTCTCCCATTAAAGATTTAGTGCAAGCGCAGGTAACAAGTAGATTTTTATTTACACTGTTTTATAGCATTGAAAGGAAGAAGTGCAGTGTTTACATTTGTTTTTAATCATCATTTACTTGAGTTTCATTACATTTTTACACATTGAATTTGTGTGTGTGTGTGTGTGTTATGCATGCTTGCAGCAAACTGTCATTGTTCCTAATGAAAGGGTCAGGCCTCCGAGTTGAAATGCAGGTGATTGTTATGAGCTGTTAAAGGACGCTTCTACAGTTTTGCAGGTTATTGTTCAGTTTCACAGAGTTCTCCTTTGTTCTGGTGACACTCAGGTTCACAGAGGTCGAACAAAATGTCGTTGTCAGACTCTAAATCAAGAGGGTGAGTGTGTTTGTGACTCTCCATGCCTCCAGAGTTTATCTCTTTATAAGGACTGTCTGTGTGATCATTCCCAGAGAAAGGACGAGAACATCAATCAGTCAATCTTTATTTGTATAGCAACCGATTTGTAACAAATGTTATCTCAAGACACTTTACAAAAAGAGCAGGTCTACCTTGTACTCTTTGTTTATACTATTTACAAAGACCCAACATGAATCCACCATCAGCACAGCACGAAGCAACATTTAGCAAATGTATAGTGGCAAGTGGCAACCAATTAACTTTATCCCTGCATGAAACCTTTGCTGTTTTATTTGGAACTAATGCTGCATTCAGGTGCTCTTCGGATGGTCCCAGTTTCAACAACAAACGGCGTGGATGCTACGAATATGACGGGTTGAATGTCTCTGTAACAAGTTCTATTTTTGCAACATCTTGGTGTGCAATATGTGAATAAATCAAAAGTATCTTAACATTAACAAAAACATCTTTTTGCCCCCCATGTGATGACGAATATGATGTCAAGTCTGGATCGGCACACACTGTACTGGAGACTCATTTTTTTTTAATAACTGATCCGTTTCAATTTATGAACGGTACGTGTTATCCATAGTTAGCGCGTAGCTGACCTGATTGACAGGTGGTTGTGTTTTAACGGTTTTAAAAGAGGCTTAAAACCTGCCTTAGCTCCAGCTCTCAGCCTGTCGTTAGGTTGACTGAAAGTTAGGCTGAGACAGCATTTCCAACATGGAGACCGCCATCGATGGGACTCTAAGGCCCCTGCAGGAACAGATGAGTGACATCACTCAGGCTTCGTCATATGTACAGCTAATGGTCAACGATAAAAGGCACCCTGTACGTTTTTTTTGGACCCTTGTGCTGCAAGCAACATATCGCTAATTATCCTTCTTTGGAGTCATTGTATTGTTTTCTAAGGAGATTTGCAATTTTTCATCTTTGACTCGTATCATATAACAGCCATAAAATAAGCCCGTCACTACATGGAATTTAGTTAATTGTTTTGTGGAGCTTTTTGTACTTTTAATGGATCCCACTGAAGCTCACGAGAATCTGCACATGGCTGAAGAAAACGCTGACTCAGTTTATTGACATGCAGGGGTTGTGCTTCTTGGAAAGGCTGTGTGTGTGTGTGTGTGTGTGTGTGTGTGTGTGTGTGTGTGTGTGTGTGTGTGTGTGTGTGTGTGTGTGTGTGTGTGTGTGTGTGTGTGTGTGTGTGTGTGTGTGTGTGTGTGTGTGTGTGTGTGTGTGTGTGTGTGTGTGTGTGTGTGTGTGTGTGTGTGTGTGTGTGTGTGTGTGTGTGTGTGTGTGTGTGTGTGTGTGTGTGTGTGTGTGTGTGTGTGTGTGTGTGTGTGTGTGTGTGTGTGTGTGTGTGTGGCTCCTCCTGACCTTTGCTCAACGTCCAGCGGGGTCCAACAGTACTCATCCAGGCTTATCTGTGCCTGCTTCCTTAAAATGTCAGTGTGATTAGATCGCAGGCCCACTCTTTTTGATCGCGTCGTTGGATCGCTCTGCCTCTGCTTTGTACCATTAAAGAAAACAAATAATGTGATTGAATGTGTAAAGCGGTTTAACAGAGGCGAGGAGGGAGGGAGGGCAGTCTAAAGATTCTTTATGCAACTCAGAGAGAGAGAGCTGACTCTGCCGTATTGGATTGTAAACCTCCTGTCCTCAGCAAAGCACCGCACTAACTTTGCTGACGGAGATGTACAAAGACAGACAGACATCCAACTTCCCCCTCCTCCCCTCGTCAGTTCCTTATCGTCTTATCTCTGTGTGGTGCAGCTAGGACGTCACTTGTGTTAGATAAACACAAGCTAACCATATAATGTCTCTCTCATATAATGTCCTGTTTGTTTTCTGCTGTTTGCCTTCGGCTACGAGCACATTAACATCTTCTCACTGTGTTGTGGATATCATACTGTGCAGTTTATTATTGTAGTGTCTCTGTTGTACGAAAGCACTGAAGCTTTAAAAAAACAAACAGATACTCAGTCATAACTTGAACCAAAAGAAAGAGAGAGCACTGTTTTTGCACAAATGGGAAACGTTGCCAGTGTGTTTGTGACACTCAGACAAAGGAGTTTGCTTCCAATGTTAAAATCAGAAATGACCCGATATTGGGTCTCTAAGATATATATTTCCGTTTCTGTGGTATTGAATGAGGTGTTGATATTGTTTGAGTTTTAATCAGTAAGAGTCTGGCATTGTGACCACCCTATCTAGATAAACCTCAGAGAACTTTATTAGGAACTACTAGAGCCATTAAATAAAGAATAACCTTAATTTGCAATGATGGAATGCTATTAACTAATATGGGAATTTTGCGGCCGATTCTGGATTTTTGGGGCCGATATTGGGTAGAGAAAAGAATGTGACTGATATATTGTCCGATATCGGTCTTAGAGCCGTGTTCTGTCTGTAGAGATAGAGAGATATAGAAATATCTATTGTGTTGATATGCAGCTATTAACTTGTGGATAATATATTTAACGTAGACAAGATGGTCACTCAACTGGAAAGTAACTGTGCATGTACGTGCATCACTGCCTGACACTCTGGATCCATGTAGCGCCCTCTGCTGGTGACAGAGAACTGCTAGTCTAATACAATGAAACTCAAATGAAATGCTATCTGACTGGGTGAATAAATCTTGTAATATCGGCGCATATCTGAAATAAAATTATCAGATACCGATAGTCCCTGGATATGCTAATATCGGGCCAGCCGATTATTAACTTGTTTTAATTTAACACATGTTGAGTGGTCATAACATTTATCGTAAGCTCAATGGAAAGTAAATTGCATAACAGAAAAAGATGAAATAAAAGAGTAAAGACATTAAATGATTAAAGTAGAGCACAAAACAAAGACTTCCAGTTGAAACATTGTACGCAGGTTTTAAGGGTAGACCTGTATGTTCTTTTAGAGCCTTGGGGGGGCCTGGTGGAGAAATCTAAACCATTTTGAGATTGTAGGAGAGCCTCGGCCTCCTGAGGGACTAAAAGATAAAACTGGAAACAATTAGACTTCTTGAAGGGGAACATGACCGATTTAATACTTGAAGGTCGTTTTACTTGTAATGAGGAGGTCTTCTCAGCCTGCGAAACCAATTCTGCAGGAGCTGATGATGTCATGGTGATGTCATCAGGGTCATCTCGGTTTGAGCTCATTGTTGGGTCCAGCTGTTTTGAGTCGTTACCCAAAAGTCAGATCATTTTGGCTTCCAATTCAGTGGGTCCCAAACTTTTTCTGTCAGGCCCCCTTTGGCAGATGAAAATATTTTCAAGCCCAAACATCCCCAACTTAGGACTCAGCTAGAGTCCTGAGTCGTCTCTCGGGACTCTAGCTGCAGCATTTTAAAACTACGTTACGCAAGATTAGACAGCTTCAGCACTTCAGGGAGTTAAAACGGTCAAGATGAAATAAAGCGGCAGGAATAGTATACTCCAGGAAATTTGCATTGCGTTGTTTTTCCTTTTGTAATCATAGTAATGGTTATTTGTCAGCCTCGCTTATTTTTCTGTCTCATCTCTCCTCCTCACATTGACCTGATTAAGATGACTGCGCTCATGTGCTGAGCTTCTTCTTCCTAATGTCCGTGTCTTTTCCAACAGGTCTCTATGGGCTGGCAGAGTCAGACTTGGACAAAGTTTTCCGGCTTCCCACCAAAACCTACATCGGAGGCAATGAGAGCGCCCTGCCTCTCAGGGAGATTATTCGCCGCCTGGAGGTAAAGTACTCTGGTCAAAGTGTTAAAAGCCCATGTTTCATTAATCGGTTATAAACAATTATGACAATTATGGCACTTTTACCAGATTTGTTCGGACAGAAATATAACTGCGAGTGCAGCTTGTAGATTTAACACTCGATACCTGAATTGGACATTCAAACCTGCAAACACCTTCAGCTGTCCCTTTGTCATGTAGGCGGCTTACTGTCAGCACATCGGGGTGGAGTTTATGTTCATTAACGACTTGGAGCAGTGTCAGTGGATCAGGCAGAAGTTTGAGACTCCAGGAATCATGCAGTTCGGTCTGGAGGAGAAGAGGACGCTGCTGGCCCGGATGATCCGATCCACAAGGTCTGTTTTTTGACATTCCTCCACACACCTCAGTGAATAAAGGGAGAAGCATGCAGAGCAGCTGGGGTTAGGCCTCGTCCACACGTAGGCGGGTATTTTTGAGACTAACTGAAAACTCACCTTCGGTAAAACTCCCTACAGGGTGAAGATTTTCAGAAACTCTAAGGTGTTTCTGTGTAGACGGGGAAAACAGAGTGATGGCTTTTAACGTCACGCTGTGAGCCGGTTTCTCCTCCGTTTGACGTCATCGTGCGACGCTGTCACTTTTGTTGACATGAGATTAGTGCGTTGGTAGACGTAACCAAACTAGTGCTGGTGCTAACGTTGCTAACTGGACTTTTTACATGCTCACACATACATACTCAGATACTCTCCCACTGACAAGCAGAGACGCCTGAATGGACAACTTTGTAAATGAAATGGTCATTGCAGAGGATTGGCGAGAACAGTTTCCCATGTCAAGGACATTGATCGTTTTTGACTTGTCGTGCTCAAATCAGCCGTAATAGTGTGTTAGCGTTTTCATGTGGATGAAGATGTTTTTGAGAACTCAGCATGTGTGGACCAGATTATTTTTCTGGAGGAGGAAAACCTCTGTTTTCAAAAATACCCGCCTATGTGTGGATTAGGCCTCAGATGCTCTGACGTGAAATGTCAAACAGCAGCTCCTCCACCCGTTTCCAGGTTCGAGGAGTTTCTGCAGAGGAAGTGGTCTTCAGAGAAACGTTTCGGCCTGGAAGGCTGCGAGTCGCTCATCCCGGCCCTGAAGACGATCATCGACAAGTCCAGTCAGAGCGGAGTGGAGAGTGTGATCATGGGGATGCCTCACAGGTAAACAGCGTTACAGCATCGTTTACGGTACTTTAAGATTCATGAGAATGAGTATCTTTTACTCAGTCACCTTACAATCATTATAAACAACAATGTAGACGGTTAAAACAAAGTCAACAGTCAAATATTAAGTAGGAAAAGTCTGTCCTGCATTCTTATCAATTTAACAGCCATTGCGTTTCAATTTGTGTGCAATGACTCTTTGGATACTTTGGGTCATAAAGGAGGATGCACCAGATGGATCCTTTCTGGCTCTGCAAAAATAAAAAGCATTTGTTGGCTGTGTTCGGAGGATTAAAAAGAGACGGCCATGACGTGGCGATATGACACGATCAGCCTTCAAAGCCCCACAGCCACAGTTTCACACTTAAGATAAAATAAAGACTGAATAATATTTTTACCCAAATGTTTCGGGTCATAGTCTCTTCAGTGTCATTATGTCTCAGACAAACAATTCAACAGCAATTTTTTCAATGGCATTCATTGAAAAGCAATTTCTCAGAAACCCCTGGAGAGAAGAGAATATCTTAAATTCCCCAGTTTGTGGACTTTATTTACAGAACATCAAGGTAAAATATTTCTTGTTGTAGTTTGAAGTAGGGATGTCTTGTAGGTTTCCAGCCATCCATGACCAAAGGACCTTCCTGATTATCTGTCTCTGTCTGCAGGGGGAGGCTGAACGTCCTCGCTAACGTGATCCGGAAGGAGCTGGAACAAATCTTCTGCCAGTTTGACTCCAAACTGGAGGCTGCAGACGAGGTTTGAACATAAACTGCTAACATGGAGATCAGCCTTTATCAAAGTGATTGTTGCAATCCCTGGTTCTAAGGCTTCCGACATACTCTACAAATTAATCTGGGAAAAATGTATTTCATTTATCACTAAGAATAAAAAAAATCAGAAAGGCCAAGGAAGAGGGTAACATTTCTAGAGAAAACCTAGAGAAGGAAATTGTTAAAAGAGCAATATGTAACTCTGACACCTAGTGTTTAAAATGGGTACTGCAGTCCAATTCAAACATTGTAGAGAGGTGTCTCCCCCCGCCCCCTCCTCTCTAGAGTGGATGCTCACGCAGGTTGCCATGTGGTGGACACTGAAGCTTCAGTGTTTAGCCAGCTCTGCATCGGTCTGTAAACCTTTCTGCGTTCTAACCTCTCTCCATTTTTCAAAAGCATCTCCAATATTGATCCTAGTTTGATCACGTTTCTGCTCGTGGAGCTTATTAGAAACATGCAGAGGCCTTTTAGGTCGGGTACAATCACTTCTATCTGAACCAGTTCTCTTGCCCGCTTCCATCGCTGCAACACCTGTTGGTTTGACCTGATAACTGGTCTCATATCTGGTAAACCGAGGGGCGTCCAAAACGGCCGTGTGGGGGTGCCTTAAAACCGCCTACCTTCTCTAGTCCAAACAAATCCAGACCATTCAGGACCAGAATCTAAAGTTAGAAGGAGGACATACTGGCTGCTGCATTGTTGTCAGAGAAGCCAGCACTTCAACATAGCATGTTTCCTTAATGTCTGATCATATAGTAAGGTCACTTTATCATTTAATAATTATGGCAGCTGGGGCGATCTGTGGACATGGGAGAAGATTCTCCCTGTTGAAAGTTATTGTACTATTAGATCGACTTTGAAGCTACTATTTTAAGATTACCAATCACAGCTTCTCACCAAAGGTAACGCCTTTTGAATATAGGCTCCACATTTTGGGGGTTTCTTTCAGGTGGATTTTATCAGTCTACCAGTTTCCGCTTGTCCAGTCTTAATGCTAAGCTAACAGAGAGGTTGAAGAGTGCTTTGTGATGAAACAGTTGAAAACATTTACTACTTCATGACTTTCTGCTCTCAGGGTTCTGGTGATGTCAAGTATCATCTGGGCATGTATCACAAGAGGATGAATCGTGTCAGCGACAGGCAGATCACGCTGTCTCTCATGGCGAACCCGTCTCACCTGGAGGCAGTGGACCCGGTGGTTCAGGGGAAGACCAAAGCGGAGCAGTTTTACTGTGGAGACACGGAGGGCAAGAGGGTACGCCGAGTCAGCTTGTTTTGTAAACACCTGGAGGAAAAAAAGTTGTTTTGCTCGTCACGTTTGTAACATGATGAATGTTTTCCAGGTGATGTCTATTCTGATTCACGGTGATGCTGCGTTTGCAGGACAGGGTATCGTGTACGAGACGTTTCACCTGTCTGACCTGCCATCATACACCACACACGGCACCGTACACGTAGTGGTCAACAACCAGGTACACATGAAGGCTCTGACTCAGAGTTAGCACATTTTGTACTTATACTTCTGTTCTTCTATTTCTTTGTTTTTAAATTCTATCCCCCCGGGATTCTGATTTATAATTACACTTCTGCAACATCGTGAGACTCACAGCTGACAGTTAAAAGGATCAAAAATCATGCAGCACAAGCCGAGCCATGCTCTCCTCTCCATTGTGAGAAATTAAAATGATTAAATCTGAACGTCCACACAGATTGGCTTCACCACAGACCCAAGGATGGCGCGTTCATCTCCGTATCCCACAGATGTTGCTCGAGTCGTCAACGCTCCCATCTTTCACGTCAATGCAGACGACCCGGAGGCTGTGATGTACGTGTGTAATGTGGCGGCCGAGTGGAGGAACACTTTCCATAAAGACGTGGTCGTAGATCTGGTAAGTATTTAGTATATGTCTTCTTTATTACGCTTATTATAGAGGCAATGTTCAGGTTCAATGTTGGATGGTTGGCGTTTCCAGAGTGGAGTTTTCTTGTGATGGTTTGGTGGAGGAACAGTTCTATAACATTGACCTCCTCTCATCCAGGTGTGTTACAGGCGCAACGGCCACAATGAGATGGACGAGCCCATGTTCACTCAGCCGCTGATGTACAAACAGATCAAGAAGCAGAAGGGAGTGCTGAAGATGTACGTAGAGAAACTCATTGCTGAGGGAGTAGTCACAACACAGAAGTATGAGGTAAAAAAACTTCTGCTGTATACGCTGTTTGACAAATAGATTAAGTTCCATTGAACCTCACAGCTGGAGACTATCCCAGTCGGATGGCAGGGGGGTCTCCCGAGGCAAGATATGATGTAAAAAGAACAACGTTGAAGTTGCAGATGAGCAACAGAGTCCTCTATACGACGCTATAATGAGAATATTTGTGTTTATATCAACGCTACGTGTAGTTCAACAGAATCACAATCTGAACTAAAGAGTGGAGAAGAACATACTGGAGAACAGGAAACAGAATGCAGCAGGTTCATTAGAGCACGGAGATCGTAGCGGTGGCGTGCAGACAGTCTATGGTCGTGCATCACTCTGACTTTCTGCAGAATAAATACGAGGAGGCTGGAGGAGAAACTCCGGATAAAGTCTGAGAGAAACATTCAGCTGTTTGTGTTCACACAATCTCCCTGAAAACTTCAGGAGATAGTCGCGAGTTTTGTGCAAGTGTGAAAGCACTAAACAGAGAGTTGAGGAGGGGACACCGGCTAAATTGCACATATACAAAGTGTTGCCAATTTATTTATGTAATTAAACAGTTTACAGAAGTTTCCTGGAATTATTTGGTAATAAAAACATGACGTTTTATAATTTTGGGTGCTTAGAAGTTAAATTTTTGTTGCAGGTTTTGATATAGTTTGATTTTTACTAGTACATCAAAGTTTAGAAATCCAATGTCGTGACAACTCTACACCCTGATGTTAGCATTTAGCAACCCTGCGTGTGCAGTCTCATAGGGCTGTGAGACTATTTTTATTTTGATACTTAACTCATGTCAATCTTCTTTGATTCAGGAGGAAGTGGCGAGGTACGATAAAATCTGCGAAGATGCTTTCAATCGCTCCAAAGATGAAAAAATCCTGCACATTAAACACTGGCTGGACTCCCCGTGGCCTGGTAGGAACCTTGTTTTTGCCCATTAAATAAATCTTGTGCTTATTCTTGACACTTCTTTCATGCATTTTGAGATTGTGGCGTTTGTGTGTATTTCTGCAGAGTTTTTCACGCTGGACGGACAGCCCAAAACGATGACCTGCCCTCCCACAGGCATCAGTGAAGAAGAGCTCGGCCACATCGGAAACCTCGCTGCGTCGGTCCCCGTGGAGGACTTCACCATACATGGAGGTACTTACTTAATAACTTGTTTCTATAAATATCCTCTGGACATCTCTTTACACTCTGCGTTTCTCCTGCGTGTGTTTTTTTAGGTTTGAGTCGTATCCTAAAAGGACGTACTAACATGGTGAATCAGAGAGTGTGTGATTGGGCTCTGGGTGAATATATGGCCTTTGGTTCTCTGCTCAAAGAAGGGATCCACGTTCGTCTCAGTGGACAGGACGTGGAGAGAGGAACATTCAGGTAATTAAAGGACTAAATATTTACATTCCTCTTTTGTACCGATGTTTGTGTTCGAGCCAAATAAGGGTTTTAATTGTTTTGAATTTGATTACTGCCTGAGACCTGAGATAAAACTGTGTGATGATTGATGTGCATGTAATACCAACATTCACCACTGTGTGGAGCCTTGGCTTTGTGTGCATAAAGCCAAGGCTACAGGTAATTGCTTTCATTGGTGTTATTGAACGCAAACACTTTTTGACCGTGTCTGGGTGTTGGATATAAGTTGAAGTTAATTTGTGTTGTTGTGGTTTGGGCAGCTTTGGTTCAGTGGTTAAGTCGGTTGCTCTCAACCCGAGTGTCAGGGGTTTGATCCCCAGCTCCTGCAGCCACATGTCCGATGTGTCCCGGAGCAAAACACTTAACCCCAAGTTGCTCCCGCTGCTCAGCGGTGAGCAGCGTGTGAATGTGTATGAATGGGATTAGGAGCAAGCGCAAGCACGATTTCTCCCCCGCTGGTCTGCGTTCATATTAGTAACATCGTTCCGTACCCGAGTACACTTGTATATGTACACAGTCTGATTCAGCAGGTGGCAGTATGCACATAGTTTGTTTGCAAATCCACCAAACAGCAGAAAGAAGAAGAAGCAACCACTCGTGGGCTGAGTCCATCCTGCTAACTGTGGATGTTTTTGTTATTTCTAAGACGCCAACAACCCTCTTTCTACTTCCTACATCTACCGTGCAGTTCATAGGATGAAACGGGCTGGTGCTGCGCGGATGAGATGGTTTTTGAAGGAACAGGAGCCGTTTAGAATGACGTCATATAGCAGTCCACTAACTTGTGTGAGTAAGGTTGCGTTCACATCTCCCGCGGACCGTACTTGAGTACACATGAATCCTGCCAGAGACCACCTCTTTAAGCAGACTCTGGCACGGTACCCGAGTACGGTACGTTTGTGTTCACACTCATCAAACACACCAGACTTTGGGGTGAAGCGTACTCGGATCCAGGCCCTAATGTGAAACCACCCTTAAAGTGTTTCTGCTCAAAAAGAATCTCTTTCACAACCATCTTCAAACTGTTTTTAAAATCCTTTCCAATGATTTTCCTCTCAGCCATCGACACCATGTCCTCCATGACCAAAACGTTGACAAGAGGATCTGCATCCCGATGAACTACGTCTCTCCTGATCAGGCTCCTTACACCGTCTGCAACAGCTCTCTGTCCGAATACGGAGTTCTGGGTGAGAAACATTCACACACACTCTTCCTAAAATAATTCTGTTCAACAGTTACCAACAAGGCGGTCCATTCTGTGTGCAGGTTTTGAGTTGGGCTATGCCATGTCCAGTCCCAACGCTCTGGTTCTGTGGGAGGCCCAGTTCGGGGACTTTCACAACACGGCTCAGTGTATCATCGACCAGTTCATCAGCCCGGGTCAGGCCAAGTGGGTCCGACAGAACGGCATCGTGCTGTTGCTTCCTCACGGCATGGAGGGAATGGTTAGAGAAGTCATCTTTATTATTTCATGATGCTGTAAAACCAACGCTGTGATCAGAGCTCATCTAGATTATCACAAGACCTCTGTTTGAAAAATGTTTTTATTCTTAATACTATAATGGTTTTTGCATTTTCTCCATCAGGGTCCGGAGCACTCGTCGGCCCGCCCTGAAAGGTTTCTTCAGATGTGCAACGATGACCCCGACGTGTTCCCTGTGAGTTCATGCCAGACAGGACTTAGATTCAGAGAGGCTGGGCACATGTCTGTTAATCCGTTAACACTGTAACTGGGGCTCGCACCCCAACACGACCTCCCGCCAATCAAAGAGAAAAGCACAAATAATGTGTTTATGGAATCTACCTAAAAAATTGTGCACTCATTTTATATCAGCAGAGCACGAATGTCTTTCACAGAATGTAAATGTTTGATGTTTAAATGTGATACATCTTGTGCTGAGCTTCTGTATTTTCTCACCGGCCTCTGATTTTTATTCCTTCGCCTTTTATTAGAAACTGTCGGAAGACTTTGCGGTGCGTCAGCTGTACGACTGTAACTGGATCGTCGTCAACTGCTCGACTCCTGCAAACTTTTTCCACGTCCTCCGTAGACAGATCCTGCAGCCCTTCAGGAAGCCTGTGAGTGACACGCCGAGAAACCTGACTGAAAAGTAATCAAACGGTGAAGATTCTCTGACTGAACTCTCTTTATGTCTTCATCTCCAGCTGATAGTTTTCACTCCCAAGTCGCTGCTGCGTCATCCCGAGGCCAAGTCCAGCTTTGATGAGATGCTTCCAGGTGAGCGTGTACAAGATAAATGAACGGCCTTCTGATCCTTTAATGTTGTTTAACCCTCCTATTGTCTTCCCATTAAATGCGCACCTGTTGTCCTCCCGGGTCAAATTGACCCGTTCTGTTTTGACTGCTTATAAAGCATGAGGTATAAAATGATCACCAAATTTTTTTGTTTCACCTTTTTAGTGAACTTGTTTCCAACACATTAACATGAATTTTTCAATATTTTTTTGTAATTTATGGTGTGATAGACCTCATTTACATAAAATGATACCTCATTTTTGAGTAAAAAAAAGCAGAAATTCTGAATTTTTTTCACTATGGTTATGATCAGAGGCACAAAAGTAGATGGAATATCACAGACTGGTATATGTCAAAATTTAGACATGATATTGTTTTGAAACCATTTCAATTTTTTGAATGGCAGCAAATAGTCACACCTGTTATCCTCCCGGGTCAAATTGACCCGTCTAGTTTGACTGCTTATAAAGCATATAGTGTAAAATGATCACCAAATTTTTTTGTTTCACCTTCTTAGTGAACTTGTTTCCAACACATTAACATGAATTTTAAACTTATTTTTTGTAATTTATGGTGTGATAGACCTCATTTACATGAAATTATACCTAATTTTGGAGTAAAAAAAGCAGAAATTCTGAATTATTTTCACTATGGTTATGATCAGAGGCACAAAAGTAGATGGAATATCACAGACTGGTATATGTCAAAATGTAGACAGGATATTGTTTTGAAACCATTTCAATTTTTTGAATGGCAGCAAATAGTCACACCTGGGTCTAGTTCTAGTACTGTTTATAAAGCATATAGTGTTAAATGATCACACCATTCTGTGTTCCATACTTTTAGCCAACTTCAGTCCAACTCATTACCACATATTTTAAACATCTTTTACACCTCATAAAACTGAATCAAAATAAGCAGAAATTATTAGTTATTTTGGACAACCACTTACTGGTATGTGACAAACATTAGCCAGGATATACCCAGTTCAAAGTTGACTGATGCAATTGTAGTCATAAATAAGAGAGAGCAAACAAATATGATTTTCAAAGCACAATACTTCTTGCAAAAGTTCTCCAAAACTATTTTGAACTGTTAAAGAATTATACAATAAACAGAGAAACTGTGTGCGTGTGTGCAACTTCATCATAATATAAAACAACAGAAAGACAGTATGTGTGTGGGTGTGTGTGTGTGTGTGTGTCTGTGTGTGTGTGTGTGTATGTGTCTGTGTGTGTGTGCGTGCATGTGTGTGTGTGTGTGCATGTGCGTCTGCATGAAATCAATTTTACATATCTGTAGCTTTGAAGTTGTGCCTGTCTGCGTGCATTGTGCTGGAAGGTGCGTGGCATATCAAATGTCAACATGTACTGTACAAGTGTGTAGCTAGTTTGTTGTCTTGAGGCCCAATGCAGTGCAATTCCCAATGGTGTGTGTGTGTGTGTGTGTGTGTGTGTGTGTGTGTGTGTGTGTGTGTGTGTGTGTGTGTGCGTGTGTGTGTGTGTGTGTGTGCGTGTGTGTGTGTGTGCGTGTGTGTGTGTGTGTGTGCGTGTGTGTGTATTTGTAGCCCCATGTAGGTAAATAAGAAGTTCTGATGAAATCAGGTTTACACAGCTGTAGCTTTGATGTGTGTGTGTGTGTGTGTGTGTGTGTGTGTGTGTGTGTGTATGTATGTGTGTGTGCGTGTGTGTGCGTGCATCTGCATCTGTAGTCCCATGTAGGTAAATAAGAAGTTTTGATGAAATTAAGTTTACATATCTGTAGCTTTGAAGTTGTGCCTGTCTGTGTCTGCGTGTGCACGCGTGTGTGTGCGTGCGTGTGCGTGTGTGTGTGTGTGTGTGTGTGCGCGTGTGCAGTAGAGGTCATTTTGTGTGTCTGAGTTTGTGTATGTTCATTGTGCTGGAAGGTGCGTGGCATATCAAATGTCAACATGTACTGTACAAGTGTGTAGCTAGTTTATTGTCTTGAGGCCCAATGCAGTGCAATTCCCAATGGTGTGTGTGTGTGTGTGGGGGCGTGTGCGTGTGTGTGTGTATGTGTGGGGGTGTGTGGGTGTGCGTGTGTATTTTTTGGCCCCATGTAGCTAGATCAGAAGTTATGATGAAATCAGGTTTACCCCGCTGTAGCTTTGATGTGTGTGTGTGTGTGTGTGTGTGTATGTGTGTTTGTGCATCTGTGTGTGTGTGTGTGTACTTGTGTGTGTGCGTGTCTGTGTGCGTGTGTGTGTTTGTAGCCCCATGTAGGTAGATCAGAAGTTTTGATGAAATCAGGTGTTCACAGCTGTAGCGTTGGTGTGTATGTGCGTGTGTGTGTGTGTGTGTGTGTGTGCGTGTGTGCGTGTGTGTGTGTGTGTGTGTGTGCATGTGTGTGTGTGTGTGTGTGTGTGTGTGTGTGTGTGTGTGTGTTAGAGGTCATTTTGTGTGTCTGTGTGTGTGTGTGTGTATGTTCATTGTGCTGGAAAGCGCAATAGTGTGACCCATTGCACCACTAAATATGTTCGGGTCAAATTGACCCGGGAAGACAACAGGTGCTATAAATTTTAATTAAACACACATAATTTAATAAAAATAGTCATAATTAATTTTACTTGCAAAGACCATAGTAGGGGACCATCCATGTCATTTTCAGGCAATTATATTGAAGAAAACCAAAGTTATGACAAAATAACTTTCCAAAACGGGTCAAATTGACCCGAAGACGATAGGAGGGTTAACTGATCAAAAATGTACACTTGTTCTTTCTGAAATATTGATGCGATCTCTTCTTGTTTGTCATCCTGCAGGCACGAGCTTCAAGCGTGTAATCCCTGACGATGGACCTGCAGCTTCAAATCCAGAGAAGGTGAAGAGAGTCGTTTTCTGCACCGGGAAGATCTTCTACGAACTGACCCGAGAACGCAAAAACAGAGGCATGGATGACTCTGTAGCTGTCGTCCGCATAGAGCAGGTAACATCAACACGGGTGCTCTGGATGAAGGGAAGATAAACTGTAGTGATGTGGTGAGCAATTAGACCTGAGGTACATATCATGTTTTTATTTTTATTTAATTTATTTGTGGTTTTACAATATTCCAAGGGATTGCACATATGAAAACATATTAGAGCGATACGACCCCCATTCTCCCCCTCAAACAAGCCCGGTCTCGTTTCTGTGCACGAGACATAAATGTTTTAATGAGTCACTGAGTTCAGATCTAAGTAACTTGTAACTGAATCTGTGTGGTCGTAAGCTGCATTTCTCCCTGCAGGGTTCTGTAATCTGCTGCTAAAAAACCCTTTCCTGATATGACTCTTTCACAATAAAAGCACTCCAACATGAACAAGAACAGGGGACTTTTGTTGTGAAGTATTTGTCGGAAAAAGAATGTGGCTATCATCAGTTTAGCCGAGCTTTACTGAAGCCACTATTCAGGGCTGTGTTCACAAAGCTTTTAAAAGCTCACAGACCTTTTTATAGCACTTCTCACCAGCACACATTGTTGCTAGGTTACGAACAGGAGCGGCTGTAAACACTATACACAGCCTACATCTTTAAACACAGGATCAGCAGGTAGACCCGCTGTGATTAAAGCCCCGGGCAGACAGAAAGAGACACACTGCAAGCGAACACATCGCCTTAATGTTGCTTTTTGTGCTGAAACTTGGAGAGAGGAGAATACAAGTTTATCTGGTTGTTGTTCCACAATTTACTTTAATTGTAAACACTGACACCCGCTCTGACACGAGGAGTTTTTTGATCAGTGAGTATTTAAGACGCCAGCTCTGCTCTGAGTGTCGGAGTGAAACATGGAGGGGACTAAGTCTGAGCTTTGACAAATCGCTATTAAACGCTACTTTTTATTTACAGATCTGATTCGAACTGCACTTAAAATTGAATGCTCTCTTTCAGCTTTCACCATTCCCGTTTGATCTGGTGAAATCTGAAGCTGATCTTTATCCGAACGCCGATCTGGTCTGGTGTCAGGAGGAGCACAAGAACCAGGGATACTACGACTACGTCAAGCCCCGAATCCGCACCACCATCAACCGCAGCCGCCCTGTCTGGTGAGTCTTCAGTTCTAGAAAATTACTCTCCTGTCTCCTTCTCCTCTCTAGTTTCCTTCTTCTCTGATTGTGTGTATTTTTTACTCTTTAGGTACGCTGGTCGGGAGCCTGCGGCAGCTCCAGCTACTGGAAACAAACAAACTCACCTGAGCGAGCTGCATCGTTTACTGGACACAGCGTTTGATCTGGAAGCTTTCTCAGGAAAAGTGTAAAACTGGTTTGCGTCTTTCTCCAACCTTCAACACACACACATCCAACCTGCAGATGTTTTTACGTTTTTTAACCTCATATCAGATTGTTCTCAGGCAATCAAACTAAACGCACAATGACTAACTGACCGCTGACACTGTTACCGTGGAAACCTCGTGTTCACAGCGATGGACACTCTTTTAGAAGAAAACCTGCTTGAATGTATGGATTTATACACATTTTGATTTTAAAGACAAAGAGTTTTAGTTCATTTTGTTTTTTTGATTTTATGTTAAATTTAGTGTCGACCTGCTGCGCTCTGCACGACCTCCTGAATCATGTACACAATCACCTGCTGGACAAATATTTGTCATAACTTATTGATCTTTTGCTTTAAGTATTTTGTTGGGAAATCAAAGTAAATGTTGAAACGAATACTCAATGCATTAAAAGGATCAGTTTCATTTTTTTGAACAACAAAACTTGATTAAGTTCTTCAGAAGATTGGTGCAACTTTGATTCTAGACCAGAAACATTCCTTTCGCCTAGCATATATGGAAACAAGGGAAAACAATTCGGCTGGCTTTCACGAGGGGTTAACCACGACATGAGATCATCCTTCCCAGTCTTTCTTTTAGTAAGCAGCTGGACAAAGCCTGACGCTCCATTTAGAGATGTGTCGTCCGTTTATTGCGCACAAACAACAAAGTATTAAAGGTCACATTCTCCTCCTCTTCAGTGTAAATAAGTCTCAGAGCTCCTCTAAACATGTGTGTGAAGTTTCTTGTTCTAAATCCACTCTGATCCTGTATTTGATCATGCCTATAAACCCCTCTATTTCAGCCCTGCTCAGAACAGGCTGTTTCTGTGTCTGTAGCTTTAAATGTAAATGAGCTGTGTCTGACCACGCCCCTCTCTGGAAGGGCTTGGGTGGCTCGGGCTTTCTCGCTCCATGCCCTAACGTCGAGAAGGCTCAGAGGGCAGAACAAACACCTAGCTGTGGGAGTGTCACCTACCTGGGGGAGGGGTTACTGCCCTTTGTGATGTCATGAAGGGAAAATCTCCAAACGGCCTGTTTGAGCACACATTTTCTGAAAAGTGGAGCAGGCAAAAGATGGAGAGGATGGACTTTTCACATTATTGGGGGGTTTGTAGACAGACTAGAGACACATGTTAATGTTAGAAAAACATGGTGAAGTGTATTTTTCATAAAATGTGACCTTTAAAGCTCCTATTTCACCTATTTTACATAACTTTGCTTGGCTTTGAAGCTGCTTGATCTGACACTTTTTTTTTACTTAATGCTGTGATGTTTACAGATATCCAGCCTCCTGCTGAGCTAAGCTAACCAGCAGCTGTAGCTTCATATTAACTGTATTATTATTTATTGAGAACTTGCAGATAAACTCCTGCTAACTATCTAAAACGTTGCGAACATATTTGTGCAAATCAGACGATGTGTGCAGGATTTTTCTTGCAATTTCTGACTCGATGCATCACTAAAAACACAGATATTGTATCACTTTAAAGGAGTAAATGTAACTCTGACACCTAGTGTTTAAAATGGGTACTGAAGTCCAAATTAAAAACATTGTAGAGAGCTGTCTCCCCCCGCCCCCTCCTCTCTAGAGTGGATGCTCACGCAGGTTGCCATGTGGTGGACACTGAAGCTTCAGTGTTTAGCCAGCTCTGCATCGGTCTGTAAACCTTTCTGCGTTCTAACCTCTCTCCATTTTTCAAAAGCATCTCCAATATTGATCCTAGTTTGAGCACGTTTCTGCTCGTGGAGATTATTAGAAACATGCAGAGGCTTTTTAGGTCGGGTACAATCACTTCTATCTGAACCAGTTCTCTTACCCGCTTCCTTCGCTGCAACACCTGTTGGTTTGACCTGATAACTGGTCTCATATCTGGCAAACCGAGGGGCGTCCAAAACGGCCGTCTGATCATATAGTAAGGTCACTTTATCATTTCACTCACTGCACATCTTACTGATTGGACCTTTTAAAATGAATGGTGTTGAAAAGTATCAGAGATTTTGACAGTATTGGCGTGTCCGTAACTTAGCAAGAAAGCAAATATAGAAGTTCAGCCTGACTTTATAAAAACAGGTGTTTATCTCCCATTTTAAGACATCTCATCTGTCTGCATTTCAAGTTCACACACCACCTCATACTTCAGTCCATATCCCAAATCATCTTCCGTCTT
Source organism: Tautogolabrus adspersus (assembly GCA_020745685.1). Lineage (NCBI taxonomy): Eukaryota > Metazoa > Chordata > Actinopteri > Labriformes > Labridae > Tautogolabrus > Tautogolabrus adspersus. Next base: position 15,155,131 of record CM036549.1, on the reverse strand, counting down.
CTCACCGGCCTGCCTCCTCGCTGTCGACTCCATTTGTGCCAAATCAAACAGATTACTTGAAATAAAACTTTGACTTCAATAACTAAGAATCACGCCTGCGATGACGGATTATACGCGAAGATGTGAGATATAAAGGATGTATTTATTTTCTTAAATTGTTGAATGTTTCTTTGTTTTCTGAAAATAAAGACGATGGTGCTTAAAGAGTTTGTTTATTCATCTGCATCATCTGGTTTCCTTTGCAAAGACATGTCTGATAATTTATTAACGTATTAAAAAAGGAGGGAATGCTTTAAATCAACAACAACAAAAGGTTATTCTTCCACCTTAACATCCGGGTCTTGGTCCTCAGTTTTTTGTGTTAAAAGGTCCAAGGATTTATGTCAGTCCACCATCATATAAAGATAAATGCAAAAATTAAAAGGACAACATTTACAAAACAATTGGAAATTAAAATTCTTCATTTCTCTTTAGAACATTTCTGTTAGATTTGACGTGATGGCGTCCTCACAGCTGGCTCCGGGATCGTCTCAGAGTGTTTCTGATGAAGGTGAACAGATCTGGGTGAGATCCACCGGACGCACGATGAGCCGCGCAGAAATCCTCCAGAAGGCTGTACAGTTTGTCTGTGATGAGAGATTCAAAAATGTTAAAATGGTAGAAAAAACATTAAAGGAAGAATGTGTGACTTTTTAATCCAGCAGATGTCGCCCTTGAGCACCAGCATGAAACCAAAACAGCGGAGAGAATCAGTCCCATGATCCCCGCCAGCCTCGAGGTCATCTTTTGTTATTCTTATGACTGAGAGCCCCCTGGTGGTGGACTTTATAAACTCTCACCGACTGTAGTTCCCTCTGTGACCAGCAGGTGGTGAATCTGAGTCAGGTCTTGCTTCAGTTTGTCATCTTGGAAGGTGAAGAAGGCCAGCCCCCTCCTCACCATCGCTGCCGCCATCAGCTGGATCACAGCTGCACGATAAGGGAGACAGAAAGCTCAACATCAGCTCATCATTTGTTCTGCCGAGATAAATCGATGGTCTAACGATTCATTAATGATTGATAACATTCGAAAGGATCGCGGTACCTTTGAGTTGGGGGTCTCCATTGAAAGCTCCACAGCCCCACTTGCCCGTGGCGATGTCCGGCCCGTGGCCTTTAAATCCGCAGTATGCCTACAGGGAGCAAACAGAAAACGTGTAAAAATGAAAACCACTGATGTAAAAACATTAGACTCCTGTAAGCCGACATTTGTGTTCACCATGTCTTCAGAAGGATTCACAAGCTTTGAGATGAGAGACACAAACAAGTCGGACGGTAGCGAGATACGGACTTACAAAGAGTTGGTTCTGATCGCTTAATGTTTGTTTACTTAACTCAATTGTCAATAAGTGATTTGATTTGTTTAAGACTGACTCAAAACTCCCAAAATCAGGTGCCTAGGACTTCGTTTTCATTACCATGGTAATAGAGCTCAACAACAGGGCCCGTCCACTTTTTCAGCGGCTCTGGTTCCAGAAGTAAATTACCCCGTTTAAATCCTCCACTGACATTTCACAAAAACCTTACATCAAGAGACTGAAGCCTGTTACCATGACATCCAGCAACCCCAATACTCGTGACTGTAAAACATTTGATTCGCCGCCAAATCATCATTCAAAAACAGAGAAATAAGCAAAGGTACAAGACTGTACGGAGTCTCAGAACTACACATCCCAGAATCCATTGCAAATGATCCCTCTTCTTCTTAAATGTAACTAAAGTCGTTATCATGTTTATGCTGTTAATACAAGAGTTCAATATGTTGTAGCATAAAAAGATTATTAGCTAACTGACTAGCTTGCCTGCTACCGAAATTATCCGTTGGCATTTGGGGCGGGAAACATCGCCATGGTAACAGCGAGCTCCACCAATCAGAGATGTCGCTGTGACAGGGTAGTGTAGTTCTTTTCCCAAGATCATGAATTAATCTTGTTCTTAAAGCGAGGTTGATTTCAGACAAACTTGTCGAGCCCTTTAGAAACAAGTAATGACGTCTGTTTTTTTGCTCATTTACTGAAGTTTAAAATTCTGGCGTCATGACGACCCACCAAAGTTTAGTGTGAAGTTTTTGGGAAGTTAAGAAAAAATAGAATAAGAGTGACAGAGTATCTCAAGCTGATATTTTAAGTTGAACCAAAATCTGTTGTCACATTGTTTCTCCTGATAATGATTACAGCGTTTTAAAACCATCACTTCTAAGAACGCCACATTGCTGACGCACCTTGTTGAGTTCTCGTGTGACTTTAATCATGTTGTACTGCTCATGTCCGTGTCTGAAGTGAAGCGCGTCAATGGCTAAAATCTGCCTCTGCAGACGCTGCCACTTGTCTCTGCAAAACATCAAAAAACTTCATGTAAGAGAACCAAATCCATTCAGATGAAATGTACAGGAAGCAAGAGGTCGTACTGCACCTTTGGAGGTTGTCATAGTGAGGCCCCGCCCACTCAAATGTGTCACCAAAACCAGAGTAACAGCTGAACTGCTGAGAGCCTGAAACAGAAAAACATCTGTAACGCCGGCCACACACTCGTGATGATTCAGTCAAATTAATATCAGTGTTAATGTTGATGAAGGAATATGTCCCCCTAATAATCATGATTTAATTTCTGTTGATTAACAGTTCATTAAGCTCCTGCCTGTAACGATGAGACACTCGTTGTCTGCGAGTTTCTCCGTGAAGAGTCGGGACACGATCAGCTCCGGATTCATCAGGAACAAAATCTCCTCCTGAACCAAACCAGATCCCAGAACACCTCCACCGATCCAGCTGGAGGCGAAATCCACCTGAACATAGAAGAAAGATTCACGTTTAGTGTTTATTATTGGAGGAGACTACGAGGAGATCAGGTTGTTTCTTTGGGTCTGTTCTCACCTGCAGCAAACCTGTACCTTCAGTCTCGATGCTGCCTTCTGATGTGACGTGAAGTTTTGGCATCTTCTCCTTACAGCTACGACGAAAACACGACAGAGGAGTTAGAACGATTTACAGCTACGACGAAAACACAACGACAGATGATTTAGACCGTTTTACAGCTGCTGTAAACTAGTGCCGTAAAGAAGTAAGCACTTCTCATGAGATGCCTGCAGTCCTCTGCCAACGTTACACAGTGCAGTAAACAGGCGACTGGGCGGTCTGTGAACATGAGAGACGCCATTCTCTTTGTCAAAAATTATGGTGCTACTAGATCGACTTTGAAATGCCTTTTTTAAAGTAGGTAGTTTTAAGGTATTTCTCAATGCTGAAAGTGCAGTTAGAAGTGTAACATTTAGAAAGTGCTGTCAATGGAAGAACGCGTTCTCTGTGGAAACTCCCGTTCGTCTTTGACGAGGGTCTCCTCGTGATTCAACATGCAGGAAAAAGCTTCCCGCACTGAAAGTTCAGATCTCTGACTACAGATTCTACATTTTTAAGTAGAATCTATAAATAGATCAGCGCTCACCTAACAGCCTCTCTCTCTCTCTCTCTCGCTCTCTCTCAGAGTTTTGTTTCACTCCCGTCTCCTAATAAGACGAATATTTAGACTTCACAGCTGAAGTGCTTCCGATCAGACCGAGGTCAGAAAGAAAGAAACAGATTTGTTTAACTTTGACTAGGGGAACTTTGATTGCACGTCTATGAACTGAGGACACGAAACACGACTTCAAGGCCGCTGAGATGAATGTTTCACAACTACAGGAGTCAATCTCTTTGTCTGCAACTTTCTGAAACCTGCCTGATTTCATCGCTGCAGCTTCATGAGTCTCGTTGTCTTTGCGATGACGTTCATACTTTTGTTCTACCTGCTGACTCTCATGCTCTTCGTTAGTGTCTGTATGATTGTTAAAGGCTCTAAATGTGAATGTAGAAGGTGATTGCAACACTGCATTTCAGGTTTAGTTGGAGCGATGAAACTTGAGGTTTTCTTTAATTGTTTAGAACCAATACACCATGACAAATTCCTTGTATGTGTAAATGTACTTGGCAATAAAACCCGATTCTGATTCTGATTAAAAAAAGTGCTCGATAAAATCAATCATCACTTTTACCTTCTCCAGTTGGGTATGTCTGTGTCTCTGAGGACACGCCGCTCAAACGTCACCAGCCCTCTTGGTTTGTTCTCTGTAAAAACATCGACATCAGTCACAGATCTTCACTTGTGTGTCTCAAACAGGAGGAAGAGAAGGTTAAACATCGACTCGCTCTCACCCGTCACCACATTGAAGTAATGCATGATAGCTCTCAGCTTTTCCTTCTTCCGTTCGGTCCATTTTCCGAACAGACTGTAAGCAGAATGAGACTGAAGCGTTAACTCACAGCACACAGAGGGAAAGCAGTATTTAAGGTCTGTAACAGTGTTGTGGCGTTTCCTCACCTGGTGAAGTTGATGGAAGGGTAGTTGGAGTATTCTGCGTTATTATTGGTCGTGTTGCGATGCGGGAACGTGCAGAAAAAGGCGTTAGCGAGCAGGCAGGATATCTGAACCTGTGACAGAGTGATGGACAAAGGTTGTCCTCTCTGCAGCAGTGGGATGGCCTGAAAACATGAACACAGACTTTGAAAGAATCATGTCAGAGGATGTGTGTTTTTGTTTTTCTTCCAGTTGCCCCTTCTTGCTCCATTTAGAGAGAAACCTTCATTTTAACCGTTGAAACTTCCCCTAAATTCCACCAGATGCGTGTTCGGTGCGTCTCCGCTCCGTTACGGCAGCGGAGCTGATTTTACTTTATTCAATGTGTGTGCTTCAACTCTTTCCGCTGCTCTGCGTCTCAGCTCCGTCAGTCCAGAGTCCTCTGCAGCTTTGAGTGCAGCTCCGTCAGTGTGCGAGTGCAGATCGCTTTTCTCCACATTCAGAAGCAAAACAAAATCAAACTGCACGGAGCAGGAGAACTTTTTGGGCGTGTTTGTGCCTGAATATTATCAGAGCTATCAGCTCAGTGTATTAGACCGTTAGACGGAGACAATAGAAGAAGCAAATTGGCTGCAATCCATTTTTAACGAATCAGACCCCAAGTTATTTAAAAATAGGGCCAAAAGTTAAAAGTACAGGAATATTTTTCCCGGTAAAAGTAAACATTTGGAAGAGAACACTGCAGCCTGTTAGTTTCGTACCTTCTTCACATATTCCGGCAGCTTCAAGGCCAAAGCAGCGATCTTTGGAAACAGGATGCTGAAGTAGTTTTCCGTTTGTGGGACGCACTGGAAAATAAAAACAGGATTATTTTATATTTATAGAGGGTTTCAAAAATCCTGTCACAAATGTGACGATTGAATTACACAAAGACACTGACCTTCACAAAGGTGGCGAGAGCATCAAACGACCACTGACCTTTGTACTTGGGGTTATATTTGAAGATGGCTTCCTGGCGAGAGAGTCGGAGAGTTTAGCTCGACATTTATTGTTCCTCTGAGACCGATGTAGACCATATCGGTATAAAAATATGTGAATGTTTTTTTATCCATAGCCACGTCACAAACCTCCACATCACAAACATTTGCTGTCGTCTTCTTGGACAAAGCGTTCAGCTTCTTGGAGATCACCTCCCACCTGTTCACCTGAGAGGACATCTGTGGAGGAAGAAGAGTTAATCAACAGCTTATTCACGCAGGCCGCGTGCAGCTCGGAGGCCTTTTCTGTCATCGTCATGTCCTCACGTATCTCTTAATGAGGCAGCTCAGATCAACATCATCACACATACCAACATAGACTTGGTGGTCATGACACTCGAATGTGAAGACGGCATTTTCACAAGGTGACTTAACCACATGTCTTGGCCGTGCTGGGCTTTCAATTCTCCTCTGTGGTTGAAGGAGTTCACCTGAGGGGAAAAAAAATACAGATTAAATTCTTAAACTGTTTTCACATACAGTCTGCACTCCGGAATATATCTCGATCATTTCAGGAGGACTGCTCCGGAAATTCTCCTGACCTGGCTGTTCACACATGCTCCTCACAGCGGGAGACTATCCCTGTCAGACAGGAGGGGGGGCGGGGTGGGGGGGTCTCCTGAGGGAAGACGTGACGTGAAAAACAACAAGGAAGTAGCGTACGAAGCTACAGAGTGCGCTATACGAAGCTCTGATGAGAATATTTGTCTTTATATCAATGCTAACCCAGAAAACATAGCGCAGCCGTTTAACTGGAACCACTTGTTTTATTTTGTATTTATTTATAAGCACTTAAAAAAAAGAAAACATAATAGATCGATAAAAAAACAGAGAGTTCATATGATTGGTTAATTAAAAAAAGATGTGCTGGAGGAGCTAAATAAACCCAGAGGGGCTTGTCGGGTGGCCCTCCTGAAGGTACTACCTCCATAAGGGTCTATATATCAAAAGTTAATGGACATCCACGTGATACTCTTCAGCCAATCAGAATCGAGTATTCACCCTGACCATGGCGTAGTATACTTTAAAATTAGGGATGTTAAACGATTACATTTTTTAATGTGATTACTCAGAACCAGGACCTTAAACTTTACCTAATAAATACATCATGTGAGTACTCAAACTTACATCCACGAAGACAGCGTGCGTCCCGCTGAAGCTCAGGCTTCCCAGCTTGTTCTGACACTTAGGGAGCGTCTTTAGGTCTGACAGAGAACAACATGATGAAGAGCCGTCCTCCTTCTGACTCTTCATCAGCTCTCCTCCCTCTGCAGCTGAACAGGTCTCTGCAGCTGCACAGGACCCCTCTCTATCAGAGGGGAGGAAGGAGCGGACGTAGCGGCTGGCTTCACTTGAGTCTTCTTTGTGCTCTCTTTCCTGCTCGTGTTCCTCCTTCTTCTCTTCAGGCTGAAGAACTGCTTTCATCTGGTCGCTGTTGTTGCGGCGGTCCATCTCTGGAGGTGAAAACAGGAAGCGTGAGCTTTTATTTGACTCCATGTCTGACACAAACAACACCAACAGAGTTCACTTCAAATGATAACAGACTCTATGGAGAAAGCTGATAAGAACCAAGAAGGGCGAAAAAAGTATGTTTAAATGTTAACCTCTAGTTTATGTTTTACACAGTTTAAAGGAGCATTATGTAACTCTGACACCTAGTGTTTAAATGGGTACTGCAGTCATAATTCTAAACATTGGAGAGAGCTGTCTCCCCCCGCCCCCTCCTCTCTAGAGTGGACGCTCACGCAGGTTGCCATATGGTGGACACTGAAGCTTCAGTGTTTAGCCAGCTCTGCATCGGTCTGTAAACCTTTCTGCGTTCTAACCTCTCTCCATTTTTCAAAAGCATTTCCAATATTGATCCTAGTTTGAGCACGTTTCTGCTCGTGGAGCTTATTAGAAACATGCAGAGGCTTTTTTAGGTTGGGTACAATCACTTCTATCTGAACCAGTTCTCTTGCCCGCTTCCATCGCTGCAACACCTGTTGGTTTGACCTGATAACTGGTCTCATATCTGGCAAACCGAGGGGCGTCCAAAACGGCCGTGTGGGGGTGCCTTAAAACCGCCTACCTTCTCTGGTCCAAACAAATCCAGACCATTCAGGACCAGAATCTAAAGTTAGAAGGAGGACATACTGGCTGCTGCATTGTTGTCAGAGAAGCCAGCACTTCAACATAGCATGTTTCCTTAATAACACTCAAATGAAAATTACTCTTAAATGTTGTAGGTGGTGAAGCTGGAGCACAATCTGAAACAGAATCTTATATAGTCGCGTAGACTGAGTATAAAAAGCTTCATTTGCAACGTGCAGCAGAAACGACACTGATCTGGAATAAACATGGCCACAAAGTTATTTAAAATTAAAGTGCAAGTGCCTCAAAACTCTGCTCATGTACATGAATAAAAGTACCTAGTCATGTTACTACGTGCACAAATGTAAGGGGGGGATTTAAAAGCAGGACAGATTATGAACCACTTTAAAAACGTCGTAAACCTCTAAATCTGTATCTTCGTGTGCACCTGACGGAAAATGAGTCATTACGAGTGAACAACAAAACACAAACACAGTGAAGTTATAAATCGGTATTAGACTCTCACCTGTCGCCATGTGTATTCAGATTTAACGTAATGATCATGAATGACAGCTTTCACCGACGAAAACTCCGACAAGTCCCCGAAAAACACGAGTTTCACTTTGGTTTCACTTTGAGGCGAAAACGAAAGTAAAGCGAACAGAGGCAGCGCAGTCTCTTCAGAGAGGTGACGCAGCGATTTATTCTTTCATTAGTTTAAAAAACATTTTAATTAAAGGAAACAGCCCTGAGAGGTTTTAACACATTAAAAATTATTGGAAAATATATAGAAATGTATTTGAATCAGACAAACCTGCAGGATATGAGGCATAAACACATGACGTCATGAAACAGATCGTGGTGAAAATTAAAGGTGCACTCTGGAGTTCCAGTAGAGAAATGTGAAAGTTGGAGAAATGTACAGATTCTGTGGTATAGGCAATATTTACAGTCTATGGGTATATGTTAATAACTCGATACACAAACTGTCCTCAGAGGAAAATTTGGTCTCTGTAAGACTGTTTGAAGATAAAATGCTACACGACTTGTTATGGTGGTGGGGGGGCGCAACAGTGAAACCATAACTTTCCTGGTTGCTTTTTAGCTCCAAACAGAGTTCAGGGACCCATTTTTTTACTTTGAATAAAGTTTGTGTATTTAGTTCAGAAAATATAGCATAGAATTGTTTCACTTCTCCAACTTTAAAATTTCACTACCTAATCTCAATAGTGCACCTTTAACAACTTAAATTTAATTTAATTTAAAGGTTTTTATAGTCAGAGTATTTGACCAAAGTTTTATTCTTGCACTGCACATTTCATATCAAATAAAAACATTTGAGCATTGTGGTAGGGTTTATAATTGTCCAGAGTATCTGGTATTTTAATTTGTTAATCTGATATCCCTTCCTGTTTTATTTTGTCCTCCTACGGTGGCCCTAAAGTGCAAAACACAACGACAAATCAGAAAACACAACAACATTAACTTCTAACGGAAAAGGTAGGTACCTGCGGTCGACAAGGATCGTCGCTGATTGGACGAACACACTGTCCATCTTTTTAACCTGCTAAACCTGCTATATGCTGCTTCACGTGTTGATTTCAAAACATGAGAGCAACCTGTGACTCAGATTTAGTCTCTACTATGAGAGAATATTTTGATGCAGGGCATACATATGAGGTGATCTTGGATATGCTGTCAACCTTTCACAACATTCAAATGAGTATCTGTACTTTAAGACACGTTTAAAAGAAGCAGGTTTGTACAGACGACGGAACTATTCTCCACTAGCCGAGGTGAGATGTGCCATTCAGACGAGCTGCAGGGGCCCGGGCAACTCTTGTAGTTGTGTTTTCTGATTTGTTGTTGTGCTTTGCACTTCAGGGCCACCGCAGTCCTCCCCTTCCGGTCTGTCTCTCGCTTCTCGTCTTGTATTGTCTCTGTCATATTCTTGAGTTCTCTTGTGGTTTTATTTTGCTCTCCATGTTTCTCACTCCTCGTGTGGCACCCAGAAAGGGGGCGTGGCCGGCATCGTTTGGACAAAGTACCCGGATGTGTTGCTCTAATCAATTTGTTTCTGTTATTTTCTTGAATTGTCTGTTGGTGTTTCCAGTTTTATTGTGTAGTTCTTTCCCCAGTGTTTCATTTCCAGCTTCACTTCCTGTGTGTTCCCTCCTCGTAGATTATCCTCATCAGTCTCACCTGTGTGTCCATCACACCTGGTTTTGTTTACCTTTTGTCTGTTTGGCGTCAGATGGATTCTGAGTTTTCTGAATGGACTCTTTTTCTAACGTCTTTTATGTTATGGATTTTCCCTGCTGGCTCCTCAGTGATTATTCCCCTGATAGTTGGATTTTGAGTTGGACAGTCGGCTGTCGTTTTTGCCTTTTGTGTCTTTAATTTTAATACATTTTGTTTATCAGTAATTGGGTCCTCTTCCTTTTGTTTCAACCCTCAACGTGACAAGAAAACACTTCTTCAAATGTTTCTGTAGGAACAGAAGAAGAGAAGCTTGGGATAAATTACCAACTGCAGCCAAATGTTTGAGTGGAGTTTAATTGTTGGACACAAGATGACAGCAGAGAGCCAGAAACAGGTTCCTCAAACGTCAACCTCTCTTTTTCTTTATCAGTGTATTAAATAAAAAATGTGAATAAAGATCACATTAATCCAGTGGTGTCCACATTTTTTGGCTTGTGACCCCACTTTGACCTCACAACACTCCGGTGATCCCAGACATCCAAAAACACAAACTGCTTATTGCTCAAATTAATTTGTTTACAATCATGTCAGTTTTTCTCCTGTGAACATTCATGTTAGAGCACATTTAGGTTTTTAGGTGTATTTTAAGCCGTTTTCACATCTGCACTCCTGAAAATATTTAGATGACTTCAGGAGGACTGCTCCAGAGATTCTCCTGATCTGGTTGTTCACACATGCATCTCACAGCGGGAGACCCTGTCAGACAGGAAGGGGGGGTGGGGGGTCTTCTAAGGTAAGACGTGACGTAAAAAAAAGACACAGACGTGACGTATGAAGCAGCAGAGTCCTCTATAGGACGCTATAATGAGAATATTTGTCTTTATATCAATGCTACGTGTAGTTCAACAGAATCACAATCTGAACTAAAGAATGGAGAAGAACATACTGGAGAACAGGAAACTAATACATATAAATGCAAAAACACTTCATAATGTGACACTGAAAATAATAATATAAGTAAATAATTCAAAATAATCAGTAGTTGCAGCTCTATTCGAGTAGCTGCCGTCAGGAGGCCAATAAGGTCGCAGGGAGAAAATCAGGATTTAATGCAGTGTGAGGAGAAAACAGCGGAGTTATGGAGCAGCTGAGGGGTGCAGGGCGAGTTCTTGTGATGACAGTCATGTGCGATGATATCTCAGCTGCATATTCTATACCGTGTGTGTGTTTGTGTTTGTGTGTGAGAGTATGGGTGAGTGTTTCCCGCTAACGAAATGTCCTGTGTCTCTTAGGAACAGTCGTTTAAGTATTCCTGGGTAAGGAAAAAGGGTGGAGGCCCTCATCCTGTGCGTGTGCATGCATGAGTGTGTGTGTGTGTGTGTGTGTGTGTGTGTGTGTGTTATTCTGGGTCAGCCGTTTCCCTGGAATGTTCCGCCTCCTGCCAAAGCGAAGTCACTACAATGGTATGCACACACAACACGGCAGAAACACGAGGATGACTTAAAAAGGCCTGAAAGTGAAGAGACGAGAACGTGGAAATGTGTCTCTCCTGGTTCACTCTGTCTGTCGGCGCATTCACCTCCTCATTTCTCGTGTTTCTTGTGCAAAAATGTCCCAAAAACAAAAAACACCCACAGCTCTGAACAAGGCGAGTGTGCGACATGCTGAACCATCTGCACAAACTCTCCCATGAGCTTTACGAGGCGAGCACTTCTTCCTGTCCCCTTCTGTTCCATTTCTGCTGCTCATAATAAATCTATAATCTATAATTTTTCTTAGTTTTATATTTTTTTTTTTCAGTCATGGAAGGTGAATCCCCCCTCCAATGGATGAAGAGTGACGCAGAGTTGTTCTGCTTGCTGTCGGACAGGCAGGTAACAAACACCGGTAGTTAGCTTGTGCTAGCTTCCGACATTATCGTATGGTTTCGTATCGTTTACATGCATATCGTGACGTATCTTAATGATTGTGTTGATCCTTTCGTATCGTGTGTTGTATCTCAACGCGTCAAAGTGATCCATTCGTATGGTTTCATGTCGTTTAAATCAGTATCATATCGTGTCAAATTGATCTTAGATCTTGTTTAGTGTCCTTTCATTTTGTATCGTGTTGTATTGTGTCGAATTTATCCTTTCGTATCACTTCATAATTCATTGCTTTCGTGTCGTATCGAAACATGTCGAATTGATTTTTTCACTTCGTTTAAATCTGTATCATAGCGCAGTATTGATCCTATGGTATCGTTTCATGTCGCATCTAATCATATTGGGTCGTATCGTTTCGTGACGTATTGATCTTTTGATTGGCTTTGCGCACTGCACTGCTGCGGTGGGCTTGCTTTTCTGGCCCCCGGCTCCTTCTTGCAACCAGTCGCCCCCTGCTGGCCAAAAGAAGGAATGCAGGTTTAAGACACTTTGGGTGGATGTTTACATCTTACAGTTTATGGTAGTGTTTCTTTCTTTTCATTCTGCAAAGGGGTTTTTAAAATCTGAATGAAGAATCAGAATCAGATTTTCAAGCTCATTTTTGTGATTTTGGGCTTCATGGATAAAATCAGACGCCGCAAGGGAAAACACAGAGCGAGGCGAACCACGTTCTTACACCTGAGAGTGCAACCAGCCCTGTTTTTACTCTCTGATTTCTTCCCTCTTTGTCTCCTCACCCCTCCCCACGTCTTCTCCCCTCTTACTCCCTCCTTTTTTCTTCTTCTTCTTCTCCTGGAGGTCAGATTGTTGCAGCAGTGGTGGATGTTCAGCCTCAGAGCAGGGTCAAGGCTTTTGAAATGGTGAATGTGTGTACGTGTGTGAAGCCCCCACTCTCAGGAGCAGACTGTGACATTGTGAAATGACTGCAGTAGATTGGAAATTGTGCGTGTGTGTGATTGTACTCTGCGGCAGGTCGTGGGGGAGGAAGCAGCAGCAGCAGAGTCGAGGTGGTGGTGGAGGGGAGGAGTAGTGATATGGATAGTGTGGAGGAGAAAAAAAATGAAGAAATGGGAAATCTCGGCACCTGTTTCCAGGGCAACAGAGGTCTGAAAAACACAGGCAGGTTGGACTTTTTATTCTCCACGCTGCACTGCCCTCGGGCAACACACTGCAGACGCCTTCTAATGACTCCCAAACACGCCGCCCGGCTGCGAGCGACACCACCTTACTGCCTGTGTGCACACGTGTAGGAGCTGCAGATGCAGGAATGTGCGTGTTGCATGCATGGATCATTCATACGTGATCATTTACAGGTGACGTCATTATCCATGATGCACCACCACCAACACCACTTCCCTCCCCAACTCTTTCTCTTTTCTGAAATGATCGGCTGCTCTGGTCTGCAGTCAGTCAGCCGGCCGCCTGACTTGTAGGAGGAGGAGGAGGAGGAGGAGGAGGAGGTGGAGGAGGAGGAGGGACAGGAAAATGCCTTTCTCTGTGGGAGACATTAACCGTGTGATCTCATGAATATATTATAGAGGGTAGCAATGAGAGTTTCAGCTCTTTCCAGTGATCGGATCATTTTGCACAGCTCAAACACAGGAGCATCCCTTCTGCATTTTATCATTCTTTTAATCCAAACCAAATAAAATATGTTTCTTGAGAAGGTCGGAGTTGTGCAAATGCTTGACGGTATTGTATGTATTGATCCTTTTGTATTGTTTCATATCATTTCAATATTTATTGCCTTTTAATTTCGAAAAGGCAGCTAAATGTGAATAACACTCAAGTCCAAGGCAAATTGTCATACGCAGAAAATCAGGTAATTAATGTCATTGCAACACCATTTTGTTTCCTATCTTGTATCATTTCATAACACTATTTATTGCTTTTTTATTTATTGATAACATTTTGAAGGCTTATAAATATGTGCAGCATTTAAGGCCAATACGACTTTTTGTACGGGAACAATAAGGTATATCATATTTTATTATATCGTAACGTAACATACCGTGACTTTACGTAATGAAACGTATCATAAATATATACTGTATATTGTATTTTTATTGTAATAACATTGTGAATGCAGCTAAATTTGTGTACCATCAAGGTCCAAGACACATTTTTCAAGACTAACCTGGTTTGACACTAACCTGTTCGATAATCCAGCTTTAGTTTCCCACATTTAAAAATCGGTAAGGACTTCTCCATTGAACATTTTTTGTCATATATTCTTAAAGTCAGGGTTGGTAATTTTCAAAAACTAGCATGATTTTGAAAGTAGCATTCCCTCAGTGCTCCGTCTGCACCCATTCCCTCCCCTCTGTGCTCCCACAAAAGCCACGCCCCTCACTTACATGCATGAGCGCTGTTGTTCAAGAAGCGGACCTCAGCTCATGCTTTGAGTGTGGGCTCGTGCATGCATAGGGTAGAGAACGAGCAGGGACACAGGGAGGCGTGATTGGTTAATCAGATTGGTACCTCGTGGTAGACACTGGTGGAAGTTTTTACAGGCTTACAACTGCTACAGATGACGGATTTTCTTCGTTCCTTTTTCAGAGAACACGAGTTATTCTCTTCTGTCAGGACCTAAAGACAATTTCAATCAACATGGATCTGGAGGAAATTACCAACCTTGCCTTTAATCTAAAACGTTAACGAATCTTTTTGAACAGTCTAAACATTTGACCTCTTACAATTTAATTAGATAAACATGTAAAAAATAACATTTAAATCGTTTTAAAACCATAATCTGGCCATAAAAAAAGTATGAAAGATTCTGGTATATTCCCTCTAAGCTGTTAAAAACTGTTTATCTTTATCGAATCACCGACTCTTTTCCCGCGCGGAGCCAAATGTTCCGATCCCTGAAACGGCTCGAACTTCCCCTCGCTATTAGCCTCGACTGCGACACAAGCTAGCTCAGTTAGCCCGCGAGCTAACCTGTACAATCAAGCGGCTTCACCGTCTGGCAGCTGCAGCGGGCACAAGGTAAGCTTCCGTTACAGGTGATAATCATCAGGCTAGCGTGGGTAGCTGTTCGGCCTGGGTGCTGTCGGTGCAGTGCGAACAGCCACTCGGTCGTTGTGACGGAAAACGGGCTAATGTTGTAGAAAACTAACGCGAGCTAATTAGCATTCGGTGGCTAACGGTGCAGCAGCAGCGGCGTGTTAAAGACCCTCCACAGCTCTGCTTCCAGTCAGAGGCTCTAACAAGACAACCGGAGATGATCACAACTTAAAGCCGCGATATCACCACAGATAACGGACATTTTTATTATTCTTTACCAGCCTGATTATACGTGCATTCTGCAAAACATATCAGCGTTTATTATTCAGCAGCTCAGCCAGGTAGGTGAGACAAAACATTTTCATATTTTAGTGATGATGGGTAACAAACACACACACACACACAAACACACACACACACGCACGCACGCACGCACGCACGCACGCACGCACGCACGCACACACACACACACAGAGATGCACACAGACAGAGATGCACACACACACGCACACGCACACACACACACGCACAGGCTGCACTCCTCCACAGAAATCACACTACTGCTGAAATGCTTTGTTCTGTTCTGCTGCAAATCTGAGCTGCACGTTCTTTATTATATGTTTGTATCTCTGCAGGTAGAGATGTGCATGATTTGCATTGCTTTATTCATCATGTTAATAACAGCTTTATTCATGAAATAAAGTCTGTGCTGGAAAAAGGGGGAATGCATGTTTTGCACACGCTGGTTTTGGCTCTGTGGCTGCCTCACAACAGTTGTTTTAACACGCATGTGTTGCTGTATTTGTGTTGTTATTGGGCACTCAGACTGTGCCTGTTTTCCCTCTCTGGCCATGACTTCCTGGCTGTATCATGGGTACAAAAACATGCAGCCTGGGCTCGGAGCCAGGCTGAGAGAGAGAGAGTTTGGTTTGAGTGTTTACTTGAAGAGGTTTGAGATAAACGTGTTTAAAAGACTGAAACCTGCAGGCTGAAGAAGGCTGTGAGCATTTCTGCAGGATGTGTCAAGTGCATCCTTTTATTTTAGGGCTGCAACACTGAATTGACTCATTTTAAAAACATTTAAATAAATCACCAAGTATTTTTATAGTTCATATTCATAATGTAGCCGAGTGAAAAAAGAAGCGTATGTAAATATTAAAAAGTGTGATTTTTTAACCTGTAAAAGGTGAATAATGTCAGGTGTCTTTCCTCCTCTTTGACTTTAAACTGAATTAGCGGGAATATCAGGATGTTGTCTCGGTCTTTTGGAAACACTTATAGATATTTTTAACTATTTTAAGACCAAATTTAAACCTTTTATTGGCCAAAATAATCAACAGATTAATCCAAGGTGTCAAATAGTTTAACGTTGGAGCCTTAAAATCCTGTAAATGAGACTAACAAGTGAAGCACTGGTGTTTCCTTGAGGATTTGTTTGAATGAAATCTTGATCCTGTGAAGTCTGATCCATCAGGCACCTGTAGCAGGTAACTAAAACACTCCTGACCTCCTCCAGACTCGTCGTCTCTCGCTCCTTTTCACAGCGTTTGTGTCATTTGTCAGTGTGAGGCAGCAGTAATGAGATCCTGTCCTCTCATTGTTGGGAGCTGACTTCTGCCTCTCATTAAGTCGGCTCCTCTTCTCCATTAAAGACGGGATTAATTGGTAATCTGTTGGATCATGCTGAAGCTCTTAATGAGCGGTTAATTAAAGACAGGTACTCTGCAGATCAGTCCGTTCAGCGTGCTGTAACCAGCGGCAGACTTCAGGAGTCAAGAACTTCATTTATCTTTTTGTTATCAGCCATCAGTCGAGTGCACGGCTTCACAAATCAAAGTGAAAGGAGCGTAACGACTTGAAAACAAAGTGTAAGCAGTGTGAAAACTTAATTAAGTTGTAATTAATCTCCTGAGTATTTTTAAAGGTACAACATGTAACTAAATTAATAAAAAAATGGACTAAACCTGTTATATATGTTTTTATTGAGTTCTTACATTACCTCAAATATTTCCTACAGTAATCAAAGACAGAGAAATCCATCATTTTGAAGTTGTAACGGGACGTGTCTTGTCGCGGCAGCCGCCATGACGAGCTGCCATGACAGACAGAATGTTTATCGTTGCCGTGGAAACACCGGATGTTACGTCAATGAATAGACTCGCAGCATATTCATGAGAGCAGCCCAACGTCACTTTCGGCTCGCCAGAGTGATCACGCCCCCTTTTGGGTGAAAACCAACGTAGCCTACAGTTGCAGGGCGCTAGCTTATTAGCTTAATTGTTTCCATTATTGACACAAACTTAAAAAATAAAGACTCTTAGTGACAGAAAAGGTAAGGGATGTCAAAAATATATTAGATTCAATAAGATCATTGTAAATGTCGCCGTATGAAACCTCCGGCCACAAGGTGGGGTCGTTGGTCCATTTATGGGAAAGGATGATGAACGGACACTCTTGGAGGCCTATGTAGTTTATTTTTTCTATGTAACGACGCCGATCGTCTACCGGTAACCAGATAATATTATTTTCCGATAGACTGGCCGTAGCAATCAAGCTAAAATTTGGCTTGAAATGCTGTAGGATTTTTTTTCCTCATGCTAAATGGGCAAAAACTCAGTATTTTTCCATTTACCGCCATTCATTTAGAAGGAACGTTTTCACCCAGAAAGGGGCGGGGCCGGCATCGTTCTGGCAAAGTACCCGGATGGGTTGCTCTCATGAATTTGAAACTGATTAGAGCGCAGTGGCACTGCTGGCACGCTCCGGAGACTGACCGTGGCGCCCGCTGTGGAAACGCAATCATTGACTAGAGTGGCAGTGAACGGTGGCATATTGAACAGCGCTGACGGACAGCGGCGCACGCGGAGTATGTGGAAATTGGGAGTAAGGAAGCGTGAGCTGCTACTGAAAGCTGCCGTACTGTTGCTGTATGTGCTGCTGTGATAAAAAGGTAATGTAAATTATACTCAGATATATTAGCTCGTCTGTAAACATTCTCTTCCTCAGGTCGGTTTCACCCGGTCGTCATGACGGGGGCCCCCTACTGGCCTGGGGCCCCAAGCAGTTGCCTATCTTGCTTGTTGACAAGCAGCGCCTCTGATATTCTGTTTCGCAGCAACTGTGTGTGAACTCCTAGCTTACGCTTAATGTTCAGTGTGTGTGTGTGTGTGTGTGTGTGTGTGTGTGTGTGTGTGTGTGTGTGTGTGTGTGTGTGTGTGTGTGTGTGTGTGTGTGTGTGTGTGTGTGTGTGTGTGTGTGTGTGTGTGTGTGTGTGTGTGTGTGTGTGTGTGTGTGTGTGTGTGTGTGTGTGTGTGTGTGTGTGTGTGTGTGTGTGTGTGTGTGTGTGTGTGTGTGTGTGTGTGTGTGTGTGTGTGTGTGTGTGTGTGTGTGTGTGTGTGTATAGCAGGAAGCAACAGGAAAAGAACATAAAGAACAGACGGTTGTAAGAGGACAAAGAGTTGAGTTAGTTGAGGTCAAAAGAGGTGAAGAGAGAGAGAACAGTGTGTCTTAATCACGCTGCAGCAGGTACAGTCTGTGCCGCCGCCCGTGTTCAATTCCCACATCTGACACACACACACACACACACACACACACACACACACACACACACACACACACACACACCTTACATGTTAACCCCCCAGCCTCCTGCTGCTCTGTGTGGTGAAGCTGTGATGGAAGCTACAAGGTGCTTTGTGTCTGGAATAAGTTTCTCAGAATGTTTTGGACGCCCCTCGGTTTGCCAGATATGAGACCAGTTATCAGGTCAAACCAACAGGTGTTGCAGCGATGGAAGCGGGCAAGAGAACTGGTTCAGATAGAAGTGATTGTACCCGACCTAAAAAGCCTCTGCATGTTTCTAATAAGCTCCACGAGCAGAAACGTGCTCAAACTAGGATCAATATTGGAGATGCTTTTGAAACATGGAGAGAGGTTAGAACGCAGAAAGATTTACAGACCGATGCAGAGCTGGCTAAACACCGAAGCTTCAGTGTCCGCGACAGAAACTATCCAGTATTTGGTGCTTAGGATTTCAAATCCATGTTGCCGTGGTATCAAAACAGATATAGATATCCTTTTATTTTAAAAAATCAGGTATCGTGATTCGTGACGGCCTGAGGCTGAAGGCTGCTGAAATCAGGTACGACGGTCTTCATGATCACAGCCCCCTCCTCTTCTTCTTCTTCATTTTTTCCTCCTGCTACTGAAGATGTGTGACCCAAATCTGCAGAGTGCAAGAAAGGAAACCAAAGAAGAAGAAGAAAGGGGGAGGATGTTGGAGAATTTGCATGTCAGTCGTTTCCCGCCAGATAAAGAAAATCGTTAGCGAGAAGAGACTAGATTCACGGGGAATAATGCAAACATCTGGTGCAAAAGGAGGGAAATCTGCAGAACACACACACACACTGGGGGGGGGGGTTATTACGTGTGTTTGTGTGTGTTTGTGTGATTGCACGTCGGTGTGCAGCTGAGTGAAGGAGCTGCCTCTTCACATCTCCCTTCTCTTAAATTCCTTTTGAAATCAGCGAGCTAAATTTAGCCTCTAGCAGCCCCCCCTCATCTTTTTGAGAGGTATCAGAGCTACAGCAGTCAGTGATAGGCTAACATTTTGATGTGCGCGCACACACACACACACACACACACACACACACACACACACACATACAGATTAAAGTGAGTGGCTGTGAGTGGGAGGGCGCTGTGTCTTTGTGCGCACACTGTGGGCTGTAGTGATGATAAAGTGTTGCTGTGCGGTAAATGAGCTCTCTTTCTCTCTCTCTCTCTCTCTCTCTCTCTCTCTCTCTCTCTCTCTCTCTCTCTCTCTCTCTCTCTCTCTCTCTCAGGGCGGCTGCCTCTCAACGACAGTGGGGGCTCTCCCATGACCCCCCTTCCATCCGATGAACCCCCTCAACTTCATGAAACCCTCCCTGCCTCCCACGCCACAGAGGTACACACACACACACACACACACACACACACAGTGACATTATGGTTGTCCTCATGTGAACCTTATGACACCTCACCTGCTCTGCCCTGTGGTCTGTTTGTTTGTTGTCAGCACAGACGACTCTAACACAAAGTCTGACTCTCTGGGTCACCTGGATTCACCTCGGACAGAGAATTACATTTCTTACTAAATTGTGAGCAAATTTTTTTTTACCAGAATCCCACTGTGACAACACAAGGAGAGCACATTTGAAACAGCATTTTTCTCTGTGTTGTAACTAATGCAGACCACAAACAAAGGACTGGATGGGTTTATTTCACATTTTGTAGGTCAGTAGACACTCAGGTTACCCAAATATATGTTCAAAAACACTGTCAACGTGGATTTTCATCATATGTCCCCTTTAAAATCGGTGGAATATGATCCACCGCAGTAAGGCGAAACAGACACGTTTTTATTGATCACATTTTGCTCCCTCTTGTGAATTAAATCTTAAAAAATGACATTAGTAAAGTGCAGAAGTTCTGTACTGATTATATGCTTGAAGACAACCAATAGTCTTCAAGACAAAGTATTTCTGTGGGGACCGTTGGCCGGACAAACTTTGTCTTTTTAGAAACTTTAACTTGCTGTTGGTGTTTCACATGTGCACGAAACTCCTGAAAATGTCTTCGCAA
Source organism: Tautogolabrus adspersus (assembly GCA_020745685.1). NCBI lineage: Eukaryota > Metazoa > Chordata > Actinopteri > Labriformes > Labridae > Tautogolabrus > Tautogolabrus adspersus. The sequence goes on along the minus strand of CM036549.1, from coordinate 15,134,893 downwards.
TGTACCTCACTGTGTTGTAGCACTCGAAATCGGTCTTGGTCTCCAGACCACTTTTTGAAGGTCTCGTCTCTGAATCCAAAGCACTTTGACTCGGTCTTGTCCCGGTCTCAGACTGGGCGGACTCCGGATTTAAAATCAAGACCACCACTGATTGGCTATTTAGCCACAACATCACTATGATTAGAAGGAAAACGCCTCTTTCTAAAAGAACAAGTAACTTCAATTCATTTGTGGTTTGATTTTTATTCCCCGGTTACGGCCGCAACCTTTCAGCTGTCATGGTCTAAGTGAGTGACACGCCCCCTGCACACAAGATGAGGATTTTTATGGCCCTGCCTCAGTCTTGGTCTTGGTCCTGACTCGGTCTCGCCCTGCCTCGGTCTTGGTCTTGGTCCTGACTCGGTCTCGCCCTGTCTTGGTCTTGGTCTTTTCTCGGTCTTGGGGTTTGCTTTGCTCCTTTTACGTGAAAGAATTTAGTTTCTATCCACAAGCAACATCATCAGTTTAGGGAGGAAGGGTTTGCTTTGACTCTTCACTTCGACACGAGACGTGCAGAGACAAATTAATATATTTATCAGGGAAAATATCAACAATATATTCAAAGGTTGTTTCTCCTCCAATGCATCGAAAACTATCAAATCTGTGCAGAAAAAGGACCTGGATTCAGAATTCAGAAGCAGGCGTGCAGGTGGCGCCACAACAACTTGTGTCCTCTGTGTTGTCAAACAAACAAAGACAAACTGAATAAACTCCATCAGACCGGGTTCAAGTGCTTCAAAAACCTTAATCACCAACTGTCGAGTCAATCGACTGTCGAGTGTTGTGTGTTCAGCCTCTTCTGGAAGCATCTTGATTAGGTTTACTCGAGCCAAAACACTCTTTAATTGAGTGCAGCCACAAAGCCTCCTGACTGCTCTATTTCTCTCCAGGACGCCATGAAAGCAGCGAGACGTGCTGCCAACTCACTGACACGACAAGCAGCCTCGCAGAAACAAAGAGGAAGAACAAACAGACCACGGATTGAGTTTGATCGTGTTTATTTGAAATAAATCTCATGATTCGGTCCCCAAAAGCTGAGAAAAACTGGCATTAAAATGTTTATTAACGAGGGTTCAGGTGTCAACTTGCCAAATATTTTTTTAACCTGAACATATTTTTCAATCCAGACGACTGATACATAAAAAAACTACAGGAAATACTAGTTTTCAGGCAACGCTAATCCTTTGGGGAAAATGCTCAGAATTAAAGTACTTCCATTTAAAGGAGCAATATGTAACTCTGACACCTAGTGTTTAAAATGAGTACTGCAGTCCAAATTCAAAACATTGCAGAGAGCTGTCTCCCCCCGCCCCCTCCTCTCTAGAGTCGATGCTCACACAGGTTGCCATGTGGTGGACACTGAAGCTTCAGTGTTTAGCCAGCTCTGCATCGGTCTGTAAACCTTTCTGCGTTCTAACATCTCTCCATTCAAAAGCATCTCCAATATTGATCCTAGTTTGAGCACGTTTCTGCTCGTGGAGCTCAAAACCGCCTACCTTCTCTGGTCCAAACAAATCCAGACCATTCAGGACCAGAATCTAAAGTTAGAAGGAGGACATACTGGCTGCTGCATTGTTGTCAGAGAAGCCAGCACTGCAACATAGCATGTTTCCTTAATGTCTGATCATATAGTAAGGTCACTTTATCATTTCAGTCTCTACACATCTCACTGACTGGTCCTTTAATAATTGACGTTTCGAGCAGAGGAAGAGCGCGTTGGCTCGAAATGACACTTTTTAATGAATCCTTTAACGGGAGCTCTACGATGATATGAATGAGAAATCTACTGGAGCAATTTCCAACGTTTCTGTACCTCTAACCAAAAAAAGGCTGGATGTAGGAATCACGTAACCCCCCTTTAGTTTAATTGAATGTTGGTGCAACCCCCTGGAGAAAGTGTTTGAGAAGGTAACCTCAGCCGTCAGCTGAATCAACATGCTCAGGTTAACTGTTCTCTCTCTCTGAGGTGTGGGTGATGGATTTACTCCGCTCGGTCTTTGTGCTGTTTCAGTGCCAAGAATCCCAAACAGAGTTTTAACGAGGAGAGATTCAAACACACTCTGTGATTCTGTGATATCGTTCAGATCTGGATGAGCGCTCTCTCCTCAACCATCCCAGTAACTCTGCATTTTCATTTCTCCTCCTGCAGCAGTGACGGCCCCTTCCTAAATGACCCAGTCTCCTGGCAACCAGGCACCAATCAGCACCCAGGATCTCTCTCTGTAGTAACCACAGTGTGGGGCGTGACCAATCCCACACACAGCCAGGTAACACATGTCTCAGCGCTCGAGGACATTTCTCCTCTCCTCCTGTTTTATGTGCAGTGATGAAACGAAGCAGTTATCAATGAAGAGTCACAACGAGTCAGAATGTTTTTGTATCTTATGTGATATTAGAGATGCCAGAATAACCATAGTGTCATGATAATAATAATCCATTCATCCTTTATCTATACCGTTTTTCCCGCTCTGAGTTGCGGGGGGCTGGAGCTGATCCCAGCTGTCATTGGGTGAGAGGCGGGGTTACACCCTGGACGCCCCTCGGTTTGCCAGATATGAGACCAGTTATCAGGTCAAACCAACAGGTGTTGCAGCGATGGAAGCGGGCAAGAGAACTGGTTCAGATAGAAGTGATTGTACCCGACCTAAAAAGCCTCTGCATGTTTCTAATAAGCTCCACGAGCAGAAACGTGCTCAAACTAGGATCAATATTGGAGATGCTTTTGAAAAATGGAGAGAGGTTAGAACGCAGAAAGGTTTACAGACCGATGCAGAGCTGGCTAAACACTGAAGCTTCAGTGTCCACCACATGGCAACCTGCGTGAGCATCGACTCTAGAGAGGAGGGGGCGGGGGGAGACAGCTCTCTACAATGTTTTGAATTTGGACTGCAGTACCCACTTTAAACACTAGGTGTCAGAGTTACATATCGCTCCTTTAAATCAGTTTATAGCTAACTATCTTTGTCTCCATTCTTATATTTTGTTTGTTCATCTCTGGAGTTAAATTCTCTTGGATTATGTTTCACCTGTCGTAAAACTCTGTCTTTCTCTCCGGCTGATTTACCTCCATAGTTCAGATCGTACGTGAATGAAAGCCATTATTTACAAAGATTTGGAGTTTATTATAAGAAGGCATCAAGAGAGGAGATGTATGCGTAACTCCACACGGCTGTTAGTCTCTTCATGTTTAATAAAGTTGTAAATAAGCTGCTCTTAAAGGTCACTCCTCCACGCTGCAGTCTGTGGGAGTGAGCTGCTGATAAACGCGTCTCATTCCTCGCTTTAGAAGAATTCTTTCACTCCTCAGTCGGCTCCTTGAAGATCTTTTTACTGTGATTTTCACAGCTTGTTAAATCCAAGTCGTACATGTTTGGATCTTCTGAAAAGTGTGGGAGTTAAACGCACTTTAACGACTTTTCTATCCTGGGAAATCTCTCCTAAAGTGAATTCTGAGAGGCTGGCGTAAATCAAGCAGATGACATTGGATTTAAACCTGCAAACAATCTTCACATACCAACACTTTTTATATTGAAACCTTGTCTGTTCTGCACTAAAGAGAGTCTTGCAGTGTCTTTTATTATAAAAATGAACCCAAATCACCACAATGGAGCCATTTTGTAAGACAATATGTTTATTTATCATCATCTTTATTTCCAGACTCAGGACTTATTATCGGGGAGAAGAGAGAAAAAGGAAAAGATTCTGACTAAATACAAAAAGCACAAAGTTGTTCTCTGGGAAACGCTGGATGCTCGTTCCAGGATGGGAGTGGGTCCCTGGTCCAAGTGAAGGAGTTTGAGGATGCACTCACACGAGGCAATCCATACTGTGACTAAGCACGCTTCACCCCTAAAGTCCAGTTTGTTTGACGAGTGTGAGTGCTCTGATTCGTGCTCAAGCTCAGTACACTTCCTTGGCCCTGGCACGCTTAGAAGAGGTGTGCTTCTGCACGGTTCAGTTCATGCACCAGCACAAGCAAGGGTACACAACGTGGTCAGCCTCCATTATGGAGAAATCCCGGAGTGTTCTGTCTGTATCTGACTAACATGACTCACAATAAGACACAAAGTCAGTAAAGTAGCGGTCATGTTCTCTGTGTTGTTCTCCGATGTGCGGACGCTGACTCGGCAGTGCGTCCCTTTTACGTAAAGCCATGCATGTGTTGTATTACGACGTTATGTACAAGAGGTAACCGTGCTCAGGCCCTGTTAGTCCTGGAGCAGTGTGAGTGCAGGCCAGCGGGGGAACGGAGAGGGGGGGGGCAACTTTGCCTAGTGTGAGTGCGCACGAGTGTCTCTGGATCTTGTTAACGAGTGAGGATGAGATTGACGGACAGATTGGTGCGAGCTTAGCAGTATTGCGATTAATGCAACAAGACCCCTTCATAGTTTGAAATGCTGCTTGTCCGTCCCGCTTGACAGTAAGTCATGAACTTTGTGTTTTCAGTTTCACTTTCATTTTGACTCTTCGAGGTGAAAATGAATCTGCACTTGTGGTCTTTGTTTTTCCGTTTCCCACCATCCTCCCTCTCTCTGACTTCATGGTTTTTATGACCTTTCACTGTGATAACACCTCTATCTCTCTCTTTGTCTCCCACGCAGGTGTTCGGTGCACCAATGGGTCCCGGAGAGAGCTCCGGTGGTCACATGATGCCCGGGGGCAGCCCTGGGATGGGTCCTGGTATGGGCTCTCAGTTCATGGGGCAGCACTCGTACGGAGACGCCGTCTCTAAAGGATACGGACAGCCCGTGATGTACGGACGTCCCGGTGCTGGGTATAACCCCGCCTCAGCATACGGGGGAAGGTACGCTGCTTTTCTGTCATCAAACATTTTACTTTTAATATGACTGAAGTTTACCACAACTCGTCATGCTTCAATTCTCTGAAACAAAACTCAAACTGAAGCTGCAATCTGTCTGTTTTCACCTCAGCCGACCTCAGATCAAACCTTTACGAGCTCAGAGCCTGTAATCTATTTTAAGAAAGAGAGCGAGGTGTCTGTTTATCAGAAATCATTCTGTTATTAAGATACTATCAAGCGGCGACCTCTGGTTTTTAAATAAAGGAGCCAATGCAGAATTAAAAAATCCTGCAGTTCCTCGAGTGTCCACTAGAGGCTGCCTCCAGGAGCCCCGGGAGTCACATACACACCCATTCAAAAAGGCCTGTTTTTACAACAGAAATAAACATGTTTACAGCTTGGTTCGAAAAGCAATTTTTGCCTGAATATGTTGTGTCTTTATCGGCACACACTGTACGAGTGGTGAATTTATTTATAACTCATCTGTTTGGATCAGATGAAGGATACGAGTTTTTCATAATTAGAGGCTAATTTGACTGCAATCAGGCAAACAGCTACATCGAAGCTGTTTGGTGGTTTAAAACCCACTTCAGCTTAACCGCTGTGTCTGTTTCCAAGTCGATCGAAAGTGAGGTTGAGGCATCATTTCTAATATGGCGCCCTCTATGGTTGAGCTTTATAACCTGCTCCAGAAACCAGTGTGACGTCACTGAGACTACGGCCATATTTTAAACAGCCTGTGGTTACTATACACGCTGTGTCTTCAGAGGGCGGTCTCGTCTGCAGTGATGTACACGCTTTATCCGTCACCGTCCTCTTCCTCTTAGCCTCAGCCGTCGTATCAAACAGTTCAGAGACGGGCTAACTGGTTGCTTTGTAGCTGAAGGCTGCTGTGTGAACTAGTGCCGTAAAGACGTACGCACTTCTCACCAGATGACCTCGACCCGCTGCCAAAGTTACATAGTGCTGAAAGCAGGCGAGCCGGGCGCTCTGTGGACACGAGAGAGATGCCATTCTCCCTGTTGGAAGTTATTGTTCTATTAGATCGACTTTGAAATGACTGTTTGAAGGTGTGAAAGTTACAGATTGTTACTCTAAAGGTTGAATAAGAAACGAGGTTACATGAGAGTCGTTTGCACAAAAGACTTAATATGTGACGATTCAAATAATTTAGAAAGAACAAAAGTGAACCAGCCATTAACCAACTGTCCCACAATCAATCAAGAGAATCAATGACCCTCCATAGTGACATGGTCAGTGGAGCTCAAACTCCGCCTGTTTCCGAGCTGCTCAAGGTTCAAAACATCAAACCCCCATCCTGGCTTTAGTTCCAGCTCGCTCTGCTTTGTGTCAAGTTCTGGTCTGAAGTCTGTGAACGCTCTTTTGTGTTCCTGTTTCCTTCGCCGTCAGTCACACATCAAAGCAGACGCACAGGTGCACGAATGTTCCCTGTTTGGATCTTTTCTTTACAAACCTGGAGGTAAAAAAATAATGGAGTGGAAAAGTATTGATGTTACTTCCAGGGACCGGAGAACGTTTTTTTTTTTTTTAGATAATTTTTTCGGGCTTTTTGATAGGACTGTGGACAGAATAGGAAACCAGAGAGAGAGAGAGAGAGTGAGGAATAGCATGCAGGAAAGGAGCCACAGGCAGGACTTGAACCCGGGCTGCCCGCTTGGAGGACTATAGCCTCTGTACATGGGGTGCGACCTAACCACTAGGCCATCAGCGCCCCTAAGAACACATTTAAAAAAAAAAAAGCTTTAAAGGAGAAATCGATTTCTGTGATTCGAATAACTTTTATAAATTTTGCGATGAACCGCTATCACAAATTGTAAGCGTTTGTCAGCCCTTATAAAATTTAGATAGATATAGATATAGATGTTTATCGTTGCCGTGGAAACAACGGATGTTACGTCAAAGTCCTCTGCTTAAGGAAGCGTGAGCTTCTACTGAGAGCTGCCGTCCTGTTTCTGTATGTGCTGTTGTGATAAAAACGTCATGTAAATTATACTCGGATACATTAGCTCGTCCGTAAACATATTCTCTTCCTCAGGTCAGTTTCACCCGGTCGTCTTGACTACGGTCAACTCGGAGTTCGTTTTCATCGTGTTGGGGGGGCCGAGGTAGCAGAGAGAATCACTCCCATGATTACCCGTCATCTTTTTTTGTTATTGTTTTGATTGAGAGCCCCCTGGTGGTGGAATCTACATACTGTGCCTTTAAGAGCTAAAAGCAAATATTGGTGTTTTGGTCCCGTTTGCCTTTTTTAGAGAGGACAGCTGAAGAGAAACAGGAAGTGTTTGGAAGAGAGAGAGGGGGAAGACATAGGGCCAAGGTCGGCTTCGGACCCACAGCCACTGCGAGGAGTATATTGCCTCTGTACATGGGGGGCGCAACAAAAACGCTAGGCTCTGCGCTCCCTGGTGTTGTTTTAAGAGTTGACAGAAATATAAAACTTCAAATAAAATGTTTCTACTGCTGTTCCTTTTTGCTATTTCTGCTGGTTTCTGCATCAACATATGTCAGACTGGCTGCTCTCACCAAACGCTCTGACTCACTGATGATGACCACACACACACACACACACACACACACACACACACACACACACAGTCCACACTCCTCCCACTCATCTCCACGTCTTCCCCTGCAGTTACCCTGGTAACAGCGGAGGTGCTGGTCTGGGCGTCCGTCCTCCCTCAGACTTCACGCAGGCTGCTGCCGCCGCTGTTGCCGCTGCTGCTGCCACTGCAACCGCCACTGCCACGGCGACTGTTGCAGCAATCCAGGAGAAACAGCACCAGGAGCTGAGCTATGGACAGGTAAATGTTTCTGACAGGTGAATGTGTCCGTCTGTCACGGAGCCTGGGACGTGCAGCGCCAGAGTTCATGCTGACAATCACCCGTGTCCTGCATTGTTGTGTTAGCAGGCTAATGTTAGTGCTCTTTAGTTAGCTCGTAGCTTCACATTTCATGTAAATTGACACATAATGAGCGTGATCTAAAAACTCTTACGTGACATCCAAATAATCAGTGAGTATGTTCTTCTTCTTCTCTCTAGTCCTTGACTAAAACAGCTTTTATACACAAGGGGAGGAGCCGGCCGTCCCGTCCATGTAAACATGGCACTGACAACCAGCGAGACTCGAGCTTCTCCCTCATTGTAGACAGTCATGACTCAGAGAGACATTTACACAGGATAGACTTGATTTCTGATATATTTATGTGGAACATGTTGTGCATTCCTCCTTTAAATGCTTCAATATGTGAAGAATAATATTTCACTTTTACAGAATTAAGAACAATTTTGATCCATAACAGAAGACGTGATTTTTGAAGATACCTGAGAGGGGACTTGTAATCTTAACTCAGACGTCTGTATCGTTCTTAAACCTGAATTTATTCTCGTGTTACTTTATAATCTGTAATCAAATGAAAGTTTTTTTTGAGTCGTCTGTGGAGGTTCAGTCCAATTCATCGCTCACACGCTGTGACGTGACTCACAGCTGGAGCACTTCTTTGGCTCGGAGGAGCTTGAAAAGCTTCTTGGGTGAATCATCGGTTTAAAGAAGAATAACTGTCAAAGTGTGAGTCACTGCAGGGAACAACAGGGGCTCTGAAACATCCTGTTCAAACTTTCATTGCAGCGTACTTCTCATGTGGTCTTTTATTTTAAACGTATTTGACTATTTGTGGAGACTTTAAGTCAGAATGGTTCAAAACGTTACAGACGGAAAGACAAACACTCGTTCTCCTCTCTGAGTTAAACCTCATACATCAGAGTTAAAGATCCTTTCTCACACAGGCCAGTCTCAAGTTGTGATGTTACCCTCCCTCTATATGGGAGTGAGGCAGTCCTCCCTCTCACGTCTGCAGTCGGTGCAAAACGCTGTTGCAAGATTTTTAACACGTAAACAGGAGCACATCACGCCTGCACTCGTCTGCTTCCACTGGCTCCCTGTAGATTTTAGAATCCTTTTTAAAATGCTATTACTTGTTTTTAAGTCACTGCATGGTCTTATTCATCAGAACTTTTAACCCCTTACAACCCAACACGATCACTCAGGTCCGCGGAGCAGCTCTCTCTCATTGTTGTTCTTCGAGCTCAGCTTAAACTCAGGGGCGACCGTCAACAGCCTCCCCACATCAGAGGCGCTAGCTCAATACATTCATTCAAACACAACTCAAAACTCGCCTTTTTCCCTGGCCTTTGAAAAAACAAATCCAATCTTTCTTTGTTGTTGTTGTTTTTACACCTTGTCTGTAAAACACTTTGGTCTTCTGAGGCTGTTTTAAACGTGCTGTACAAATAAACTTGACTTGACTTGATGTAGGAGGGGCGCTAATCAGACGCTAGTTTTCTGCTGTTCACACGGATTCATGACACACGCCTCCTTTTAGCATCGGGTGTCACACAATCTGATGACGCTCTCGCTGTAATTACTCTGTGGGCGACTTCTTTACATAACGAGAGGACGAGAAGACGTTCAGCAAACGCTGTCAGTATTCATGAGAGCTTTTACGGTCTCCAGGTCGAGTTAAACGCGTGACAACAGGCCGTACGGCGTTCTCATTCACGGACTCGTTTACGTTAACATCTTCATTTCTGTGCGGTTTGTTTTAAACCACGTTGTCGTTCTTCCCTCTCCCTCTCAGATGGGCGGCGCCTCCTCTTACAGCACCCAGTTCCTGTCTCACTCAGGGCCCCGGGGCCCCCCAGGGATGGTCTCCTCCAGGACCGGACCCCCACCCTCCAGCGTGGGCATGTATCCCTCCCATCCTGCTCAGGGTCAGAAGATGCCCCAGCATGGAGGGTATCCCGGAGTGCAGCAAGGACTCAAACGACCTTTTCATTCAGAGGTCAGCAGAAGCACGTTTTTTAATCTCAATGTTTTTAACTCCTCCTGTGACGTTTCTTCAAACCAGATATTTTATTTTTATTACATCAACAGTCTTTAAGTCAGCCCGCGAGAGTCTTTTCCCACGTTTGTCGGAAACATTCAGAGTGACGACAAACATCTCGAATCTTTTTCCTGATTAAACAAAAATCTCTACAAGTTGTCACAAGTTGAACGCTTCAGGAAACAAACTACGAGTTATTAAATATTATCTGCAAACAGAGATATAAGTTGTCTGTGTGAGCCGGGCCTTTACTTTATTCTTCTCCAGGGTTTTCCGGTGCAGCAGTACGGCTCTGGTGGGATGTCCGGGTACCCTAACCAGCCCCTTCAGTACCCTGCAGGACCTCAGCAGCGCTGCCCCCCCTCCCCGTCTTACCCCTCCAGCAGGATGCCTCTCATGGGGCAGTACAGCTCCGGATCACAACACCCGGGACAGTTTCCTCCTGGAGCCGGACAGCCCAATCCTCCACAGTACTACAAGGTGATCATTTTTTTTAACTATATTGAAGCATATTAAAAGACTATTAGGACGCACTCACACTCGCGGTACAGTGCTGAAGCCATATTGCCGACCTCGAAAACTTGGACCACACGAGCAGCACATGAATGCAGCATGAATACACAGACAGTGAGGGGTTAACGGGACACAGGTGAGCACAATCAGGGCGGGAAAACAAGAGGAGCAGGATCTGAAAGACAGAGAGAAGAGAAAATAAAACAGGAAATGACAAAAATACTAAAATAAACGTAGAGAAACAAAACGTGACCTGAGATGACCTGACGGGTTGTGTCATTAATGAGAGTTAACTAGTTAACTAACAAAAGTAAACCCTTCCAGAGGTCACTTCAGACGATGACAGCAGACTCGTGTTACCAAACAGTCGATTATCGGAGAAAAGAGCAAATTAGTCGTTAATGAAAACCACTTAACGACCATTTAAAAGAGTTTGGAAACAAGTCAGACTCCATTCATGGAACACTGCCGTGTTTTTTGTGTGCAATGAAAGTTGTTTTGCAAACAGATCTAATTAGTTGGACCGTGTTGAAGTGTGTGTTTCATGTTTTCTGTGTGTGTGCGTGTGTGTGTGTGTGCTGCAGTCGGAGCCGTTTAACGGTCAGGGCGGTCTGCCGTCTGCAGGAGCCGGAGGATACAATGCCTTCACTCAGGCTGCAGTCAGTGGGGTGAGTCATGTATGCAGGCACTTTTTAAAATCACTTAACGAGTCCAATTAAGAGACAGAACATGAGGAGAAACAGTACAAGGACGGAGACATTTAATGAGACACTTTGTGTTTTTATTCCTCGCCCCGCAGCCAGGTCGGGGGGGAGTCATGCCCGGGTATCCGAGTTCACCGATGGGAGGGAACCCCACGCCTCCGATGACGCCCGGCACATCCATACCTCCCTATCTGTCACCGGGTCAGGACACCAAACCCCCCTACCTCTCACCGGACACCAAACCCAACATCATCTCCCAGCAGCCCCCTACAGGTGAGACGCAAAACTGCAGCTCCCAGCTCGATTATTCTGAGATCAAAGCATCCTCACACTCTCACTTTGTAAACGTCTGTTTTTAAAGGTGCTATATAAATAAAGTTATTATTATTATTATTTTCCTCTCCAGGTAACCCGAGTGACGACCTGCGCCTGACTTTTCCGGTCCGAGACGGCGTGGTGTTGGAGCCGTTCAGACTGGAGCATAACCTCGCCGTCAGTAACCACGCCTTCCAGCTGAGAGACTCCGTCTACAAAACGTTAATGCTGAGGTAAAACACACGTTAACAATCACACAATCAGTGAAGTATCCATCCATCTTTAAATACTTCCTTACTGAGACTTTGTTAACAGATTTGTGTAATTTTTAAAGTGTGCAGGAGTTTGCTTGCAAATTTTGTTTGTAAAAACAAGAAATAACCCAATATATCGTGCCTAAGGGGCGGACTCACACGAGGCACTGAGTAACTCCTACTATTATAGTGATACTAGGTACTAAGACTTCGATTTTTGTTGCCATGGTATCCAAACTGGCATCGATATCTTCTCATTTGAACATTTGAACATATTTAAGTTTGAAATTCTGGTCTCGTAACGACCTTGCTCCTGAGAGGATAGTTCTTTGGGGGCGGCAGCAGCTGAGACTGTAGGGACTTGGGTTGGGAATTGGAGGGTCGCCGCCGGTTCAGGTTTGGGTGCAGACTACAGTATGGAGGTTGGTCTGATAGCTGGAGAGGTGCCAGTTCACCTCCTGAGAACTGCCGAGGTGCCCTTGAGCAAGGCACCGAACCTCCAACAGCTCTGTAGTGCTCCCTGTGTAGCAGTGTGTAGCAGCGCCCCCCCCCCCCACACTATGACATCTCTCCACTGTCAACAGATCATGTGTGTGAGAAGGATGTGTCTCAATGACAGAGTGTAAATGTATGTAAAACTAAAAAACTAAATCTTGTATTCAGGGATCCTCTGTGGGATCATTTTTCAGAAGGACAATCAGCTTTAATGATTCTGTAAGACGTGAACTTTTCATGACATTTAACCGATCAGAGATGCTTCAAGTGGATCTTTTGACAAGGCATCATTTTGACAAGGCATCAGAATGAAAAATCTCTTTTGTCCTCTCACAGGCTGAATGTGAGTGAGTTGGAAATATCCTGACGTTAGAAAGAAGCCTGTAATAAAGGATATTAGGAAAACGAAATATGTCTCTTTTCTTTTGAATTCTTTGAAAACAGGTCCAGTTCATGACAAACAAAGTGTTCCTTTATTTAATTAAGATGTTAATGCTCTGCTGTAAACACCACGAGTAAACAAAGGAGAGATTTACTTCTTTGTGATTTGTTTCTTATCTGTATCATGACGCGTGTCTTCAGAGTGATTTCAGAGCAGAGCCCCTCTCTCTGGTTTGAGTTTTTTTATACAAAGAAAAACACCAGAAGAAGAAAAACACACCAGGAATGTTTGATAACCCCACCCAGTGTGAGCCTGATCATCTGTGCTGTGTCTCCCCCTGCAGGCCGGACCTGGAGTTACAGTTTAAGTGTTACCACCATGAAGACCGACAGATGAACACTAACTGGCCCGCCTCTGTGCAAGTAAGTTTCTCTCTGGGCTCTAATGAAGAGTTGTTATAGAAAGAAGACCTTAAATACTTTAAGTTTGGGATTTTAAACTTGTTGTTTTAAAATCAGAATGAGGGCTGATTCTGCTTTGACCCTGCAGAGATTTAAATCCTGGATGCAGACTTTGCTGGGGTTTAAGGTAGAAGGATAACACAGAAATGTTGACAGTTTGTTTGTTAGGTTTGCTCATGTTTAAAACCTTAATTCCATCAGAGGCGTGTTCAGTCCGTCTCCGCTCAGCAGCAGAGCTGATAGGATTCACCCTAGTCGATGTGTGTGCTGCGCTCTGTCTGAGCTCCCTCTGCAGCACATATTTAAGGCTTCTACTTTTGTGGGACGATGAAGCGACAAAAACGGCTCCTCTTAACCTAAACTCTCTCATTCAGGTCTACACTCCCTCCCGCTCACTACGCTCTGCCAATGAAAGGCTTCTGATCCGACCTTCAAAACAGGGCCCTAAGTCTCTATCTAGACTCTCCTCCTCTGTCGCCCCCCGCTGGTGGAACCAACTACCAAATTCCATTCGTTCTGCAGAGCCCCTTTGCAGCTTTAAAGCTAAAGACCCAGCTCTTTATGAACACCCACAACGACAAGTTTTATCGCACGTGCAGGACAAGCGGCGACCTCCGGTGTTGAAACATGAAGATGATGCTGAAGTGCAAAATCCTGCAGTTCCTCGAGTGTCCACTAGAGGCCGGCTGCAGAAGCACAGGAAGTCACATACACACCCATTCAAAAAAAGCCTGTTTTTACAGCAGACATTAAAATGTTTACAGCCTGGTTCAAAAAACCAAATAGGTCTGATTAGCTCATGTCTCGATCGGCACACACTGTACGGGGGGGTGAATGTTTTGATGACTCATCCGTTTTGATTTGATGAAGGATAAGAGTTATTCACAATAAGGCGTGTAGCTGACCTGAGTGACAGGCGGGCGCGGTGTAACAGTTTGTCAGGAGGCTTAAAACCCGCCTCAGCTCCAGCTCTCAGCCTGTCGTTAGGTTGACTGAAAGTTAGACTGAGACAGCATTTCCAGCATGAAGACCGCCATCAATGGGACTCCAGCACCCCCTGCAGGAACAGACGGGTGACGTCACTCATACTTTGTCCAGTAATATTTACAATCTGTGTTACATTACAGGCGATGTAATGTAGAAACCGCCCCCCCCACCCCCCACAGTTTAAAAAAAATGTGACTTCATTTTAAAAATGTAATTCTTTCTTCTTCTCCACAACCAACTGGCGACGCCCAGAAATTACCCCGTGACCCCCGCGGGGGTCGAGACCCCGAGGTTGAGAATCACTGCTGTAAGGAACCGACATTTAAACTGGAATTTATAATGTATTTAAAAAAAGATTTACTGTCATATTTTTAACCTGTTCTGTGAATAAGTTTGACTTTTTTTCTTGACTCTTGCTTTCGTTTGTTCTTCGCAAAAATGCTGAGACACCTCCTTTCTCTGATTTTATAAACAAAGATAATTATTGTTATTATGTCTACCTGTGATTATTAAAGGAAATGAGTCTCTGCACTGTTACATGTTAACTCCTTGGATTTATCTTTTTATCAGTCTTCAGAAAAAGCAACAACCGGCCATGAAAGCATGAAGTGAAGCTACCGGTCGTTTGATTCTGTCTCTTTTCTCCGGCTGTATCAGGTCAGCGTGAACGCCACTCCTCTGTGCATTGAAAGGGGCGACAACAAAACGTCCCACAAGCCCCTCTACCTGAAGCAGGTGTGCCAACCAGGACGTAACACGGTGCAGATCACAGTTACCGCCTGCTGCTGCGTGAGTCTCCTCTTTCCGCTTTCTGTTCCCACAATCCCCCCTTATGATATCTCACAGATGAGATCCCGTATTGAGCACGTTTTTTTCCCCTCCTCTCTCTCCGTAGTCTCACCTGTTTGTGCTGCAGCTGGTCCACCGGCCGTCTGTGCGGTCGGTGCTGCAGGGTTTGATGAAGAAGAGACTCCTGCCGGCCGAGCACTGCATCACCAAGAGTGAGAACAAAGCCACCTTCTAATTTAGCGCAGTTCTACCGTTTCACCACTAGATGTCACTGTTGTTGTTTAGCTTAAAATGAAGGCTTCATAGTGATGGTGACATGAAGTAAAAACTAAGCTTCCTGCAACAATTTTTAATTTCTAAATGAACTTTCCACATCCTGAAGTCAAACCAAACAGTTTAACTAATTAGAATTATTTTAATTTATATCAATATAATTTACATTTATTTTACAGCCGACCAGCTACAGATCTTTAGCCCTTTTCAGACTGCAGCAAAAATACCGTAACTAAGCTCAACCATCATTGTGTCTTTGTACATTCAAATTGATTCCGCCATGGCGTAATATTGGTGTCCCAGGCTGTGAATTCACATAGTGTTTTGGCGTTGCTGAATCACGTCACAGCAGGAGCTCCACATACACACAGTCAGACATGCACGCACACACAGCCCTCTGCTCCCTCTGTAACGCCTCTGAAGACGGTACAGAGGTGATCCCCTTCGATCACATTTACGCTTCTGTGACTTTTAGATTTAAGATGAAATGCACAGGGACGTAAATATCGTGACCTGAGATGGCAGTCTGAAGAGGGCTGCTGTCACGCTTGTGTCCACATTCAGAGGTACATGAAACGACTTAAATCTTTAGTCAGAGAAAAATATCGTGTGGATTTAACCTCACTTTGAATGTCTACATGTAGTTGGTGCAACACAGAGGCTGGAAAGTAAACACGCCTTTTTTATAGGAAAAAAAAAGGTAGAAGTGAGTGCTGCACTGGGTCAAAAAATGTAGAGGAATCAGGTGCTCTTCAGGAACAGGGGACAAACGTCAAAAAGCTAATAAAAAAGTTTGACTGTCCTGATGACAAACAAAGTTTGAAGTGTGGAGAGGCAGTCTTTAACTGAAAGTCTGAGGCGCTCTGATATCGTATACATTTTTTTTATTAAACAGGGATGTGTCTACGCGTTTCGACTCTACTGAGTCTTCATCAGGACATAATTGACAGAGATAAAAACAGGTGCTTAAATAGGATGTCATGTGACCGACGTGATGGTCTCATGATACATTTGCAACGTCTGATTTAAGCAGCAAACAAACACAGCAAAACATATTATATGATACAAGATACCTCAGAACTTGTTTAAGTACGGTATACCATGAAAAAAACATTACAAAATTCAGAATTTGTCAAAGACAATGCATATATAATAAAACACAGTGTGGAAGAAAAACCACCAGGACCGCTTCATTATGTGTTGAATCACATCTACATAGAAGTAAAGCTATAATGATGGTAAACACAAGACTGCACGGAACTGGAGGTGTAAAACACAGTTCAAGAAACATTAAGGCCTAACACCTTCCTTATGTTGTCGTTTTTTCAGTAAAGAGAAACTTCAGTAGCGGCACAATCCCCGGGACCCCTGGTCTTAACGGAGAGGACGGCGTGGAGCAGACGGCAATCAAAGTTTCTCTAAAATGTCCGATCACGTTCAGACGAATCCAGCTGCCGGCCAGAGGACACGACTGCAGACACATACAGGTAGAGTCTTAAACACACACACACATTAAGGTACTTTAAAAATGAACTCTCTCACACTGATGTCTTTTACGTTGCAGTGTTTCGACCTCGAGTCGTATCTGCAGCTCAACTGTGAACGAGGGACCTGGAGGTGTCCTGTGTGCAAGTACGTTAACGTGTTAAACCCAGAGGTACACTGTACGACTTCAGGCCGATTAAGAGACAACTGATTTTGAAGTGCGGCTGAATTTCAGCCTGATCACTCGTCAATTATCATGCAGTCTAAAGGCGGGAACAATGGCGGCTCACGGTCCAATCAGCTGCTCCTGACCGGTCGGATGAATTTGTGACGTGCTTAAAATTGTGGTCGGACGACCGTAACACTCGCACTGTGAGAGCAGAGCCACGAGCCTGAAGATTCCCCAACTTCAGAGCCTTATTTTTCCTGATTGTGCCTGCGAAAATGAAAGACGTCGTCTGAAATCACCATGGCAACATGTCTGTTTGAAGTGTCTTCCCCGCAGAGTCCAGAGGCTGTAGTCCTCAAACCAGACAGCCCGGGTTTGAATCCGACCTGTGGCTCCTTTCCCGCATGTCATTCCCCACTCTCTCTCTCGTCCCAGTGTCCGTTTCTATCCACTGTCCTGTCTCTCCAATAAAGGCTCAAAAAATAACTCTTAACCAAATAAAAGAATCGTACAGTGTACGTCCGTATCTCCTTACACCTTCTAATTTCATATTTTCTTCGGTTGTTATAAAGTTTAACATGAATTTATTCCTGTTCACAGTAAAACTGCTCTGCTAGAAGGTCTGGAGGTGGACCAGTACATGCTTGGGATCCTGGTCTACATCCAGAAGTACGTTTGATACGAGGACCTGAAGTCTCTTATTTATTTATTTATTTAAAGTCCAGTGACTCATCTTTCTGTTCCCTCCTCAGTTCGGACTACGAGGAGATCACCATAGACCCGGTGTGTGGGTGGAGGCCGGTACCCGTGAAACCAGACCTGCACATAAAGGAGGAGCCCGACGGTCCGGTGCTGAAGCGCTGCCGGACGGTCAGCCCGAGTCACATGGTCCTGCCCAACGTGATGGAGATGATCGCCGCTCTGGGCCCGGCGTCGTCGCCGTACCAGAGTCTGACTGCAGGGGGCAGGAACACACCGGACTACAACAGACCAGGTCAGATTTATTACCGGGGAGAGGATCCTGAGTTAGTTTGTGTTTAATCAGTTTATTTCAGTTGTTTTTACAAAAAGAGGCAGAACTGTCAATTAAATCAAAGGATTGTATTTCAAACATAAAATTTAAAACTCTACGTCAGAAACATGTTTTCAGCACTATGTAACTTTGGCAGCGGGCCAAGGTCATCTCATGATAAGTGCGTACGTCTGCGTACGTAAGCGCTAGTTCACACGGCAGCCTTCAGCTACAAAGCAGCCCGTTATTTTTTTTATTTTTATTTTATTTTATATACTTTATTAATCCCCGAGGGGAAATTCTGGTTCGCACTCTGTTATTTTAGAGACATGCTTCTCACACACACAGGCCTGAATCACACACATGCACAACGAGACCTGTGGACATGCATTAATGGAGAGATGTCAGAGTGCGGTGGCAGCCCACAGGAGGCGCCCCCTGAGCTTGTGGGGGTTCGGTGCCTTGCTCAAGGGCACCTCGGCAGTGCTCGAGAAGTGGTCTGGCACCTCTCCAGCTACCAGACCAACTTCCATATTTTGGTCCGCATCGGGACTTGAACCGGCGACCCTCCGGTTCCCAACCCAAGTCCCTACGGACTGAGCTACTGCCGTCTGTTAGCCCGTCTCTGTACTGTTTGATACGACGGCTGAGGCTAAGAGGAAGAAGACGCTGACGAATAAAGCTAAGAAGAGAGAAAGAGTGAGTGAGCGAGTGTACATCCCTGCAGATATTATTCAGAACAGATTGAGACGTAACGTTAGCCTGTATCGTTAGCCTGTATCTCCACATGCTAACAGTTAGCTAACAAGGGGCTGTAGACGCTAGCAGAGTCAGATTTGATCAGTAATATTACTGAACCTCGTCTGTCGACATGATTCTTTAGCTTCTCTCATGACGTCTTTGCCGTCTTCACCGCCCTCTGATTGTCAACAAACGCACGTCGTCTAAGAGTGGGAGGAGTTATTATGTGTTTTATGACAGTGCAGTTGCAAACAGAGAACATCAGTGGGCTGCTGAAGAGCATCAAACCAAATTCCCACATATTGTGGTTCTCAGCTGCTGTACCCTCAGGACACTCCACCAAGTACTCCATGAGAAACTGCAACCCAGATTTCAGATATATTGAATATTGTGCAGTTTGGATCTCAGACGGTACAAAACATTTGGCAGTACAATGAGAGGGAAAAAAACAGACATGCTTATAAAGTCCTTCATAGACTTCATAGGCACACACAACCCACTGAAAACCGCTTCGTGACCCACTTTTGGGTCTCAACCCTCCAGTTGAGAACCACAGCTTTAAATGAATAAATAGTAGATGCTCGATTCTTTGGACTTGTAAAAACATGTTGAAGGTTTAGCAGATGTTTGTTAACCTGCTGTAAACATCATGTGTGTGATCTAAATATAAACATACTGAACACAGGAGCACTCTGTAGCACCCGTCACTCAGCTCACTTTCTCTTTGAGGGGAGGTGACCCAGAACGATATCTCAAGCACCCCCCCCTCCTCCACAGCTGGAAGCCTTTTTTCTCCCATTATGCTCAACTTAAACAGAAGCTGCACTCGACCTGCTTTGATTCATTGTATTTGTTTTTGTTTTTGTCTCGTAGGGAGTCAGGGATTCTCCAGCCAATCAGGATTCACAGACTTCCCCAACACGCCTGGCACCCCGACTCTTGGAGAGTACACCTCCTCGGGACCTCCTCCTCCTCATCCGCTCCCCTATCAGTCTGAGCAGGTTAGACCCCCACCCCCCCTCTTATGTAACACACGTATGAGCAAACACACAGGACACATACATCCCTTTGTGTTTGTGATGTAGCCTCTGGTCACCATGACGACGATCATGCTCTGTGTCTATTCTGTTTAGTTCACTCTGGAGTTCCTCCCTGAAGGTTGAAAAAGCATCAGTGACAGTCAGAGCTAAGACCCCTTCACTTACATCACGGATAAAAACAGAGTCAGATGAACCTGTTATGCAACTCAAAGTGAGGAACATGTTGTTCTGAATATAATGCAGAGAAAAACTACTGAAACAGTTTTAAGGTCCCCCCACACGGCCGTTTTGGACGCCCCTCGGTTTGCCAGATATGAGACCAGTTATCAGGTCAAACCAACAGGTGTTGCAGCGATGGAAGCGGGCAAGAGAACTGGTTCAGATAGAAGTGATTTTACCCGACCTAAAAAGCCTCTGCATGTTTCTAATAAGCTCCACGAGCAGAAACGTGCTCAAACTAGGATCAATATTGGAGATGCTTTTGAAAAATGGAGAGAGGTTAGAACGCAGAAAGGTTTACAGACCGATGCAGAGCTGGCTAAACACTGAAGCTTCAGTGTCCACCACATAGCAACCTGCATGAGCATCGACTCTAGATAGGAGGGGGAGGTGGAGACAGCTCCCTCCAATGTTTTTATATTTATATACATATTGCTCCTTTAAGTAAAGAAAGTGAGCCCGCTAACAACAACAAACTGTAGATACAGAGAAATAAGATTTTATGTTCTGATTGTTTCACAGCAGTGACCACTAGCAGGCGCCTGTGATGTTTATTTTTACAACACAAACAGACGCAATTTTGAAATGTGAGAAAAAATGGGACCACTGTGGCTTATTGTGGGCTCAGAATGTTGCAGATATCAGCTGTCCACCTCATTTCCAGCAACAGGAGGAGAGAGCTGCAGCAAAACAAACATGACCCCGTGTTTGTTCTGCTGATACGTCACTTGGCTGAGGCAGCGCCTGCGCAGTGTTGTGGTTCAACCAATTTGGTCACAACAATTCTTTTGCTCCCTCCATTCAGCCTCTGCATCACCACCTGATCCACCTAGACACACACCCACTGACTCACACAGATACACACACACATTCTGCAGAGGAGGAGACAGGGCTTTTTCATAATAGACATGATTTATACATAAATATGACTCAGGGTCATAACAACAGGTAGTTGGCAGCTGAAAGAAACCGGGTTACATGCCACGGTGTCCAATTCCTTTCATTCTTGAGTTCTCCAGGAAGTTTTGGGGTTTTTAAGATCAGGATAAGGGCTCATCCTGGTTTCTGAAATCGGGATATGCACAAACACAAAAACGGGACACTAAAAAAACCTGACCAAAACAGGAATACACGCGTCCATGTAAACGTACAAAATGATTTCTTTGTGATAATAATACCGACCACTTTATTTAGCTAACCCGTCGCTCCTCTTGAGCTTCAACCTCTCATCCACTTCAGGCTCCAGAACACCAACATGGCGAGCGCCAACATGCAAACAGAGAGCTTCAAAAAGGCAGAAGACAGAGCGGTGACATCAAAGTGGCTTTGTTCAATATTTATACAGTCTGTGTTTTCATGTTCCTCCAATGGGTTCACCGAGCGCGCTCACATGCAGCTCCTCCAGGTGATGTCAGGACGGGTTCAGGACTCCTGACTGTCTTTTCCTTCTGGCTCCTGAGTCCAGTTAAGAGCTTTTAACATGACCTGAAGTAGACCTGTTAACTTCACTCTGTCTGTCTGCAGCAGCTGCTCGCTGTCTGCTGAAGGTTTTTACAGAAAGATTCAAATGTCACACACGCCTGCTGTCCTGACTCTTAAGAAAAGACAACGAGGATCACACTTCATGATGTGTGAATTTAATTTCATGTTTATTCCATTCAAATAAAAATGCTCTTTTCTTTATCTGTGTGTCTCCCTCTCTTCTGTCACCATCAGACGTCTCACTCTGGACGTATCGAACACTCCCATAGCATCCTCCAGCAGCACAGTTCAGGTGTTCATGGGAATCAGAGTCTCGGTGACACCGGCAGTCCGCTGCCTCAGCGGAACACCAACTCCCAGAATGCCCGGCTGCAGAGCGAAGGCTCCTTTGGCCTGGGAGGTCCAGGAGCACCTGGAGGAGAGGGAGCCGATCATGCTCTAGATGTGAGTGGAAACCATCTGATGATGTGTTCGGTTTAGTAAGACGTGCTAATCTTTTACAACCTGAACACCACTTTATTTCTTTGTTTGCAAGTTCAGCTTTGAGTTCTTTATGAAATAGTGAATTTCTTTGATTTGGGAATCTCACGAAAGTATCTAAAGTCAAAATAAACTTCTTTCAGCTTGAAACTCTTAGAATCTCAAAAGAGAGCTTCAGACGAATTTGTTAAATAACATCATGTTTGTTTGATCTGTACATAAACTGTATTTTAATATAGACGAGTTGATATACTGACTGCTTCAGGTTGAGGTTGGGTAAAACAAATGAGACTATATTAAAATGGGAAAATGTAAGTCAAAGCACTTTGCACACCGTTTAATGGTTAAGACATGCCCACTCACTCCTTGGTGCCATCAGCCGCAACATCACACAGTCTAAGATAGATAGATAGATAGATAGATAGATAGAACCCGAGGGAAATTCAAAGAGACACACACATAAACTGATTAGCATGTTTAGCTCGATAATTTAGCCATGAGCGACGACTCAAGAAGTAGCGATGACACTTTACTGACAGAAATGTGGTTTGAAGTCCAGACTACGACCAAGGCGGTCCAGAGCGGATCTCTTTGAATCATTAGCACAGACAGCGAGTGAGACAGTCAATGACGTGGACAGGGACAGGCAGGAGAGGATGGGGGACGTCTCTGATTGGTGGGGGGGGAGGGGCAATCGTGAGGCGATTGACGAGTTGACCCTGCAATAGTTCTTACCCTGTAACACTGTCTAAATCTAACTTCTTTTTTCTGTTTTTTATTCTTTACCTGTCTCTCCGTGAAGCTTCTTCCTGAGCTGACCAACCCAGACGAGCTGCTGTCGTACCTCGGCCCCCCCGACCTCCCCAACAACAGCAGTGACGACCTGCTGTCTCTGTTCGAGAACAACTGAGCGCCTTCACACGTCACTCCGCTCATCTTCCAGCTCGACCTCTCTGCTTCTGTCTGCTGTAGCCCCGCCTCCATCGGTTAAAAAACAGCACCGTCTGTGTGTGTGCGTATGTGTGAGGATGAATGTGTGCGTGTGTGCGTATGAGGATGAATGTGTGTGCAAGCATAAAGGGTTTCTGTGTGTCTTTGTCGCCCTGCTGTACTTGGACGTTGTTTCAGTGCAGATTTCAGAAGCAGGAGGGAAAACGTGAACACTGTTTGTGATGAAGGACTGAACAGAACACAGCACTGACTCTGCAGACCAGCATCTTTAGCTATAGCACAAAAACCACAGGCTGAAGGATGAGAAAATACAGGAGATCATTTAAACATTTAATGGGTAAAAGAAGGAGGAGTTTCAGACGTATGAGTACAGTGGTTCTCAAACCTTTCCTTTTTTCTTTTTTCTAGGAGTTGCAGAGAAAACTCCCATGATTCCCCGCTAGCCTCAACGTCATATTTTGTTATTGTAGTATTGATCGAGAGCCCCCTGGCGGCGGAATCTACATACTGTATCTTTAAGCCTGGACGCTGGAAATGATGCCAGAAAGTCAAAAACATTATGCACTAGTGAAATCACCGTGCGTATTAAATCAAAGCTGTTTTGTCTCATATTAAGTTCTACTTCACGT
This sequence comes from Tautogolabrus adspersus, assembly GCA_020745685.1. Lineage (NCBI taxonomy): Eukaryota > Metazoa > Chordata > Actinopteri > Labriformes > Labridae > Tautogolabrus > Tautogolabrus adspersus. Next base: position 15,111,767 of record CM036549.1, on the reverse strand, counting down.
TCTCACTGAACAGTTCCACCGTCTGTGAGGCAGCGATCGGATCTGACCTGCCACACCGGTTTGAAGTGTTGCAGCAGTTGTTGGCCTCATTGTGTCTTCTGTTGTACCTTGGCTCATTCATCAACCGTTAAAATTTACTTCCAGAAATTTCTCTCGCAGCTTTATTTAACACCCTCCGACCTCGAGGTGAACCTCCCAGTTTGGGAAACACTGTAGTACACTTAGACACTTGTGATGTTGTATTTTTCTTACTGTCAATGACTCCCAGGAGAAAAAAGTTTTACACGGTATTGGACTCTGTTCCAACTTTATTCATAAGAGCAACCTATCTGGGTACTTTGCCCAGCCGATGCAAGCCCCGCCTCTTTCCAGGTGAAAACATTCCATCTAAATGAATGGCGGTAAATGGAAAAGACGGGCTCTTAAAAGCTTAAAATAAGAAAACCTTTATGTTTAACAACCATATAGGAGCTTAAACCCAATAAGCAGTGGGGTAAACCTATAAGTGATAACTTTTCTGAACAGGGATTGGCATCATAAAATTAAAAAATAAACACATTTATTGGTGTACACAAGTGTCTCTTCGGTCTCTCTCTGTCAAACTGGACAAACGAGCCCAAACTGTTACAGAGGAGTCTTAACCTGACATCACACACCTGATGTGTGTACATTACCCGTGCTACCTGAGCGAGATCGGCACTTTAAATAGTATTTCTTTGTAATTGTTTCTGGCTGCGTTCACAGCTGTTGTCACTTTCTAGCCGACATTTATTCAAGCTAGGAAGCCCGCTCATAAATAAGCCAACGCAATCGTACACTAGGAATTCATTCCTTTCTTATCTCATGCTATCAAAATGCAACGTTAGCATTCAGCTACTTCTAACCCTTCATTTTAATTAGCTTACAAATACGTAAGCCAGCAATTCACTCCTTTCCATTTTAAACTTTAAAAAGCGACCAAATAGCAACGTTAGCATTCAGCCACTTCTTAGCCTACATTTTGTAAGCTAACACTTACGTAAGCTAAGTCCTTTCCATTTTAAACTTTGAAAAGCAACCACTAGCATTTAGCCAATTCATAGTATACTCTTACGTTATCTTGGAAACTAGCCTAGAAATAAGCTAATGCAAAATTTAGCTAGGAAGTTACTCCTCTTCTAGCTAGCAAAAGGTAACCATTCAGCCGCTTTCTAGCTAAAATCTACTTCGCAATGAGGTGGTTTAATGCTAACCATAGCTGAGTAGCTACTCAAATATGCTGTTTAAACTTCAAAATATGGCTTGATGCTCTTTGGATTTTCACTAATTCTTACAACTGGTTAATCTGAAAGCAGTAACATGATCATATTTTGTCCAGCTAACTTCTAAATATTTACGATTTACAACATCGGACACAGAAGGAAATTAGCTGTCGTATTTATGTTTCGCTTACTAGAAACATCCGTGTTGGTTTAAGTCATTCTGCATTTGGGATTTGTTGGCAGTAAGAAAATATACAATGTCTTCAAGGTTCTTATTTTATATATATGTACGATACGGGCAGTTAAAGGGGTCAAGTTTCTTTTGACTGATTTTTACTGATTACAAAATAAAGAAAAGATTCAATAAGACCTTTAAAAAAAAAAAAAAAAAAAAGCCCGGCCTGTGAATGCGATGCCCGGATGTAACATAGACTTCTTTCTTTTTTTACTCCGCTGAGGTTCATTGTATCTCTGACGTCCTTTGGCACTGTGAACGATATAAAACTCCTCTCCGTTACTCTCGCCCTCTATTGGGGGATTTTTCAGCATACTGTAAATGAGATCTGTGTGTCGTGGCATTTTCTGCCATTTGAGAGCTTTTAGTTTTGTTTTGTTTTTCGATTGTTTGACATGTATAACCCATCATGACGCCGGGTTTGTGTACTGTATAATCAGCTGTTTTCATTAGAGAACGTGTGTGTATCCAATGAATTGTTAACCATGGTCATTTTTATTGTTATTAGTTGGATAATGGATCATTGTGGGCACTGTATACATACAAGTATGTTAGAAATCTATACAGAAAATTGTACATCAGAAAACAGTCAGCTGACATTGACTAACACGGTTAAAGACGCAGATATTATTCTTAATATCACTTTTGAAAGCTGACGGTGTTTTCTACGAAGACTTGCTGTCCGACGTTTCCCGAGTGAAGGCAACGTGATATAAATGAAATGCTAATTGAGCTTCACAGTAATGTTATATTTGGAAACGATGAACTATTTAAGTGCAAATTTGCTACAACAAAAAAGCATTTGTTTTTTTTAAATGTGTAAACTATTCCACATATTTTGTAACACATTGTAATTGCCATTATTTTCTATTTATTTTTTAATCATAATCGTCATTGTACTTACAGTTACCTTGTCCCGCCCTGGATCTTCAATTCAGAATTAAAAAATCACTTTATTTGACTTTTTCCTGCTTTTTAAATTTCAACATTTAAAGGTCCAATCAGTAAGATGTGTAGTTAGTGAAATTATAAAGTGACCTTACTATATGATCAGACATTAAGGAAACATGCTATGTTGAAGTGCTGGCTTCTCTGACAACAATGCAGCAGCCAGTATGTCCTCCTTCTAACTTTAGATTCTGGTCCTGAATGGTCTGGATTTGTTTGGACCAGAGAAGGTAGGCGGTTTTAAGGCACCCCTAAATGGCCGTTTTGGACGCCCCTCTGTTTGCCAGATATCAGTCATCAGACATTTGAAACGTTTTACAGATCACAGGAACCTGGGAAATGTATTTTTCATTTTATGGTGACTTGAAGACAGAACTAACACCGAGCTGGCGGGCCACAGGAAATGTTGACAGGAAAATGGTGTAGCCTAAATAAAATGTGCGTCTGCTTCGGGCTTCCATAAAACATACAAAAATTTAAATTTTAGAATGTTTTCACAGATATTTAGAGGAGTTAAGTTATCCAGTGGCATAAAATACTCTAACTAATGTGGTATTTTAAACCCCATAAAACATTTTTTTAAATTGTCATGTTTTGATCGGAAAAGTACGGAGCCCAGGAAGTCCCAAAAAGTTCAAAAATAAAATAAAGAAATCTTGTGAGTACAAGTTATCTATTAGTAATATCAGTGTAGATTGGGTTGAAAGAACTGTAATTAAAGCTTAATACGATTTAATAATGATGATATTATTTTCTGTAAAACTTAAAACGTTAAGCATTAAAATGGTTACATAAAACCGTTTTGAATACATTTTCCAGCCCATTGTGAGAGATTTTTACATATAAAATGTACTAACCCTGCGTTAGTTAGTAACCCACTCTTATTAGCTCTTTTATGTTTATTAAACTCATCAGATACTTGAGATAAATTAGATTTTTACACCTTTTAGTAAACGAGCAGAAACCGGCCAACTCCGCTCTGACTGGTTGCCATGGCGACCTTTCACCAAGAAACCGCCCTTCACTCCCAAACCCCGCCTTCTCTTCATTCCTATTGGTTCATCCTCGCGAACGTTAGAAGATCCTCGGTTGTGATTGGCCCTCGCCTGTCCTTCCATCTGCGGTACATAGAGGCACACTGACTGAAATAGATTCAGTGTTATCACGGCGCTGTCAGGGAGCGTTTTTATTTCCGTTAAAATCGCCTTATAGAAGCGTTTAAAAGCATGGGAAACCCAAAAGTTTTCTTCGACATCACTATTGATGGAGCTAACGCCGGCAGGATTGTAATGGAGGTAAGATAAACAGCACAATATTTACTTTTTATTTGTTATTTATGACTTTTTTACTGTTTTAATCGAGTAACAGAGTAAATTGACATCCATCAGTGTGCTTTACTAAACACTTGCTAGCATTTCATAGCATGCTAACATTCATGTTACAGCGTCTTGAACTTCTCTCCTGCACCTTTAACGCCTTCTTTTTGAGAGCTCTTTTCATAGTTATTCATTTTATACCTGGATATAATAGGATTAATTACATAAGAACAGATAACAGCAATTACATCATAGAGAAATCCTCCAGAGTGCTGGGATGGAAACGCCCATCATCATCATCATGATGTTCTCATCAGCAGCAGCAGCTAGGCTACATGATGGAGCTGCAGTTATTTATAAAGAGCAGGTCAGGCTGTAAATCACAGGAGATGAAGCTTATCTAATGTGCCCTATCCTCAGAACACCATCACAATTACTTCATTAACTGTGTGGCATATGAACTGATCCAAAAGTATTCGGTTAAATCACGTATTTGATGCAAAATCTAAGTTTTTAGCCTCTGAAATGCAAACATCTGCTTGATTAATCTCTTATCTAATGTGATAGTAAAGTTCATATCTGTGTGTTTTTCGGGTTATATATTTTTTGACCATTAAGATGATTAATTAAATCCCCAAGCACAATATTTTATAGACAAAACACTGAACTTTGGAGCTTCTTGGGTTTTTTCATCAGCAGAAATTAAAAAGTTTGCCTGTATTTTTCACTCCTGTTGTCCATATTTGAGCCTTAAGACATTTTTTCCTCTAATTCCCCCTAACTACATCATCTTTGTTTCTGCAGCTGCGGGCTGATGCGGTCCCAAAGACTGCAGGTAGGTGAGCTTTGACATTCTAAAGCTTTGTTGTTGTTGTTTTCGTCTCCAAAGACTTCATTCAGATCCATGTTTGGTCGGTGGGAAATGATGCTTACTCGTTAATCCTCAGCTGAGAGTTGCTTCTGAATGTGGGTCGAGGCTGTGGTTGCAGCAGGCTGTGAAATTATTCATCAAAAGAACCTGAATGTCAGTGTTCCCAGAGAAACAAAGAGATCCAAAAGTGAACTCTTAGAAGACGCAAAATAAAGCACTTTACTTCACGAAGGAGCGGACAGCAAACAAAAACAGAAATTCACAATAAAATCCTAAAAGACCAAAACAGGAGAGATGGAAATAACATAATTAAAACATAAAATAAAAGTTAATACAGAAGATAAAAATAAAATATGAAGGAATTAAAAAATTAAAAACAAACTCATTTAAAAACAATGATAAAAAAAAAAAAGTCCCAAAAGTTTTCTTGAGACGCTTCACAAAGAGCAGGTTAAAGACCTTACTCATTGTCATGGTACGAAAGAAAAATGGGATAGTTGGAGATGGGATAAATTGCAGGAAGGATTTCTCCTTTGTATTCCTCACGTTCATGTTGTCCACACTTCCTTGGCTCTGTGTTGGAGGTCAGAGAAGGCCGTGCATGAATGAGGACGGTGGTGGTTGCCCGATCATCGTTGAAGGTTGGGGAGCTCCGTCTACTCGAGAGTGTGTAGGTGTGACCAGCTTCTGCTGCCGGGACAAGGACTCCTGGGCTTTTCAACACACTGACTCCAGCGACAAACAGAAGGGGGGCGGCGTCCATAGCAGCTGTATGGAAGTTGGCCTGGTAGCTGGAGAGGTCACTTCCTGAGTACTGCCGAGGTGCCCTTGAGCAAGGCATTGAACCCTCAACTGCTCTGATGCGCGTGAAGCATCACTGTAGGACTCCGTTTCTGTCCTACATTTGTTAGAAATATGACCCCATTGTCACTCGAGAGAAAAATGGCCTGTATCCTTAGTGCAAATAATATGGAATGCATCTTGTTCTGTTGACATTTTCTCTAAAGCTGGGGCAGGATTCTTTACATTAGATCAGATGTTTATTATCATCTGCACAGGTGACCAGGTGCAGGACAGAACAGGTACGTTGTGTTTGTGCACAAAGAAGTGAAAGTAGAAGAGCGATATCAAAGATGAGAGAGCAGAAACATAAATAGAATTTAAATCACAACAAATATACAGTGTACAAAAGACTTTACACATCAGTGATGTTTCCTGGGTTCATGGGGTGTTTCGGGTCTCGCAACATCATACACCCTCGCCCAGGTGACCCAGCAGGGGTTGATCAGTCCCAGCAGCATTAGGCAACGGATCCCCCCCTTTCTATCCACATCTGCCTGGAGGCTTTCTCTGCTGCCTCTGTTTCAGTCCTGATGGCTGTTCTCCTCAGCGACCCTCTCATACCCAGCAGGGTGTAGACTCTGTGGAGAGAGCGGCCTGCAAAGCCTCTGCTGCTTACCTGAACCGGGTAACAGTTTGCTCTCCACCCTCGTTTACAGCTATCCTCAAGACGTCCCTGGTATTTGGCCAGCTTCCTTTCAAAAGGAAGCCCCTTCAATGCAATCCTCCCAGGCCACAGTCAATCCTATCAGGGCACGCCGTCCTGAGGCCTCTGATAAAATGATGATACGTTTCTGCATCATTGCATCAAAGGAGACAAACGCTGTACAGTAAATTAAAAATATGTTGTCTTGAGAATCTTGCACATGAGATTCTTTCACATCTTGTTATTGCTTTAATCTTAATTTCTCGCTAAGCTGCAAACACTGAGGGTTCAACGTTATTTTCATATTAACAATCTGCCTTTCACTCTATAGTATCTCTTAAAAAAACAATTCTTCTCATTAATACCTGAGACCAACATGTCTTTTATTTTGATCCTAAAGAGGGAGCAGAGACGACTCATTATGTTTCTTCAGAGTTCACCAGGAAGCGACCTCAGTCAGCAGTCGAGGATTGATTACTGAACGAGCTCACTGGGAGCAGTGGAAGGGGCTTAAGGAGTGAAAGGGTCCTTTGGGATCATATCCTTAATAATTAATCACGGTTGGTATAATTAAGATGTGCAGAGGAGAGTCGGTGTGTTTCTGCGGTGGTAGGAAGCATTGGATCGGGGTGAGGATGTCTTATGGACTCATTATGAAAGCTTCAACGAAGAGAAGCAAGGTTTCACCTACAGACACTTAAAAGGACTACAAGCAGACGCAAAAGGACTACAAATGCCATGATAGCTGTAGTTTAGAATACAAAGCAGTATTCTAGGTGCAGGATCAGATTCAGAAACTGCGTCTTTCATTAAGCTGTGATATAAACCTGGACTTTATTTTGATGTGAAGATTATCTACTGACTGACATTATCTTTACAGAAAACTTCCGTGCTCTGTGCACCGGAGAGAAAGGGTTTGGCTACAAAGGCTCTTCGTTTCATCGCGTCATCCCTAAATTCATGTGTCAGGTACAGGGAAGACGAGAAGATATGTCGTGTGTTTAAAAAAAGAGAGCTGGAAGTCAGAGCGTTTTTCTTTGTTCTGCAGGGCGGGGACTTTACCAACCACAATGGAACCGGAGGCAAGTCCATCTTCGGGGAGAAGTTCGCTGATGAGAACTTCCAGCTGAAGCACAAAGGTCTGGGCACACTGTCCATGGCCAACGCTGGGCCCAACACCAACGGGTCCCAGTTCTTCATCTGCACGGCCAACACTGACTGGTGAGCTCCACACTCGCTGACCCACATTCTGCTGCATTCATCGCCTGTTTCCGTCTGTTTCAGGCGATCCCCTCTCATACTAATCAGCTGCTTTCCTCTGCAGGCTGAACGGGAAACACGTGGTGTTTGGAAGCGTTGTGGAGGGCATTGATGTTGTCAAGGCGATGGATAAACAAGGCACAAAGAGCGGCACTCCTAAAGCCAAGGTTGTCATTGCCGACTGTGGGGAACTTAATTAGTGCGACACAGCTCCTTCAGTCCGGCCTGTGTCCGTCAGACGTCTCCTCCACGTTCACGTCGACGTCAGTAGAAAAACACCCGAAGGACCCGAATCTCTCACAAATGTTTGTCTGTGTTAATATTGATCCTGTGATATTTTGTACCTCTCAGTCTGCTCTTTAACAAAATCTGAATAAAGTGTTGGTGACGGTGTAAATAAATCAACCTGACAGCTCACTCTGTGCTTTAAAGAACACCCACATCGCCCTTCAAGTTAATAACCACAAATTATCGGCGTTATTATTTTGTAAACAATGCAAAAATACGTTTTTTTAAGCACTCAAACAGTGAGGTTAATTTTGATGTTATTGCTGTTCACACATTTAGCCACAAGGGGTCATTATAGAATAGAATAGAAAGCCTTTATTGTCATACAAATACAGAAGCCAGGCTCTCGAGTAGACGGTGATCTTGCACTACTACCACCCGACGTCCCTGATGCCCAGCCACCACCATCGAACTGTGTCGTCCCCACAACCTCCTATCCTCCTTTCTGTTTAACCTGACTGCCCCAACTACTGACACTGACTAGACTTGGCATAATGATTATTTAAACAGAAGTAGTGGAGTGTGAACACCAATGTGTTATGCAACCTCACTTCCTTCTTAATACTGCAGGTTTTAGTAACTCGCCTCTGCTGATTGGTTAAAAACCTCTGACAGTCCCACCAAACAAGGAAAGAAGTTATTTCAGCCTTGAAACCATGCAGAGCGAAAAGGTGCACCGTCTTCTCCCCATCCACCTCCTAACCTGCGTCACATTTCCGTGTCTGCCCTGCACACTCTCATGTCAGCCTATCCTTGTTTTCGCGCCTTCCTGTTTGTGCTTCTCCAACCAGCCTGGACCTGTATCTGCCCTCCTGTATGACTTTATAACGAGCGGCTGAAATCATTCTGCTGTCTCGACTGTCCGAAGGGATCTATCTCTTTTCCTGTGCATGGGCATGTATGAAATCAATCGGTACTTTTACTCCACTTTTACTGGTGTTGATCTTGGCGACTCTTTTAGACACTGCAGTACCTCCCTTCTCTTTGCATCCTGTCATGGTTAGGACCTTCCTATTCTTCTGAAGTGCTTTTTTACACCGCAGGTCACACCTACACATTCACACACTGATGGTAGAGGCTGCTGTATAAAGTGTCTGTCAGCATTAACTCATCCATTCATACACATTTACACGCCCCCGACACAGCAGCGGCAGCAACTTGGGGTCAAGTGTCTTGCCCAAGTACAAATCAACATGTGGCTGCAGGAGCTAGGGATTGAACCCCCGATCTTCTGGTTGAGAGACGATTGACTCTACCAACTGAGCCACAGCCGCCCGTAGACTTTTTGTAAGTAGTGTTGGGAGAAAAATCTGATCCTGCTTTCTTTTATCAGTTAAACAAATCACTCCATCTCAATCTTAAAAGGTTGTTTTATCAGCCTGCTGTGGCTTCGCTCTTCTCCTGAGCAGTAAAAGGTATACAAAATCTTCTCACTGATGATCTCGATTGCTTTTCGTTATGGTCATATAAGACCTCTTCACATTCGCACCCAACTCCTAAAAAGTGTGGACGCAGACAGCCTTTTTTTCACCCTTACAGTAGTTTGAATTTTTACCACCAACCCCCTAAAATTTCCACAAGAAGTTGGAGAGAGCTGATGGGTGAACACGGCAGGTAATACTCAGGAAATTGTGTTCACGATGATCGTTGGATGAAGCTTGTCTTTTCTGCCAGCCAGTTTGTTCTTTTACACTCTTTCGGTAAGTTTTCAACCCTCAGTACCTTCCGTGTCTGACAGAAGATTTCTCACTTCATTGCTGCTTTCACACTTGCAGAAAACTCCTGAAAAAATGATATTTCCAGGAGGAGCTGCATGTGTGAACGCAAACAGCTGAATGTTTCTCTCAGACTTCACCCGGAGTTTCTCCTTCAGCCTCCTCGTATTAATTCTGCAGAAAGTCAGTGAGCTGATGTGAGAACGCAGCAGGATATAATCAGGAGAATTCACCTCAAGCGAGTGAGAGGGGGTGGTGACGTTTATTCCCTGTTATCGCGGCACGATCATAGACTGTCTGCACGCCACCTCTACGATCTCTGTGCTCTAATGAACCTGCTGCATTCTGTTTCCTGTTCTCCAGTATGTTCTTGTCCACTCTTTAGTTCAGATTGTGATTCTGTTGAACTACACGTAGCATTGATATAAAGACAAATATTCTCATTATATCGTCGTATAGGGGACTCTGTTTAATCGTCTGCCACTTTTGCATTGTTATTTTTACTTCAAGTCTTACCTCAGGAGACCCACCGCCCCCCTCATGTCCTGCATCGATTATTTCTTATGTGAGGGGCATGTGTGAAAAACCTTGTCAGAAGGATTTTAGGAGCAGTCCTCTTGAAATTCTCTGGAAATATTCCTGAGTGCATGTGTGAAAAGAGGTATAGTGGTATCAGTATTAATTTCAGTCTGTTTCATAACCTGCTGAAATCTCCTCACAGGAGCATAAAATAAAGGATTTAAGTTATTCCACTCTTAGTCATGATACTTTTCAAATTCGTAGATACGTGAAGGAAACAGCCTCACTTCTAATCTCTCTTTATAAAGACCATTAAACCTCATCCAGTACTTTTGAGGAAGTTGATTCCAACACGTCTGCACACGAGTTCTTTCACAATGCTGAGCTGCACCACAGAAACCTGTCAGATGAGTCACCGCCCCGCCTTCGACTGATCGCCCTTCACAGGAAACCCCACCCTTAGTCTCTCCTATTGGTCTGTTCTCAGGCCTTTCAGAAGAACCTGGGCTGTGAATGGTTGTTGGCAGCCTCTACTCCACCAACGTTTAGACATACATGATTACAGACATAAAAACATCTCTGAGGCATTGTCTGGGATTCCTTCAGGTGCTTTTCTTTCATATCCGTCTCACAACTAGTTCAAAGACATGGCAAAGACAAAAGTGTTTTTTGATATCACTGTAGCTGACGTGCCGGCTGGCAGGATTGTAATGGAGGTAGGATCATTCTTTGACTATTTACTAAACATTTCTTACTTCTCTTTGTTTGAGGTTTGAAACCAGCTGCAAGAATATCTTTGACATGGATTTGTGTGATTTTCAAAATGTTTGTGTTTTGCAGCTACACGCTGATGTGGTCCCAAAGACTGCAGGTAGGTGAACTTCATTAGTAACCCTGCATGCAGAGCCTCTGCCCGGGCTTTTTCCACACACCCAAAATAGGTTCATGTTTGGTTGGGATTTTTTTTTCTACTTGACTGTGGGGGGAGGCTGTGGGTGAGGCCGGATTTAAGAGCCTGTAGAACCAGTTGCAGAGCCAAATGAAGGTGCCACAGCTGCTGTGATAAAGTACGAGAGAGAGAGAGAGAGAGAGAGAGAGAGAGAGAGAGAGGTAGAGAGAGAGGGAGGGAGAGAGGGAGAGAGAGAGAGAGAGAGAGAGAGAGAGAGAGAGAGAGAGAGAGAAGAAAAATAAACAGGAAATGAAAAAGCATTGGTCATTCCCATCAAGGGGGATTGACAGGAATACGTTGTTTGCTCTGTCTTGTAACCTTTATGCAACTTCTAGCAAGAATAAAAAATTACTAGTGTGCAGAGATTTTGTTGTTCCATTTTCGCCCTTTACATGAATGCATTTTCGTGCAGTTTCTAATCACTCACAATGAATTTTCCTGAATATCAGCACATTCCGACTTTACATGGTTTACCAGGGGGCTGAAAGTTTGGGTGACAATTTTATCCATTTGTGTTCACTTTTGCAGCCCATCCCAGAAAATTTGGGGAGTTTTGTTTAAGTGTGCAAAACACTGTTACATTGACGGCCAGGTGCACAAAGGATGCACCACACCCCAGCTATTGATTTAGTTTGAGACCCCCAGGTTAAAGCAATGATTTTTATTTATTATTAGTTTTTATTTTAGTTGGTTTGGTGTTTTCATTAAAGGTCACATATCCTCCTCCTCTTCAACCAGTGTAAATAAGTCTCAGAGCTCCCCAAAACATGTATGTTTAGTTTCTTATTCTAAATCCACTCTGATCCTGTATTTGATCATGCCTATAAACCCCTCTATTTCAGCCCTGCTCAGAACAGGCTGTTTCTGTGTCTGTAGCTTTAAATGTAAATGAGCTGTGTCTGACCACGCCCCTCTCTGGAAGGGCTTGGGTGGCTCGGGCTTTCTCGCTCCATGCCTTATTGTTTACGGTGAGAAGGCAGACTCAGAGGGCAGAACAAACACCTAGCTGTGAGAGTGTCACCCAAAAATAGTTAGGAATAAAAAGTCTGAAAATGTTTAAAGTGGTTTAAAAGCTTAAGGCATAATATTAATTTCGATGTGTAATGAAATCAGATGAAGAGTGGGAGTGTGTGTGAGAGAGAGAGACGTCACTGAGTGAGGCAGAGAAATATGTAACTTCACAAAGCTAATGGCTCTGCTCAGGTTTAAAATATAAGTGTGTGTAAGAAAGTAGCCCCCTTTGAACAGGCCTTCATACAAGGTATGCAGTGAGGGAAGTTGTTCTGGTGTATGTTGTTGAATAAATAATGTATGTAGTTGATGAATAAAAAGTCTAGATTTTTTTACATTTCAAAAATCGCAACTAGTTTTTCAATTTTAGCTTGCTGCCGCAATTTAATTGCAAAAAAAACAGTCTAAAAACATCGCAACATTCATTGCAATTTTTTTTGAAAAGCTGCCGTGAAATCAGGCATTTTAGGCCACAACAATCCCCCAAAAAGTGTGCAAAATCCTACATTTGGCATAATATGTGACCTTTAAGTTTTGCAACTGTGTTTCTTTACAGAAAACTTCCGTGCTCTGTGCACTGGAGAGAAAGGTTTTGGCTACAAAGGCTCCACATTTCACCGCATCATCCCAGGATTCATGTGCCAGGTTAAGTGAAGGCTTTAGACTTCAACAGAGCTTAAACATTTTAATACCCTTGCAATGTATGCTTTATTATCCCAATTTGTGTTCCAGGGCGGAGACTTTACCAAACACAATGGAACCGGGGGCAAATCCATCTACGGGGAGAAGTTCGCTGATGAGAACTTCCAGCTGAAGCACACTTGTAAGTACACCCTGTCCATGGCGAATGCTGGGCCCAACACCAACGGATCCCAGTTCTTTATCTGCACGGCTGCAACTGACTGGTAAGTTAAAATGTGAACCATGCATTGCTTGTTTAGGGTTCAACAGTGTCCGGATTTTTAAGGAATTTGACTTTCCTCCTCAGGCTGGACGGGAAGCACGTGGTGTTTGGCAAAGTTGTGGAGGGCATGGATGTTGTCGACAAAATGGAAGCCAAAGGCACCAAAGGGAATGGCAAGCCTACAGCTGTGGTTAAAATTACCGACTGTGGACAAGTTTAATACAACTGCCTACTTTCTTCTTAGAGATATCTGCAGTGTCCGTAGAAAACAGAATGAACCAAATTTCTTCTTAAAAAAATGTGATCTACTGTTTTGATATTCATGGTCTCACAATTTGTGATCTTTCCTTCAGGGATGTCATTGGTTAGAAAAATCTAAATAAAAATATTTGATCCTGTTGGTACTTCTTTAATCTTCAAATTAAAATAAGCAAAACCTGGGGCTTGGGAACAACTTGGGATCCCCTTAAGAGGATCTAGAAAACATTGTAGGGGAGCAGGACGTCTGCGGCAATAAGTGTATTCTGTATCATTATGTGACCTTTAATAATATAAAGCATTGATGCTAGTGAAAATACCATAGACCGTAAGTATTAATGGACGAAGCCTGAGTGACGTCACCCGTCTGTTCCTGCAGGGGGCTTTGGAGTCCCATTGATGGCGGTCTCCATGCTGGAAATCCTGCCTCACCCTAACTTTCAGCCAACCTAACGACAGGCTGACTAAAACGATTTTTCAATAATAAATAATCAATAATAAGCGCTGCTCGATAAAAACCAGGTACAACAGTTATGGGAAGTCTTTTTATTTAGATTTAGTACAGAATTTATCAAATGTTCGTGTTATTCACAATAAAAACACCGAAACAAAAGACCTGACGTACACAGAATTAAGGCATCAACATCTCCTCGAAGAGAGTGATACAAAAATAAACTCAAAAGAATTCAAGCTTTACTTTTAAAAGATCTCAGTAAGAAAACAAAGATATCACAAGAATATAAAGAGGAATGGAGACCGACAACCAATCACGGCACAGGAAAACCACAGATACAACAACTGGCGGATTGGATACAGCACAGGTAAAGATCTTAATTGTTGAGACCCCGTCCAGAATATACTTTTCGGTTGTTTTTTCTCCTCATTTTTAATCGAAAAGCTTGAGGAAAGCTTTGGTAAAAAGGCAGATTCTGCTACATGACGACATCATTGTATTCACGAGTTAAATACGACCCTCTTTACTGACAGAAGACATAACGAGGTGAGATCTGATGTGTCGATTTGTGACTTCAGGAGTAATTCTACAGTTTGATCTAAATATCGTACAAAAAGTGCCAATCAAAAATATCCAGTATCTCCTCAAAGTACCCGATACAGGGGTCTAATTTGGCCTCTTGGGTCGTCCATTGGTCCCCAAGTAGCCAGCTGTGATTAAAACGAGTATTAAGTTTACACATATTGTTCTTTATACTCATGATAGTCGTGTCCTGATAGTTTGCTGCTAAAACTTGATTTTCAAGGCTACATTACAAAACGTTTTTTTAAAGGAATAGTTATGACATTTTTTTAAATAATTGCCTATCTTGCTAATAGCTTAGCTTAGCATGAAGATAGGAAGCGAGTCAAGACCACACTAACCGAGACCAAGACATACCCGAGGCTGGAGAACCGAGACATTTAGGGATCCAGACCGAGTCCAGACCAAGACCAAGACAATAAATATCTCTGAAATATCATCATCTTGTGTTCAGGGGGCGTGTCACTCACTTAGAGCGTAACAACGAGAAGGTTGCATCCGTAACCGGGGAATAAAAATCAGGTTACAAATAAATTTAAGTTATTTGTTCTTTTAGAAAGAGGCGTTTTCCTTCTAATCAAGTAATGACGTGGAAAATATCCAATCAGTGTTGGTCTTGATCGTTCTTGATTTGAAAATCTGGAGTCCGCCAAATCTGAGACCGATTAAAAATGCTTTTGATTCCTTGACCTTCAAGTGGTCTTGAGACCAAGACTGATTTGGAGTACTTCAAGCATCTCCAAATGCTCATATGTCGATTAGCGATGATTTAAGGTGTTTTGAGATTACTAGAGGAAGCCAGGCTAGCTGTTTCCCTCTGCTTTCAGTCCTTATGCTAATCTAATCTAAGATAAGCTAATAACCTCCTGACTCATCTCATACTTCGTGAACAGCCAATTACAGAGGCGTAAATTTCCCCCAGAATTCAACTAAAACTTTAAACATCCTCAAAACTGTACATATGAACTTATATTTACAATTTTACGCTCGTGAGCGGAGACCCCCTCCGCTCACGAGCGTAAAATTGTAAATATGAAGTTCCTCACTTTCCCCCTTCACTCGTTATTTCGTGAAGTGGCGTTAAAACAGCACAGACAAACACCACAAAGTCACGATAAAATCTTTACGAAGTGATACTTTGAGGTAATCATTAATTAAACAGAGGAGGGTGTCAGAAATGCTGGCTTAAATTTCAGCATCGGATCTTCTGTTGTTTTTCGTTAGCGTGAGAACGTTAGCCTCATTTGACATCGAGACAAAAGAGCGGACTTTTGCAAGAACCCGCGTGCAGCACAGAACGCCGCACTCTCCTGTCGTCTCGGCAGCTAGTAGCTTTTGCAACGGCACAATTTTGGTATTTTTTTTACCCCACTGCAGGTTTACTCTAAATACTTTATGCGCTGGCATGTTAAACAAACACTTTGAGTGCTACTCCGGGCGGCTAACAGTCACTGTGAAGGTGAAGTCAAACACCAGATCAGAAGTCGTTTAGTGTAGTGTTGGAGTACGATGATTCTAAAGCACCATTTGGACTAGATTTTTGACTCTAGGGAAGGCGGGGTGATTTTCGCATCGTCTACGCTCGACTGGTCAGTGATACGAAGCCAGCCTCAAAAAATTTAGTCAAAAATAGCAACAAATGCTTTTCTTATCGAGACTCTAAGAGACTTGAGTCGATCTAGGGTTAGAGCTCAATAATGTCATTTACCTGTAATACTGTCCTTGTTCCAGTATTCATAGCTTTCATGTGACGTCACACACTTACCGTACAGATCCACTGGTTCCATTATGGAAAGGCTTTCTACTGCTGCACGCTACGAAGACGTTATCAGTCTCATTTGCTACCTACGTGCTGTAAACCGTTTTATTTGTAAGTGAATGTGATGCAATCCTTAGTTTCATAGTTGTAACAGGATGTGGCTCGTCGAAGCGGCTGCCATGACAGGCAAAACATGTTTATCGTTGCCGTGGAAACACCAGATGTTACGTCTAAGACTGCTGCAGAAGGGAGCGTGAGCTGCTACCGAAAGCTGCCGTACCGAGTAAAAATGCTTTCTATACTGAGACGAGACCGATCAAAAGGTCTCGAGACCGAGACTGATTTCGAGTACCTCATCGCTATCGGTACCTTCATCTTGTTTTCCTAGCTTTCCCGAGAAGCACAGTGAATGTTTCATACCTACGACCCCCCCCCCCCCCCCCCCGTGAGGGTATCCAGTCCAAATGGGCTTTCATCTGTTGTGTACTGGATGAAGTTCAAATCATCAAAAACAAATCTTGAATATCAAAATCCACACTGCATGTTTCAATGAGCAGAGAGTGAAAACTCTGTCATATTATAATCATCAGGCTACATAAGTGTGCTGGTTCAGACCTGGGCCACAACTAGTGTGAGTTGTTCTTAATGACACTTGCTGAATATAAAAAAGTACGCTGGGGGAAAACCTGCAAACACTTCACGGCCGGGGGGGAGAATAATCTTCTTTGTGAGCACAATATCCGGTTTACTTTAAATTAATTTAAGACAGTTGTGAAATAAGCTCCATGTACGTACATCAAACCGAAACACTTTTTTATATACTGACGCTATTTTTAAATACTGAAAGAAGGTTTTTCCTAAAGCAAGAAGAAAAGAAGTAATGACTTTAAGCAGGGTTGGTAATTTTCAAAAACTAGCATTATTTTGAAAGTAGCATTCCCTCAGTGCTCCGTCTACACCCCCTCCCCTCTGTGCTCCCTCAAAAGCCACGCCCCTCACTTACATGCACGAGCGCCGTTGCTCCAGAAGCAGACCTCAGCTCATCGCTTGCATTGTGTAGAAACTACGTCGTCTCATGTCTCATTCAGCGGGAAGTAAACTCACAGTATAAACTCTGTCATCGGTGATGTGCTTTGAGTGTGGGCTCGTGCATGCATGGGGTAGAGAGCGAGCAGGGAGACAGGGAGGCGTGATTGGTTCATCAGATTGGTACCTCGTGGCAGACATTGGTCGAAGTTTTTACAGGCTTACAACTGCTACAGATGATGGATTTTCTTCGTTCCTTTTTCAGAGCACATGAGTTATTAATTTCTGTCAGGACCTAAAGACAATTTCAACCAACATCTTAAAAAGTGGATCTGGAGGAAATTACCAACCCTGCCTTTCATGTCAGAAACAAACTTCCTTGTTTTTACTTGTCTGTTGGTGCAATTGTTATAAAACATCCGATTCAAGTGGAGCGTAATGTTTTGAAGTTTGATTAACACCTTTATTAACGGACGAATGATTGAGCTCTATACCCGAGAAAAGAAATGTTATGATGTATTTTTAGGTTTCTGTTCAAGTTTGATTTTATGAATCCGTCCTGAAAGTTTTCTCTGGAGTTTAACCGTCAAGTGCTCGTGTTTTTCAGAGGCTCAAACTTTACAAAAATAAACAAATTAAAATAACTTAATGACAAAAACACGATTTAAATCTGAAGATATCGGCTGAGCGTTGCAATCGCATGCTGCTACAGAGGCCTGGTCTCAGAAACCTGCGTGTTGCTGCTAATTTGGCTCCATTATCTCCCTGATGTAACCAGACCAGCTGCTACCTCCAGGTGTGTGTGTGTGTGTTAGTGTCCGTGTGTTTGCGTGTGTGTGTGTGTGTTGAGGGGGTTTTCAGCTCTGCTGTGACGTCTTACGGCTCTCTCTCAGGATGCCGTCCAGGCCGTTGAGCTGGCGGAGAAAGCCTCGGTTGGGGATGACTCCTCGGTGGTCCTTCACAGTTTTGATGGCCTCCACCAGTGTCAGGTTCTGTCTGATCATCAGGTACGCCAGAACAAGGGTCGCCGAGCGGCTCACTCCCACCGTGCAGTGGACTAACACCTTACCTGCACACACACGCACACACACACACACACACACACACGCAACATGACCTTAAATCATTTTCTCTTGTGGTGAACCATGAGAGAAAGGAGGAACCTCAATGCAAAGAAATATTTCCTCACAAAAGTTTTTAAGATGGAGTCAGTAGAAATGTTTGTAAACAACATTCAAACTGGGCCCCTCCTACTGGGCTCATTGCCACACTCACTGCAGGAAGTAGTGTGTACATTTACTGCTTGTACCTACACTGCAAGCTAACGCATGCTAGCACAAGCTATCCGCCGGTGTTTGTCACCTGCCTGTCCAACAGGAAGCAGACCAACTCCACGTCCACGGGTAAAAGCCAACACAAGGTTCACCCTCGTTTTAGAACGAGCTTTATCCGCTTGGTGTTTCTCCTCACTGTGATTATATTTTCATTTCTTTGCTGCTACGTCCACGTCCGTCATATTCACAGACAGGAGAAACATCCCGACTTTGAAACATCCTCCAGGGACGTGAAGGTATTCCTCTCAGATTTCACAACAAAGAGTCACCTCACAGCAAAGAGAGGAACACAGTTTCATACTTTAGATGACTCGATTTAAGAAGCAAACGTCTGAACTAGTCTCTTTTGTTGTCAACACAAAACAAATGAACAACCTGATGGAGTGAATAAAACTCACATCATCAGTTTGTTTTGTATGAACGTAGATTCACTGTCAACGTAGAATTAAAAACACATTTGAATTACCGTAACATCCGGATTTTTTTTTACATCCAGACCACATTTAAATATTTATTTTGGGCTGTTTGTGCCTTTATTGGAGATACAGGACAGTGGATAGAAATGGAAATCAGAGAGAGAGATTGGGGAATGACATGCAGGAAAGGAGCCACGGGTCACAACAAGGGGCACGCGCACTAACCACTGCGACACCAGCGCCCCAAGCCCCACTTTCAATACATATTTTTTAATCTAAAAAGTTGGCTGTGTGAGGTGTCGGTAGCCTAGAATTTGGCACCACGTACATACGCCTAAGCCCTCGAGAGCGGGCGGTCCAGGTTCAAATCCGACCTGTGGCTTCTTACTTCATTTCATTCCCTACTCACTCTCTCTCTCCGGTTTCTGACTCTGTCCTGTCTCTAAAATAAAGGCAGAAAAACTCCCAGAAATATGACCACCAAATCAGTATAAAATACTGACACACACACCGTCATGACCCTGAGTGCACGCAACCTGACCTTTTGAAAATTCATCCCCATACTACCCACATATTTTCCTGGGTGCTCCTAAGCTCTCACAGATTTTCTGGATCGTTTGTGGGGACGGCCTGCTGCTTTGCTTTGAATCTTTGCTGCGTTTGTATGAACATACTTTGTTGTTGTTTGAGGGTTATAAAGGATAAATTGATGCATATTCATCTTCAGACTAACCTCCACTTGTGAGGGCTTTGTGGATGAACTCGGCCGCAGGGTAGAAGTTGACGCTCATATCGAAGGTCGGGGAGTCGTGGGCCTCGATGCCGTGGTACATGATGTTCATCCCAGCGTAATACTCGGCTCCACCGCGCCATTTACTCTGAGCACAGTTCAGGATGTGTGTGATGCCAAGTTTGGCGAGCTCACGCCGGTCTGATGCGATATCTCTGCAGGGAAAAATGGTTATTTAACAACCTGTAGCCTACTTATTGCAACAACAGGTAGGAGGTAAAAAGCTCAATTAAATATCAAATCCAATGTTTTATAGTCATGAGTATTCTGGTAACTGGTTGGCTTGGTTACAGGATTAAAAATGCTGATATAAGGATTTTCTGAAATGCCAATGTCGGGTTAGAATGAAGGAATTTACTTCTGGAAGCAAGGCCGCTAAAAAAGGTGGGCGGTTATTGTTGCAACTGTCCCCAGTCTCCCCTATTTTAAGTACAGGTGAGTTTCTATCATATTAACTCACTGATCTCCGATGTACAGCCTCGGCCACACTTCGTCTGCATGGTTACACGCTGTTTTTCCCGTGCAGAGGAGCCTCTCCAGCTCGGACACGCTCAGGATTGGGGTTCCTCGCTCAGAGTCTTTTCGGTTTGGGGATCTGGAGCTGCTCCGGGACCGGGACCGGGAGAACCGGGACATAAACGCCATTTCATCTGTAAAAAAAATTGTCAAAATTATCAATAAAATATGGAAGAAAAATGACGTATTCTCTCTCATTAAATATTAAAGCCATGAACAATGAGAAAGGAGGAGAATAAAACGGTTGAAAAATCAAATGATGCGTTCAGGTAACTAATAATAACGGTCTCTATGATTTAAATATAATAACAAATTTACCTGTAGCTTCTTTTAGGGGAACATTAGTCGCTCTGTGACTGAAGCAACGCTCCTCTAACAAATACAATAAAAACACCCAGCCCCAGTATTTCCCCCTCCCTGACACCTCCATGTTTGTTTTATTTACCTGTGTTGTTTTATACCGCGTCTCTGTGGCGCTACAGGGCGAGCTCCTCCGCGGCCATGTTGGCTCATTTATCTGCTACGGGGAGGATGATGATGGGGATCAGCATCCCTCAGACATCTTCCACCGTCCTCTCCTCAACAAGTCCTCATTCAAGACACACGGCGAACAAACAGCTCCCGTTTTTAAAGCGACAAATACGCTCAGCTCACTTTAAAGAGCCTCACTGTGTCTTAAGTGGTAATAATGGTGCAGTAATTCTGATTATTTATATATATAATTAAAAAATGTTTATCATTCCCAACGTTAACGCTCAGTCAGTTGTGGCCTCTGTCGCCATCTGCTGGACAAATAATTAAACATGTTCTCATTGGGCGGGAAAACGTGTAAACAAGCTCGCTTCGAGGTGCGTTCAAGAGATGCTCTGGAACTTTCGCAAACCAAGCATTTCTTCTTAGTAAGCAGTTAACAACTAAACGTGGCTGTTGTGGGTGTTATTCCTTATATTATGTGGTGTTTTAATTCTCCATCCGTATGACCCAATCTGAATTTAAAGGTCCAATCTGTAAGATATCTACTGAATTAAATGATAAAATGACCTTACTATATGATCAGACATTAAGGAAACATGCTATGTTGAAGTGCTGGCTTCTCTGTCAACAATGCAGCAGCCAGTATGTCCTCCTTCTAAGTTTAGATTCTGGTCATGGTTGAGAACATTTGAGATTTATCTTTTAACATCAAAAGGGAGGGGAGGAAAGCGTAACACAGAAACACAGACTTTGACAGGAGATACCTGAAGGCAACATGACGTACAATTCTTGCGACGCACGTGTGCCCGTAGTAAGGTGGAGAGATGGCTGCGGACAGGCTTCAGTTTCATGAAATGGGCATAGACGACCGTCTTTTAAAGGTAATTTTTAATCTGAATGTCACAGAAATGTGAAATAAACTTTAAATCAATCGTTGAATCGGCAGTTTAAGAATAAAAACCGTGTCCAAGTGAAGAAAAGTCGAAGTAAACACAGCTGGAGTTCCGGCTGTGTGCGTCTCAAAACTGCTGTAATGTGAAGGAAAAGGCCTAAAATTTTCTTATTTTGCTTTTTTATTCGTATAGTATAGTTTTTAAGTAGTTAATATTATCACTGTCAAACTGATGTAACAAGAGTTTGGTAATACGCTGACAATAATGACTTTAATGGCTGTTATTACTATTTTTAGACGTATTGATCACAATTTTAAACATGCTAAGAATGGATAAGTGTCACTATCAGACATGGTTATGAAGTTTGATTTCTGTGAGAGCTCAAACATTTAAGGAAACTGATCTTTATCGATTTCGGTCTAAAATGTATTTCACATTCAACCAAATAATAAGGTCAGGCAGGGTCAATAATAGGACTGCTAACTCGTATAGAAGTCAGAAATATAATTTGACGGGTTACATTTCTTCATATTATAAAGTATAGCTATAGGGATGTTAGCCTGTCTAAATATTTTGGCTCTACTTTTAGTCCAACTCTTAGATATTGGCGCTATACAACAAGATTGATTGAAATGGGAAATCTCGAATCTGCCCATATTAAAACCAGAGAAAACTAATTTTGCAGTAGTCTCTTGATTTTTTCGATGCCTGTCCTCCTGAACAAAAAAAATAAAAAAGAATGCACGGTTAAGAAAGTGCAGAATACTGTGTGATGATATTCAAGGTTGAAGGACACGACCAGTGAGACTCCCAGATTCAGACCTTTTATGTTTACCACCTAGTGCACCTCTTGTATCTTTAATATCAGTACCATGAAGCAGATCTCTTGCTGTTGTCTTGATGTAGGCGGTCGCAGATCTGGGTTGGTCCCAGCCCACATTGATCCAGGAGAAGGCCATCCCATTAGCTCTGGAGGGGAAAGACCTTTTGGCTCGAGCTCGGACCGGATCAGGAAAGACGGCTGCTTATGCTGTCCCCGTCATACAGCGGATCCTGGCCTCCAAGCAGGTGAGGAGGAGACGGAAATAATCTGAAGATTTCACTCGGTAGTCGTAAATTAACATCCACCTTTTCCTCGTCCTTTGTCGATATATTCAGAGTGTTCGTGAGCAGGATGTACGAGCTCTGATTCTGGTGCCAACCAAAGAGCTCGGCCAGCAGGTGCAGATGATGATCAGACAGCTGACGGCGTTCTGCTTGAGGGACGTCCGAGTCGCTGATATCTCCGGGAAAGCCGACCTATCAGCACAGAGGTCATTCTGATGTTTATCGCTGCACATTCACTTAAAACTAAAATCATGATCGCAAAATCAACGTGACTTATTTGCAGATCGATAAAAACTTTTAAATGTTTTCTATTGTGTCTGAACAGGCCGATCTTAATGGAGAAGCCTGACGTGGTCGTTGGGACGCCTTCTCGTGTTCTCGCCCACCTGAACGCCCAGAACCTTCTCCTGCATTCGTCGCTGGAGATGCTGGTCGTAGACGAGGCCGACCTGCTCTTCTCTTTTGGCTTCGAGGCCGATCTGAAGAACTTGTTATGGTGGGAACTCACACTCCTTTTTAAAAAATTTTTTTTTAAGTATTCTATTAAATCAGACGTTTTGGAGAAGCCGCTAATTTAGAATGCTAGCACAAGCTAACCGTCAGTGTTTGGCGCCTGCCTGTCCAACAGGAAGCAGACCAACTCAGCGTCGCTCTTCATCCCAAGCCACTCCTTGAGTTCCCGAAAGCCAACACAAGGTTCACCCTCGTTTTAGAACGAGCTTTATCCGCTCGGTGTTTCACTTCACTGTGATTATATTTTCTCTTCTTTGCTGCTACGTCCACGTCCGTCATATTCTCTGGTTTGAATCGCGTCCGATCGCTGCGTTGTGTCCACTCCTAAACTCACCTGCTGCGCTGTCATTGGCTGGAGGAAACACACCAGCTCCGCCCAGAATCGTGTCAACCGAGTCAACTAAAACAAAGAAGAACAGTAAAATCCAGTCAGAGGACAGGGTCTCTGAAGACACAGTCACCACCACACATGTACGGAGGCCCAGAAGGGAGGATTGAGCTGACTTTAAACCCACCTATTGTGTTTTGTTTACAGTCACTTGCCGAAGATCTACCAGTCGTTCCTGATGTCGGCTACTCTAACTGAGGATGTTCAGGCCTTAAAGGAGCTGCTGCTTCACAACCCGGTAATGTCATGTTCACATTTTAATCCTTTGTGAGAGCCTCCGTGTGTTACACAAACACACCTTAAACTATCCCAACATTGTCCAGTTGTGGAGTATGAGTGATTACTGCAGACTCGTCCTCTAACACCTAAACCAGACAGAATACTTTGAGTTGTTAGAGTGCGTTTGATACAGATGATCTCCCCCTATGAGGGATGTAGGCACCTCCAGAAAGTACCAGGGCCTGTGTGTTCTAAAATGATCTAAGAAACTGTCGAGAGTTGATGTGTTAAAGGGCTAAATTCTCTGCATAAGAAGACGAAATAACACAGGAAGAGTCGTTAACTTAAACCCGTGTATCTGTGTGCCATCAGGTGATCCTGAAGCTGCAGGGCTCTCAGCTGCCCGACAGCAGCCAGCTGCAGCAGTACAGCATCAAGTGTGAGGAGGAGGACAAGTTCCTGCTGATCTACACGCTGCTGCGGCTGCGGCTGGTTCAGGGGAAGACGCTGGTGTTTGTGGGAGCCGTGGAGAGAAGCTACAGACTCAAACTGTTCCTGGAGCAGTTTGGGATTCCCGCCTGTGTGCTCAACTCGGAGCTCCCCGTCCATTCCAGGTGAGAACTTGACTTTCTCTGGGCGTTAAGAACAGCCTTGAGTTGAAGGGTGATCCCAGAATTTAAACCTGGGTCATATTTGTTGTGTATTAGGGCCTAAATGACTGAATGGCTTGTATGTAATGTAATTCTTGGGGGAAACGGCGCCTTTTTTATGGATGACCTCTAAAAGTTGCTGTGCCTGACTACATTACAGTACAGTTCCATACAACCAGAAACATATTTTCCTGCTGCAACTGTAGCTGGTTTCACACATGCCACCTCACACCCGTCGAAGGGGGGCGGGGTCTCCTGCGGTAAGACGTGACGTAAAAAGATTAACACAGAAGTGGTGGATGAAGCAGCAGAGTCCTCTACACGACGCTATAATGGGAATGTTTGTCTTTCTATCAATGCTACGTGTAGTTCAACAGAATCACAATCTGAACTAAAGAGTGGAGAAGAACATACTGGAGAACAGTAAACAGAATGCAGCAGGTTCATTAGCGCACGGAGATCGTAGCGGTGGCGTGCAGACAGTCTATGGTCGTGCAGCGATCACAGGGAATAAACGTCACCACCCCCCTCTCACTCGCTCGAGGTGAATTCTCCTGATTGACACCAGGTGTTAGAGTGACATTTTCTTTAACAGAAAATATTCTGACTCACTTATCCTCTCCGTCTGCCTCCTGACCTCCTGGGAGCTGATGGTCCATTTGACGATGTTCATCTTCGTCAAACGACAGATCCTTTAAAATCTCTACAATAAATATAAATGACTTCATGTTCTTGTGGTTATTTTCATGTGCTGCAGGTGTCACATCATCACTCAGTTCAATCAGGGATTTTACGACTACATCATCGCCACGGACGAACAGAGTTTGGCTGACCCCACGGCCGCTCCGCAGACATCGGGCAAAGGGAAGAAGAAGAAGAGCGCAGAGAGAGGAGGAAAGTGAGTAGGAGAGGTTTCTGGAAGTGTCGGGCTTGCTGACTTTTTGTTTCATTTAAAGGTATTCTGAAGTTGTTGTTTTTTTTAAAGGACTAAGGACAAAGAGTTTGGTGTCTCCAGAGGGGTGGATTTCCAAAATGTGGCCAACGTCGTCAACTTTGATTTCCCCACAACCATAGAATCGTACATCCATCGAGTGGGAAGGTGAGCGCTGTTTTAGTTCAACCACACTGTTCTCAATAATTCCTTTTTCTTCTTTTGGAGCATCGAAAGACGCCGCAGATCTCTGATGATAAAAGTCTTGTATGTTGTTGCAGGACGGCGAGAGCGGACAACCCGGGCACCGCTCTGTCCTTCATCTCCCACACGGAGCTCGCTCTGCTGTCGGAGGTGGAGGAGGGTCTCGCAGGAGATAAATCAGATTCAGTTCTGAAACCGTACGAGTTTAAGATGGAGGAGATCGAAGGCTTCAGGTACCGCTGCAGGGTGAGTATCCTCGTCAACACTCGCTCGTCTTCCATCTTTTCTTTTCTAGCTGCTCCACAGAGCTGCTTCCATTAAAGCTTGCTGATTCTTGTGTGCTTTTGTTTTTAGGATGCGATGCGTTCAGTGACGAAGCAGGCGGTGAGGGAGGCCCGGCTGAAGGAGATCAAACAGGAGCTGCTCAACTCAGAGAAACTCAAAGTGAGTGATGATGGAGCGTCTGGTGTCGCCACTGCTGAGCGGTAAAGGTTGTCAAGGCAAAAACCTCCTCCTCCATGCATGGTCTGTTTTAGGCCTGGGTATTTCCCACAACCTCACGATACGATACGTATCAAGATACAGAGGCAACGATACGATACGTATCACAATACATGTTATTCATGAACATGTCCTACAAAGAATTCCCTTTAACAGCTGTTCTTTTTTGTTGAGAATAACAGCAGATACATAGATTAAGGGATCCTACAACTTAAAACTCATAAATGTACGTCCTCGGAGATCCTAAAAGTTGACCAAAATATTCTGCTCATAATGCCTTAGCTATTATTACATGCAAATACAATATTATTTCATTTTTAATCTTAAAATATTGCTCTCTGTTGTCTCTCTGTTTTTTGTATAATGTGTAATATTCTGGTTTCACTTGACTATGAGTCCACTTGAATTTGCAAGAATCTCTTTTTGATTTACATCTGCAAACTACTGAAGCAGGGTAGATACTGAACGAACGAGTGGAGTTACACAGCGTGACTCACTCACTGATGGTTAAACAATCACTAAATGGTTGTAAAGTGAGTTTTTCCGGCACACAGCCGATGAAAAGCTCGAGGACGATACTCGTGTCGTGGTGCTCGTAATCGGTCTTGGTCTCAAGACCACTTATTGAATGTCTCGTCTCGGAGTTGAAAACATTTTGACTCTCTTACTGAGTTTTGCTGCAATTTTTAGGAAATTAAGAACAAAAATGAACCCTATATTTGCTGCCTAGAACTTCTACTCTGTTGGTGTTTTCTGATTGGATGTTTCCGCTGTCACTCAGACGTATTTCGATGATAACCCCAGAGATCTGCAGCTGCTCAGACACGACAAAGACCTCCATCCTGCAGTTGTCAAACCTCACCTGAAGAACGTCCCAGAGTACCTCAGTAAGACGCGCACACACACGCACACGCACACAAACACACACACACACACACGCACAACTGGTGCTGAATTCATTAGGTCCTTAGCAGTTAATCATTATTTACTCCTTTTTTTCAGTCCCGGAGACTCTGAGGGCGACGGTGAATCCTCTGTCAGCTCGCAGGAGGAAGAAGAGGATTGAAAAATCCAAACCAGAAGGACTCCTGAAGAGCAGCTTTAAGGTAACAAAATGATCAGCGTTATAACGGTGGTTATCATCTGATGAATTTAAAATAAACACAAGGTACCTGTGCCCTGACCAAAGGATCAGCACTCAGTGACGACCCCCCTCGTCCTAATGATGCCCCTCTGCTTTACTGATAAGTCACATAAACTACCTTATGGTCTTTAGTCACCAACGCAACCAAAACAGCATCGCCGCCTTCTACAGACCCAGGCTGTGTTGATGCGAGCTCCTAGTAGTGACAACGCTGATACTACCTAGTCTACCATGTGGCCCCTTCTGACCCCGACAACTCAACCGTGTAGACTGATGAGTCAGGACGTCACCGGGGTTGTCAAATGGGAACCTGACTTCACCGGTGTTTTGTCTGATACTTCCACAACACCTCGGGAATGCCGGTCAGTGAGCTTCAGCGCCCTAAAGTCACCCCCCTCCATGATGGCTCTAACGTACCGCTATAACCACATATAGAACGCCTACATCTTACCTTCTACACCACATGGCTGTCACAGCCTAAACAGCATCGCCACCTTCAACAGACAAGGCTCTGTACATGCGAGCTCCAAGTAGTGACCACGCTGAATCTACCTACTTATTATTTTCAGAAGTGGCCATCGGCTCTGGTACCTTTATTTTGACAAACGATTATCAGAACATATCGATTGTTAAGTAACTGAAGTAATCTCTTGTTGCAGCCCTCATCTTATTAATAAGTCTTAAATCTATTCAGTGGTTGTTGTTCTTTAAGGCGTAACATCGAAGATGTATTTGTACTCGTGCTCAAAGCTTCAGTGATCCATTTTATCTCTTGCAGAAGAACATCAGGGGGAAGAACCCGCTGAGGAGTTTCCGTTACAGCGGAGGGAGGAACAGAAAGGCTAAATAAGGACGGTGGAAGCTGCAGCAGCAGAAACTCTGGATGTTTAAAGTGTGCAGAGACTCTCTCCAGGAAGAAGGTATGCTCTCCATTAATGACCCAAACGGGACGAATATAAAGTACACGGACTCTGGACTAAACGGGCCGTCGTAGCGAAATGGACCGCGGACTAATCGGAGTATGAACGAGGACTTATGTGAACTTTGCAAACGACATCAGTTTGAACATGATGAAGCACATGCTGGAAAACGAAGCGAAAGGAAAACGGCATCCATGATATTTCTATGACATCTATTGTGAAAAAAACATTAAAATCTTTATTAAAATAAAATGACCTTCTCAAACATTTGTCGTGAAGTTCCTGTGAGATGCAAAGTTTTCCTTTAATCTTGCTTTTTATTGGTGGTTTTGACTTTGTTTGTTAAATTGCAATTCTCTATTTATCACTTCTGCATAGCGATGCTCCAGTTATGAAAATCAGGGCGGCTGTGGCTCAGTGGTAGAGTCTGCCGTCTCCGAACCAGAAGGTCAGGGAATCAATCCCCAGCTCCTGCAGCCACATGCCGACGTGTCCTTGGGCAAGACACTTAACCCCAAGTTGCTCTGCTGCCTCGTCGTTGGCGTGTAAATGTATGGCGTGTATGAATGGATGAGTTAATACTGATGGACTCTTTACACAGCAGCCTCTACCATCAGTGTGTGAATGTGTCGGTGTGACCTGCGGGGTAAAAGAGCTTTGAGTAGTCAGAAGACTAGAAATCCTTCTTTTTTTTTAGCAGGGAGATCCAACTGAGACCGAGTTGCTCTTTAAAAACGCTGTATGATACAAGAGAAGGCAGCTTAGCCGCCATTTGATAATCGTTCCACATAAGGGTCAAGCAACAATGAAAGCAGACTTTACTCTTGGTATTTTTTAAAGTCACCCAGTTTTGAGATCTGGTTGTATGGATTGAGATGTTTGTAAACTCAAGAGAAGTCACTTAAAGACAGAGTCAGCAGCTTTTTCCTACAAAATGAAATACAGACTTATCCTAAAGTAAAGCTGCTTGTCCCTTCTGGGCCTCCGTACATGTGTGCTGGTGACTGTGTCTGCAGAGACCCTGTCCTCTGACTGGATTTTACTGTTCTGGTTTGTTTTGGTTGACTCGGGACGTTTCTGGGCGGAGCTGCTGTGTTTCCTCCAGCCAATGACAGCAGCAGGTGAGTTTAGGAGTGGATACAATTCAGCGATTCAAACCGGTGAATATGACGGACGAGGACATAGCAGCAAAGAAGAGAAAATATAATCACAGAGAGGAGAAACACCAAGCTGATAAAGCTAATTTTAAAACGAGGGTGAACCTTGTGTTGACTTTTACCTGTGGACGTGGAGTTGGTCTGCTTCCTGTTGGACAGGCAGGTGACAAACACCGGCGGTTAGCTTGTGCTAGCGTGCGTTAGCTGGCAGTGTAGGTACAAGCAGTAAACGTACACACTTCGTCCTGCAGTGAGTGTGAGCTTCTGGGGGCGATGAGCCCAGGAGAAGGGGCCCAGTTTGAATGTTGTGTTTACAAACTGCAGTGGACATTTCTACTGACTCCACCTTTAAAGGTACCAATGTTCAGAATAGATATTCAGCCAATCCCCGATTCTGATACTGATGTTATTTAATTGCAAATGTTTTGGTGCAAAGTCAAACAATGCCGACATTTTCTGAAGTGGACTTCTTCAACCCAATAACAAACCGCTGCTTTCAATCAGTGGTTAAGCGTTCTAGATGACGTAATTTAATTCGCCACGACGGATAAACAGCGGCTACTTATATCGGTTCACGCCACAGTCTCGCCAATGGGCTGGCGTTTGTCAACAGGGCCAATACCGAGGTAAAACTGATGCATCGGTTCATCCCTTCTCCTGTTGTGACCAGAAACAAAACACAGACAGAGGTTATTTAGAAAATAACTTTATTTCAATCAAAAGCATTCAGCAGAACATAAATCCAGTTAAAATGAGGCTAACTATTCCACCGTAACGAATATAAAATCAAACATAAATCTGTAAAATACCTCATCATATCCTGTTTGTCTCTGCAATCCCAAAACTTTCTTCATGTTTTAAGTCATTAAGACCCCAAAATGTTAATTTTTAAAAATTTGCCAGGTTTAAAAATACCAGAATTACCGTTAATGTCACATTAGTTTTAACGCCAAATGTCAAATAATTGTGCAAGAAAACTCCTGAAAAACTCCCGATATTTTCCGGAGGAGCTGCATGTGTGAACACAAACTCTCAGACTCTCAGACTTCACCCGGAGTTTCTCCTTCAGCCTCCTTGTATTTATTCTGCAGAAAGTCAGAGTGAGCTGATGTGAGAACGCAGCAGGATATAACCAGGAGAATTCACCTCGAGCGAGTGGGAGGGGGTGGTGACGTTTATTCCCTGTGATCGCTGCACGACCATAGACTGTCTGCACGCCACCGCTACGATCTCAGTGCTCTAATGAACCTGCTGCGTTATGTTTCCTGTTCTCCAGTATGTTCTTCTCCACTCTTTAGTTCAGATTGTGATTCTGTTGAACTACACGTAGCATTGATATAAAGACAGATATTCTCATTATAGCGTCGTATAGAGGACTCTGTTGCTCCGTCCGACCCTTCCCAGTCGTTTTTTAACGTCACACCCCGACCCCCTCCCGTCTGACAGGGATAGTCTGCTGTTGTGAGGACCATGTGTGAACAGCCAGGTCAGGAGAATCCTCCTGGAATTATCTAGATATTTTCAGGAGTGCAGATGTGAAAACAGCTAAAATAAGTGAAAATATTTTGAGAACTGAAAGATTAAAACATTTTGTATTGTGTTTCTTTGAAGCTGTGAAGTTGGAGCGTTATGAAATGCAAAGTAAGGGTCTTTGCGTAACATAGATGTGAGGTCACTGAATGTAGAAATCAATCGATAGTGTATTCAAAAGGATAGTCCTGTGTGGGCCCCAAGTCAAAGTTGATGCTATCGAACGGGTTCTCAGTCATACTGTCCACAGGAAACCACGAGTCGTACCAGGAGGTCGTTGTCTCTGTTTTTGGTTTCGTTGTTGGGGCTGTTGTGGTTGTTGTTGTCGTTGTTGTGGTTGCAGTAGTGGTTCTAAAACCTCCTCGTAATCTCTGCTTACGCAGCCTTCGTAACCGTATGATCCTGAGCCGCCTGAGTCTCTCCGCCCTCTGAGCAGCGGCGTGACCGTCTGTGGTGGTGGGAACTATGGGCACTGGGGTTGTTTTCACCACGCTTGGTTTGGGTACGAGCCGGATAGGCCTCTTGCCGTTGATGGCCATGATTTGTCGTATGCGGTCCCAGTTGGATTTGGCTAAAGTGAAGCTGCACGAAGTGGCTCCAGAGTCGTAGCCCACCATGCACAGTCTGGTCTGAGGGGTGTGGCCCTCAGCTTTGGCGGTCACTCGGTACTCTCCGGGATTCAACAGACGCCAGTAATCTCCCCCTAGAGCTGAAATAAGTGACAAAATATTTTTGGAGATTCATTTTTAGGATCTTAAATGGTTTTAAAATGCAGGAAAATCTGTTATCTGACGTATGAAAAGAATCTTTGTAGAAACCCAACGTACCAGTTCTGACGTCATGGCGTATTCCCTCCACGGTGATGGTGGCATTAGACAGAGGGTTTCCCTCTGTGTCTCTCACTACACCTTTTAAACCCCGGTTTACCTTCACAGGAGACAATATGTTTAAAGTACAATAGCCAGTTCCAAGCACAGTGTAAAGCACATACACTTTAATTATGCATGACATTTATAGATGGTCGTAACGCTGCATTAGAGGACCACTAAACCGCTCTAAAGTTGGTTGTGGTTGTAGCCTTGCCATCTGGAGCCTCAAACTTTGCTTCCAATAATCCTCAGGGTTTTTTTTCGGCCTGGATACTTCAAGTTGTTGTTGCCCTGAGTTGCTACAGTTGCTCCCCCCTTGAGCTCAACCAGCTAACTATTGCTGGTTGAAACCAACGCACCAGTGAGGGACGTACATCACAGACCTCAGATTAAAGAATTTGACTAATCTGCAAAATACAGAAGATATGTTGCAGTGAAACACGTTGCCATTCACTTAGCAAGGCTTGAATGTTACGTATTGATTGATTTATTCAAAAAGTCCTACTTTTCCTACATTTAAGGAGTAAATAAAGCCAAATTATCTCCGTCCGTGTATTGGTATGCCATTTAATTGAAAGTCTAGTCTAAAGTTGCCAGTTCCTAAAAGGAAGAATGTGAGACTTTTTGATCCAGTAGATGTCGCCCTTGAGCACCAGCATTAAACCAAAACTGAATACTGAAGCCTCCGCTCTCCTCCAGCGACACACCTCCAACCCCCCTCCAGAGAGACATTTACACAGGATAGACTTGATTTCTGACATATTTATGTGTAACATGTCGTACATTCTTCTTTTAATAAGGGGCTCACTGCTGGACAAAAACCTCCTAAGTGCTTATGGAGGCTGCCACCTCTGGAGTGCAGGCAACATTAATCTGTATATATATATACAGTATCTTGTTCCCACTAGTACAACAGTAGAGTAAACCTTTCACAGCTATCTCTCAACACTGCAGGGGGATGTGTTGATTCTTAACAGAAAAAGGTTGAAGTCCAACTCATACTTCTCACCTGTTCAATGAAGGACAGCAGAGCCTCGCGGTTGTTCTCCCACTCGAGGGGAAGTTCGCTTTCATGAGGAAACTTGTCACAGCCCAAGAAGATGGAGAGCTCAAAGCAGTTGGTGTGCAGGTAGCTGAAGTCATTCATACCTGTGGACGAGGTCGCCAAGAAAAGGATAGTAAATAACCGATTAGTGTCTAGGATTAGTCAAAATGGTGGAAAAGAGAGTTAAAAGAAACTAGCACAACCACTACCATCGGACTGTGTCGTCCTAACAACCACTGCCGTCCTCATTCATGCACGGCCTGCTCTGACCTCCCGCTCAGCGGCAAGAAAGTGTGGACAACAGGAACCAATGGAGGACATCATATAAACTACATCAACTTATTTATATCCCACTTGACTAACTTACCAGTGATCGTTTACTGAGACTTCTGGGGAAAATATGAACGTGAAATATTTCTTTGATGTAATGTATGGGCACTTACTGCCCACCACTGGCTTCCAGCTGGCTCTGTTGGTGATGCCCTGTCCCCCTGTGACATCATCACCATGGCAGGAGCCCCTGTACGTCTCCGTCATGGTCAGATGGCTGTGGGCGTACGACATCGCCAACCATCGGAACATGGTGTCGTCTGGTGTCTCCCTCAGAGCTCCCTCGTTCTGCCGCTGAATGCGAGCCCACGTTTCCTCGTTCATCTCGCCATTTGTTCTCCAACGGCGGTTATCCGATAGCTTAACAGTATTAAGAGAATATTATTTTATTGCTGCATAATACCTGAGGTTATCTATGTGTGACTGCTTTTTAGTGAAATGGTCTTACAGAAATGGGTGGACGCTGCATGTCAAAGGGGTACGCGACCAGTTTTTCTCCTCCTTGCAAATTGGCTCCAAGCACGAACGGTGTGCGCTCCATCCAGGAAATGATGGCTTTAGTCTCAGTAGCAAGCTAAGGGAGCAAGAAATGCTTTAATATTTGAATTAGTGTAGGGTTAAAGGGGTAAAAAATAGCCATAGGTGGCACAAACAAACTCACAGAGCCATTGAGGGAGTTGTCTGGGAGGGGAATGTGGTGATTCGGCACGATACGAGGGACCCAGCCTCTGTCCTCTGCTCCCCACAAAATGCTGTTCAGGTCTGGGAAGTTCTGAAAGATGTCGTAACCTTCTTCAGTCCAGTGGCCCAGCGCCCAATTCCCCATTTCGGAGCCCTGAAGCACAAGAAGAAAGACTCATTTAAAAAGTTATATATTATTGAGAATGCTTTAGTACCCTTGAAAGTACAATTAAGCATGGTGAGGAACTTACAAGAGAAAGATTTTAATACAAGTTGAGCTCTAAAAACGAAGTCCGACATTTCCCATAATGCATTTCAACCCTGCTATCATCAGCCCCTCTTCCTGTTTAACACCACATCCTAATTCTTGAGAGTTTTGAGGGTGGAAAGAAAAGCTACCAGTATTTGGACCGATCCGTTTGTGTCATACCATCTCAAAGGCAAGCTCGTAAGCATCCGGGTTAAGCGAAGGCACCAGATGTATTCTCACACCTTCCACCAGGCGGCGCACTCTTGGGTTGTCATCGTTGTACTCCTTGCACAAGAACTGCATCAGCAGGAGAAGAAGCTCTCGACCTAGCGCCTCGTTACCGTGAAGACCAGCCGTGTACCGGAATTCAGGTTCACCTTTTGAAACAAAAAAGGAAAACTGAAGTTCATTAACGCATAATTCAAATACACAGATTTTGCACCTTTACAAAAGACCATCACATTTGTGTCTTGCTACAATAATGAGCAAATAATTAAAATAAAGATTTGGGGGTCGATATGAAACAATGATCCCAAGCTAAACTCACCATATACTGTAGGTTTAAGTAACTTGGCCACTTAAACACCATGTGAATTATTATTCCCCCTTCCATTTCCCCAATACTTGTGGATCTCAAGGGGGGGCCAAAGAATCGCTGAATCTCATACCTGTCTCATGTTCTCCAGGGTTGTCGGAGATCTCCATGGCGTACATCTTCAGGCCCTGAGAGCTTTTCCCGATGTTGTAGATCCTGGTGATGTTTGGACACTCTTCGTTTATCACTTTCATCATCTGGAAACGAGTAGAAACATTGTTTTATATCGTTCTTTCCAGAATTATCAGAAAACCAGGCAGTTAACTTTTTATCAATCAGACCTGTCTCATCTCTTTGTAGTTGTGGTGTCTGAAGTCCAGGTCATCTGTTGAGTCCACCTCGTTCTCACTGCGGTGGCTGTCTGGAAAAAGCAACACGCTGAAAGCGGACTACATTTGCTATTGCTGACACCTTAGTTTTTCTGCTTTGGCTTTTAGTTTTGGGAAATGGAAAAACTTGGCAATTTTCAGTCACAGTTATGTAACTCAGTTGAACACTGAGGTTACTGTATGCAGTTCATGTTGTGAAACCGCCTCATGTTGAATTAAACCATTTTTGGTCCAGTTTTGGGAAAAGTTGTTTTGACTTCCAGTGGACGGTGACGTATTCCTCAAAGGAACGATAAAGTTCTGACTCATTAGGCTTCAAGAACCAGCAAACGCTGAAATCTGCAAGATTTAATCAAGGTTGTCTTGCCTTTAAAATCTTACAGATGAGAACCTTAGACTCTGTTAGTGTCGCCTTGTCATACTGACTTGGTAGCTGGCAGGCGAGGATCTCGGCTCGGAGACACAAACTGCCGTTCCAGCTCTGAGGCAGGATGCGGATGTAGCGTGCGACAACAGGAACGGCAAACTGACTCATCACCGGCGTGTCTTTGTCCACATTCCCGTAAAACATCTGCAGAGGGAATATCACAATAAAAAAGAGTGAATTAAAAACACCCAAGGTCGTTGTGTTAAACTGTTTTGTTGTCTTCTCACCCATTCAGCGTAGCCGTCGTGCAGAGTAGTCCAGTCACGACTGTCGTTACTGAAGGCCACAAAGTAGGTGGACACAAAATCCTCACTAGAGAGAAAATAAGACAAAATTACTTCTTACTGACGATCACAGACCTTGTTGGTCAGCCGGATCAAATCCATAATGGAATGGTTTCTGTCTTGGTCCAAGCTTTCAGCAAGGTTCACGAAGTTTAGGTCAGTGTTTTTACAGTAACTCTCACAAACATACAAATAGCACCACATGAATGTAAGATCTTCAGTCATTGCTACAGTTAGATAGCTAGAAGTTGTTTATCGCTAACTGCTGGCTTCACCAGAATTACCAAGAAGTCAAAGGTCAAAGGTATCTTTATTTTCCCCACAGGGAATTTGTTGGCAGCTGGAAACATACAAATACATAAACAACACTAATAAATAATCCAACTAACATCAAGTGCATAAGTACATAAAACATTAAGCCCATCGAAGGACTCACACTGTATCTGAGTTTCTCCCCTGAGTGATGAGTCCTGTGAACTCCACCTCTCGTCGGGCGTCGACCTCAAACCAGTGGTTCATGTCCTCCGGCTCTGCACACCACGCACCGCCGTACAGGTCGTCTTCGTTATCTGAGCCCTGCAGAAGACGACATTACACATCATTTCAAGCCCAAATGTTTTAACGAGACGACTCCCTATTTGTGTCCCTAAAGAGCGCTGTGCTAAGATGAATGTTCACCTGCATGTTGAGTCGTCCTCTCTGAGCTGTGAAGCCGTGGTGGGACTGAGAGGAGGCCAGCAGCTGGTCGTCTTCCACCCGGTGGGACTCCAAACCCAGAGGAGGACACTCTAAAGAAAACACAAACAGGATCTGTTTGACTCTGGAAAGAATCTAACTCAAATTACTCATCAGTCTCTATGGCAGGAAACATTTCACTATTTTCTTCCTTTTGTTGTGCGTATTTTAGACGTTTAAATGTTAGAAAACATGTGAATAGATGGAGTACTTCTCTTACTTTTGGGTTCCACAGGCACCGACATCTGCCTCAGCCTCTCCTCCTCCTCCTCCTCCCACTGCTTCCTCAGCCGCTCAGCTTCTCAGCGTAATGAGAAAACAACATGTGTCAAAACATGTTTGCTTTTTTACATGGACCGTACTCTTCAACCCACCGCCACCACACAAAATATTTCCATATGTGCTCGAACAGTTCAGCCTTCGTCCCACTCGTGCATTCCTCATGTGTTTCCAGTCTGAAATATGGGTCAGATCAGTCTGTTCGCTTTCATATCTTTGAACTCTGTTCGTGCTGTTTGGATTCAAAGTGGAACTTTTAATTTGATTGATCTTGAAATGCCGAAATGTTGAGTAACACTCGAGGAGATGTTTATCAAACTCTCCTCCCTCCCGGTTTCTAGAGATCATTAGATCATCGTCCAGCTGGGCTCTGAGCTTCATATAAAAATCAACAGGAAGACACAGAACAGAGCGCTGTTTGAAAGTCGTCCTCCCTGCTCTAGTGTTGTAGTCAAGACCACACTACAACACTACCCTGCTCAGGTTTTAATCTCACCTAACCACCATTTTTCTCGTCATTGTCAAAAATAAAACAGGCGAATTAAAGGCAAAATATCTTGTTATTCCATTTATACTTGTTCTCAACAAAACATTGGAAGGGGAGCGCCAGTGGCCTAGCGGCTAGTTTGCACGCCTGATGTACAGAGGCTGTTGACTTCAAAGGGGGCGGGCCGGGTTTGAATCCGACCTGTGGCTCCTTTCCTGCATGTTATTCCCTGCTCTCTCTCTCACCCCCATTTCCAACTCTATCCACTGTGCTGTCTCTACAATAAATTAATAAAAAAACTAAATACACAATAAACGTCACCACCCCCTCCCACTCGCTCGAGGGGAATTCTCCTGATTATATCCTGCTGCGTTCTCACATCAGCTCACTCGGACTTCACACAGAGAATTTACTTTGGGTTTGGCAGAAAAAATCTGACCAAGTTGGAGTGAAAAATGTGTCTGTTTGAGTTTTACAAATTTCTGGAAGTTTTTAGGAGTTTTGTGCATGTTTGAAAACACCACAGGGCTCTCTAATCTTAATGAATTAAACGTTTTAAAATCCCTTTTTTCTTAAAACAATCCTTAACTAACAAATCAAAACTTTTTAGTAAATTACATTTGGTGCTAAACTTAAATCATCTCTTATCATTTCAGGAACTGAAAGTCTGAAGAAAACAAAAATCAGAACCTTTCTCAGCCTTTTCTTTCTTCGCTCTCTCCTCCTCTTCTTCTTGTTTCTTAGCGGCCACTGCATGAAAAAGATCAGACACAGAAATCAGATCATCCTGCAGCAAGAATCTCAAACTAAAGCATTTTTGATTGGTAGAGCTGCGTTATCCTACGATGGACTTACAATCTGCGTAATCATATTCTTCATACCACGGGCCGACGTATGGGACAACAGTGGTTTCCTCTGAAACAGAAGCACAGAGATGATAAGAGCTTAGACTTTTCTTCATCCTGATGTTATGAAATCTTCCAATAAGAAATAATTTAAACCTGAGAAACCCTTTTGGATCAATACCACGGTCACTGAGAACCTCATAAATCGATTTTGATTGATCTTTACCTTCCTCATTCTGAATATGACAAACTTTCCGATGGCAAACGTTCCAAATTAACCCAGAAATATAACAAGTGGGTCAATTTTTGTATGTTTTACTTACTATTTTTGACTTACAACCTCCTCCTTAAAGGCTCCTGTATGTGCAGAACACAACCACCAGGGTTCTCAGCCACACAAAGCCCTGTCATCACCCTCACCAACCTGCACAGGCTTCCTGTTAAAGGTGAAATATTCTCCTCTTCATCAACCAGTGTAAATAAGTCTCAGAGCTCCCCAAAACATGTCTGTGAAGTTTCTTGTTCTAAATCCACTCTGATCCTGTATTTGATCATGCCTATAAACCCCTCTATTTCAGCCCTGCTCAGAACAGGCTGTTTCTGTGTCTGTAGCTTTAAATGTAAATAAGCTGTGTCTGACCACGCCCCTCTCTGGAAGGGCTTGAGTGTCTCGGGCTTTTTTCGCTCCATGTCCTATTGTTTACGGTGAGAAGGCAGACTCAGAGGGCAGAACAAACACCTAGCTGTGGGAGTTTCACCCACCTGGGGGAGGGGTTACTGCCCTTTGTGATGTCATGAAGGGAAAATCTCCAAACGGCCTGTTTGAGCACACATTTTCTGAAAAGTGGAGCAGGGAAAAGACGGAGAGGATGGACTTTTCTCATCATTGGGGGGTTTGTAGACAGACTAGGCACACATATTAGTGTTAGAGAAACAAGCCACATATTTGCGTCATGTGACCTTTAAGTCCAGCATCACAAACAAAATCCTCCTCCTCACCTACAAATCTCTGCAAGGCCTTTATCTCCAGTATCTTCCTGACCTCATTAACCCCTACACTCGGTCCCAGAAACTCTGATTCTTGGACACTGGTTTGCTCTCCATTCTCTGCACTAACCTGCAGACTTTGGGGGCAGAGCCTTCAATGGGGCAGCCCCCAACCTCTGGAACTCTCTCAGCTTAATTATATTTCCTTTGTGTTCTGATGTATAGCGTTCTTGGGTACCTTGAAATGCAAGATATTATCTTTATTATACGGACTATTAAACACACGTCGTGTTTCAGAGGGGTACCTGGTATGAACATGATAGCCTCTGTGGTCATGGCTTCTTTTTTAGGGTATCCAGCAGGGACCTCATCTGTGGAAACACATCCAAGAGGCAGAATCATGAAGATGTTATGGTAGAGATCCAGAGAGAAACATTCTGATCAGCATTAGATGGGGAATATATCTGCTTGAAAAAATCGATAAAACTTAATAAAACAGTTGAAAAATCTGCCCCAGTAGTCGTGGACATTCACATCATAAATCTGCCTCGCGGAAAACAGTGGTATCCTGAAAATGGAAGTATCTTTTACATCCTTCCTGACATAAGATCTCCCACTTTCAGAGCTCTCAGCGAAACGAGAGCTGGAACCTTTGAGCTCTCGTCGTAAAAACCTTCATGAAACGTTTGGCTCTGAGTTCGTAGATGTGAAGTAAACTCACGTCTGGCGTCCCAGTAGTCTGCGTCGGGCTCACTGAGGGGATTCATTGGAGATGTCGGCTTCTTAGTGCATTAACACCCAAACTAAAACATCCACTAAGTAAATGTTATTAGTAAGATTTAATGCTCCGAAATGTAATCATCTGTCACTCTGAGTGTAAAAGCTCGAAGCTGAACATATTAAAACAACCACATAAAGAATTCATCATTAAGTATTTAGTGCTTTAATCTGTTTGTTTGGCTTTGTTGATGGACAGGAGTAAACGATGAAGAATCGTATGTCCTTTCTTACTTGTGACTTTGGCTGCTCTTATAAGGTGTCAGTTTGCTGAACAGAACACCAAAGGTATCATTTTTAAAGGCATTCTTTCCGCCATATTCTATGTTAATGTCAAATCCACAGACTGTAAATATTAAAGGAAGAATGGTCGACTTTTTGATCCAGTAGATGTCGCCCTTGAGCACCAGCATGAAACCAAAACAAACTGCTGTTAGGCCACACCCCCTCCATACTGAAGCCTCCGCTCTCCTCCAGCGACACACCTCCAACCCTCCTTCACTCACATTTGCACGGAGGAGTCAAGCGCAAACGGTGAACAAAATCGCCCTTGGCTCAAGCTGTAATCACCTGTGGCCTGTTAGCATGCTAATGCTAGCGCTCTTTAGTTAGCTAGTAGCTTCACATTTCATATAAACTGACACGGAATGAGCGTGATCTACGTGATGTTAAAATAAACAGAGAGTATGTTCTTCTTCTTCTCTAGCCCTTGACTAAAACAGCTTTTATACACAAGGGGAGGAGCCGGCTGTCCCGTCCATGTAAACACGGCTATCACAACAACACAGCCAGCGGGACTCGAGCTTCTCACTCATTGAAGACAGTCATAACTCAGAGAGACATTTAAACAGGATAGACTTGATCTCTGATATATTTATGTGTATCATGTTGCACATTATGCCTTTGATGGACGAAGTGTCTTACATTTAGGACTGCTCCCTTATTTTATCAGCACGCACTTTAACCAGTAAAGTAAGCCATGAATGACTCACCCAGGTCCGGCTCGACAGGCTCTTCCCAGGTCTCAGGACTCTTCGGGGTCACAGGTCGAAACACTGTAGGGATCAGATCAGAATTTAAAAAAAATACGAATCAAACCTTACTATATTAAATAAAGACAAAATGGATTTACATCGAAACATTTCAATTTAACATCAATTTTAACCGTAAGAAACTGGAAACCTATCTTTAACCATAACCGTGTACATACTCGTGTCCCAGCCCAGTTCAATCATTATCTTCTCCTCTTCCTCGTCCAGAGCTGGACGCCTGATCTCGGTCTGGACCGTGGTCGTCATCTTTGGTTTCTTGGTGGCTTTGGGCGCCTTTGGCCTCTTCGTTGGTTTTGGTTGTTTTGGTTTTTTGGTGGGTTTTGGAGATTTTGGCTTTTTGGTTGGCTTCGGGGTTTTCTGCTTCTTTGCTTTGGCTTCTTTGTCCGCAGCTTTCTTTGCCCTGGCTTCAGA
Organism: Tautogolabrus adspersus; assembly: GCA_020745685.1. Taxonomy (NCBI): domain Eukaryota; kingdom Metazoa; phylum Chordata; class Actinopteri; order Labriformes; family Labridae; genus Tautogolabrus; species Tautogolabrus adspersus. The sequence continues at coordinate 15,070,875 of CM036549.1, read as the reverse complement.
GAGAGAGAGAGAGATGGAAACAGGGGAACAGTTATTTGAATGTTTGTGTTCATGTATCAAAGAGAGTAGAGTCACGTAACGCAGATGTTTTGCTTCTTTAATAAGGGTCATGTGATTCTCAGTATGTTTTTTATATGATCGTTAGCTCGTGTTTTTACAGCTAACGTCATTTAGTTCTTATGAAACAAGTTAAAAACGAGACTCAGTCAGACACCGAGGCCACGTGAAAGCAGCAGGACCTGGTTCTGGTTCTAAAAGAGGATCCAGCCCGCTCCTTGGTTTGTTCTGGTCTGAGACCAAACAAAGAAGAGCTCATCGTCGAGGTCTAATGATCTCCCCATATAGCTTTGTACATGATGGAAAAGTTATCCAACAGAAGACAAAGTATGATCTAAAGGTCAGTGTGTGTGAGAGGCTCATGAGGTTTATTCCTCCCCTGAGTTGGACCGCACTGAGAAATCAAACAAATAATTATATGGACGCTTTTTTTTTTCCAATTTCAAAACACACATTTTTCAGTATTTTGAGAAATTGACTGGTTTTTGTTTTTTCCGAGATTGAGAGGAGAAAATGTCTACCATTCTCAGGATGTGGTTTGTCTACCTTGGCATGAGACTTACATGGATATAGTATCATTAGCCCCGTTTCCACCAAGCGGTTCGGTTCGATACGGTTCGCACATATTGGTGTTTCCACTGTCAAAAGTTGAAATAATACCAAAATAACCGATCCGTAACGTCCTACTTTTTTGGTACCCTTCTGTTGGGCTGCAGAGAGTACCGATATGTTGATTGTTCTAAAGAATCGTCACTTCCCGTGCAACAGCGGTTATAAAGGACAAACACAAAACGCTACATGTTTAAATATCCTGTGGATTTGAAGAGAGTACTTTCAAGGATGTTTTAGCGACTATTGTCAGTGCGTAGCTCCGCCCCCTGGACGACCTTGTAGATGCAGACCTTCCTAGGAATCATTGATCTTTGTTTACTGTGTAACGTTCTTCTTCCTTGTTGAAGTTATTCGCTGTCTACACTTCCTCGCGTCGCTGTGATTTAGTGAAGTGTCAGGGTACAGTTGGCTGTGGAACCTGACCATTTGGTGGAAGCGGGGCTTTAATTTCCAGTGGCGCATTTAGTCATTTGGGGGCCAAAGGTGAAAATAAATTTGGCGGTCTACTGCATCTGTTCCTTCGATCAGTCACATGTCGTGTACCTTCTGAGGTCAAACTGCACACCTTTTTTTTCAAACAAATCTGATTGATAATTTTTAGTGCGGTTATTTAATATTTATGATGTGGAAACAAATGTTTTTACAGTGCATTCAAAGCAAATATCCTTCTAATCAGCCAACAAAATGATGGACGGGGGCGAACTCTGAGCCTCCAGACTTGAATGTTTTACTCCTCAGTCAGCTCAGTAATCTTTAACACCCCCGTTAGAGACTAATTAGAAACTGCTGTTGAACTTAAAAGCATAAAAAAGAAGGTTTCATGTATTACTACGGAGAGTATTACAGAGAGAAGATCTTCAAACAGTTTTGAATCCTCCTTCGTTATGTAACCATCTCCAGACACACAGAGCGGCTTGTTTTCTTCTGCTAGACATGTTTCCTATTTTCCACTTTAACACAGCCCTCTGCCAGTCCATTACTCACCTGCTGTGTACCTGGCTCACACTTAATATGACTGTCAGTCTCCTGTTTTACTTAAATAACTTCACACAAGTCTCTGAACTCACTGAAACACTGAGGAAAGGTTTTCAGACCTCTTATCCGCCCATGGGTTCAGTGTTAGAATCGCACAGCGAAGCTTTTCCTCGTCTGTTGTTCAGACACAAGTCTGGATTCTTTGATTATCAGTGACACAAAATCCTAGCAGGACTACCAACAAGATGTAAACCATGCCCCGGAAGCTCCAGGTTCACCACGTGTTGAATGACTTTAAGGAATAATTTCTAATATTTTCTGTGGGCAGCTGTGGCTCGGTAGAGTCGATCGTCTCTCAACTGAAGGGTCGGGGATTTGATCCCCAGCTCCTTTAGCAACCTATCAATGTGTCCTTGGGCAAGATACTTCGGCGGCGTATGAATGTGTATGAATGGATGACCTAAAGAGGACATATTATCCCCCTTTTCCACCTTTTCAACCAGTCCCCTGTGGTCTAAATGAAACATCTGTGCTGTGCTTTGGTCAAAATATAACATGAATCAAGCACCAGAGGAGGTTTGTGACCGTGTATAAACCAGCTCTCTCAGAGCGCTCCGTTTTGGTGTGTGTGTCTCTTTAATGCAATGAGCCCCCCCTGAGTTTCACAGTAGACAACAATCCTCTGTAGCGAGAATACAAATGGAAGACCTGCGCAAAAGTCTTGCTCTAGGCTGGGGGTGGAGTCCATGGGTGGAGAAACCAGGGGAAAGGAGGGTATTTTTTTTACCAGAATCCAGCTTGTGATGTCACAAACTGAGAAAATTTGAAACGGAGCATTTTTCTCTTTGTTGTAAGACTTATGCAGACCACAAACAAAGGATTGGATGGATTTATTTCAAATTTTGTGGGTCGATAGACACTCAGGTTACCCAAATATATGTTCAAAAACACTGTCAAAGTGGATTTTCATAATATGTCCCCTTTAATACTGATGGACTCTTTACACAGCAGCCTCTACCATCAGTGTGTGAATGTGTAGGTGTGACCTGCGGTGTAAAAATAACGTAGCAGCCTAAACATCAACTTTGTTTATTTCGAAAGCACTTTCGTGCAAATTTGGTTTACGTCTGATTAATTTTTAACGTGTTTGTCACCAGGCAGTGATTGTTTAAAATTGGGTATCACCCATATTTGCTTGTGAAACGCTGAGAAAGACCACGGCCTGAAACACGTTAGTTTCCGTAAGCTGCTGTTCATGTTTATCGTGAAAAGTTTTTTACTTGTTGTGTTCATGGAAAAAAAGGAACAATTCAAGCCAAAATATGGGCGTTAAACATCTCTGATAAAGACGTTGCACTCCCTGAGAACTCTTCCCAAGATAAACAAGCTTAAAAGATGTAAAAAAGTCTCAGGTTTTGTGAATCATGGCCTCTTTATGTAACTGAAATCAGCCACACATGAGCAGCTCTGGCTGCTCTGGTTTGTGGTTTTGCTTTATGCAGTGGAAAGTGAACATTCAGAGCATCAGTCATCGCCGTAGCATGAGCGCTACTGGAACCAGGTCCTCTCGTAAATCCCGTCTGCTCACTTATGGAAAGAATCATAGTGGAAATATTTCTGCGTCTGCTCCGAGTTTGTGTTTTTTTACAGATGTGTGCAAATTCTGGACATAATTGAGGAGCAGACAGACGTCGCTCTCTTTGTTAAAGCTCCTTCTCTGATCATTGTGTTTACTGCTGAAAGTTTTTACAGTCACGTCCACAACCTGGACTCCTGGCAGGGGAAGCAGGTCATGCGAGGAGCAGCGGTGCGCTCAAGCTGCCAAGAAACTGTCAGACCTCCAACTGGAAGTTTCTGCTCCGTCATCTCTGAATCACTGCGACATTTTCATCAAAACAAAACCCCCAACTGTTTTGCAATCATGCCTTTAGAGATGCAATCCATGCGGTAAACAAACAAGGATTTAAAAACAGCTTTTAAAACTCTGACACTGGAAGGAAAAGGGTCAAATCAGGGCGTTCAAGTCCTGACTTTTGTTGTACAAGATATTTGTTTTTACAGTTTGGACATGTCCTGTGTTTTAAGCTTTCACTTCTTTTGAGTTTTAAGTGCACAACTCTCTAAATTAGTGCTTATGTTGGTGAGTGTCTTTAGTGCCTTTAGGTAACTTGTTCCCCGTTTTATTGCTTCTCCCCCTCGTTTTTGAAATTGCTGACTCCAAGGCTCAGTGAGGTGTCTGAGACGGAGACGTTTCAGGAGGCCAATCTGGAGACAGCGCTCTTCAGATAACAGACTTCAGACCGAATGTTTTCCTGCCTCAGAGATTGATTGCAGCCTTTCCTGTCTGTGTATCATCAGCGTCTTGGCTGCACGCTCAGAGCAGAGCAAAGGTCGAGAAATATCCAATTCAAACCTTTACACTAAAAAAAATTATGTTGCATTAACGTCCAGATAGAAAAGATAAGATAAGGGGGAGACAACATCTCACAATATGCATTACAACATCTAGAAGACAAACATATTTACTGTAATTAAATACAAGGAGAAAGATACTGTGTTGACCTTCCATTTTTTTTATGTTCAAATGGTCCCACAAATTAAATCTGTTTTAGTGCTAAGTTACTGTTTAACTTCCTTAGCGTCGTATCACAGATGAAAATCTCCTTGACTGTTTGAGATCTGATGTCTGAGCGGAGACTCACCTGCCTCGATCTCCTCAGGTGTTTTCTTCTTCTTTGGTTTAGTCTGCTTCTCTTCCACCACTTCAGCAGGCTCGTCTGACATCTTAGCCCCCTCTTCTTCTTCCTCCGTCTGCCTCCCGTCCGTCCTCACTTCTCCTCGGGTTTCTCTCACCTGAATCCGACCCCTGGAGAGTTTCTTCTCCTTCACATCTTCCTGAGCGCAGACCAGAGCACAGCAAAGGCTCAAACCCAGCAACACCACCACCACCGCATCGGCCCTCATTTCTTCTTCTTCTCCAGTTAAATCAACGCAAACTGGGATGAAGCAGACCACATGCACTCCAGGAGAAGCTCTGAATCTTAAAAACTCTCTTGAAAAAACGGCTCTGGATCGAACATCTGACCTGCAGATGCACAGAGTCAGTCGTCCGATGCTGCCAGGCTCTGAGGGTCCTTTTTTTAAGTCTCAGCAGACATGAAAGGGAGCGGGAGAACAAAAGGACGAGTCTGTGGAGGTCTAGAGGGCTTCCTCCCTCTCTGGTGTTGAGTCAGCGTGCAGAGAAGAGAGGGAGAAAACGTTGTGGGCTGGAGGTTTTTAAAGCAGAGTGCTGGTCGAGGAGGAAATGCATCTGTCTGGAGTGGATTTTCTCCAACAGCAGCAGCAGAGACGCACACCTCCCTCCTCCTCCTGCTTCTCCTCCTCCTCCTCCCTCATACACTCCGCAGACACTTCTCTCCCTCCTGGCCCTTCACCCCCTTTTCCCCTCACCCATCTCTGAACAGGGGGGAGGAGCGTCTGCCACATGGGACATTCCTACAAAGGAGGAAAGCAAAACAGAGAAGAAGATCATTAAAGAAAGACTTTTTAATGAAGTCTGCAGTTCTTATGAGAAGACCAGGGCATTACTAAACTCAGAGAGTGTCTGACATGGATTATTATTAAACCTCAGCGAGGAAAGTAAATGATCGAAAACAAAAACTTTACAGACATTTAAAACAAGCTGAGGCTCCACCTTTCCTTTGAACAGAGAACACAAACGCCTCTTGCCTCCTGGTGGGTCTTCAAGAGATAACAGACGAAAATGCAAGATTGTAAACAAAGTGGGCACAGCAAAGAATCATGGGATGTTGTTAAAAGCAAAAGTGTGCAACTTTAGAAGCAAACAAAGCAAGTGTTTCCTTTAAAAGCTGAAAAATTTGCATAAAAACACTTAAATGTTAATTCAGGATATTTGAGTTTTTGCTGCTGCAGCAAATCGTGGTGGTGGTGGGGGGGGGGGTACTTGGAATAAAGACCCAGAAAACAAGTGATAAACATCAGAGAGTAAGTTCAGCACAAGCAAGGATCTAGAGAGGAGGACGTCAGAAAGTGCAGCTTTCAGTCCGATTGGACACAAGTGCTGACAGGAAGTGACCACAGGTGCTGATAGAGAGCAAAAAAAGTTACTGTACTACACCGACACTCCAGTAGGTGGCAGAAAGAAGAAGACAAAGGCCATACAACAGAGATGACCGTCCTGTCCTGTCCCGTCCTTGCAATATGGCGACGGACAGGCTAGCATCATCATTTATGCGACACTACAGTTAGCCTGTTAGCATGGAGGAGGTTCAGCTTCTGCTGTTTTTGATTGTGCTGCAAATTGATTAATTGAATCAACACTGGAAATGAGATGAGCGCTGTTTGAAAAGTGGATTTAAAATGTCTGACATGTGGGCTGGCAGCTACAATCTTTTAAACATGGCTGCGAGTTCCGGACCAATCAAAGGCATTCAGTGCTGCAGGCCCTGCCCCCCAAGGTGCCTGGACCTTTGGAAAGTACTACCCTCCAAGCAGGTTCTTCATTAGGGGTAGATCAATTACTCCAGAACTAAATTTAGACCCTGGTTCCTTTGGTTGTAATGCACATAGTTTCTCAAAAGGTCCCTAGTTCCGGGGGAAAGTTCCTGCAGTCAAAAAGGGGCTCCTTAGTGCCACCCCAAAATCAAACATGTTGGGTAATTGTTAGGGCTCCGAGGGATTGGATGTTTGGTCTACAGGCAAAAGAAACACGATCTCAAGAGAAGAATATCCTGACTGTCAGTGTTCCACGACTAAAAAGAGTTTTTCCCCTGGACTCAGACAAACTCGATTCAGTTTTGTGCACTCAAAGAAAACTGTAAAACATACACACGAAGCTTCAACAATCTCGTTTTCCTCAGGACTCAGCTGTCCTGAATAATGTTTTGCAATAACCTAGATAAAGAAATCATGTTGCATAACACTGTGATTGCTGTCTCGGTCCCTGCTGGGTAACCGAGCATTACCTCAGACATGAAAACCATCAACAGATGTGAAAACTGAAGCATTTATTACTTAAGAACAAACTGAGTCATGTTTAAAAGTCAGCAGAGGGACATTCTGTTCTACTTGATCATCTCGCTTCAGTAAACGATCAACTGAGACACAGTACGATAATTAAAGACAGTTAATGCTGAAATACACACAAACCAGAACTTCCTGTGATTGAGGCAAGTCAAGTTTATTTTTAAGGCACATTTTAGCAGCAAGGTTATTCAAAGTGCTTCAGACACGACATCAGAAGCATCACAACGAAAGGAAAAATCATTCAATCAAACTATTAACCATCACAGAGAAGATTAAATATGAAACATGTTAACATATAAGATCAAAGAGAAATAAAGAAATATGTCAAAATTAGATTATACATATTAGCAATTAGTTAGCTATTTTACCTCGAAAACCCTGAAAACAGAGTCAGGTCTTCCTAAAAGAAAAACATTCACCTGCTGGTCTTGCCTAATCGAGCAGGACTCCGTTTAACAATGCACCCCAGAATGTCTTCCTGAGGATTCAGGCTCACAGGTCCGTGTCTGACACAGCCCTAAGCTGCCCATGAAACCCTTACAGGTGCTGTGGTGGTAAAATCCACCCATGGTCTTTACATGTGATCAATTAAAATGCTTAAAAGTCATTAAGAGAATTCATTGAAGGTTAAGAACACTGTAAGAGCCTCATTTGTTGTCATCCTTCGGGAAACAGAGATGAGTTCTGAACCACTTTCAATGGCAATCCAGCTAATAACAGTTGAGATATTTAACTGAGGAGAACACAAAAGTGTGCAGGATTCATCCTCTGGGACATTTCTGCAAAAATTTGTGACAAAGCCGATAAGAGATTTCACAGGATTATACAGATGTAGTAAAATCTTTGACCTGCTGGGGGCACTAGAGATAAAGTCACAGGGTCACCAAAGTCGTTAGTGTTCATCCGCTGATCACCAAGAAAGTCTGTACCAATCTTCATCCCAATGCGAAAAATATTTTTGAAATGATTTAGCTCTGGACCACAGGGATGGATCGCCTGATTGTCTAACAGACATCCATCCTTCCATTATCTAAACCGCTTTTTCCCCATGGGGTCCCAGGGGGCTAGAGCTGATCCCAGCTGTCATTGGGCGAGAGGCGGGTTACATCCTGCACTGTTCGCCAGCCAATCACAGGGCTGACATATAGAGACAGACAACCAGCCACACTCACATTCACACCTCAAGCAATTTAGAGTCACCAGTTAACCTAACGAGCATGTCTTTGGACTGTGGGAGGAAGCCAGAGTACCCGGAGAACATGCAAACTCCACACAGAGAGGCTCCTGTCAGACGGGGATTCAAACCAGGAACCTCCTCGCTGTGAGGCAATAGCGCTAACCACTGCAAACCCGTGCAGCCCTGTCTAACAGACAGACTGATAAAAATGTCCATCCCTACTGGTACAACGTTAGCATAACAAAATTAGTACATTTTAAACAGACGTGATTTTCTAAAACGACTTCTTATCGCACATATTGTCTGTTCACACCAAATATCTGAATAATACCAGACTTCACGTTAAAGAGCTGTGCTGTAAAACAGATGGTATCGAGTAGACATCCCAACATTTTTCAGCCAAGTTTGACTCAATTTGTCCAAAAGTATTTTAAAGACTCACAGAAAATATCTACAATAGCCCTTCTTACACCTCCCCCCCACACACACACACGCCTGAGCACATCTGGATGTATTTAAGCACACACTCGTATCCTCAGATGTCGGGGTCTCTGATCTCTGAACATGTCCGTCTGTTACATCCAATGAGACGATCAGAGACGTTTAAGCCTTCAGGAACAACGAAATGATCGATTCAACATCAACTCTAAACAGGTGCTACACATTCTGATGTTTTCTGATCCTATAAATACATCTTCAGATCGTCACAGAATATTTGATGAAACATCACTTTCTTGTTGACCAAGACTTTTTTCTTCTTCCTTGCATGTTGGTTAAAGTAAAACAGATTTCAAACAAACCTCCATCATTGATGTATTGTAAACAGATGGAGGGAAATGAAAATAAAGAAGATGGTAGAGGAGGCTATTGTTACACACTCACGCACACACACAGACACACACACAAATGCCTATCTGAAAAAAGGAAAAGCCTAAATGGTGTCCACAAGCAGGAGAGCTGAGTCAACCTCTGATGGAAACAAATGAGTGCATGATTGAACACAGCTGATGGTGTCGAGCAAAGGTCAACCAACAAAAGTATTCAACGACTGAACAGTTTTTGTGTGGATCTGGTCCCAGCCTACGCGACACAGCTGTTGTTGGTCCATCTCATGGACATGATGACTCATGAGTGGCGTGCTGATCACCTTCTGACACTTAACATTTCTGAAAACAAAGTCTCTGACTCTTTTTGAAACCGCCTACTATACTGCTAACGTACTGACTCTTATCCTTCATAAAATCAAAACGGGTGAGTGATCAAAACATGCAATGTGTGCCGATCGAGACATGAGCTAATCAGACCTGTTTGGTTTTTTGAACCAGGCTGTAAACATGTTAATGTCTGCTGTAAAAACTGTCTGTTTTGAATGGGTGTGTATGTGACTTCTTGTGCTTCTGCAGCCAGCCTCTAGTGGACACTCAAGGAACTGCAGGATTTTGCACTTCCACATTGGCTTCATTTTCCAACAGCGGAGGTTGACGCTTGTTTGCAGCTCTGTGTGAGTTCTGTCGTCGTCTAGTTTGAACCTAATTTCTAATTCAGGATGTAGTTTACGCTCCACTAACATTTAAGTTGCAGAGATAGTTCTAATGTTTACAGAAGTTACACCTTAAATCTTACACCTAGCTCCTAGTAGGTGTGACGTAAAAACCAGTTGTCATGGTGATGCTTTTGAAAGGTGGGATAACTTGGAGGATAAGGAGGAGCATAACAGACCTGTTTATTGCATAGCTATCGGTCGTTCATTTCTTTACTCCTGTCTTTTACCCTCTCCTATTTTCAGTTAGCCTTTTAGCAAATATAGATCTTTTTATTTTCTTCAGGAAATTCTTCAAGGATCAAGAACGTGTGTGTGTGTTGGCTTCAAGGGCTGAAACATGAAACAGTCTGCCTCCCTGTCACAGCCTCAGAATCAGACCACAGTTACTGCCCTGTTAGTTTTAAAACAGTCACATCCAACAAGGTCGTTATATCGTCTTTTTTTCTCACTGCACAGCGATATCTTAAAGGTCACATATTTTCCTCCTCTTCAACCCGAGTTTAAATAAGTCTATGGGCTCCCCAAAACATGTGTGTGAAGTTTCTTGTTCTAAATCCACTCTGATCCTGTATTTGATCATGCCTATAAACCCCTCTATTTCAGCCCTGCTCAGAACAGGCTGTTTCTGTGTCTGTAGCTTTAAATGTAAATGAGCTGTGTCTGACCACGCCCCTCTCTGAAAGGGCTTGGGTGGCTCGGGCTTTCTCGCTCCATGTCCTATTGTTTACGGTGAGAAGGCAGACTCAGAGGGAAGTACAAACACCTAGCTGTGGGAGTGTCACCCACCTGGGGGAGGGGTTACTGCCCTTTGTGATGTCATGAAGACAAAATCTCCAAACGGCCTGTTTGAGCACACATTTTCTGAAAAGTGGAGCAGGCAAAAGACGGAGAGGACGGACTTTTGTAGACAGATAGGGACACTTAATAGTGTTAGAGAAACATGATGAAGTTGACACAATAGGTGACCTTTAAAATCACACATCAGGAGTAAAAAAATCCAACTTTATTCAATGCATTAGGAGATATAGGCACATGCTTGTACACTCAGCAGCTTATAATTTTTATGAGCTGTTTTCTGTCTCTGTTTGAGGTTTAAAGAGACGTTCGGCTGCCTTGGGTAAAGTGGACATACGGTCAATATATTAAAGGAACAAACAAGAACATTTCATTAAAAAACGTTTATCAAAATAAATTATTGCATAATTATATAAGAAAATATTTTCTGTTCAGATCTCAGTCCTGTTTGACACTGAAGCAGCTCCTCTGAACGATGATCACAGTGCCATGTTTGTGCATAAACTTCTCATGAGATGCACACATTAGTCAGTTATTTTTCAGTCTGCAGTTTTACACATCATGCGTAAAAACGCTGATATGGCAGCAGTGGCAGAGGCGTGAACACGTGGAGCGGAGCACGCTGCTGGCAAAACAGAGGACTGAAGGTGAGCGAGGAGCACAGAGGAGGAGGAGAGAAGAAGGAGGATGAAGAAGTGAAGCTCTGATCCTCCTCAGCCTCCATCCCCTGCTGCTGCTCCTTCTTCCACTTTGTGCGTCTGTTCTGGAACCAGATCTTCACCTGAGTCTCTGAGAGGCGCAGCGCGGAGGCGATGGTGTGCCGCTCCAGCACCGACAGGTAGTGACACCTGTGGAAGCTGCGCTCGAGGACCTGCAGCTGCTGCAGCGTGAAGGCGGTGCGGATACGGCGGCATTTTGCTTTTGACTTCACTGAGCATGAAGTCTCTTCTTCCACCTCCTCCTCCTCTTCCTCACAGTCGCTGCTCCCACCTGCAGGAGGATGAAGCTCCTTTCTGGATTCAAGTCTCGGAGGAAACGCTCCTGAAAGAGAACAGAAAATCACAAATGAATCTGTGAACCTACAGAAACATAAAGTTGAGCTCATGATCATTCTCTTTGGCTCAGTTTTAAGTGTTCATTGGTTGAATTACATAATCATTCTGTTTATAAGTTTTTCATTCATCAAACAAACATTCATCGACAGCACTATTGTTTTCCTGATTTATGTAAAGCATATCTTTGAATCGCCGGTGCCAAACATTGATTTTTATTTTTAAATTGTGGGATTTAACAGATTAACTGCCAATTTGACTCACCACGTCACAGTTATACAAACAAGAAATCAACAGTTGGGTAAAGAAGAAAAAGACAGCAGGTGATGTAAGGAGGTGAAAATAAGTTAAGAGCTGAAGCAAACGTAACTAAGCTCAGCCGTCATCACGTCTTTGTACATTCATATTGATCCCCAGCCCTAGTCTCGTGTTAAATCAGGAGCAGGAGTTCAGATCTGCTGCTTCAGAGAAAAGTAGCCCACATGGTTATACTTTGCATGTATCTAAATCCCTTTAAAAGTCTGATTCTCACCTGTTGCCTCTGCATCCTCCGCGCAGCTTCTCCTCCCGGTAAACTTGGTCGGATCCAGGATGTCCTCCACGGAAAACGGCGTCCTGTGGCTCACGGGGTGTTTGTGTGCAGGCTGCATGTCCGTGGATCAGCTCTCAGGTCCTCAGTGTGTGTGAGGGTCCGCTCTCCTCCACGGTTTATATCCTCAGCCTCTCAACATTTACATTTCATTTCAAAGTGACCCACGAACAATCGCAGCCAGACACGCTCCGGCCCCGTGGGACCCCCGCGTGGACACTCCAAAATGTAAATGCGCGCGCTGACCTGGGGGGGGGGGGGGGGCACCGAGCTGGTTATTTATTGCCGGGCATGTGGTTAAAATGTGCCCCCTTTCTGCTCCTGCGTGTTCCGCTTTGTGCTGCTTCGTGTCAGTATTTGCAAAAGCTGGATTTTCCGCTGGTAGGACACGTGAACGCCTCTTGTGATGCTAATTGATGGACTCACTCATCAAAGGGAAAGTTGTTCTCTCTCTTGTGTCTCAGTTTTCTAAAGTGACATTTGTCCTTTTTGAGAGCAGCAGAGTACCCACAAAGCACTTCGGTTTAATTAGAAGCCACTAACACGTTTATGAGAGGCCATCTGATCCCCGAAGACTCCACATGAAGGATCGTTTAGACGGAAACCTCGACAGTTTCTACCGCTGTTAATAATTTCAGCTGCAGCATTAAATCTTATTGTTGCACCACAATAAAGGGAACAAACAGCACTTAGCAATGCCTAACTAGTGCACATCTCCTCTTGGTTTAATTAATGCGGCCTGTGTAATCATAATAATTAAAAAAGAATCTTTATTTGTACATTTTTATCTTCATTTTGTTTTTAGTGCCTGTGATGTCGTTTCTGTTTGTCTTTATAGCTCTAACTGCCTTTTGAGTCCTGCCTGTTGTATCTTTCTTATTTCTTTTATTTGTATGATTTTATTTTAGTAGACTTCTCTGTCACAGGTTGGGTTTGAACCCGGGCTACACGCTTGGAGAACTAAAGCAAAAAACTAACCACAAGGCCACCGGCACCCCAAAGTACTTCATCTTTAAGTAAGTAAAGTTTATTCATATAGCACTTTTCACAGACAAAGGTCACAAAGTGCTTTACATCAACAAAAAACAAACATACATACAATAAAAACAGGAACAAATAAGCATGTCATGGACGACATTATAAAATCCTGATATAAACAGGAAAAATCATTGGCACAGTGAAAAATAGATCAGTAGGTCGACTGGATGGACCTGATTACAAACATCAACATTTTCAGCTGATTTTTAAAAGACTCAACAGAGTCAGAAGAACGTAACAAGATGGGTCTCAAACACATGACCACCATGAGTCTTAAAATGTGCCTACGGGACAGAGAGCGGGAGTAGAACGTAGTAGAAATACTCTAAAGTCCTTACTCCAGAATCCTGACAGAAGCATGAATGTTAAAGTAGCATTTCAATGTAGGAGCTGCGTCAGGTATCCTAAAGGATGTTTTTTAAGTAATTTAGATTAATGGTTACAAACCTGGGGGTCAGGGCACTCCAAAGGGTCACCAGATAAATCAGGGGTGGTCGTGTAAAATATTAATGAAGAGGATAGGAAGAAGAAAACATATTCTAACCCACAATTTCCACATAGCCCGTGCACGCTGCGTTATGTCAGCGCCACGGTTTTGCTCTGTCGAGAGCGCGCCCTGCCCCACTGGGTCAGTTTCTGAAGCGTGAGTGCAGCCATGAGCAGCTGATAATTTCTCACCTTTGAACATCAAACTGGTAAATAAATTAATTTAGAAGTTTATATTAGAAAAGCCTCTTTAACCTCCAATAACTGAAAGACGTCTGAAACAAGACAAAACAACATGAAACTCATAAAATGTATTTAGACGGATTATTTGACATCCTGATCTGTAGAGTATGTCATAGTTCAAATAAATAGTAAATAGTATAATTTAATTCAGAGCAGTCACATATAACATAAATTCTGAGCTCTCATATTGTACTTGTGTAAAGATTCTTCTTCCGCGCCTCGTGAGTATTTAAGTGTCACTGGCAGCTCCGTTTAATCGCCTCAAATCGCTTCATTAACTCCACAATTCCTGTAACAGTCCCACCTTTAAATCCACATTATCACTTATAGTTTCTGAATAGCCACAGTGAGTGTTCCTCTCAGGGTAACGGGGGGCAAAGGAGGGTCCTGGGGGGTTCAGAGTGGGAGGGGTTAGTGATCCTGTGGAGGCTCCTGCTGACGGAGGCAGCTGTCGCTCTGCAGACTCCTGCAGAGCGGCTGGTATTGAGCCGAGCGAAGAGGCCGGACCATCAGGACAATTAGCAGATGTCACCAGTAGGTTTGACCCGCTCTGACCCCGAGCTTTGTTCAGAGGGACGGGGGGAACACAGAGACTCAGGGGGGGAGATGAGGTGATGAAGAAATGATGGAGACAGAAACTCCAAACACAAACTTAACATAGACTCTCCTGGCACAGGTGTTTAAAGATGTATATCTAAAAAAGCTCAAATTAACCTGAAGGGCTCCTTTACTCATTATGTTGACCAGTGGTCTAGCTCGGGTTCTGCCCCTGTGTGGCATTGCAGGCACTCACACTAGGCCCAGTCGTCCAGTACCATGCCAAAGCACGATTGTCCCCTCTCCAGTACCTTCATAGTCCAGTCCCCTGTCGACCTGCACTCACATTGCTCCAGGTCTAACCAGGTCTGAGCACGGTTAACTCTTGTACATACGTCATCACGTCGTAATACAGGATAGTCTTGGATTTTCCCAAAGACCTCCAAGTTTCTGTGGGTTTTATCCATCTGCCTCTGAATATTACGCCTGCCCAAATTTCCAGTTGACACTCGACCTTTGCATCCGACCAACGTGAACCCTTTGATGCTATTGTTTTAAATGATCGTCGAGAAGAACAGTGGCATCGATTAGGCCATGTCCACTTTGTTTACCTGTTCTTGTGCTCCATATGAGCAACTGTACCGTGCCGAAGCACACCTCTTCCAACCGTGACAGGGCGAAGGAAGTGTACGGTAAGCAGCACACACTCTAGTCAAACGAACTGGACATTGGGGGTCAAACGTGCGACAGAATATACGGTACAGATTGCCCAGTGTGAGTGCACCTCAGTTATCAAATGCTGAGAGGGTAAATATATTCAGGAGGGTCGTCATGACCTCGGGGTAATCACTGATACAAGCAATGTCCAGCTTTTTCCAGAAACCTACGTCATAATCGAAACACATCTATCAGACAAAGTGAAGAGACATCTGAAAGCCACTGAGAACCATTTACAAGCTGCATGAGTCAAAGTAACAGCAACTGATCAAACTGACTAAAAGAGAAAACAAAGACTTGTTTGGGTTGGTGTCTGGAGGAGGCAGATTGGACAAGAGAAGGAACCAGTCTCACATCCAACACGGAAAACCTTAAAGATAAAGAAATCGAACAGAAATTTGAGACAAAAATAAAAAAACACAATCTGAAATCAAAATGACAAGAAGTCAGAAACAAAGATGTCCTTCCTTCACCTCCTCAGAACTTCGTCACAGATGTGTCTGCTCGCTCGGCAGGAGGAAAGAGGAGGAGAAGACAAAACTATTATCCTCCTCACAAAAGCTTTCAGGCATTTACTGCGACACCCAGGGGTGCTCTTAGCATTCCCCTGCTCTTTGTGAATGTCTGCTGGCACACTTTGCTTTTGTGCTCGACGCGTCTTTACTGGAGCTGAACGGCCCCAACAAACTTTAAAACGCTGTTGGACTTTCAGAACGTGCGAGGGGTGGTCTTGTGTCATCACAAAGCGTTTTTATGATCCTGTTTACTCTGCAAACACTGAATGGAAATGTTGAATATGAGAAGAAAACATTAGCACATCCAAAGACTCGATCCGCTGCAGGATGTTAACGTCAGGGCCAAACGAGAGAGAAATCCCCTCTCTGGATCCAGACGGGCTTCGATTTTTGTCAATATTTAGACGTTTTTATTGGAGAATTTGCAGATCAGAAAATATCTTCCAACAAACTTCACGCTCGTTAATAACTAAAGAAACTTTAAAATAACTGCAAATATTCTTTCCTGTTGTAATACACAATGACTCTCTTTTTGGTAATTAAAGTAAACATTTTGCTGATTGAACGTCCATATTTGTATTTGTCTAAGGTTGTTAGTTGAGGCCGTTGCATGTAATTGAGTATGTTCACAGTGTGGAATAAGGATTTTTTACTTCTGAATACTTCTTTTGCTGACTGTTGTTGGGTTTTAGGGTCAGAACGGATTACAAGCTGACAGCAGTGAGTCATGTTAGTCAGAAACAGCGAGAACGCTCCTGGATTTCTCCATAATGAAGGCTGTCCAGGTTGTGTGCTTGTGCTTGTGCGTGAACTGTACCGTGCCGAAGCACACCTCTTCCAAGTGTGTCAGGGCTGAGGAGGTGTACCGAACTTGAACAAAGATCGGAGCACTCACACTAGTCAAACGAACTGGACTTTAGGGGTGAAGCGTGCTTAGGCACGGTACGGATTGCCTAGTGTGAGTGCGCCCTAAATGTACTATGGGAGGTAGGGCCTTCAGTTATTAAGGGTTGATATATCATGCTAAATATTTTACAGGATCTGGCAAACCTCTCTGGCTTATATTGAAAACCTGCCCCCATGATTGACTGTTTTGTATATATATATATATTAGCTACTGTATACTGGGAGTGTACTGTTCATATCAACCTCGAGGTGAGCAGCCAACACGATTCTTATTGTCCAGTTTGGTTGTTTATTTTGTTTCTTCTTGTAACCCACGTCTTTTTATTGTCTGTTGTCCTGTTTATTAGTTTTAGTTTTGTATTTTTCATTTTTATTCTTGTACAGTTTTCTGTCTGTCATCTTGTTGAAGTTTGAAAAAGGAAAATTAAATATTTTTTAAAAGTCTCCTTTTGAGTTCAAAAGAGTTCAAAAGAAATTTAAAATACCCGGAACTAAACATGAAACTAAGAAACGAAAACAAGTTGCAACAAGAGCTTTGGGAGCTTCATTGGTGGGGGGCACCCTCCTCAGGGTCTAGAGGCTGCCCCCCCTCACATGCTGGCCGGGTCCTGCAAGTAGTCCCCAGGGTGAGGCTGAGGGTGTGGGGTTGGCCGCTGTGGGACCCGACTACAGGGTGAAAACATTTTTTTCGATCATGCTACTCTGCGCCTCAATCCACCCATATCCCGTCCAGTGGAGCCCTGACCTTAAAACCCCTACTGCAGCAGCAACCCCTTACCACACATCCTAAGCACTACTAAAACCCTCACCTTTCACTCAACAACATGAATACACACATCAATGCATCCATGGAAAAATATTCACACACATAAACACCTTGCTCAATCCTTTCTTCTCCCCTTCTCTTGTATTGCTTCTCATCTTTTTCTTTCTTTCTCTCTCTTGCTATTCTTAATCCTCTGATTTTTAAATATATTATACATTACTGTTTCGTTATGCCTTTGTTTATTGTCTATTCAAGTCTCCTCTTGTTTATTGCTCAGTATTTTGCAACTGTCTTACTGTCTTCCTACACTTCTCCTTGTATGCTTGTTTTTTGTATCGTCTAGCACTTGTATTTGTTCACACTTTTGCACAATAAAAAAAGATAGTTAAAATACTAAGGTACTGTAAATTCCTCTGAACGACAGTATTTGAATAATTGTATTTATTTAAACATCAAGTGAGATTCAGGGTTAAAGTGAAGAGGAAAGAAACAGTCTCTTGTTCTCTATGTAAATAAATGAA
Organism: Tautogolabrus adspersus; assembly: GCA_020745685.1. Taxonomy (NCBI): domain Eukaryota; kingdom Metazoa; phylum Chordata; class Actinopteri; order Labriformes; family Labridae; genus Tautogolabrus; species Tautogolabrus adspersus. Next base: position 15,053,300 of record CM036549.1, on the reverse strand, counting down.
TGCAGTTCAACCTTTCAACCTGTGGTGTCGCTGCTGAACTGAGCAACGGCTGCAAACCGGAAATCCCAGATCCGACTGAATCTCGCGATATCCTTTGTTTTCATTGATTTGAAACATGGCGTCCGAAGGAGAGGCGGGCAGCACAGCTACAACCGAACAGGAGACCGGAGAGGGGTAACTCTCATTTTATGAGTATATTTAATCTCTGCAAACCTTTCGGATAATATTCTAAATGTTCGGTGATGATATAAAATAAAGAAAGTGTTTATTTTAGCCGTTAATACGGTTCTGTTAGCCACCGAGCTAGCTAGCTTTGCGCTCTGACATGTTAGACAAACGCTTATTTAGCTGCTTTACGGAAGAAAAAAACACAAATAAATCAAAATATTTCTCAGTTTAATGTTTCCCACTCCGCCAGGATGATTAATAACTATATAAAGCACCATTTAAACCTACTATCGGATTATTAGATCCTTCCTATAACCGTATTTTTAAACCTTTAGGACAGACTCCGTTTACATTTCTATAATTTCAGCAATAAAATGTGGTTTTTTTATGTGTTAAAGGATTGACTGTACAGCCGATTTACACTTTAGAGATGTAATGACATATTTAAAATCATGTAACTAATATGCATTGAGTGTTAAGCTGGATACATTAAGTGTAGTAGTGCAATATTGCCTTAGCACCAGTTTAGAGAAAGAGCAGGTGCTAATAGGTTTACTAGTCTGTACTCCCTCGGGGTGTTGGGAGTCCTTCGTCCTGATGGCTTGTTGCTATGAAACCGAGCTGATTGTCTTACCGAATGCTGCAGGTTCCACGAGTAAACACTAACACTGGGAAAACCTTTTTTACCTTCTGTGCTGCTCACACCTGGAACACAATAAAACTCAATACAGTGGTCACCGTGGGTCAGTTTAAAAACATGATTACAAATCACTGAGCTCATGAGTGGAACTGTTTTAAACTGTAATGTTGCCTTCACCGCCTGCTTTTTTTTGTGCCTGTAGGAATGTGTATTAAATTAAAAGAATCTTTGTTGACTTTCAGGGATGCTGCATTTGGGGAACTACCCACCAGCATGGACACCGAATCATCAAACGGCAAAGAGGGAATGGTAACTTTGTTAGAGTTTATGTTTTCTTCTTCTCTTCTTTTACCGCTAAAGTGCTGTAACTAATCTCAGCCGTCATCACGTCTTTGTACATCTATATTGATTTTGGTGACTGCGTAATATTCTTGTCCCTGTCTGTGAATTCAAATTGTTTTTCGGCGTGGCTGAAGCACGGCACAGCGGGAGCTCCACAAATACACCCAGTCAGACATTCACACACACGAAATGTCACAGGGGCGTTTATGTCGTGACATGAAATGGTCGTCTGAACAGAGCTACACTCACACCTGTCCTGTCTTATACGCACAGATCTAACATATAATTTATGATTTTAAATCATGCTGCTCAAGCTGTTTTTCACAAGCCATTTCTCTTTGACAGGAAACAGCCGGTGAAGGCTCGGAGGCTGCTGATGCTCTGACTGGATCGGGAGACGAGGAGAGCGGGAGGCAGCTGGGAGAGGTGGAGCTGCAGTGTGCTCTGTGCATGAAGTGGTTCACTGCAGATACGTTTGGCATCGACACCGCGTATGTATGATAACGTGTTAGACAGTCAGTGAAACATCAGCAGAAATACAACAATACTTACTGATAGTTTTCCCCTTTTTTCCTGCAGGACGTGTCTCCCCTTCATGACTAATTATGTGTTTCACTGCAACGTGTGCCATCACAGCGGCAACACATATTTCCTCAGGAAACAAGCGAGTAGGTGTCCCATGTCTACACTCAAGTTGTCACCGTACCAGAATTTGACACTTTGATTTAATGCCAGTAAAAATACAATCATAACGATGCAAAAAGTCTTATCAGGTAAGTTCTTGTTTTTAAATACCCGTCTTCTGTTTCAGACCTGAAGGAGATGTGTCTCACAGCTCTGGCTAACCTGACGTGGCGCTCCAGAACACAAGACGAGCACCCAAAGACGATGTTCTCCAAAGACAAAGTATGCATGACATGACATGCATTCAAAACGTCGTCTATCACTGGACAATAAATTGATGATCTGTGTTAAAACAGGGAATGCAAATGAAAACTGTGCAAATGAAAACTGATTTGAACTGAAATGCATCGATAAGACGAGAGATTTTAGAGACACAAACACGTCGAATCATTTAGCTGTTAACTCGTCTTTAATGACAGAACCTCACAGTTGTAGTTATGAGTATATAGTTGTTATTTCTGCTCCGTGTTTGATCCTGATTTTTAAATGTCTCCTTGCAGGACATCATACCGTTCATCGACAAGTACTGGGAGTGCATGACAACTCGCCAGAGACCAGGGAAGCTCACTTGGCCCAACAACATAGTGAAGACGATGGTAAGTTGCCCCCCTATTAGCTTAATATTAAATGTGTAATGCGTGTACATAGTGAGCAAAGTTAACTGAAGTCCAATGCCTTGTCTGTGCACAGATTCCCGTCCAATAAAACTGATTCTGATTCTGTAATGTTGTTTTGTTTAACCAGAGCAAAGAGCGAGATGTGTTCCTGGTGAAGGAGCACCCTGACCCCGGCAGTAAAGATCCAGAGGAGGAGTACCCAAAGTTTGGCCTCCTGGACCAGGTACTACTCCACACCCTCCAGCTGATGTACAGAAAGTAAGAAAAAGGCTGCGCATTTTTTTGATTATGATTTTCTGTCACTCTTCTGCAGGACCTGGGAACCATCGGACCGTCCTATGACACACAGAAACAGACGACAGCTGCTCCCACTGCAGGCGGGCTGAACGGTAAGGATGCAAAACACAAACTCAGCTGCACGAGATGAAATTCTAAACGAACAAAGTCCAAGGAGAGGAGAGTAAAACTTAAAGTAAGGGCATGTGAAATGTGATGACCGTGGCCGTTTTGTGCATTGTGTTCCAGGTGGATCTTCCTTCTCAGGTGAATATTTGGTATTTTGGCGTCTCCAGCTGATCCGTGTGTTTTTGTGTCTTGTAACCCTCTGGATAGAAGTTGACCCACAACTCGAAACAAAAACCTGATCTTTGATAAAAAACATTTTGTGGGCAACTTCATCCACGTCCGGCTGTAACCTCCCTGTCTGCTCTCTGCATCTGTTTGGTGCCCCTCCCTCCATGAAAGCTTGACCCCTTTTTAAATCAGTGAACGTCTCCTTCTCGTCTCCGCTGCTCGCTGCTGATGGGCTTTGAAATCCCTAAAAAAATCTCCTGGCTGAAATGATTCCCTGCCCTGCATACAAACAAAAATATGTTAGAGCAGAGAAACACTTTGTGTGAGAGTGTGACAGCAATACCGAGAGGATCCCGCCATCTTCCTCCTTAAATTTAGTATTTATTAAAGAGAGATCGATCTGGATCGTATTTATAAGCCTGATACTGTTTGGAAAACACCATGCGACTAATTGCTGCCTTTCTGTTCCTGCTGTGTCCCTGTGTTCACCAAACGCTTAATAACCTGCTCCACCTGTGCGTGCAAGCCTGTGTGTGTGTGTGTGTGTGTGTGTGTGTGTGCGTGCGTGTGCGTTTGTGTTAGTGTGCTCTTTTGGGGAGAAGAGGGACATCATAAATGAGTTCTTAGGGGCCATGCAGTTTAGAAAGATGTGACTGAACAGCTTGAAAACAACTCTTACTGTAAGATAATATTCAACACTCAGAAAACATAAAGCTGAGGTTTGATTAAAGCTGACAGGTGAGCCTGTTGTATATTTAGTTCAGTGATACAGTAATTCATATTCTTAATGTTGAATTATATTGATAACGTAGTTAATCATATTAGAAACCACCTCAGTTTATATGATGAATGCTTGTGAACAGTGACTTAAACATACCACAAGGTAGCAGTATTTGTTTAGTAATGGGTTGGACCGCTGTTCCGTAAAATAATAATGTTTTGACGGAGAACATGAGAAAATACTGCTTCACAGTTTAACCAGTAAAGTGAAGTAAAGTCACCTTTTTAGAAGTTACAGCTAAGTTCCCACAGTGCCTGTGTGAGTGAGTGAGTGATTGTTTATGTTTTTTGTTCAGTAGTAAAATCTCTCTCGTGTTTTTTAAAGGCGCTCTGGCTCCCGGTCCAGGAAAAGGAAGAGGAGCCAAACGTAAACAACAGCAGCAGCAGGAGGGCGCTGCAGCAGGGGCCACCAAGAGAACCAGAAGGTAAGAGAGCTGTCGGTTAAAATACACACATGCACACACACACACACACACACACACACACACACACACACACACACACACACACACACACACACACACACACACACACACACACACACACACACACACACACACACACACACACACACACACACACACACCAGACACACACACACACACACCAGACACACACACACACACACACACAGTACTTTACAAAAGTCTAGGGACCTTAGGGGGGCAGTTATTTAAAAGACTGCAGATGCAAGCATTGACACTGCTACACAACGTGTTTCGCGCAGTGTTGATTCAATCAATCCATTTGCAGCACGATGAAAAGCAGCTCAAGCTGAACCTCCTCAATGCTAGCAGGCTAACTGTAGTGTCGCACAAGTGATGATGCTGGCCCGTCCGTCGCCTTGTATGGCGTCGTCTTCTTCTTTCCACCACCTACTGGACTTGCGGTGTTGGTCAGTTACTTTTATTGCTTCTCCACACGTCATTGGCCTGATTTGCATAATCTTCCCGGAACTTCAGACCGCGATGGAAGTGACGCCCAACAATGGGACACAGGAACCATTTAAAGTTCCTTGAAGAGAAGTCCCAGGAACTTTTGGTCGAAAAGAGACTAAACCATGTAACAGGCCTGAGAATGAACCACATTTTTATCCTATTCTATTCGCAGTGACCCTCTGTTCTCGGCTCAGCGCCTGCCTCCTCATGGTTACCCCCTGGAGCACCCCTTTAACAAAGACGGGTACCGATACATCCTGGCAGAACCGGACCCTCACGCTCCAGACCCCGAGAAGCTGGAACTGGACTGCTGGGCCGGGAAACCCATCCCTGGTGATCTGTACCGAGCCTGCCTGTATGAGAGGGTGCTGCTCGCCCTGCACGACAGAGGTACACGCACAATCAGAGCACGTCGCAAAGACAAAGGTTAACCTTTAAGAAAAACGTTACTCTAGTAATGATTGTTGATGTTTCAGCGCCTCAGCTGAAGATCTCCGACGACCGCCTGACTGTGACCGGGGAGAAAGGTTACTCCATGGTGCGAGCGTCTCACGGTGTGAGGAAAGGTTCCTGGTACTTTGAGGTCTCTGTTGACGAAATGCCGCCTGAAACTGCAGCCAGACTCGGCTGGTCTCAGCCGCTCGGTCAGTGGTGCTTCATTTTTACTCCTACTGTTTCACATTTAGAGCTTGGAGGAAAACTCAAAGATCCTGTCTGCTCCAAAAAGCTTTTCTCTCGTTTTTAAGATGTCTAAGTTGTGTTTTTAAAGATGTCGATTATTCATGTTTGAAGTATTTTCCTCTTTCAGGTAACCTTCAGGCCCCTCTGGGTTATGACAAGTTCAGCTACTCGTGGCGCAGCAAGAAGGGAACACGCTTCCACCAGTCGATAGGAAAACATTACTCCTCCGGATATGGTCAGGGAGACACGCTGGGTTTCTTCATCGAGCTGCCCGACGCCACAGAGACCGCTAAGGCTTTGCCTGATACGTACAAGGACAAGGTAACACCTGAGACACAACCAGGAACACACAGACTGATCGGATGATGTTACGCTGATGTGATTTCTGTAGGGTTGTCGAGGTTTGGTACAACGTGTTTGCGGTAGTATCGAAACATTACCAAATCTGCAGATCTTCAGTCATATTTTTAACCAAAAGCGCTGCAAGAGAAAGACAGAGAGATCAATGTCTAATTTCACAAAAACATTGGCAACATTTCTGCACTAAAACATTGCCAGTGTGCAGGAGTTTGTCTGCAATTTTGACCCAATCTTGGGTGTCTAGGACGTCTGTTTTTGTTGCCGCGGTATCCAAATCGTTTTGAAGAATTGTATCAAAGTTGAAAACTCTGGTATCTTGACAACCCACCTTTTCTGGTCTCTGTTTTCTCTCCAGGCGTTGATCAAGTTTAAGAGCTACCTGTACTTTGAGGAGAAGGATTACGTGGACAAAGCAGAGAAAAGTCTCAAAGTGATGCCGCCCAGCAGGGTGAGTGAACCTCCCCCAAACGAAGAGCCAATCATAAAACTAGCTGCACTTCAGCTGCTGTTGACGTGTAGATTTTTAAAAAGAGGTTTGAGGGTGATTGATTTGATTCCAGGTTAAAGAAGAGTTCAATAAAACAAACTTCAATCCTGTGTTTCAGATGATATTCTTTAAAAACGGAGTGAGCCAAGGTGTCGCCTATGAGAACCTGTTTGAAGGCCTCTACTTCCCCGCCATCTCACTCTACAAGAGCTGCCAGGTCAGTGAGCAGCTGACCCAACGTTTCCTGTCTGTCTTTCTGCCATCTCACTCTTTAAGGGCACACTCGCACTACGCAATCCGAACCACACCTTAGCAAGTTTGAACCCCAAAGTCCAGCTCGGTTGACTAGTGTGAGTGCTCTGTTCCTAGGCCTTGGAAAGAGGTGTGCTTTTGCATGGTGCAGTTGCTCATGCGAGAGCACAAGCACGGAAACACAACGGGGACATTTTCTGGTTTACACTCTGTTATTGAGATGCTTCTCAATGCTTATGCTTCTCACACACATAGGCCCAACTACCGTACTTTAGCTAGTAGGAGTGCAAACTCCCAAAAGTGAAAACAAACGGAACTAAAAGAGCGACAGAGTGTCACAGAAACTGCACCTTGCTGACGTTACTGAACACAATAGAAATCGTCAGGCAGGAAGACAGTTTAAACTTTTATTTCTCTCTGAGAGACCTTCAAAAACAAGGTGCGTCTAATATACCGGTGCAACTTATATTCTTGATTTTACGGTAATCGATCCCCGTCTTTCATAATCGAGGAGATCCAGGAGTGTTCGAGGGTCATATCTCAACGAAATGACTCAAAATAAACCACAAAGTCAGAAGAGTTGCACTCATGTCTTCTGTCTTGTTCTCTGTTGTTATTCACCGTGCGGCCATCAGACAGTCCTTGGATGCTATTTGACAGCTAGCGGAAATGTTAAGGCACAATGTTTCCTTTCATGTTACTCAGTGAGGTCGTGAATCAATCAAGCCACCTTAAATGTCAAAATGATGACTTGAGTATTCTGTTAGTTTTTATCGTCTCTCTTATCGACACTTTAGTGATGATCGGATCCTGAAGCGCTCAAAAACGTGAATATGAATTTGAACTGGATTATAAAAACTGCAAATAATTTATTTTTCCCACTTGGAGAAAAAGTCTCGGAGAGCAGCAGAACTACACGTATGATGATGATGTAAGTGTGCTCGGGCCTGGTTGGTCCTGGATCAATGTGAGTGCAGGCCAATGGGGGACTGGGAAGGGGGGGGGGCAATTGGGCTTGAGCACGGTACAGGGCGACTGGGCTGAGTGTGAGAGCTTCCTCTAAGAGCTTCTGAACTTACCTTCTCTCTTCAGGTGTCAGTTAACTTTGGGCCACAATTCAAACACCCTCCGAAGGACCTGAAGTACCAGCCGGTGAGAGCTTCTTCAAAGAGTCATACGACCAAACAAACGTCCCACAGTAACCTTCTGTTAACCTGCTGTTTGATTAATCTCGTGTTTGTTTGTTTCTCCTGGGTCAGATGAGCGACATGGGCTGGGGAGCCGTGATCGAGCACACGCTGGCTGACATGTTGTACCACGTGGAGACGGACGTGGACGGACGACGCAGCCCGCCATGGGAGGGATAAACACGGCTCTTAATTCAGTACGCTCACAACCACCCGCAGTCAAAATATGGTTCCACCTTCAAGTCAATAAAAAAAATCGACGCACCACTCACATCAGTCAACTGTAGCTCCAACAAACTGTGCCTGATTAAGACTCTTGTCGTAAAAGAGGAAACCCTGTGCTTAATTTTAACGCATTTTGGGGTTTAAACGAGTTTCAACATAATCCTCGGGCTCCGATTGCTATTCTAAGTGTCTGACATCATCAACATCCCGACAGAAAGAGACCTTTTTATCAAAGAGGAAGATGATCGTTTAAAACAGGAAAGAGTCGCAACATCTCCGTCGTCAAAGACGCCAGACTCCGTTGACAAAATGATGAATTTGACCTCCCAGGAAAACAGGAGTTGCTTGTCTTCTTCTACAGAAGAAAGTAGACCAGCAACTCCCGCGCTCTGCAGGGGGAAATTACTGTTTTTGTCAATGGAGTCTGGTGTGTTAGATGACGGACCTGTAACACCTGTTCTTGGTTCCAAAAATCATCTTCCTCTTTACGCACGATCAAAGCTCACGATTTATGTGCTCACACTGTTCGACTAGAGACATTCTGGAATAAAACTAACATGTGTCTTCTCGAAGAACTCGAGGGACAAACTCCTATCTTCTTTATCCGACATGGACACGACCTGAGAGCTCAAACTGTACGCGTAAAATAATGACCGAGCATTCACGGCTATCAAAAGAAAACCCCAAAGACGGAGGTCGAATTCAGTTGTCTCATATGCACGGCTCAACGGGGCTACACACACCGGCAAAAACATGCTCTCTCTATCTCTGTCACACTCTCTCTCTCTCTCTTTCTCTTTCTCTTTCTCTCTCACACTCTCTTTCTCTCTCTCTCGCTCTCTCTCTCACACAATCTGCATCACCAATAACACGAGCTAACTCGTCAGCTAAATCATAACAAATATTCCCTGTCAACTGGAGGTCTGCAGTTATTTCTGCTATTGTGTCTTTCATGATAGGAGGGAGATGGATAAAGATGTCATGTCTGCTGTTGCCACGGTGATTTCAGACGCTGTCAGTCAGTTTGTGCGGGTAAAATAAGGGGCGGGGGAGGGGGGGGGGGGTCCCGGAGTCTGGGAATTGGCCCATGACTCTCGCAGTTGTACGACCAAAATATCAAACATGTCAGAAATTAATCCCACTGATCATCTGAGCATCTGGTCCAACGGTGATCACCCGTCGTGCCTCAGCGTACACGCGTTTGGGCTGAAAATCGGAAAGTCGTAAGGCTCAAAAATCAGCTCTAAATCGTTCAGTATACGCCGAGCTTACTGTTGTCAGACACTAAGACACGGGGACAAAAACAACAATTTTCTGTGGACGCACTTTGATCGGGCATTATTTCCCTGATAGGTTGTTGCAGCCATTAAAGCCTTTTTCATGAAGAAATCTCCAGAAACAATTCCCAAATCTGTCGAATTAGTTTGAAGGTTCAAAGTTCACCTCATGCGTGCCATCGGCTCACATTCCTGACTGAAAATAAATCAACGGAAAGTTTTTTTACGGTGCTCCGCTTCGACATGTGTACATTTAGTTACTTATACAGAAATCACGGATGTTCTGCGTGACGTTGCAGCCCGACCGAGCGTCACTTCAACATTTCTCAGGAGAGTTGATCCTGCAGTCTTTCGTGTTTTCAGTCTGTTTCTTATTTTGTGTGTTTAACATTGTGTGTTAGTTATTAACTGTTTTATACTCTGGGTTAAATAATAAAAACGCTTCATGAACAAAGTGAAACTTGTGATCGTCGTCTTTAAATCTGCCCGTTATGTTTTCAACTAAACGTCACATATTCTCCTCCTCTTCAGTGTAAATAAGTCTCAGAGCTCCTCTAAACATGTGTGTGAAGTTTCTTGTTCTAAATCCACTCTGATCCTGTATTTGATCATGCCTATAAACCCCTCTATTTCAGCCCTGCTCAGAACAGGCTGTTTCTGTGTCTGTAGCTTTAAATGTAAATGAGCTGTGTCTGACCACGCCCCTCTCTGGAAGGGCTTGGGGGGGCAGAACACTGCAGGGCTGCCAGGGGAGGGCTGCTCTCCAGTGCAGGGAGAAGAGAGTCTATGTAAGATGTTTAAGTGGCTTACGTAGAGGCTTGAAGCCGTGCTGTGAAATTCTTGGTTTCATACGGGGAACTATAGCGTGATTTTCAGAACAAGCTGTTTAGCGCCCTCTGCAGACTCATCCTGGATTTACTCCAACATATGTTTACCTCATGATCTTTAGTTTGGACATCCAGCATTGTAACACTGTGAGTTTAAAATGTGGATCAGCAGAAAAGAGGCGTGACAATCTAGTGATTATGTCGCGCGCCTCATTAACAGAGGCTATAGTGCTCGTTGCAGCAGCTGTGGGTTTGAATCCCTCCTCAGGCCCTTTGCTGTAGTCGTCTCTTTGCTCTCTCCACCCCAACACTTCCTGTGTCTCTCTTCAGCTGTCCGTCCGGCAAAAATGACACCAAAATATCTTAAAGTTTGAAACTGGGATTCAAGGCCGTTGAGTCCCACATGGATCAAGAAAAACAAAACTTCAATACATTTTTCTTTTCGTGTCTTAAAAGTCTTCAATTTTAATGAAGAAAATGTGCAGCAATCCTGCATTGATCGGAAGCAGTTTGTAAAATGTTCTCCAATTTCACTTTTTTTTTTAAGGCTTCAAAGAGACCGAGGTGTTTCTTTAAAAAAAGAAGACAAAACAGAGACATGTCAGAAAAAGTGAATTTATTTACAGTTTTTAATAGAAATATATACACGTATCATCATCATCATCATCTTTATTGCCAGACTCAGGAGTCCATTAGAAAACATAGCAAACAACATAAAAACATATATCTGTATAAGGAGTCAGGTACAAAAAGCTTCAGACTGAATTTGTTTTCAAGGGGAGCGAGATAAGTGTCCATGTGGTCGATGTAAACACAAGAAGATACAAAGAAAGGGCTGATGGTAAAGTATGGCAGCTGTCAGCGATGAGGACAAGATACAAATAAAAAGAAGTAACTGCTATGCTCCCATTTGAGAGAAAGAACAGATTTTTCTTTCTGTCTTTTGCTGCTCCAGTTGATGGTTTTTATTTTAGTCTTTAAAGAGTCTCTTTGCTGTAACGGCCACTAGAGGGTAGTGCTGAGCAGTCCTGACCTCATGTAGGTCCCACTGGAAACCAAGCTCTCTTTGGCCTCGTCTGACGAGTCTGAAGGATGCTGCGGGAGACAAAAAGATGTACTATTTATTTATTTATTTATTTATTTATAATCAACAAAATACGTCGTAGAGAAATCATGTTTGTACGTGTCTGCGGAAGATCCGGTCCAGAAGGCTGCGTTTGGGACTCTCGGGCAACTGGGACCAGTCGAGGTCTTGAGAACGAGTTCCTTCAGGTCCGAAAATGTTCAGCTCTTTGAAACATCCAGTTTCTATCACCTACAGGAGGAGAAGAAGGAAGAGGAGAAGAAGGGGGAGGAGGAGGAGGAGAAGGAGAAGGAGGAGAAGAAGGAAGAGGAGAAGAAGGGGGAGGAGGAGGAGGAGAAAAAGGAGGAGGAGGAGAAAGAGAAGGAGGAGGAGAAGAAGGAAGAGGAGAAGAAGGGGGAGGAGGAGGAGGAGGAGAAGGAGGAGGAGGAGGAGAAGAAGGAGGAGGAGGAGAAGAAGGAGGAGGAGGAGGAGGAGAAGATTGTAGAGGAGAAGGAGGAGGCGGAGGCGAAAAAGGAGAAGAAGGAGGAGGAGGAGAAGAAGGAGGAGGAGAAGAAAGAGGAGAAGGGGGAGGAGGAGAAAAAGGAGAAGGAGGACGGGGAGGAAGAGAATGAGAAGAAGAAGGATGAGGAGGAGAAGGATGAGGAGGAGGATGAGGAGTTGTCAGACTCTCAGAATTGAACAACCTGAGCCAGTCGGTGAAACATCGACTTTACGTGAATCTGAATCTACTGAAGCGATCCTGAACTCTCTCTGTACCTCTCTGTGAATATTTAGCATGCGAATAATCGTACCTCGTTTTGCCATGTGATGGGGACGCTGCCCGTGTCAAACTTGGAGTAGAAGTCAGAGTCTTTCTCGTCCAGAGTGACTCCCTTCACTGTGGAGAACTCCTCGATGTCCTGCACGTCGCTGCAGTACACCTGTCTGGGCTTAAAGCGAAAGACAACACACACACTGAGCACACACAGATGGAAGCGTATTACATGAGAAAATAAAAACCTGCTCTTTTTTTCTGATTTAACGAGATACCGGGTCCTCGAAATCCCAACAGAAGCTCTCGTTTAGACCACTTTAGGTATCAGACATTCCCGGAGTGTTTATTTAAACCCAGTTTTAGTTTGCTTTGAAACATGGAGAGATACTCGAGTGGAGGAAACATTGATGATGTTTTTATTAGTTTGTAGATTTTGCACAGGCAGCAGATGTTGACTAAGGGTTTCCTGCAGGAGGATAATTCTTGTTTTTAAAGGTAGAATGTGTGACTTTTTGATCCAGTAGATGTCGCCCGTGAGCACCAGCATGAAACCAAAACAAACTGCTGTTTGGCCACACCTCCTCCATACTGAAGCCTTCGCTCTCCTCCAGCGACACACCTCCAACCCCCCCCCCCCCTGTGGACTGCACTGATGTGTTAGCATGCTAATGTTAGCACTCTTTTGTTAGCTCGTAGCGTCACATTGCATGTAAATTTACAAGGATTGACTGTGATCTAAAAAACTGGAACTTTGTTTTAAGTTATGAATCACATCTTTGTGGTGACTTCCACTAATAAAAAGAACCAGTCGACACCTTCATGTCCAGGCATTTGCTCTTTATCTAGAACGGCAGGAGTTTGTTTACAGGATGAGACCGAGGTGGCACTGTGCTGCAATCAAAGGGGGTTCTATAAAGTGACGTTCAAGTACATAGCAGAAAATAGGAAACCGTATACCCCAACAAACAGCTCCCCTGAGTGAGAGTCAGCTATACTATGATTAACCTAGTTAGTTTATGCTCACGTTACAACCATCATGATTTATGGTATGATACTGTAAAATAACAAGATTCAAATGATCACAAAGTGGCTTATTGAGAGGTGCAAAGTCTTTTCAGGATACAATTTGGAGTAAAGGCTCTGCATATTTGTTTTATAACCTTCACAAGAATGAAGAAAGATCATTTACTGTAATAATAGTTGTATAAATGATCGGAGTACTTACATCAGGTTTGAACGGAGGCTCGACTAGTCCGGCCTCCAGCATCCTGAAGTTAATTTGTTTGAAGAAAGGATGCGACTGAACTTCTCTGCCTCCGACACTGCTGCAGCCGAGCCGCTCTTTGGGATCCTTCTGCAGCAGCTGCGACACAAAAGACAAGTTGTTATCTCTCCAAAGATTTAATTCAACGTGGTTTGAGTTCTGAAGCTGAACTCACCGAAGAGCAGATGTCTTTCACAACTTTGCCGAACTTGTCCAAGTACTCCTCGGTCTCGGTCTCGATCCGTCTCTCCATCTCGGATGGTTTGGGATGTTCCCCTCGGGTTCTGAACGGAGGCTGACCCGCCGTCATCTCGTAGATCAGACAGCCGAGGCCCCACCAGTCCACACTCAGCCCGTAGTGCTTGTGTCTGATCACCTCGGGAGCTGAAATCAAGATGAAAAACTTTAAAGTCTGTCTGCTCTGCTGCAGCACGTTTCCACTGTGCAGTGACACACTTAGAGCTGTGGTTGTAGGATGTTCTAAGACTAATGAAATTACTAATGTTTACAATAAATAGCCGGAGTAAGATCATAGTTTCTCATGCTTCTCAAAGTGATATATCTGAACCAGTTCCATCGCTGCAACACCTGTTGGTTTGCCGTTTGCCTGGCATGCTGAGAGTAAAACACCAACAGAATCTTGACCCGCTCTAGTTTTTTTTTAATGAGGGTCAAACTGAAGTCTGGTCCACTGTTAAATCTGTGTTCCAAAACTCTTACCCATTTTTTTGATACAAACAAAAACAGTAATAAATTTAATAACATGTAGGAAATAAACCAAACTAAGTCAAACAAAATCCCCATGTCTACTTTCTGATGGAGCTAATACATACCCATGTATCCCAGTGTTCCCACACAACCTCGCACCACACTCCTCTCAGACAGCCTCATAGCCAGGCCCAGGTCCGAGATGCGGATGTGTCCTGAAAGGAAGCAAATATCACAAATATTCACAGAACTGGTTTGTGATATTTTTCTTTGCTGTTGCGATGTACTTTCCATTTTACTCAAACACTTTCTGCTTCCCCCGTCAAGAGTTGGCGCTGGAGCTAATCCAGAAACCATGCGAGCACTCCAACCTGTAATCTCTGCAATTACCAAAGGCATGTGAAACAAGAAAGGCGGATCCTGGTCTGCAAAGGAGCAGCCAAGAATGTACAAACAGGTGCACAGGTTTCTTAAAATAGATGTAACCACACCTGAGTGCCACAGGCTTGTCACTTCCTTGATCTGTTTGTGCCCAAGTCAAAAATGTTGACACTATAACCTTCTTTGGAAAGGTACACCTGCATGGAGGGTGTCTCGATTGGCTGATTGAATGTCTGGCTGAAGTCTTAGTGTTATCTTTTAAATCATTCAGGCTAAAAATAGAAAAGCTATGTGGGGTAAGTAAGCAGTTTCATCATGTTCTGTCTGTGCAGGCTGGAATGTGAGCTGCCTCTCTTGGTCATTGTTGTCGCTGTGGAGCTGTTAATTATCACCAACACAAACAAGGAGGCTATACATACCGTTGTCATCAAGCAGAATGTTTTCTGGCTTCAGATCCCTGGAAAATAAAAACAGCAGTTGATTCCGGTCCAAAGAGGTGTGACGTAAAGGGAAATTCTGATTTCTATTTTTACCCTGGGACCTAAAAAAGGTGCCAAAAGGTTTTAAAATGTCTTCAGAAGAAGCCTCATTTAGACAGGCTGTAATGGATCCAACTTTATCCTCTGCAGAAAATTCCCCCAACAAAGTCCATTTAAATCAAACAGTAATATGTCTGCTGACTGAAATGGGAGCATAATTTCATAGCAGATAATTGTCCATCGAGATAAGCTTCCCCTGAAAGTGGTGCATGAACTCCACCCAGGTTTATTTCTTCCAGAGGATGATGTTTCAGAAATTATGGACTGTTTCATGGTGTCAGGCTGAAGCAATCTTAGTGAACAAACACCCAGAACTGTTTGTACCTCTTCCTCATTTTGACCCCAAAATATGACAAATAAAATCCCATCAATGTAAAAACCCTGACCTGTATACTATGGACTCCTGGTGCAGGTGAATTAAACCACAGCAGACCTCTGCAGCGTAGAACCTCACTCTGTCTTTGTCGAGGCCGGGCTCTCCGATGTTATAAATATGAAACTTTAAGTCTCCGCCGCTCATCATGGTCAGAACCATACAGAGGGCGTGCTTCGTCTTGTAGGCGTACGCCAGATTCACCTGGATGGAAACAGAAAATGTTTAGTGTTTAAAATGCAGCTTATATTTTTGATAAGCGTCATCAAGTTGTAACAGTTGAAAATGTGG